>CAWUFW010001605.1:1480000-2080000 GCA_963921515.1 Calotriton arnoldi | reverse complement strand
ACGTTTCAAAAGTTGCTAAATACACAGCAGCACATATTGCAGCGCAGTGGAAGACCCTTTGCAAAGGTTGATGGGCCACCTTCCTGTTGTTTATTGCTGTATTTTGGTGTTAAACTGATACTAATGAGGTACAACCTATGCCCAGACAGTGTTAACAAGTGTTGAAATGACAAAATAATGAAATAATGCTATCACCAAATGTGTTGCATTACGCTGCATAAATTGACTATTCTTGCCACATACTTTAGTCAATCCTTCCGCATAATTTGGTCTACTCCTGCTGCAAAATTCCAGTGGCCCTGCATATAGCTGGGTCTAATCTTACGTGGTACTCTGGGCAAAAGAATGATGGACTTGGATACCACTCAGAGTAATTACTAGTGGCTGAGATTAATCCCTTGTTTTGTATACTTCCCTTTAGGGCCTTAATTGCAACGGCTTTTCCCAGATAGGAGTCCCGTGCTCACTGTGCTACTGGAACCAAGCACCACCCGACTGAAGAGGCCCAATCAGGCCAAAACCAGTCTTGGGTTGCCTGTGTTCTGGTTCAGGGAGGATCTGGCTTGGCAGTTTGAGCGGCCTGTACCTACTGGAGAAGGGCCACAGCTCATTTGCAAATGGCTGGGTCTAATCTGATGTAGCATGTTGGGCAAAAGAATGATGGACTGGGATGCGACCCTGAGTAATTAGATGTGGTTGAAATGTATTCAAGCATTCCACCCATCACAGTTTTGTAGCCTTCATCTTTAAATATGGTAGACATTCTAGGCACAATATGGTGGAAGTGGTACCTCCGACATTCTGGGTGTTCAAATCTTTGTCTAGAAAATTCTAAATTGGCAGATTATATCTAATGATGAATGTAAAGTTCTTGAAACTATTTGGACTATAGCTGGCCACTAGCCAAGAATCTTTGACCAGTGGTCCACTATGTAAATCTGCCTTTTTTTCTCCAATGAAGAGGAGCTCTGCTTGTCCCATTTCTTTGTAGACCACTGATGTACACCCAGTGGTGAACAGAAATTAGACATGAGCACTTGTTGGAAAACCATGTGAAATTCTTCAGTTATTTAAGTAAATCTTGTACAGCCCCCGCTCTTGTTGCGCTTCTTTGGCAGGCAGCGCATAAACTTGCGACTAGTGCACCCGTACTCTGACACAAAACATGCCTCCATTTATGCGACCTATACCAGATGTTCAGGCTTGCTATTGTTCTGTAAATATATGTTGCTTTGTTTACTTCTTTTTTTTAATCTCTTTTAGTATCCTACTGATGCATGTATGATGCCCTGCCATGCGCTATGTATATAGGAGCAAAAACAAATCATAAAATATGGTTTAAAAAAAAAGGGAAATCTAATGCCATTTTAACTTCACTTGCTGTCATTTTGCAAAATTCTCGACCTAGCTGTTACCGGTGACAGCATAGAGTGTCACTCAAAAATACCTTCTGTGTTTTCCATTTTATTCCCTGCAAATGCTTTTCTGTGAGTAGTTGCACCTTACTCCTGTCTGGATTATTTCTGAATAATCAGGCCAGGAGTGTGGAATTCCTATAGCCCCCCCAGGACATATTGTTTGGGGTCAAGGACAGCAAGTTTTCATGTTATGTTGTCCTTGGGACAAGTAGGCCCAACCCCCTGCAGCACAAACACTTGACTGCTAGATTACACTACGGATCAGGGAAGGAAATGTGTTGCATTGTGCTTTTCTTTTTCCCCTTACTTTCCCTTTAAATCCCTGTATACTTTTAACCCTGGCACCTGCCACTCTGTTAGTTATAATTCCAATTAGAATTGGAATCTCTGGTGGTTCTCTTTGGTGACTCGGTCTGAGACCTGGACTGAGCAGTACTGTGCCTTATCTATTAAAGTCCTGTTTTCTCACTTTGGACTTTGTGATTTCTTAAATACGGAATTTTACACTGGCGACGAAGATCAAGGTACCTGCTACTACTGTAGGCACAGGAGCGGTACAATCTACATTGGATTCCATATTTATCGTGATCTGCACTTCTACTTGGATTTATACAGCAACCTGGATGTGGGTAAATAATTTTTTATTCACCACCAAAGTTTTCTTTTTTCCACGTATTTCTATCGAGTTTTTATGGATTTTCAACATTTTACAATAACGTTTCTGAAGTGCAGCATCTTTCAACTTTAGACGGCTCCCCGTTTCCCACGCGAGCATCATTTACACCGGCACTACCTCACATGCAACCATGGAAACCTGAAGCGTCTTCACGTCCTTCTATTGCTCCCAGATGACGCGATGTGTTCTACGGCGTGGTGGATTCATTGTACGTGTCTTGTGTTGTCAGCAAGCGTCATTACCATAACGTAGCGTGCCTACGTCATTACGTTTCCGCCATCTTGGAAGTGTCTGTGTTTGCACCTGTGAAGCGTTCTAGTCACCGTCCATGCGTTTAACAGCGCATTTCTTCAACGAAGCTGTGCCATCTTCATCGATGCGCTCGATTGCGCATTTGTTCAACTTCATGCATACACACGACTGTGCACAATATTTGGGTGTCTGATGTGTGGACTTCCTCATTAAGGTACTTCTATGCATGATATTTTCAGTGAACTTCTTTCTTCTTCAATTTGCACGTCGCGCTGATGTGCACAGCCAATATATGAACATTTAAAAAAACAAACAAAAAAAACTATTTCAACTATAAGGTATAGAGCAGAGAATTTTTTTTATTTCAATTGCATTTTGCATTCAAGTATATACTCATTTAAGAAGTGGTGTTGACAATTCATGTTTTAAGAATATCTCTTTTTTTTTAACTTTATTACTGGTCTTATACATAACATTATGCAGTTTGAGCCTCCTACCAAATTTTTACAATCCAAAGGGGATCCTCCCATTCCTTGGACCAGGTGGAAGGAGGAATTTTTAACGTACATGAAGGCCATTGATGGGGACAGAATGGGAAATGAAAGGAAGAAAAACATACTTCTTCATTGTCTTGGTTCAGAGGGTAAAGCTGTATTTAGGACACTTCCCATGGTTCAAGGTGATCTGGGAACGTTTGATGAAGCGCTTTTACGCATGGAGACTAGGTTTAAACCTACCTCCAGTATAGCACTCAACAGGTACAAATTTTACACTAGATCACAAAGAGATTCTGAATCATTTGATGATTTCTTAACTGCCCTCAGAACGCTTGTGATTTCTTGCAATTTTGGCGCCATAACAGATGAGATGATTAGAGACCAAATTATTGTAAATGTAAAGAGTAAGAAGACACAAGAGCAACTATGGGTGTTAGGCAACCCTAATTTGCATGATACCATTGCCACAGCCAAGGCATTCGAGCAATCCGAGAAATGGATGAAGACCATTAAAGATGCCAATGCCAAGGGTGATAAGTGTAACAAAAGTTGCAATGAAGTTTGTGCCATGAACAATTCAACAAAAAATTCCCAAATAGGAAAGTTTGTTGCCAAAGGTGTGATATGTTATAGATGCGGTAGTAGCAACCATGTTGCTTCTTTTAAATTTTGCCCAGCTATAGGTAAAGAATGTAACAAGTGTGGTAGATTGGGACATTTCGCCAAGGCTTGTAGAGATGACAGGAAGAGAACTTTTGATAAAAATAGGAATTTTAATAAGGGCAGTGAAGTTTCTTATGTAAGGTGTAATCAACCTAGTGAAATTCCATGTACAAGATGCAACCATTCATCTAACGATGATTCCCAAGTTGAAAAAGGCATAGTTGTCTCCTTGGTAAATGTATGTATGGTTGATGGGGAGACTTTAAGTTCTCCTAAGTGTGTTGTTAAATTTTTGGACGAGGAACTTGAACTTATGGCAGATTCGGGTTCACCCTGGTCCATTGTGACAAAGAGTTATTTTAGTGAGAAATATGGGGGTAAAAAATCCATTGGGGATTTGTGTCCTCCTGATATTGTTGCTCAAGGTTTTGATGGTTCTGCTATTGATTTTATCGGGTATGTTGCCTCTGAGATTGAGTTTAAAGGAAGGTCAGCTTTTATCAAGTTATATGTTGCAAAAAAGGGTGTTAATGTCTCAGGTTGGAGAGACCAATGGAAATTGGGAATCATCCTTAATCCCCGCAACAAAGAACCTGTCATGGTAGTAGAGGAAGATGTAGGGGTGAGTGATATTGAAAAGGAATTTCCTAATGTTTTTTCTGAAAATTTAGGAAAACTTAAGGGCTTCACACATGCCATCAAGCTCAAACAAGGGGCATCGCCTGTAAAATAAAAATTAAGAAATGTTCCCATCAATGTCTGAGGAGAATTAGGCGATGCCTTGAAAGAAATGTTATCTGGTGGTGTGATTGAAGAAATAGAATCCTCTGAATGGGTTTCTCCAGTTGTTCTAGCACGTAAACCTGACAAGTCTTTGAGATTATGCATTGACCTTAGAGCTCTTAATGCCAATATCCTTATTGATTGTCATCCTTTACCCAATATCAATGAGGTAGTAAGTATGTTAGGAGGGGCCAAAATCTTCTCCACTCTTGATCTTAGGTCTGCATACCATCAGATAGAACTGGCGAAAGAGTCACAGCATATGACACCTTTTATCACACCCCATGGTTTGTTTCAATTCAAGAGGATGCCTTTTGGACTGGCGTCAGCTGCATCCGTGTTTCAGAGGTCCATGTGCCACCTTTTTAAGGACATGCAATCTTACGTAAAGTGTTTTCAAGATGACATTTTAATTTTTTCCCCAGACAAGAAAACTCACACGGAGCATCTCAGAAATGTTTGTAATACTCTCAAGGAGTATGGTCTTACACTTAAGAGGAAAAGTGTAAATTATACCAAGATTCTGTTGAGTATCTTGGTCACACGCTGTCCAAAGAAGGGGTTGTTCCGAAAAATCTCTTATTGATGCTATTTTGAAAGCACCTGCCCCTGACTGTAAGGACAAACTTCTTTCCTTTTCAGGACTCTGTGAGTACTATAGCAAGTTTATCATGAATTTTGCCACCAAAATGGAACCTTTGAGAGAGATATCAAGGAAAAATGCTGAGTTTGTTTGGGGAAAAAGGCAACAGGAGGCTTTTGATAACATAAAAAGTGAAATGATAGCTGCCCCCACACTTAAACCATATTGTATGAACAAGTTGTGTGTGATCACTGTTGATGCTAGCCTGTATGGTCTAGGTTGTGTTTTGTCTCAACGTGCAGGGAAAGAAGAGTGGAATGTTGCGTTTGCCTCCCGCACCCTTAACATCACTGAGAGGCGTTATGCTGTTATCGAGAGAAAATTGTTGGCATGTGTCTGGGGTGTGGAACATTTTCGCAATTATATTTGGGGTGCACGGTTTGTTTTAAGAACGGATCACAAACCTTTGGTGTCCATTTTGTCTCCTGGAGGAGGTCTTAATGCCAGTGCTCGCATAGCTAGGCTTATGTCACGCTTACAGGAGTATAGTTTTGCAGTAGAGTATGTACCAGGTAAAATCAATGTAACTGCAGATTGCTTATCAAGGCTTCCATGCAGTTCTGATGATAAATGTGAAGATGATGAAGTGGTTGCTGACATCACTGAAATTGTATCTGGTAAATTTAGTTTCATCTCTGAAGAAATGTGGAAAGGAGCTATGAGTGAAGATGATATCTTGTGTAAAGTTGTTAATTACACCAGGATAGGGTGGCCTTCTAAAAATGATGTTCCTGCTGAAATTTTTCCTTTCTGGAAAGTTTCTGATGAACTTGTCATTGAAGGAGATTTGGTCTTCAGACAGGGGAAGTGTATTCCTCCATCGTCTCTTCGCAGCCACATTTTGTCTGTGAGTCATGAGAGCCATTTGGGCATGTCCTCTATGAAAAGGTTGATCAGGTCTGTTTTCTGGTGGCCTGGTTTAGATAGGTTCGTGGACAAGGTTGTCAGAGAATGTTCTGAATGTGTCAGCAGTGAAAAGATGTGTAAGTGTGACCCTGCTCCTCTCATTCCAGTCCAGTGGCCAGATTATCCTTGGCAGAAATTAGGCTTGGATATAGCTGGTCCCTTCAATTTTTTGCCACAAGACTGTAGGTTTGCTTTGGTGTTAATCGATTATCATTCAAAATGGCCTGAGGTCAAACTTGTACCCCATGCTACTACTGAAAGTGTCATCCTATTTCTTAAGGAAGTTTTTGCCCGTGAAGGTTTTCCTGAAGTCCTTATTTCTGACAATGGGGTGCAATTTAAGTCCCACGAGATGTTTGATTTTCTTAAATTTTCCAATATTAGACATGTGACTACAGCATTATATGAACCTCAGGGCAATGGCCAGGTGGAGAGATATAACAGGGTTCTCAAGCAAGACATTTTGTGGGCACGTAATTTTGGTGTCCAGTGGAAGGATAAATTGAGAGAAAAGCTGTGGTTGTACCGCATAACTCCTCACACTACCACCAAAGTTTCACCTTTCCGTTTATTGAGAGGAAGAGATCCAATTTCCAAATTATGTCCCTGGTGGTTCAAAAAAACTACGAATAGTTGTAACACTGACATCAGTGTTGATGATGTAGCTCAAAGAGTGGAAGTTAAACAACTCAAAAGTAAATGTCATTATGATGTCCATATGAAAGTCAAAGAACCTTCTTTTACTGTTGGAGAATGGGTCAGGATACGAAAGCCTGGTATTTTACATAAAGGTGAAATGAAATTTGGTAGACCCATTAAAATTGTAAAAGTCAATCGCAAAAGTGTTGTAACCCAGGACGGCAAAGTACGGAACGTCAGACGTGTTACCAAATGTATTGATGTTATTTCTTAGTGTCTCCTCAGGGGAGAAATGTGTTGCATTGTGCTTTTCTTTTTCCCCTTAAATCCCTGTATACTTTTAACCCTGGCACCTGCCACTCTGTTAGTTATAATTCCAATTAGAATTGGAATCTCTGGTGGTTCTCTTTGGTGACTCGGTCTGAGACCTGGACTGAGCAGTACTGTGCCTTATCTATTAAAGTCCTGTTTTCTCACTTTGGACTTTGTGATTTCTGAAATACGGAATTTTACACTATTGCCTGCAGTTAAGGTAATATTTGTGCCTGTGTGTTAATACTGCTATTACTTGTATTTATGGTTCATTAAAACAAAGCCTTTATTATTAGGATGAGTGCTCTAAAGAAATGTTTTAAGTTCACAATGCAATACTGACAGTGGTTCCAGTATAAAAAAGTGGACACACGCTTGCAAAGTTTAACAACGTGAGGGTACGCATAATGCTTCCAGGATGCTCTCTGATTAGATGCAAATATATGCAAAATGCTTGAAAGTAAGGTTGATGATTCTTTGCTTTCAAAATAAAATGTTCATAAAAAAATGCAACTAGGAAAAAAATGTTTTGCTAAACTACTGTGAACTTTTAGGTACTATCTGTTTCAAGCATCATTTAGTAAAATGTGTTGATGAATGCTAGTATTTCCAAAAAATACTCATAATGGATAATCAGAGTAACCAGTTTCAACAAAATTATAGGAAACATCAAAATAAACAAGCATTGGCACAGCTAATAGGTATGGCATTGGTGGTCAGCCTTTTGGTTTTGTCAATGAGTGTCTTGTTCTGAAATGGTTGTTGTAAAACTTTATTGTTCGGGTGCTGCTGGTCCCTCATCTTTATAACAAACTTTGGCAAAAGCAAAAATATTTTGGTTCTCAATAACCACACATGGCCACAGTATTTTCTGGCGCTGAACAAAACTACTATGCGTGCCGATATGCTCCTTGTGAAAGAGCGGCATGCTGTCACTCACAGTGAAGCCAGTCGGTAGATAGAGAGAGATGAAGTTTAATAAAAACAAAAGGTCTTGGTTAACGCCAGACCTAAATAAGGGCCCAATTCTTGAAGAAAGTCACAAAAGCTCACCCATGGTATATCCTTGCATTAGTGCAGATTTACAGCTGTCATGAATTCAAAAGAATTTACAGAAGTAGGTCAGGAAATCGTACTCCTGGAAAATATTTGTCAACTGCATTTTAGCACAAGCAAATATGCGTGTAGATTTGCTCATGCAAAAATCTGTTGAGTGGTAACAAGTTCATTTTCTCTCTAACCACTTTTTCCCCAACCCTGAAATACGTTTTACCTCTGCCCTTGTCAGGAGTAAATTTCCAGCCTTTCTCAGTATGGGAAAATATTAGAGACGAGCTGATGAAAACCCATAAGACGTGCAAGTTAGTAGGTTTGCACAGACTCAAAAGGGCATTCTAGCCATGGACAACTATTGCTTACTGCTACCTCCAGCCCCAGTTTGTAGATCTGCGAGAAGGTGTAAAAATAAGGGAATTGCTACTATTCAACCCCTACTATGATATGAGCTCTGGCATAATCAAAGAGGTTATTATCGGAGCTCTTTTATAATGAGATTACTGCCATAATTTGTCGCCGCACTACATGGTACCAAGGGACCAGTGGATTTTATTACAGGACAAGTAGATTTATGAAGTAACCTGCCCCGTGGACAAGTAGATATATTATTAAATTCAACACCCTTGTCAAGCATAATGCACAAGGAATATTCTTTCAGTAGATGACTCCCTCAGGACCTACCGAAGTGCAGCTTATCCATGAATTTCTTTGGTTAAGATAGGAACGTGAAACTTACTGAATGTTTGAGAAAAGTTTGTTTGTTTCTTCTGCAAACATTGGAGGGCACAGCTTAGACCACAGACAACAACAACAAAGCAGAGAAAATCCTCACCAGAGACCTCCATCAGGAGCAGTCTGTATCATACAGTCAAACATGACTTCAACAATGACGCGTGCTGAGGAGAAGGAAACTGGAAAGGTTCATTCAGAGGAGGGAAGGCCAGCAGAAGTTACTCGCAGTTACAAATACAAACCTGCCTTTCATCTGGCGCTGAATACGGTGGCTCCTGGGGCTCTGACATCTGAGAGCCCAGTGACAAAGTCATTCGCAGAGACAGACATCATTCAGGAATGGGGAAGCCCGCTGAGCGATTCCAGACAGGAGCAAAGAGTATTCCGGGACCTGATTGCCTCCGGGCCCTACAAGTCAGGTGCACGTGTAATTCGCACCGGGTGATGAATACTTGTGGCTTCCTATCACAAGGCACGTGCAGATTATAGGTCATATGGCCTTCTGACTGCGCTGCACTAACTCTACACAGCACAGTGCTGTGCGAAGGTCAGAACTTTGTACTGAGTCTAATATAGTGTGCATGGCCAGCCCATCGCTGTTAATGCAATGAGGTGTGCATGGCCGGCAGGGTCGGCATGGTAACGCGGGCACTCGGGAAATGGCCGAAGGGCCGGTAACCGAGTTCTAGCTGTGGACTGCTTTTTTGGGCAGCCTGGGGCTATCTGTGCTGTTAGGATGCCGCCAGCGGCAGAGTGGGTGGCTGAGTGGCCTTTCTAGAGGCAGATGGGCGGAGGTGTCACTCCCTTTCTCTCGCTGGACCAGCCCATTAATGTATGCTGATTGAGCGGGGGCAGGGGGCCTGAGCAGAAGTGGTCTCGCTTGCATTCATGTGTGGCTCAGCAGTGTGAACTAATCTGTGCAATTTTTTTATCTAAGTGAAGTTAATAAAACATGCCCCCCACCCCCTTTCTTTTCATAAAACTACACTGAAGCAGTGTTTTGCGGAAAGGCAATACGCAAATGTGGACCACTTTTTTTTGGTGTGCCCGGGCCGATTTTTTATCCTAATCCAACCCTGATGGCCGGCCCATCGCTGTCCATGCAAGAAGTGTGCATGGACGGCCCGTCACTGTTCATGCAATGAAGTGTGCATTGACGGCCCATTGCTGCCCATGCAAGAAGTGTGCATAGTCGGCCCATAACTGTTCATGCAATGAAGTGTGCATGGCGGGCCCATTGCTGTTCATGTAATGAGGTGTGCGCGACCGGCCCATTGCTGTACATGCAAGAAGTGTGCATGGATGGCCCATCACAGTTCATGCAATGAAGTGTGCATGGCCAGCCCATCGCTGTTCATGCAATGAGGTGTGGATGGCCGGCCCATCGCTGTCCATGCAAGAAGTGTGCATGGACGGCCCATCGCTGTTCATGCAATGAAGTGTGCATGGACGGCCCATTGCTGTCCATGCAAGAAGTGTGCATAGTCGGCCCATCACTGTTTATGCAATGAAGTGTGCATGGCCGGCCCATCGCTGTCCATGCAATGAAGTGTGCATGGCGGCCCATCATTGTCCATGCAATGAAGTGTGCATGGCCGGCCCATTGCTGTTCATGTAATGAGGTGTGCGCGACCGGCTTATTGCTGTACATGCAAGAAGTGTGCATAGTCGGCACATCACTGTTCATGCAATGAAGAGTGCATGGCCAGCCCATTGCTGTTCATGCAATGAAGTGTGCATGGACAGCCTGTCAATGTTCATGCAATGAAGTGTGCATGGCCAGCCCATCGCTGTTCATGCAATGAAGTGTGCATGGACGGCCCGTTGCTGTTCATGCAATGAGGTGTGCGTGGCTGGCCCATTGCTGTTCATGCAATGAGGTGTGCGTGGCTGGACCATTGCTGTTCATGCAATGAGGTGTGCGTGGCTGGCCCATTGCTGTTCATGCAATGAGTTGTGCGTGGCTGGACCATTGCAGTTCATGCAGTGAGGTGTGCGTGGCTGGCCCATTGTTGTTCATGCAATGAAGTGTGCATGGCCTGCCCATCGCTGTCCATGCAATGAGGTGTGCATGGCCGACCCATCATTGTCCATGCAATGAAGTGTGCATGGCCGGCCCATCGCTGTCCATGCAATGAAGAGTGCATGGTCGGCACATCACTGTTCATGCAATGAAGTGTGCATGGCCGGCCCATCGCTGTCCATGCAATGAAGAGTGCATAGCCGGCACATCACTGTTCATGCAATGAAGTGTGCATGGCCGGCCAGTCGCTGTTCATGCAATGAAGTGTGCATGGCCGGCCCATCGCTGTCCATGCAATGAACTGTGCATGGATGGCCAGTCGCTGTTCATGCAATGAAGTGTGCATGGCCGGCCAGTCGCTGTTCATGCAATGAAGTGTGCATGGCCGGCCCATCGCTGTCCATGCAATGAACTGTGCATGGATGGCCCGTCGCTGTCCATGCAATGAAGTGTGCATGGACGGCCCATTGCTGTCCATGCAAGAAGTGTGCATAGTTGGCCCATCACTGTTCATGCAATGAAGTGTGCATGGCTGGTCCATCGCTGTCCATGCAAGAAGTGTGCATGGCCGACCCATCACTGTTCATGCAATGTAGTGTGAATTGCCGGCCCATCGCTGTCCATGCAATGTAGTGTGAATTGCCGGCCCATCGCTGTCCATGCAATGAAGAGCGCATGGACGGCCCATCACTGTTCATGCAATCAAGTGTGCATGGCCGGCCCATCGCTGTCCATGCAATGAAGAGTGCATAGTCGGCACATCACTGTTCATGCAATGAAGTGTGCATTGCCGGCCCATTGGTGTTCATGCATGTTATATTCCATATAGGTACCCTATATAGGCGCAGGTAACATTGCAACCTTTCACCTATATTCTTCCCTACATTACCTACATAACGGTTCTTAGGGACTGACCTTTACCTAGATACGACACTGCATTCAGAACGCGGGTTTCCTCTAGTTCGAATCTCATACATTATGCATGAGGCTTCTTGGAAGCACAGCAGGACTAACATCTCCTGTATAATATCTCTGTATAAAGTTCAGGCCCGACGTCATCCTTTAGGCCGACACAGTAACACAGCAAGGGAGGACCCCTGGGGAGACCTATGGGTATATATACATCACATCTTGCTTAGAAAGACAGAGGAGACCGAGACTTCCCGGCTGACACACTGACCAGAGACGCTGCATGCAGACACTCCAGCTCGCAGTGGTCTAACATCCCTCGCGGGGTGTCCAACTCGAGACCAGGACGGGATCCCATATTCTCTCATTCTCAGGTAATGGGGTTGACTAGATCCTAGAGGGATTCTTGGCATAACACCTACACAGATGCTAGGTACATTTAGGTACATCTAGTTAGGAAGGCATTGTTGGAGTACTCACTTTTTATCATGTGTTTTATGTACTTGTATATATTCATGATTTCTGCAAGATGGTAGAACTTTACCATCCCTTTACTTTCGTAGTACTTCTAATCATATATCTCTGCTACTGTCTAATGGTTGTTGCAGCTCATCTATTCTACACTAGAATAACAACTGTTCAATAAATACTTATTGAAAACGCCCAGCCTGTTTAGTCTGTGTATCTCTCTGAGACAAACTAAGTGAGCACGAGTGACTGAGCGAAAGGTAGTATATTGTTTCCAGGATTCTGAGGGATCAGGGTTGTCATGTTCTGAGGTTGCCAGAATCTATTCTCTCCTTGGTAAGAGGAGATTATAGTGGCACTGTGAGCTAGCTGATACAGACAGGCTAACGTATCCGGTGGGGGTGCACGGAATCAGTCCGCCACCAATCCCACAGTTTATGTTATCCAAACACGCAGATCCTGTATAGGTTATATAGGAACTACACGACATGCAATGAAGTGTGCATGGCCGTCCCATCGCTGTCCATGCAAGAAGTGTGCATAGTTGGCCCATCACTGTTCATGCAATGAAGTGTGCATGGCCGGCCCATTGCTGTTCATGCAAAGAAGTGTGCATGACCGGCCAATCGCTGTCCATGCAATGAAGTATGCATGGCCGGCCCATTGCTGTCCATGCAATGAAGTGTGCCCGGCCGACCCAATGCTGTTCATGCAATGAAGTGTGCCCGGCCGACCCATTGCTGTTCATGCAATGAAGTGTGCCTGGCCGGCCCATCGCTGTTCATGCAATGAAGTGTGCCTGGCCGGCCCATCGCTGTCCACGCAATGAAGTGTGCATGGATGGCCCATTGCTGTCCATGCAATGAAGAGTGCATGGCCAGCCCATCGCTGTTCATGCAATGAAGTGTGCATGGCCGGCCCATTGCTGTCCATGCAATGAAGAGTGCATAGTCTTCCCATTGCTGTTCATGCAATGCAGTGTGCATGGCCGGCCCATGCAATCAAGTGTGCATGGCCAGCCCATCGTTGTTCATGCAATGAAGTGTGCCTGATCGGCCCATTGCTGTCCATGCAATCAAGTGTGCATGGCCAGCCCATTGCTGTCATCCAATCCGGTGTGCATGGCCGGCCTATGCAATGAAGTGTGCGTGGCTAGCCCATCGCTGTCCATGCAATGAATTGTGCATGGCCGGCCCATTGCTGTTCATGCAATCAAGTGTGCATTGCCGGCCCATGCAATGAAGTGTGCATGCCAGCCCATCGCTGTTCATGCAATGAAGTGTGCATGGCCAGCCCATCGCTGTTCATGCAATGAAGTGTGCATGGCCGGCCTATTGCTGTTTATGCAATCAAGTGTGCATGGCCAGCCCATCGCTGTTCATGCAATGAAGTGTGCATGGCCGGCCCATTGCTGTCTATGCAACCAAGTGTGCATGGACGGCCCATCGCTGTTCATGCAATGAAGTGTGCATGGATGGCCCATCGCTGTTCATGCAATGAAGTGTGAATGGACAGCCCATCCCTGTTCATGCAATCAAGTGTGCATGGCTGGCCCATCGCTGTGCATGCAATCAAGTGTGCACGGCCAGCCCATCGCTGTCCATGCAATCAAGTGTGCATGGCCGGCCCATCGCTGTCCATGCAATAAAAAGTGCATGGACAGCCCGTCGCTGTCCATGCAATCAAGTGTGCATGGCCAGCCCATCGCTGTTCATGCAATGAAGTGTGCATGGCAATCCCATCACTGTCCATGCAATGACATGTGCATGGCCGGTCCATCGCTGCCCATGCAATGAAGTGTGCATGACCGGCCCATCGCTGTCCATGCAATGAAGCATGCATGGCTGGCCCATCCCTGTGCATGAAGTCTGAACAGTTGTGCACTTTCTTGCACGCAGTTGCAATTGCAGAGCGATAGACCTACAACAGACTGCAGATAATGCGCTATGAAAGGGACAGAGGTCACAATACTACATATTGTGGAGCAATGCAAAAACACAAGCAGGCAGGACAGACAGAGGCTACAGGGATCCAAATCTTTTCCCTCCAGTGCTGACAGATGTGTCACACAGAACCGCCAACTTGTAAATAAATTTGACTGAGGAGAGGGTGGGACCTTGGAAGGGGGAGCTCATGTCGAGCCCTATCTAAGAGGCACTCTGCCTCCACCAAGCTCACTACCCCCTCCAAAACACAAAGGGTCAATGAGGCTGCCGCTAATGTCCATTAAGGAGTGTAAAAACATTGCTGCTTACTGCTTCCAAAGACAAGCTAGAAAGCCACTTAGCACAGTGGTTTCCAGCTTGTCTTTGCTTCCCACTGTGTGGTTTCAGCTCCTCACTTGGTCATCGTGTGAAGGAAGCCAAAATCGTGTGACCCACAGTGGTACCGTCTGAGTTGGCAGGTTTGCATAGGCAGAATGGAAGCTCCAAGCCAGGGACAACTTCCACTTTGTAAGTGCAGCCCTGCCAAATTGTGAAAATTTTTCACCGTGTGAGGAGGGGGCAGGGCCTTGGAGGGCGGGGCTTACAACTGAGCACAGGCCCTGGTGCGTTAAATTCACCGCTTACCCCCTCCAGCACCCAAAAAACATAGCTTCTGAGGCTGCCACTGATGTCCTATGGAGGTTTCACACCCTGCATTGGACATAAGCTGCACAGAGCCTCTAAACAATTTGGAGGAAACCTGCTCTCTGTAGGGGTTTTCAACAGGAGCATAATGCAAGCCCTGGGCCCCCAGTGGTGCAAGGGAGTCCCCAACCTTTCAGGGGCCGTCATTCAGCCCAAAGCCAATGAATATCTATGAGATATGGGAGATTAAGAGGATTCTTCACATTTTGAAAGGTTGCCCTATAATTTTGTGTTAATCTACTTGTTTCCAGCTAATTGTGCGCACACTGTGTGATATTGGATCTTCACTGGGTGACCGTGTGAAAGGAGCTAGCATTGTGTGACATACGGTGGCACCATGTGAGTTGGAGGGTCTGAAAATGTTTACAGTCTTTCCTATCCAATAGGTAAGACAGACAATGACTCTGTTACCTACGGGTAATCTTCATGACCCTGATTTGTAGACACCTCCCTCCAGTTCTAAACAGTGAGGCCATTCCACCTCCGACAGAGGTTTCTACCATGCCTGGGATCGAAGACCCTGTCTGCTTGCAGACATCTTCTATGTCTATTATGCCAGTGTAAATGGCCCCCTCCCCAAGTCTGTCCTTCTCAATTAACAAGTCGAACTTTATTGGAGGTGCAAACTGGGAGGGACGGAAGGTTGTGGACTGGGATGAGAAGGACTACAAATCGAGGTGTTGAAGATTACCAGTAATAGGGCTATTACCCCCTCATCATTGTCCTCTCATCCCAGTCCTAAACAGTGAGGATTTACCAAGCTGTGAAGCAAAGTGCACTGACAACAAGTGATGCTCAAAATAAATGTATTTGCTCAACAATTACGTCATTGCTCTTTTCAAAACCTTGGAACCAAAAGAACCCATTAAATCAGTGATATCCAACCTGTAGTATTTAATGTTTGGTAGGAAGACCAGGTTGTGCAAGACATATTCCATGCAGAGAAGCTCCACCCTTTTCAGCACAAGATGCTGCCACTGCTCTAGTTGACCTCCCCTGAATGTTTGATAAAATGGTTTCCCCCACTGATTTGTGAGCGTTTTTTTTTTTTTTTGCAGATTTATATAGCACGAACTTGACCCGAAGGTATTGGAGCGCTTTACATGAGCACCAGTTACGTTACACAAGGACACATTCATTTTTTTTTTTTTTTGGTAGGCACGGGGAGATTAAGTGATTTGCCCAGAATCACAGGATGAGGACACGACCCCGAGGCTCGAACCTTGGTTTCCAGCACCAAAGTCGGCAGTCTAGCCGACGGACCACATCCTCTCCCGAATATCATCTGGCGAACTCACCTACTTATTGTCCGCGTCGAAACTTTGTTACCTTTCTTAGCAGACCCATATAACACAAAAAGGGATTTAGATTATCTAAGCTATGCTTGTTCGCTCCAAATATATAGATAACGCCCTTTTAACATCCAATGAGGAAGGGGCCTCATTGTCTGTATCTGAATGAAAAACAGGCAAGAAACCTTTTGTGCTAGATGGAAGGATGAATGGACTTTAGGGATGAACTTAGAATCCAGTTTAAAGACTACTCTATCTGGGAAGAATGGTAAATAAGGAAGGAATAGCATTAATGCTCTCGACTCACCTAACCTGATTGCTGATTGCAGTAGTAATGGCCTCCATTAAAGCTGGCTTAGCAGACAACCAGGCTAGACCCGATGACTCTAATCGCTCAAAGGGTTCTAACCGTAAAACTACTGAGAGATCCCAAGACGGAATTGGATTTGTAATAACTAGTCGTTTAAGCCTGAAACCCCGCAAGAGTCTTGAGACCAATGAGGTGATTCTTAATGAGTTCACCTGGACATTCAATGCTTTAATAGCTGCCACTGAGAGGATAGAATTGATGGATGCAACCCTTGTAAGAACACATCTCTCAGAAACTCCGAAACCTGGAAAGGATCAATAGTTAAGGGATCTAGGCCTTTGAAAGAACACCATCTAAGGAAAGCTTTTTCTTATATGATGCTAACTTTGATGGTTTTTGTCACGCTTGGATATGAAGAGCAACATGGTTCATGCAGCATAGTTGCTCCAAGTCTACCCTCTCAAATTCCAGGCCGTCATTTTTAGATGTTGTAGTTGAATGGCTGGAAGAACTGGGAATTGAAGTGATGGAGGTTGAAGGGAAAGATGGATAAATTCCCCTTTGGACAGGCTCATCAGATATGGACCACAAGGTGACGTTGCCAAAAGGGAGCAATGAGTCTTCCCATAGTCCTGAATCTTCTGCAGCGCCCTCGGGAGGAGGGAATTGGAGGAACTGCATATAGTATACCTTGAGGCCAAGGTTTAGAGAGAGCATAGATTCCCCAGGCCTGGTGACCCCTTGTTTCTGTGCAGAATCAGGGAAGCATTGCATTGTGTTGCGATGCAAACTGGTCTATCCGTGGGTTCCGAATAAGGCACACACTTGATAGAACTCCTTTACTGACAGATGGTAAGGGGCAGAAGAAGGTATGTTCTGACTGGAGCTGTCACCCTGAAGTTCAGACTCCCCTAGAGATAACCCAAGTCAAAAAGGAAGATCATCCTAGAGCCATTCTAGAGTCATCTGATGACTTCAGCTTGGCTAATCCTGTAATTATCTGGGGAAGTCATCCCAAGCCATCCTGAAGTATGTGTATAGGGCAAAATATTTAAATGAGATGCCTCCAGAGTCATCACAAAAACTACTCCAAGATGGTGTCCTGATTACTTCAATTAAAAATGCGTGATGATCCTTTACTACTCAAGGAATACTAATTGACAACTTCAGGATGAGCGTGAATTACTCCTAGATGAGTTCAGGACAACATCAGGATTACTGTGGATGACTCCAGGATGATGTCCTGATTACTTCAATTAAAAATGGGTGATGATCTTGTACTACTCAAGGAATACTAATTGACAACTTCAGGATGAGTGTGAATTACTCCAGGAAGATTTCAGGACAACATCAGGATTACTGTGGATAACTACTGGATGATTTGCTAACATCTTCAGAATGAGTGTGAATTACTCCAGTATGATTTGATGACAACTTTAGAATGAGTGCAGATTACACCAGGATTATTTTATTACATTATTTTATAACAGCTTTATACCTGGATTACTTTTAGGTGATGGAGATTAGGGTTAAAATACACAAGGGGAATGGGGAAAACACTATGGTGCATCCCCTCACCACAGCATAACCCCCAAGATTACCCTGTAGAATCATTAAGAAGTAATCCCCATTCATAAAAAAACAATAGTATCCATTGGGTGGGTACTCTTGGTTATTACCAATGGGGATTACTTCGGAGTGAAACAATGAAATGTTCTCAATGCTTGTAGATTACCCCTAAATGTTTAAATAGAGACTTAGGGATGGATCAATTATTGAAGAGTCGGTGATGCAAGCACATTCTCCAAATGTCCTTTCCCTCATCCAGAATTCCTCAAGTCTAATTTAAAAACAAATATTAAATCAAATACTTGGGAGAAACATGGTGTCCCTGTAAAAAAGAAAACTGTATGGATTTAAAAAATGTTACTTCTTTAAACAAGGAGGAGAGTGATATAAAATAAATTTGTGAATAAAGTTGGTGTTGGCAAGAATGCAATTTGCATTGAGTAGCAGCCTTGCAATTTATGACATGTCCCCATACTCACTGTGACTTATCTTCATTTGAGCTAAACGACATCACTCTAAGTTTTGCAGTGGTGACCTCTGGCAAAACGCCAAACAAAGAATTGATTAAATAAATGGATCTGAAATGACTTGCCATTGTTCCCTTTTATTTAGCCAAAGCATGCACTTGGCCTCAAAGAGAAATAGAACACTGTACAAGATAACATTAAAAGTAAGCAAAAATAATTTTAAAAAGTCAACAAAACAAACACCTCTGTTGTGTGTTGCCAGTTTCAGTGTATTTTGCCCTCTTTTGCACTTGCAGATCAGTATGGCAAGATTCCTTCTCATAGTTCAGTTGCTGAGAGGTAGCCAGTTTGCACAGAGATTTCATAACATTCTAAAAAGATAACAAAAGCATATATTAGTACCCTTTCTACAATCAAGTTACTTTAGATTTTCTTTTAGACTGGCTGCCTTCATAAATTGCTGGATTCCCCTCCACAATAATGGGTGCCTTATGAGATGTTTTAACACTGCTTGCTTATGGTTCTGGTTCACATGTGAACTTAGGCCATTGATCTAATGGAAGGTGCAGACAGAAAATGTCCCATTCTAGACAGTAAAAGTGAAGGGGCAAGTTAGATTCAGAATATCAGTCCCAGAGATTCAATATAATGATAGGAAAACCTGTTTTTTTCCTCAACAGGCGGGGGAATCTGAGGTTTCAATCTCTGCCACACATTGACCACATAGTTTGACAGCATTGTGTCTGTAATCACTGTCCCTCTAACACTCAGGATAAATTACAGATGTACAAAGGTTGAAAGCAGCAAGAGTGTTTTTCCAGTTACTAGAAGCTGTGAGCCACTAGATGTAGCCTGTGCAAATAGGGAGTAAACTATCTTGGGTTCAACATATGCTGCCTTCAAGAAGGATATTGGCAGGAGCGCCACTGAACTATTCTTGCAGGACGCCAGTCTCAGAAAAAAAAGTTAAAGGACTGCCCGGCAACCAGTACATGAATGCCGACAAGCAACTGTTTGTACCAGGGATGCAGATGAACGCCTGAAGCAAAGCTGGAAGCACTGTGACAATACAAAACAGCAATAAAGGAACACTTCTGTTATAACGTCATCTGCTGGGGGACCACTGAAGCCTAAAGGTTTTTTCACTCAAAACAAATCTTTAATGTTCGTTACTGTTTTTACACAAACAATTTGCAGCTTTGACCTGAATGTTCATTACCAAAAGGGTAATTAGGTTATTAGGAATATCTTACCAAATGAAGCTACAATTTCCAGTTGATCCTTGTCCAATGCTCTCCGCAACACACAATCATTTCAAAATGAATAGGGTCCAACAGAACATTCACCAGCTGCTGCATATCATCCTGTAGATATCAATAGAAAGCATTAATATATATGCCATTATATATACATGCTTTGAAAAATAAACGTTTTTGTATCTGGATGGCTATTTGACATTTATAAGCATCATGTGTAACAGTGATCAAAAACTGGTGCATCAGTGCCAGAAATACACATTGGCCATGTTAAAAATGTACTCCAAAACCAATTTCTTTTTGCAAGGAACCTGCAATGTTTGTCAAAGTTTTAATTGAAAACAAGTAAAACAAAAAAGAAGATTGGGTCGCAGGTACCCGGGTATCAGTGCCTGGTACTATGGTACCCAGCGTGGTAGCCACTGTGGTACCAATAAAACATAAAAAAATAAAATGCAAAACCATACGACCAATCGCCACTTTGCCGGCATTAGGCCATGTGCAGTTTGGGTGGGGTACAGGATCAACCCACTGCTACACACGACTGTTCAGCTGTGCACAGCAGGGGTTGGGTGCCTGTGAGGTGGTTACGCAGCTACATGGTGTTGGGTGAAGTGTGTGGCCATAGGCCAGGCCCTGCGGCCAAACCCCATGGCACGAAGCCAAAGGCAATGTGCAGCAGGCAGTTGGCTACCCGCTCAGAGTTGGGCACCCAACCTCACACTGCGCGCTGTCAAAGGCCATGTGCAGTGGGGTGTTGGGGCCTGCAAGGTTTGGATGCAAGGCCTGGCCGAAATTTACCGAACTAAGGAGGGTTGTCCATGGGGATGTCTTAAGGGGTCTTATCAGTGGCAATGCATACCTGTCAATCTCTTGACTTAAAATTGCAGGTCATGTGAAATCTTTATGTCGCTGTGGGGCATCATTGTGCAAAAGATTCTAATCATAAGCTAAGAATTACCACCTTAGTTCCAGGAACTCCATTATGCTATGTGTGGGCAACACTATGCTGCAAATGGGCACAATATGCCAAAATTGACAACTATTCAGTCAGAACCAGCATTATGCAGAAGATAGGCACCATCATATCATGGAAGCCAACAATATGCCAGGAATTCCTACCATTATACCCAACCCAGCATTTTACCAGAGGTAGTCAACATATCATGCATGCTCACATATGGCCAAGAATTACCCTTTTTATGTCTGGGCCAACATTTTCCAAAGGTTGGGTATCATGCAATAGATGCCAAGGAATACCATTATGTTAGGGTCAGTAAGACACCAGCGTGGGCAACAGGAGCAACACTACTCACCCATGCACTCACAGACCCTCAATTTCATTTCTACCTTACCTTTTACTGCTGTCATGACGCCAAATGGTGCTCCAGGCTGCCTTGCTTCTCCCTCACGTAGACAGCTGCAGTTCCCCGATTAGTGCTCCTGAGAGAAGTGTACAGGAGTCCTTTGGGTAGATTGCAGGAGGGGACAACTGGGAGAGAATGACAAAGCCTGGGGGAAGGTTTAAAACAAGAGAGCATGGGAGCAGCAAGTATGAGGGCATGAGCAGGTGTGCTTTAATTAACTTGACATTGCAGACATGAGAGACCTTGTTATGTGAAAACTGTAGGTGTGTATGAAAGCACAAGTGACTCCACTCCTGTGTAAACATTTACCAATCTTTCTGTTAGGAGCAACAGGGAGAATGAAGTAAATGAGAATGCTAGGAGCTGAGGGACAGTAGAAATCAGCAACCACAAATTTTTTATTGGTTCAGCTATTTAAACTCAATAATATTTGATGTCAGAACTTTCTATGTAGAAGCCTCTACTCCAGTGGAAGCTGGTTTAAATAGAAAGCGGTGGGCAGCATGGGAAAGGGGAATAATATTAACAAAACAAACAAATAAAAAGAACTTACCTGCCACTGCAGGGATCCAGCTTCTTCCGCAAGCGCAGTCCAGCTCCCAGTCTTCCCACCCAATCCCGTACCTGCTCTCATGCTATTACCCAGCATAACAGCAGTGCAGGGATTGGTTTGAGCGGGATGGTTTAACTCTCGCTCAGGCACAGGGAGAATGTGGCTTTTCTCCACCCGGCTGTACAACACAGCTGAGTTGGAGAAATGTAAGTGCGCATGTCGGTCTGGCCGTCCCAATACAGCTGGCCAGACCAACATGCGCACTAACAGTACTCACTACTCCTCCTTCCTGCTACTGTCACTAGAAGATGACCCACCCCTAGGCTTGGCCCACTTGGCGGGCTCGGCCTACGCACGGAAAAACCGAATAATAAATGGATTTATTATCATTTAATTGATCATCTGCTGGCTTTTAGCTGTGGGTCAATGCTCCACCGTCATTACGGAGGAGCAGCTGCCGCTCTGCTCTCTCTACCCTCCCAACCCACCACCCTTAAACATTACCAGGAGAAAAGACAGTGGTGAAGACCAAATAGTGTTTGAGAGATAAAAGACGCTGGGGAGACTGGGGGTCTTGATGGTTCCGTCAGGTTTCTTTGGCCTTGAATATTCATGTATTTGTGCCTCTATTTAGATTACCTAACCTTAGGGTAAGAGCAAAGACAGAGCTGGTGGCAGAGGATGTAGATGTAGGAGGGATAGAAAATGGGAGAGAGAAGAACTATGAAAACAGTGGTTTAGATGGATGTTTCTCTGGCGATGCAGGCCAGGTGGTTACGAGCAATTGTTGAATTGAGCTATTCAGTACTGTGGGTGGGACTCTGGATGGAGGATTATTAGAGCAGGTGTTAGAAATGGGGGTCTCTAGTTGGCAGAGGTAGGTACCTTTGTCCAAATAGGGACCCTTTTTCCTAGTCAGGATAAGGGAGTTACACTCCTAAAATAACCCCTGCTCACCCCCTTGGCAGCTTGGCACGAGCAGTCAGGCTTATGTTAGAGGCAGTGTGTAAAGCAGTAAAGCATTTGCACATAACCAAAAGTAATACAGTGTAAGCACTACAAAAGGACACCACACCAGTTTAGAAAAATATCCAATATTTTTATATACTTAAGACAAGACCAAAAACGATAAAAATCCACAATACAGTACTTAGAAATCTTCAGTTATCAAAATAACCTTGAAAAACAGTTCCTTGAAGTCGATAGCTCCCTCTGGGGCTATCACAGCGTAGTGAACAAACAAATGCAAACAGTTCTGGCTGACTGTGTCAGCCAGCTACGGTGTCGGGAAGACCCGCAAAACAGTACCTTTAGAAATGCAGGGCATCGGCGACCTCTCGTTGAGCTTCCGAAAGCACGGCGTCCGCAGGCGTCGGTTACGGAGGTCGGTGCAGGTGTCGTCGGGCCCTTGAAGTCACCCACGTTGCAGATCGATCTCCTCGCGGTTGAAGTCAGGAGCGCTGGCGTCGGCGGGCGTCGGGTGCTGCGGTGCGAAGTGCAGCGGTGCGGCGTGCGATGCCCTCAGGTCGCGGTGTGAGCAGCAGCTCGGTGGTGGCATCAGATGGCGTCGTTGGTGAGACCAGGGTCCCGGTGCAAAGTGATGCGGTGCTCGTCGCGGTGCTGACAGGTCACGGTGCAAGCAGCGTCGTCGTCATCGTTGCTGAAGGGCTGTCGTCGGCTGACGAACTGGAGTCGATGGCGCCGGCGTCGGTAGGCCAAGGCTGTGGTGCGGGATGAGGGCGGTGTGTCGTGTAGCTTTTCGAGCGGTGCCCTCGAACCACAGTGCAAGCAGCGGCGTCGATTTTGCCGTGGAGCAAGTTTGTCGGGGATACCAAGGCGGCGTCGTGAAGCGAGGCGGTGCGGAGTGCGGTGCCCACATGTCACGGTGCAAGCAGCGGCTCGGTGGCGGCATCAGCAGGCATCGTCGGTGAGACCAGGTTGTGGTGCGGCGGTGCCCTCTGCGGTGCCTTCAGGACACAGAGTCGGCAGCGGCGTCATAGACGGCGTCGGGTTGCTTTTTCTTCGGTTGCAGCACAAAACACACAGTCCCCAGTGCTGAGGACAGAAGAACTTGAAGTCTTTGCTGTTCCTGAGACTTCTTGAACAGGGGGCAAGCTCTACCACAAGCCCTTAAAGAAACTCACAAAAATAGATTGCAGAAAGTTCAGTCCAGTCCTTTCACTGCCCAAGACAGAAGCAGCCACTGCAGGCCAACACAGCAAAGCACTCAGCAAAGTGGTAGTTTCTCCTCACAGCTTCCCCAGCTCTTCTTCTTGGCAGTCTTCTTGGTCCAAAAGAGTTCTAAAGTCCAGGGGTTTGGGCCCCACTTTTTATAGCCCAAAATCCTTTGTCCTCTCAGGCAGAGAGTGTCTGTGCCCAGTCAGAACCAGTTCTGCCCTCTCTGGTGTGGCTTCCTGGCAGGAGGTGGAGACAGCATTGTCAGAGGCAGACCAGGCCCATTCAGGTGAAAGGAAATCTCCTCCCCCTACTCTAAATGCAGCCCAGGTCTATTTAGCCCTTTCCTGACCCACCTAGACTATCTGGAGCCACGGCCCCTCTCCAGCCCCTGTCATCCAAAACCCAGTCAATCCACAAACCCAGCAGAGGCCTACTGGATGGCTGAGCAAGAAAATACCTACTTTCTAAAAGTGCTATTTTCAAACACAGAATGTAAAAATCACCTTTTCAAAAAGATGCATCTTTAGATTCTGAGTTCAGGCATACTAAACTTTATTTTCCTACCTAGTTCCCAGGGCCAGTTATGTTTATAAGATGTTATAAATAAACTCCCCATTCTGTCCTATGGGAACAGGTAGCCTTGCAATAGTGAAAAACGAAATTGGCAGTAATTCACTATCAGGACATGCCACACACACCAGGGCATGTCCTACGTTTCACATACACTGCACCCTGCCCACAGGGGTACCTTGGGCCTACCTTAGGGGTGACTGACATGTAAGAAAAGGGAAGGTTAGGGCCTGGCAAGTGGGTACACTTGTATCAAAAAGGATAAGTGCGGAACTGCATACCAAAAATCTTCTAAAACCTTAAAGAAAGGTCACTTTCAGGAAGAATAAACTAATCCATAAGTATGGAAGTCGGAATCCGCTAAGGAGTGTGCAACAACTCACCTGCCGAATCAACTAGCCCTGAAAATGGATGGCGCTGGAGCGTCTGGCCCATACCCGGCCGGCGCTGAGAGCAGCGGGGGCTAAGCTGCGACGAGTAGGAGGGCCGCTGCGGTGTGCACGGAAGCCCGGGGCGAGGGCCCGGGTGGAGCCGCCGCAGGTGCAGATCTTGGTGGTAGTAGCAAATATTCAAACGAGAACTTTGAAGGCCGAAGTGGCGAAGGGTTCCATGTGAACAGCAGTTGAACATGGGTCAGTCGGTCCTAAGAGATGGGCGAGCGCCGTTCGGAAGGGACGGGCGATGGCCTCCGTTGCCCTCGGCAGAAGGGACTTAGGGTCCCAAAATGCACTGGGCACGGTGGCATCGCATGCAACGTTCATCAAGTGTATTACAATTCTGTTTGAGTTGTGCAACTGTTATTGATGCATTCAACAATTTTGATATAATTTCATTGTCATTGAATCAATGAACTGTTCTTAAATGTCAATGTTTCATGCATTTATGAAAATTGATTAAGACACCATTCAAGAACATTGTTGTTATTGTGATTCTTTTCGCATGAAAATCTAAATGTGCTGGGTACTTACTTTGTGAAGTTAGCAACACAGCTACAGGCTGTGCACATAGTTTTTTTCAGGCTATCTCGCTTGATTCACCCACATACTTTCAAGTGGGTACACTTGCCAAGTCGACATGGCAGTCCCAGACTGCACACAGGCTCTGCAATGGCAGGCCAGAGTTACATTTACAGGCTTCTTGTGTGGGTGGCACAATCCAGTGCTGCAGCCCACTAGCAGCATTTGATTTACAGGCCCTGGCACACTCAGTGCACTTTACTAGAGACTGACAAGTAAATCAAATATGCCAATCATGGAAACACCAATCCATAACACAATTTACAACAGGAGCACTTGCACTTTAACACTGAACAGCAGTGAGAAAGTGCGCAGAGACACTAAGCCAGCAAAAACAGAGTCAAAACCGGGAGGTCAGAAAGCAAAAAACTCAGAGTAAACACGCCAAAAGATGCCAAGTCTAACACATGTCCCCTCCAGCTGAAAGTAGGGAGAACTACCCAACCTCCTGGGAGTACTCTTCACAAAGGCAGAAGAACCTGGACAGACCATCTGCGTTGGCGTGTTCTGTGCCAGGGCGGTGTTCCACCGTAAAGTCCATTCCCTGTAGGGAGATGGACCACCTCAGCAGTTTTGGATTCTCACCCCTCATTTGCATCAACCATCTGAGGGGCCTGTGGTCTGTCTGAACCCGGAAGTGAGTCCCAAACAGGTAGGGCCTCAGCTTCTTCAGTGCCCAGACCACAGCGAAAGCTTCCCTTTCTATGGCACTCCACCTCTGTTCCCTGGGGAGTAGTCTCCTGCTAAGGAAGACTACAGGCTGGTCTAGGCCCTCTTCGTTCAGTTGTGAGAGCACTGCTCCCACACCATGCTCTGAAGCATCAGTCTGCACAACAAATTCCTTGGAGAAGTCGGGTGCCTTGAGCACGGGCGCCGTGCACATGGCGGCCTTCAGGGCATCAAAAGCCTTCTGGCAGGACTCAGTCCAGATCACCTTCTTGGGCTGCTTCCTGGAAGTCAGCTCGGTTAAGGGGGCAACAATGGTGCCATAGCCCTTAACAAACCTCCTGTAGTACCCGGTGAGACCTAAACAGGCTCTCACCTCTGTCTGAGTCTTGGGGGCCCCCAAGCCAGAATGGTGTCACTCTTGGGCTGTAGGGGCGCCACCTGGCCGCTTCCTACCTGGTGTCCCAAGTACACCACAGAACCCTGCCAGATCTGGCACTTGCTGGCCTTGATCGTGAGGCCCGCCCTCTGCAGAGCCCTCAACACTTCTCTGAGGTGCTGCAAGTGTTCTTCCCAGCTGGAACTGAACACTGCAATGTCATCCAGGTAGGCGGCACTGAAATCCTCCAGTCCAGCCAACACCTGGTTGACCAACCTCTGAAAGGTGGCAGGGGCATTCTTCAACCCAAAGGGCATCACCCGGAACTGGTAATGTCCTTCTGGGGTTGAGAATGCTGACCTCTCCTTGGCCCCATTGGTTAAGGCAATCTGCCAGTCCCCAGACGTTAAATCAAATGTGCTGAGGAACTTGGCAGCTCCCAACCGATCAATGAGCTCATCAGCTCTGGGGATGGGGTGCGCGTCAGTCCTGGTGACGGCATTGAGCCCACGTTAGTCCACACAAAACCGCAGTTCTGGAGTGGCACCAGGTGCAGCAGCCTTTGGGACCAAGACCACTGGGCTGGCCCAAGGACTGTTGGAGGGCTCGATCACCCCTAATGCCAACATCTTAGAGACCTCCTCTTTGATGCTGGCCCTGACCCGGTCAGTCAACCTGTAAATCTTGTGCTTCACAGGAGGGCTGTCACCGGTGTCCACGTCATGGGTACACCAGTGAGTAACACCTGGGGTCAGAGAGAACAGTGGGGCAAACTGTCCCAACAACTGGTGACAGTCGCTCTGCTGCTCTGGGGTCAGTGTAGGGGAGAGGATCACACCTTCCACTGACCCATCGTGCTCCTTGGTAGACAGGAGGTCAGGGAGAGGTTCACTCTCCTCTTCCACCCCATCATCTGTCGCCAAGAGCATGCTCACTTCGGACCTCTCGAAGTGGGGCTTGAGGCGGTTCACGTGCAGGACCCTCAAAGGGTTCCTTGGAGACCGCAAATCCACCAGATAGGTGACATCACTTTTGCGCTCCACCACTTCAAACGGCCCAGTCCACTTGTCCTGCAAAGCACAAGGTTCCACTGGGGCCATGACCCACACTTTTTGCCCAGGTTGAAATTCGACCAGAGTGGCATTCTGGTCATACCACTTCTTCATTTCTTCCTGGCTTGCTTCTAGGTTTGCCTGAGCGAGTTTCCTAAAGCGGGCAGTTTGGTTTCTGAAGGCCAGCATGTAACTAAACACATCCTGGGGAGTTTTACTGGGAGCTGCCTCCCAGCCTTCCTTCACCAAACTCAGAGGTCCTCTCACAGGGTGACCATAAAGAAGCTCAAAGGGACTGAACCCAAGAGACTTCTGTGGCACCTCCCTGTATGCAAAGAGAAGGCATGGCAAGAGGACGTCCCACTTACGCCTCATGGGTTCTGTTAGACCCTTAATCATGCCCTTCAAGGTCTGGTTGAATCTCTCCACCAGACCGTTACCTTGGGGGTGGTAAGGAGTGGTGAACTTGTAGGTAACACCACAGTCCTTCCACAGGAATGTCATATACTTGGATATGAAATTGGTCCCCCTGTCAGAAACCACCTCTCTGGGGAACCCCACGCGGAAAAAGATCCCCATTAAAGCACGCCCCACCACTGGTGCCGTCGTTGTCCTGAGAGGGATTGCCTCCGGATACCGGGTGGCATGGTCCACCAAGACCAGGATGTACCTGTTGCCCATGGCTGTATTTGGATCCAGTGGCCCCACAATGTCCATTCCTACCCTTTCAAAGGGTGTTCCAACAACTGGAAAAGGTTAGAGAGGAGCTTTGACCTTCCTCCCACTCTTACCACTTGCCTGGCAATTATGGCAAGACCTACAATGTCCATCTGACTGCCTTTGCATTTGGGGCCAGAAGAAGTGGGTGACAAGCCTGTCAAAGGTCTTGTCCCGCCCCAAATGTCCTGCCAAAGGCACGTCATGAGCCAGGCCCTGTTGCAGGGATTCTGCACATACACAGAACTATGCGCAGGAAAACAGGACCTCAGTGAATAGGGGTGTACCAACCTACCACATCAGTATCCAAAATCCCAAACCGACTAGCTATAGTGTCTCATTCGTTCTCCTCCAAAGATCACGGAGCTACAAATGATTAGACAACCCAGAACACAACACTCCCGATTCTCTCAGGAATCGCGGGAGCAAGACGTACTCTTTCGCTCACTCACTCGTACTTGTCCACAATGAGAATAGGCAGAGTCACTGAAATAGTTCAAAATGTTTATTTTAACTATCGTGCTCTACAATACAGTATACGTGCCACTACCAGCAACAAAATGCATAAACTCAGCACAGTTAGCATTGTTACAATTCCATAGAATACAAAGGGAGAAGTGATTTTATAAAGACTGTGGAAATAAGGGCCTATAGGCCTGACCACCCTCCCCTTGACTAGAAGAAGTTTATTTTATAAAAAGGACGATATCTGGGCTTTGACAGCAGACCCCATACCTTAAAGCCTGGATGTAAGGTTTACATCATAGGAACAGCAGAGCTCTTCTCCATGGAACGGCATTCTCCAAGTGTGTTAAAACAACATGCAACAACGTAATATCAAAGCACGAGTCTTCAGTACTGCAGCTGTGTAGCATGTTATGTCTAGGTGCTAGGGACTGACCAGAACAGAATAACAAGGGGCATTGTTTATCAACCTTGCATATCGTGTTCAGACTAAACTCCAGGAAAGGCAGAGAACGCGAAAGGCAACCCGTTCTCATGTGAAGGGCACAAAGTCTTGAAAAAACAAAGTCATGTAGTAGCGTGCGCAAAAGCAGCATCATGGCAGCGAAGCTCATGCTAACTTAGTAATGTCGATAATGTGCCTAAGAACCGTATAACAGCCCAGTAGGAAGGTCCTGAAGCGCTGGGGTACCACCAGCACACAGGCTGACCTAGGCTCAGCGACCTTAGGCTCACTATACAGGAGACCATTCTCCCAGTAGATCCAATGTGATCCGGACTGATCACCAGCTGCCTGGTCTGCAGCCTGCCACGGCAGACCCTCCAGAGAAGGGCATTCTTTCTGCTCCCTGCAGAATTCTTCCCTGGTGGGACCCCCTTCTTGCTGCCAATGGGTCAGCTCAGGGATGTCCCCCAGTTCAGCTACCTGCTGCCCTGTAGGCACCGGGGCGTCCCCCTCAAGGTCAGCCTCCTCCCGGTCCGTGGGAACTTCAGGGGCCAGTTTCCCGCGACCCCTGCCCTTTCTCTTGGCAGGGACCTGGGCCACTGTTTCAGGCTCCAGGTCCTTCTGATCACCCTTTCTGGCCGCCATTGACCGAGTGGACACGCATGCCCACTCTGGCAACCCAAGCATCTCCAAGTGAGACCTGAGCTCAACATCCTTCCACAAGGACTGCTCCAGGTCGTTACCTAGCAGACAATCTACAGGCATGGTAGGGCTCACTTCCACCCTCAAGGGACCTGAGACCCCCCCCTCATTCAAAGGGAACCTGCGCCACCATACACTGGCGCTCTGAGTTGTCTACAGCAACTATTTGGTGGAATGCCCCTGGGACTTCCTGCTCTTCAGAGACCAGGTGACACCGGACTGAGGTCACACTGGCTCCAGTATCTCTGAGAGCCTCTACCCTTTTCCCATTGATGGTCACTCAGGTGCTGTATTTCTGTGTGTTAGGGGGCACCTGGTTTCCTGGGACCAACTCACTGTCCCCTAGTGAGACGAGGGTCATTTCTGCGGGATCCCCACCCTCCTGTGGACACCCCTCCTCCCCAAGTGCTACACTAGCCAACACCTTGGATTGCCCACTGGTGGGTGGCTGTGCCCTCTTGGGACACTTGGGGTCCCCCTTCAAGTGACCCACCTGGTCACATGCAAAACACTTGCGGGGGCCGGTCTCAGCAGGCTTTCCTGAAGAGGCCACTGCTTTCTTATCCCTGGGGGATGGGAACCTTTACCCTGGGTGTTAGTTTGGGGCCCTGTGCTTTACCCTTGTCCCCCCTACTTTTCTGCTGGGGACCCTGCCCACCTTTGGCTGAGTCTCCCCCAAACGCTTTCTTGTGGACCCGGGTACTCACCCAGCGGTCCGCCTCCATAGCAAGCTTCCTGGGGTCAGTTAGCTTACTATCAACCAAGTGCTGGCGCAGATCTGCAAAACATAGACTAGACAAGTGCTCCCATGCAATCAAATTGTAGAGCCCCTGATAATCTGTCACATTACTGCCCTTCACCCAACCATCCAGAGACCTGCAAAACAAATCTACACATTCCAACCAAGTGTTGGCATCAGTCTTCTTACTGGACCTAAACTGATCCCTGTACTTTTCAGGAGTGAGACCTTACCTAGTGAGGAGAGCGTCCTTCATGTCAGCGTAGGTGAGGTTCTGCCCCTTACCCAAAGCTATTGGTATCCCTTGCTTCCTCTGGAAAGAGAGGCCATAACCCTGCCCCCCAATTCCTTTCAGGGATCCCATTCATGTGAATGGACGACTGGTACCCTTGGAACCACCTCTGTATGTCATCTCCCTTCTTGAATTCCTTGCCTACATTCTTGGGGATGTGCACAATTCTGTCTGCCTGCACTGATGAATTGCTGCCACCATCTGAGCTGGGCCTACTCCTTAGTTCCAGCTCCTTAAGACTTCTCTCATGATCTAAGATCATCTTCCTTTCTTCCATGGCTATTCTTTTATCTTCCCTCTCATTTTCCATCCTGAGTTTCTCCAATTCGAACTTCTTTGCTTCCCGCCTGTCCTCCAGCTCCTCTGGGGACAGGCCACTGCTGCCTGGTCTGGAGGGTTCCCCTTCTCCCAAAAGCACATCCACCCTAGGAGTAGGCTCCGCCGCCTCTCCACTGAGATCTCCATATTGCCCACTGGCATGTCTGGCCGCTACCCAGGCCCTCAGCGCCTTTTGTAGCTCCTCCTTCCTGGTGAGGCCTCTGACTTGGACTTTTAGGTTTTTGCAAATGGCCTTCAACTCTTTCACGTTGTAGGATTCCAACCTATCCTCCTCAAAGGCAATTTCCAAGGATGCACTTGATGATGCTCTTGATTCAGGCATGATGAAGTAGCAAGTTCAAAAACTGGCAAGATCAAAAATAGGCCAAAAAGAAAAAGAACCAGTATGTGGCACGTAATGGTCTGCGATATGGTAGTAGTGCACACCAATAACTGTAGGGCAAGTGCAAACACAAGTCCTATCCTCACCGCTGACAACCAGTGTTAGAAATGGGGGTCTCTAGTTGGCAGAGGTAGGTACCTTTGTCCAAATAGGGACTCTTCTTCCTAGTCAGGATAAGGGAGTTACACTCCTAAAATAACCCCTGCTCACCCCCTTGGTAGCTTGGCACGAGCAGTCAGGCTTATCTTAGAGGCAGTGTGTAAAGCATTTGCACATAACCAACAGTAATACAGTGTAAGCGCTACAAAAGGACACCACACCAGTTTAGAAAAATATCCAATATTTTTATATACTTAAGACAAGACCAAAAACGATAAAAATCCACAATACAGTACTTAGAAATCTTCAGTTATCAAAATAACCTTGAAAAACAGTTCCTTGAAGTCGATAGCTCCCTCTGGGGCTATCACGGCGTTATGAACACACAAATCCAAACAGTTCTGGCTGACCGCGGCATTGCGGGCCAGCTACGGTGTCGGGAAGACCCGCAAAACAGTACCTTTAGAAATGCAGGGCGTTGGCGACCTCTCGTTGCTTCCGAAAGCACGACGTCTGCAGGCGTCGGTTCCGGAGGTCGGTGCAGGAGTCGTCGGGCCCTTGAAGTCACCCGCGTTGCAGATCGATCTCCTTGCGGTTGAAGTCAGGAGCGCTGGCGTCGGCGGGTGTCGGGTGCTGCGTTGTGAAGTGCAGCAGTGTGGTGTGCGATGCCCTCAGGTCGCGGTGCGAGCAGCGGCTCGGTGGCGGCGTCAGATGGCATCGTCGGTGAGACCAGGGTCGCAGTGCGAAGTGATGCAGTGCTCGTCGCGGTGCTGACAGGTCACGGTGCAAGCAGCTTCGTCGTCGATGCTGAAGCGCTGTCATTGGCTGACGAACTGGAGTCAATGGTGCCGGCGTCGGTAGGCCAAGGTTGCGGTGCGGGATGAGGGCAGTGCGTCGTGTAGCTTTACGAGCGGTGCCCCCGAACCATGTTGCAAGCAGCGGCGTCGATTTTGGCGTGGAGCGGCGGCTTCGGGGATACCAAGGCGGCGTCGTGAAGCGAGGCAATGCGGAGTGCGGTGCCCACAGGTCGCGGTGCAAGCAGCGGCTTGGTGGCGGCATCAGCAGGCGTCGTCGGGGATACCAGGTTTGCGGTGCAGCGTTGGGGCGGTGCCCTCTGCGGTGCCTTCAGGACACAGAGTCGGCAGCGGCGTCGTAGACGGCGTCAGGTTGCTTTATCTTCTGTTGCAGCACAAAACACACAGTCCCCAGTGCTGAGGGCAGAAGAGCTTGAAGTCTTTGCTGTTCCTGAGACTTCTTGAACAGGGGGCAAGCTCTACCTCAAGCCCTTGGAGAAACTCACAGAAATAGATTGCAGAACGTTCAGTCCAGTCCTTTCACTGCCCAAGACAGAAGCAGCCACTGCAGGCCAACACAGCAAAGCACTCAGCAAAGTGGTAGTTTCTCCTCACAGCTTCTCCAGCTCTTCTTCTTGGCAGTCTTCTTGGTCCAAAAGAGTTCTAAAGTTCAGGGGTTTGGGCCCCACTTTTTATAGCCCAAAATCCTTTGTCCTCTCAGGCAGAGAGTGTCTGTGCCCAGTCAGAACCAGTTCTGCCCTCTCTGGTGTGGCTTCCTGGCAGGAGGTGGAGACGGCCTTGTCGGAGGCAGACCAGGCCCATTCAGGTGAAAGGAAATCTCCTCCCCCTACTCTAAATGCAGCCCAGGTCTATTCAGCCCTTTCCTGACCCACCTAGAATATCTAGAGCCACAGCCCCTCTCCAGCCCCTGTCATCCAAAACCCAGACAGTCAATCCACAAACCCAGCAGAGGCCTACTGGATGGCTGAGCAAGAAAATACCTACTTTCTAAAAGTGCTATTTTCAAACACAGAATGTAAAAATCACCTTTTCTAAAAGATGCATCTTTAGATTCTGAGTTCAGGCATACTAAACTTTATTTTCCTACCTAGTTCCCAGGGCCAGGTATGTTTATAAGATGTTATAAACAAACTCCCCATTCTGTCCTATGGGAACAGGTAGCCTTGCAATAGTGAAAAACGAAATTGGCAGTAATTCACTATCAGGACATGCCACACACACCAGGGCATGTCCTACCTTTCACATACACTGCACCCTGTCCACAGGGGTACCTTGGGCCTACCTTAGGGGTGACTGACATGTAAGAAAAGGGAAGGTTAGGGCCTGGCAAGTGGGTACACTTGCCAAGTCGACATGGCAGTCCCAGACTGCACACAGGCTCTGCAATGGCAGGCCAGAGTTACATTTACAGGCTGCTTGTGTGGGTGGCACAATCCAGTGATGCAGCCCACTAGCAGCATTTGATTTACAGGCCTTGGCACACTCAGTGCACTTTACTAGGGGCTGACAAGTAAATCAAATATGCCAATCATGGAAACACCAATCCATAACACAATTTACAACAGGAGCACTTGCACTTTAACACTGAACAGCAGTGAGAAAGTGCGCAGAGACACTAAGCCAGCAAAAACAGAGTCAAAACCGGGAGGTCAGAAAGCAAAAAACTCAGGGGAAACACGCCAAGAGATGCCAAGTCTAACAGCAGGGCATCCAGGTTGGGGAGGGTCGTGTGGTGCAGAGACTGGATGTGTGCTCATTGCACTTATCCTTATACATTTCTATTAATCTAATGCATACACATTTTCATCCATCATATCTGTTATGCACTTCAGTAATACTGGAAAGATAAAAGGCAGAGTTCATCTCACCAGGATTCAAACTGTTCCCCAAAGCTATGGGCCTTAACTCACTGAGCTATCTTAACACTGAACAGGTTTAATATCAAATAGTATTAGAAAAGTCAATAAGAACGCAGTGGGTTAATGTGCCTGGTGCAAATAGCCTTATCCAACATGCAAATCAGGGTTTGCATTCTGGCATGTTTCATTCGGACTTTCACCTGCCCACTATACAGTGCTTAATTTGAGCCGGCGTTTTCCGGTTCCGAGCACCGGCACTTAATTGGTTTCCGGTGCTCGGCACCGACACCTAATTGTCAACACCACACTTAGGGCAGTCTGCCACATGGTGGCGCTGTTCATGTAATTTAGAGATGAGCAGTATAACAGTTGTTTAGGAAAACAATATACATTAAAAAATTGCTAATACCTGCCTCCCCAGCCATTCCTTTAGCTTTGGGGACCTGGACTAATCTGAACTGTCGCATTTACATGCGAGAGAGAGGGTTAGTAGTTGTTATGGCAGCAATGACAAGGGCGATGGTGGTGCAAGCTGCAGTGGCCTCCTGGTCAGAGCCCTGGCACTTAATATTTTACAAATTAAGCACTGCCATTATAGATGAAATGTAGAACCTTTATATTTAAGAATCCTTGTGTACTGATGAGTAAAGGGCTTAGAGTTCACTCTGTGGGAAAAAAACGCTGCCAAGAATTATGTTAATAGAAGGAAACATGGTAACTGTCCATATCTCTGCAAATATTTTTTGGGCAGATTTTCATAGTGTGAACTCAACCCAAGGGTAGTGGAGCGGTATGACTACCAGTTACATTGAGGGCCCCCATCTAGACGCTTTAGTAACAAGGCTGTGCACAGGCCTAATTTCTTGAGTGTAATTCGGTTTAGTTCGGGGTACCCTTCTGAGCACTGTGGCTAACTACAGGCCTCGCTGTACTTAGATTAAAACCTGAGTAGGCTTTGCTGATCTCCAGGTTGAGTCATCATTGGTCAATCCAGGAACTGCTGTTGGACAGACTGTATCCGACAGTCACTAGGATACACAGCTCTTTTTTCACAGTCCTCCTCTTCTAGAAGCCCCACTAGCTCCAGGATTATGCTGCACCTTACTGCTCCTGCACAGTCACTCTTGCTGCAGGACTTGCAAGCTCCTCTCCTCTCTCAGTAGGCAGGCTGGCTTCGTATTGCTTCAGGTCATGCATACATCACTTCTAGCAAGTGATATACTTAGGTGGTGCCCCCTCACCTCTGTGAAGCTGGCTGTCTGGGAGGCTGCATATCTGGCAGAGACTGATGCTAGTTGCCAATCAGTCATCTGAGTACTCTGCAGTGCACTCTTTTCTTTGATTATTGGAACTGGACCCACAAGTGAGGTATGGGTCCCACTTTTATACAGTAATAGCAGAAAGGAAATATGTGTCCACTATTTGACTTTCAAAACCGGAATGGGGTGGTTCTTCTTTCAAGTGTCCTCTTCAGGCTGATCTCCAAACACAGCCTTTGTGTAGAGTGATGCTTCTGACAGCAGATTTGTCTCCAGCCTGCAGTGCCTACAAAGAAGCACAAGGAGGTGTGAGCTTTCTGAACCTGCCTGTCATCAGCTAGACCGAAAGAGTGATTAGTGAAAGACAAAAAGCTTGTCCTACCTAAGAAATCATCTTTAGCTTTCTCACAAGAATTTGTTGTCCCATGCGTCACCCTCACTATCAAACAAATGGTGGTTCGTCAAGAAGAGTAATCAGAAGACTATCTCAGCAAAAGCCCTAACTAAATTTTTTAAGACGCCTTTTCTCTACCGCCTTCTTAGGTGTCTAGGTGACCTAACTCCAGCTTCAGAAATGTCAGCAATATACTTCCACTGACAGGGAAAACAATCTGACCTCCACCTTGTGCAAAACACCTGGCCAGTGGTAGCCAAAATGGATTCCAGAGGCTTCCATTAGTCTGGTTCACTCACAGCAAGCATGTACCATCCTGGCTACACACAAACACGAAGAACATACACTTCGGATGTTGGCCCTAGAAGTCGCTAAGTGTACTGAACCAAAACTTTACACAAGTAGGTCAGTAGGCGTCCGGTCCAGTGAGACAGAGAAAAAGTTCTGGCCACAACTACATATTCACAAAACATGGTACGCGGCCACCACCGCTCTATGTGCTAAACCCATGACAGGGACAGTTGTCCACTGCCTGCCATTGAAGGGGCGCTTTGTGCGCCCCTCTAGGTCACATGAGTGGTGCAGGACCTTACTCTTGTCAAGGGACAGGGTTCGGACCTTGCACACACACCAGATTAGCGTGGCAGAACGGCCAAAATAAAAAAACAAGATACCACATACATTCAGACGGGCACTAAGGGCAGGGCAGGGGATCACAACTATACACCATGTATGAACCATTCCCTTCCCAATAGGAGCAAAGTTTCACCTCTCTGAAGCGCAGGGCAGCAACTTTATAGACTACGTTCAATAGACTTGGCTGGGCAGGGCCGGCTTTAGCGTTGGTGGCGCCCGATACAACAATATTTGTTGGAGTACCGCAGTGACCACCTCCGCCATGGACTCCCTCACTACCACCCTTTAACAGTGCCACTTACATTTAAATAGGTTTATAGCACCACCCATACCTGGGTAGGGTGTCAGAGCACTTTACATCACACACACATTACACGGAGACAATCAGTCATGCATGTGTAAATCAGCATATGGGAAATGTTACAAAATACAGAGGACTACAGGGTGTAGGAGTCACATGTCATTCATACTGATAGGCAGTATAGCTTAAGAGTGCTTGGTCTGGAGAAGCAGAAACTCAGAATTTAAAACGTAACTCCATGGTTGGCTTTCTCTTTAATAATAACATTATTTAAAGATTTCTACCCAAATGAACCCTTTTTGCAACATTAGGATAATGAAAGTTGGGAAAAAATCATAGCGCTTTAATCTATACCTTGCAGTTCGTATGCAGCTCATTGATGACAGCTAATAGCTCACTGTTCTATGTCAGGATTTTAACTTATAAACTGCAAGTAACAAAAGGACCTCTCTAACAAAAGCAGTAACACACTGACCTATTTAATTATATTCACTTTGTGATCTGCATGGTGCACGTTCTTCGCAACAGGCATATTACGAAACCTTATGATGAGTCAAACCTTCCACTAGACAAAACTCCAACCTCTTTCCAAGAAGAACATTAAGCACTGAAGTTATTTTGACATGTTTATTGATGCTTGAAAATTGCTGGAGGCAAGAAACGACAGCAGGAGGTTTTAAAACCATAATATACTTGCAAACACAGCGCCCCCACCCGAAGTCAGTGCCCGGGACAGTGGCACCGGTCGTTGGGCCAAGATCCTTGAAACATTTCATTTAGTCTTTATGGCTACAACTTTGCTTCCTTTTCCCTTTTCTCTGTTTGTGTGCCCTTCCCATGGTCGATAATGCATGTACCTTCCTAGCAGAAATAGTTACAGAACGGCCTAGAGTTAAAGACATTATTTCTTAGTACTTCACAGCACAAACAAGGGTTACAGATGTACAATCTAAAATCAATCTTGTACGAAATTGGCACCACCATTTAATCCCCCTGGATTTTACGCTTTCTGACTAGCCAGCTTTGGACTTCCACTGTTGGTGAGTCTCACCAACCGAGCCTCGCTCGTGGTAATTTTTGTGCAAATGGACTAAGAGTGCTAACCACCAGTGTCTGTCTTTTTAGGTAAGGTCAACTGCTGCACCTGCTGGGTAAAAGACTCTGAACTGGTTACACGCGAACACATGAACACACGCATGTGCACACGTGAGCGGGCTGAACGTGTCAGAATAATGTCTAGCTCAGTTCGATATCTGTGCACAAGTAGCCTGTCACAGAAGGGAGTCTTCAGGGATTGATGCTGACCTCGTGTAGACCTTATAATGTGTGTGGGCATTCGTAGTGTAGACCTGTAGTGCCCACTGCATTATGCCTTACGGGCGACATTTGCACCACAGCACATATTTAGGCCCAGAGATACCGGTCAGGCATCAATTTTAGGGTAAACAGGTACACTGAGTGCCGATCCACTTTCACTTGTCAGCACCCCTCTTACACAAATGAGCACGGTGAGTGTTTACCGCTCTCCTGCATTTAAGGTTTGCGTTAGCGCACTCTAGAGCAGTCTTCTCCAACGAGCAGCTTGTGAGCTACTGGTAGCTCTCCAGGTACCTGTAAGTAGCTCTCCAGTGCGCAGCCCATTCTACTAAAGTAGAAACGTTTGCTTGGCTCAATGAATGCATGTATCCCAAAAATAACGTGGTGATATTTTATTGTTCAAGCGTGCGTCATTGGGAAGACTTATTACTAATATTATTACATTTGTGCCTGGAGCTCGCAGCTATGGCTGTCAAGTATTAACCACAGATGGGCATTCCAAACTGATAAAGCCTTTTTTACAATTACTGCTGGCAACCCTGCGTGATGCAATGAGGGGATCACTGCTGGTAATCTTGCCTCGGGTGGCCAATAATCTAATCTTGCCTGACGTGGTCACTATTACCACACTAATAATATTAGTAGTTTGGGATGATTTTTATTTACCATAAAAATATCTTATTACAGAAACGGTTGGAGAGGCCTGCTCTAGAGGAGCACGAACAGCCCTAACACGGTGCCGGCCTGTTGTCCCTAATGCTAGGTATTTTTATGTTTATTATGGGTCCCAAAACACGCCAGTCCCTCTCGCCGTCACACCACCAAAGTTACCACGCGCGGGCACAAAGTCCAGGGAGTGCCCATTATAATGACGCAGGCTGACAGAGGCGGGACACAGCCTTGCCCCCGTTCCCCCTTCCGCCCAGCCCCTGCCTTGTATTTCCTCTTCCGTTGCAACATCTGACAATTCCTAACTCCGTCACGGGCGCCCTCCAGCCATGTGACGTCACCCGGCAGAGGAGCTCCGAGGGAGCTGCTTCCTAAAGCCATCGCAATCACAAAATATATGCTCTTCCTGTCCTCGGACTTTTCTCCAGGAAGTATTTATTGTCTTGCCTATATTGATGGTATTCCTTCTGTGGGGGTGAGAGGTCTGTATGAGTCAGTTTAAAGCGTCTGCTAGCATTACTTATATATGTTACCGCTGTAATTGGAATTTAGGAACAGAAATACCACAAAAAAAACTAAATGCACAAACTGGTATTATTATTAATAAACAAAGTTTATTAGTGGAGGCCAAAAGCCTGCTTAGGAAAAAAACAACTCCTGGCTTGTAAAACAAGGGCAAACACACCATAAAATTACATAAAACAGCGTACATTAAAGTGGGTTTTTTAACTACATCTACAGCTCTGATGTGAAACTCAACTCGCAAGTGAAGCTGTGCGCTGAGAAACAGACGGGGAACCCAGACCTCCAGGAAGAGCAAAGCGTAGGGACCTCTTCTTTACCCTCCAGGGACATGTTTATTCAAAACGGTAAACCCAAGAGGGATACCGCCCAGGGCCATTACCAGTAGCCTGGTGTCTCTAGACCTAATATTTGTGGGGCCCCGAGACACCGTGGGCCAGATTTACTAACATTTGATGCAACGCATCGCAGCAAGACAACTTGAGCGAGCAGGAATGCGCCATATTTACTAAGATATGGCCCGCTCATGCTCTCTCCATGGACTGGCGTGCTGAGTGCTGCCTAGCGCTAACACAAGGAACCCTTGCGGCAGGGTGCAAGGGTGCCTGCGTTACAGTAAAGGGGCGCCTTCTTGCACAAAACAGTCTCCGGAGGTATTTTCCTCTTTCTATTGTGCTGCAGAAAGGAAATAACGGGGAGAAATAAACGTATTTCTCCTCCTTACGTCTCTTTTGGGATGACATATCATTTAGACGCACTCCCAGCTTTCATATTCTTAATAAATCTAGGAATGCGCCAAAATCCATGGGTGGATGCATGGGAACACCCACACTTCACCCATGGAACGCCTTACCAGCGCAGAAGGTAGCGGCTTGAACTGCCTTGCGTCACTCTAGATTTACTAAGTCACGCAGAGCCATGCAAGATGGTATTGCGTGGTTTAGTAAATCTGACTTAAGGGCCTGTCTCGCCTTGCGTGATGCACGTGCTACGTAAGCCCTTTGTAAATCTGGCCCGTGTCTGGTTTTACCAGGTGGAGATGCGCTTCCTGTGAAACCTCTGCAGGCATAGTCATAATGACAGCCCTCAAACCACTCTGCAGAGCTTTACCGTTGTCCTGTCTACTAGTATTATACGGCACAGGGGACCAAAATATGCATTCATGCTTTCTACGTTATGCAGCAAAAATGCAAATTATGCTTTTGAGGTAGTATTGCTTTCATACCTTTAACAAGAAACACGTTTTTTTGTGAAATCTGCAAATGTTGGAAATTATGCGGTAAACCCATATTCAGGGGTAAATGCTGCAGGCACAAAACCACATAAATCATGCAGCCCCCACCCTTGTCCATTGTTTTATCAGTAATTTATTTATGTAAGGTTAATCTAAGTATTCGAGTTACAATCAGTGCCAGTGTTGTCCTCAAGAATAGATGGAAATGTCCCCATAAGATTAGATTCAAACGGCATTTCAAACATTAATAAATAGGAATAAGCTTTGACTCAAAGCAGCTCGAGATCAGTCATTTTTGAAACCATGAAGGTTTATTAAAATATTAAAGCGTAATACAGAAAGCAAAAACATACTAGAGGCAATTGAGTTGCCTTATATTTCAGTCAGAAGCATGAATTTCAGAAATCATTTACAATAGATACAGCATGGCAAAATCTGAAAAACAGTCTAACTCAGAATCTGCAGCAAATCAATAGAAACTCCTACAGCCTCCCTAGGGCTCGGACAACGAGTTCTGGCTCACCCCCCGGAACACACCCTTTTATAACAAAATTCACCATCGAAGGCAATGGGAATCACAGTCACCATAGGGTGAGAAAATATAACAACACATCATCAAATGATAATGCAGCCATGTAAAACATCATACAATACCACCATCCTAGCACTATCCCCCTGAATGACTATTGAGGAGTTGCATCTGACCTAATGTCATCGGTTGTGCTCGCACAAATCTACTTACATAAACAATAGTAGCTTTATTAACCCAAAGGTCTACAGAATACAGAGCAGGAAGAGACCTTGGAAAGTAACTTAACTAAAGAACTTCCTTCGAGGCTTTTCAGGAACAGCATGTCAACACAAAGCATAGGTGCACATTTTACTGGGTGTCAAAGACAAGCGAAGACATGATTCATTCTAAATCCAACTCATAATTGAGGCCTAGTGTGGCCTGAGCCAACAAAATATAGTTCTGTACATCACAGCATTCTAGTTTCAATTGCGAAATGTTCATGTTACAAAGCAAATGTTATTTAAACTAAAAATAAGACCAACAAAGTCAAGAGTCTGGATTTTCTTTAACTCCTTAAGAACCCAATTAACCCTGAACACATTTCGGCCTGAATGCATGTGTCAAAACAGGTGTAAATGGAGTTTGCATTTGTTTTTGCCAAAGCAGAAGCCATCAGCTGGTGCAAATTGCACTCTGTAAAGTTTGCGTTCAGCTTTTCAACCTTTGTGTACAAAAAGTGCAAAACACTTCTTCAACAAAATGTGGTACTTAGAAGAGCCAGGTGGATCAAGTTGTGACGGACAGTAAAGGAAGGGTGTGATATTATGTTGCTGTGGCTGAATCATAGCCCCTTTTTTGGTGGGGGGGCGAGGCTCTTTAGACGTAGTACAGCATCTCTAAAACCAATTGGCAAAGCCAATAATTTCTAAAACCAAGACCTATTAGCTTTGTCAGTGCTTGTTCCTCAGGGCACTGCACCATTGGCAGAAGAAGAGGACACTTGGCCGCTGTTACAGCCACTTAAGTTTGGTTCCTCAGCACTCCAGCGGCTTCTACGATCAAGTAGATTGAGTTTATTGAGTCTTGCCGTACAGAACAGTTGTCTGTCCTTCGGGATCCTCCTCCTTGTTATATGTGAATGCACATGGAGTGAAGTTTGAAAATGTCCTCCAGGGAAGATAATTTAGTTCATCCATTTTTCCTCCCAGGAACGTACCTTTGTGTCTCTATATGTTTGCTTCAGAGATATCTTTATTTGGGACATACTTTGTCAGAAATGTTTTTCTAAATAAACAAAACGTGATCAACAAAAATGAGATATTTAGGGCAACATGTTAATTTTTTTCATGCTACAGGTCATTGAAGTAAAGATAGAATTTCTGCATGTGTGCCCAATCTGGCCCACAGCATTTTTTAACCTCAATTACATTAAACTGATTTTGATATCTTTTTACAAAATTACCAACTGCTTTTTGGTGTGTTTAATTTTGCAGAACATATTCTGCTTTTATTCTTCTTGTCTGCCGATGAATGGGCAAGAGCAGGACACTATGGATTTAAGCTGTTTTGGAAAGTGTGATGGTTTGACCATGTATTATTAGAAATAAATTACCCTCTGCTGTACATTAAAATGACACTTGCAGTCACCTCGCAGTTCCATAACCTTATAACGGAACGGAACCTTTGACCTTGTTCCATATATAGGGTCACAGAAGTCCTCAATAACTTGCAATGAGGTGCGTTTTTCCATGTATAAAGTCAGTCACACGTGGACCAGGGAAACTTGGCAGCTGTGTTGAAGTGTAACTACAGTTCTAGCTCCATCAAAGCGTCTTGGTGACCGTGCGCTCCATACGTTCAATGCTCACTCACTCACTATTACTGGAGGTCCCAAGAGTGTCAATGAATATAATAGGTCTGTTCAGGAATCAGCTGGATTCTGTTGTCTTATGTGTTCTGCCTCTGCGCACTTGCACCTTTCTCTGATGTGTCATGCTGTGATATCATCATTGGCCGTGACTGCCGGTGTTTACCACTTGCCCCCACCGGCACAAATTAAGCACTTATCAGGGCTTGAAGGAAGTACAAACATGGTGGTGAGGGGCAAAAATTCAACTGGGGAGAACTTCTTTTTCTTTGATTGCTTAGTCCATTAAAAGGTATCAAACCCGGTGACTTTCAGTTTAATTCTGAATAAACCTTGATTCTAACATGTCTTTGAACCAAAATAAGTGTGTTAAAGTCCACGTGTGGGTTCCCTTTGTTGACATGACTATGGGTTTGAGCTTTTCTCTGTTCATGAATCCTTCTAAGGTTTTGAGATCACAGTCTCATAGTTTATGAGGACGTTTTGTGTCCATGCTAAGCATACTTTACCTTCACATGGACTTCAAGCTGATTTTAGTTGTGGGCAAACACCTTCCCCACTTCCTTGTTGTCTTTTTAATGCTACTTTGCAGCTTGCTATTGGCCAGAGATGTTTAATGTGTCATGGAACTATTGCTTGTTGCTATGGTGGGTTTGTAAACACCTAAGAAGCTTCTGACATAAAGTGATGTCATAGGTGTGTGTGCATGCATTGTTACCGTCAGGTCTCATGACCTTGCCAATGTAACACGTCACGATAAGAGACTAACCTCATGAGTTGAATGTAGACCATTGTAGCAGGTGGCGGTGTCATCTCTTTGTTCACTGCCCCACCATTTCGGGCTCTTGTTTGCGAGTGTCCAGCGGAGGACTTCAGAGAACATGAAGCCAGTCTTGGTTCATCTGAAAACTGGCAAACTTTGGGACCAGCCCAGGCAAAAGGTCCCTAAAATCTCAAGTAACTCCATATCACACTTGAGGCCGTTTATTTACATTGTTCCTTTGTCAAAGGTAGGCGACTTCTAACTTTTTCCGTTTTGAATCTGAAAATCAGGTGAACACCCAGATAAAGTTATTTGCTCAAGATCACACGCAGCATGAGATGATAAAAGAGTTCATTCACACATGACCCTGGAACTATGTTGGGTTCTGTGGAAGTATAGCTGGCAAAACGTGGTGTTAGCAAACCTTCAAAGACACACCTCTACTTCTTGGGAAAAAATAAACTGGTGTTTTTCCTCTCTCTCTGACTCTCTCTGTCTCTCTCTCTCTAGATGAACTTAGCTTCATCTTTTTCGCCGCCGCCACACGTCTCTCCTCCGTCCTCACTCTGCAGCACCGGAAGCATCCAGGCTCCCGGACTGAGCAGCGTCGTGATTGGTCTGGGCGGCCTGTGTGGCCCCTCAGGCAGTACCTGGGAGGCTGGGTATGTTCTCCACCGAACTGTGCAACACATCCCAGTAGAGAACATGATAAGTGTGCATGACTGTTTGGCTGGCCCCAGAGGACCGGCCAAGACATCATGCGCACTTACGGACTGCACACCACTCCTGCTATCTCTGACGGGGGGGGGGGGGGAGGAGGAACCCCAGTCCCGCCCTGCACCTAACATGGTTTTTAAGTGGTACAGAAAAATAAAATGATAATATCTTCTTGTTATTATCATTTTCTTTTTCTTTTGCACTGCTCAACGAGCAGTGGGGCGACGCTCCTTCGCCTTAGCGGAGGAGCCGCTACTACACACACACACGCTCTTTGCACTCCATCATCCTTATCACATTATTATTAGATTTTTATAGAGCGCATAGCTACCCAAAAAGGGTTTCCCAACGCTAAGCCATTCACGGTACCTCAACTCACACTATCACTGAGCACTGAATCAAAACAGCCAGGTTTTTAGCTGCATACACTACAGGAGGACAGACACAAGCACCAAAACAGCCATCACATTTGAGGGGACATTACTTCCTTTTGGACAAAGAGTTTCTCTGTTGACCTTTAACACCTCTCAACCAGCTCCACCTTCCTCCCTCTAAGCAAGGTCTGACTAGCCTATAGGGCAATCAGGCAGGGCCCGATGGGCTGGTCTGACAGAACAGTGCGTGAGCCAGTTTTTTTTAGCAATTTTGGGCTGGTTTTGTAGCCAAGTGGGCCAGTTTTTACTGTTGATTTCCCTGATATTACCACTTTTTTTTTAATTATATGCTTCGCTAATGTGGGTCACTTTCATTTTGGTGCCCAGGCCAATTGTTGTCCCAGTCCGACCCCCCACTCTAAGCACATTATTGAGCCTGAAAGAAGTCAATGGAATCTACATATGTAGATACTGTAACAAAACACCGCTGTCTGATTGGCTGTTTGGCACTCACCTGAATCATCTCATGTCAGATTATGCTGTTGTCGAGTATAGGTCATGCCTGTTTCTCCTACTTTTCACTAATTATGTTTGGCTTCTGGTTCTGTATCCTCGCTAGCCCTACTTTACGATATCAGACTAAGGGGCATATTCTCAAGGAGCTATCGCCGAGTTATCTGCACTTTATCACAGCCAAATCCGTGATAAATTTATCTCTCCATTCCCAAGCTGGTGCTAACAGCCCATAACACCAGTTTACCTGCGATAGCAGTCGCAAAAAACATCGCCACAGATGACCCCGGCAACTAACGCTAATGATATGCAGAGTAGGCGTTCCCGTGCAAAAAGCAGCGACAACACCACTCCACAACATTCTCAACGACCAACCAGATCGGCGATAAGATCACAAAACATGCGCTAAGGCGCGTTAGCAGCAGGAAACTAACACCTGCTCCTACCTGGTGTAAAGTCGGACGACAACCGGCACCAGACAAGGGAGCACAGCCCATAGCCACACATGAAGAACAACAGATGCCCTGGAGCAACCAATCATGCAGCCCGGAGCCCCAATAGGTCAACAACACCCACCGCCACCACCCCCAGGACCCCACCACCCCCACCCCCCCCCGACCCCCGGGGCCCTACCCCGGGCACCCCCCACACCCCTCCCCCCCCTTTGGACAAAGATATTGCACCTCAACTCCACGAAATCGTCTCAGGACATTCTGTAAGTCACAGCCTGCAAAACAGAAATCTGGATCAGAAGGTGTGCCATGCGCCCATCAAAGTACAGAGAGAGAGAGAGAAAGAGAGAGGGAGAGAGAAAGAGAGAGGGAGAGAGGGAGAGAGAAAGAGAAAGGGAGAGAGGGAGAGAGAAAGAGAGGGAGAGAGGGAGACAGAAAGAGAGGGAGAGAGAAAGAGAGAGGGAGGGAGAGAGAAAGAGAGGGTGAGAGAGTGCCGACACTGCGGACCTAGGCCTCACTGTTCACCTGCTGCCACCGGTGTGTCTCCAACCACGTGCCGGTATTCACAGCAGTCCCCCAGGTCCCTCATCTGAAACAGTTTCCAGAGACATGAATGGCAGAGTCCATACAGTTGCACACGCCATCATCGCTTGCCCGCCCCTGCGCACACAGGCTGCTGCACCCCAGCCCCTCCCGCCGCCCAGCGGTGATTGCCCGCCCCTGCGCAACCAGGCATCACTGCTCACCTTCTGCCACCGGCGTGTCTCCAGGAGGGCCCACCACGTTCCGGAGGGATCTCCAAGCCCGGTGCCCGCGACCATGGCACCCTCCACATCATGCAGCCCCGCACCGCGGGCCACCAGGTCACACACATGAGTCTGGGTCTTGATTTCGCAATGGCAGAGACCACATCAGTGCACACGGCATCATCGCAGGCTGCACACCCGCACAGCGCTTGAGGTGCCACTAACTCTGTGAACCGCGAGGCAACGCCACGTGGCGGGAGGCCCGCCCTGCCCGCTGGCTCAGGCCTACACTGCGGTCCAGCAGGGCTCACACTAATCCTTGCCAGTCCGGACCGCCAGGACGGCGCATCATTGCAGGCTGCACACCCGCTCAGCACTTTAGGTGCCCCTATCTCACTGCACCGCAAGACACCATCCCGTGGCGGTGTGCCTGTGCCTGCCGCAGTGTATCCGGTGCCACCAAGTCTGTGCACCGCTAGCCATGGACCCTTAATGATTGAGTCCCGTGGTGCGGATGCCATCATGTCACCCCCGGCACTGGGCAATGTGAGGTGGCAGGGCCCTAGGCCCTCATGCATACATGAGAACTAAACGGAGACACCCAGTCAGAGAGAGTGGAAATGGCGTCCAGCACGTGCGCCAGGCCCTTTTTATTGGCAGGGTCACATGTCCTGTGACACCTGTGCTGGATGGGTGTGGTGTGGGTGTACACCAGCCGTGAGGGAATGGCTGTGGCATGCTGACAACTAGACCTGTGAGCTGCAGATCCCAACAGTGAAGACCTGGGACATGTAGCGTTTTCGTCCCCCCCTGTGTGCGTAATTGGAGTGGGCTGTCCTGGCGTATGCCAGTCCAGCGTAAGGGTGTGAACAATGACCCCGGGGCTCTGGGCGTGGTTCCGTCCTGGGCTGGACAAGGAAGTGACTAATGGATGTGTCTCTGTTGTAGTGTCGGCGCCACCTGGACCGCAATCGGCAATGTGTCACCCTGTGACAAAAGTCCCACAACATGGGCAACATGGACGTAAGGGGGAATCCCTGACCCTACATTCATCCATACTTCCACAGTTGAAAGATCATAGACATGACACATCTGTGTGAATATGAATGTTTATTGCACATTCAAGGGAGTGTTGCAGCTGGAGCAGTACAGGGCCATGCCAACTCCACTTCACATTGTCGGGCCGTGGAGGGCCAGCCAGAGTCCTTCAGGGAATGACAGGTACATCAGGAGAGGAGGACTTCAGTCCGCAGTCTGATAGCTGTGTCATTGGTGACCAAACAGAATATGGCAGTCCATATCGAGGTCCAAGGTGAGTGTCGCAGAGTGCATCGGGGGACAGTGGAAGGTGATGATGCAGAGGGCAGAACCAAGCAGAAACAGGCCACATGGCGGAGATGAATGCTACTGCGTCCTCCTGACCACAATGGCAGATTCATCCGCATCTTCGTCCTCTGCTGTTGCATGTGCCTCACATGTGGGTGGTGGTGTTCTGTCTCCAGCACTGTGTGGCACTGACACATCAGGGGCTGGAGATGTGGATGGGGTGGTAGCAGCATCATGCATCAGGCCTTGTGGCAGCAATGCCATGAGGAGGGTCTTCAGGGCATTGAGGGACCCAGCTACCTCTTGCTGGTGTGCAGCCGTGGCAGACGCTCTTTCCGCCTGCGTCCGCTCTATGTTCTCCATGATCCTCCGCATGTGTCCCAACTCCCGGGCGAGATCGCTGTAGGCACTCTGACTAGACAGTTGTTCTTGTCGCAGAGTCAGGACTCTAGCGATGTGAGCCATGGTCCGTTGGAGAGCATGGAGTGGACTGTGGGTGTCCGTTAGGGACTGTGAGTGGTCCCTGATGGGACTTAGACACCCACGTATGGCGTCTAGTTTGGCTGCCATGCAGTCGAACCCCACCTGCACCTGTTCAGCCAGCTTCTCCTGGCACCCCAACACACGGCGTTGGAAGGCCATGTGTTCGTCGTGGGGGACCTGGGAGGCAGCAGTGGTGGTGGGTGCTGCCTGCTGTGCGTACTGTGCAGGGGGGGGGCTCCTCGTGGCAGCTGGGCTGCCCTGATCCTGGAAGTGGGCTGCGGAGGCTCTCCACGAGCTGTTGGAGGGCGTCGGAGTCGAAGGTGTGGTGGTCCTCTTCATCATCAGAGAAGAGAGGTTCGGACTGCTCTGCAGGAGGTGTTGGATTTCCCCCTGCAATGTGAAGGGGCGATGCAGTTTAACATCGTGTTCACATGTATGTTGACGCATTGTACATGTTTACATTCAGACTGCATGACAGTGTACATTGTGACTGTTTGGGGGGAGCTGCCTATTTGATGCGGGACAGTGGACATTTCGACTACATCACAGATGTGTGTTTGTACTTGTACATTGTCAACTCACATTTCCCTGCAGTGCCAAATGTGATTGGCCAGTTTCTACGCACATGCGGCACCAGTTGTGTCCTCTGTTCTGTTGTGGACGTGTTGCGGTTTGTACCACATCGTTGTCAATGTTGATGTGCTCTGCATGTAATGTGTGTGTGCCGCATTTTGGGGGAGTCGCCCCTGCAGCTCTGATTTAGCTGCCCTTATCCCTTTCATGCGGTGTGCCTCTGGGTTCTGTGCTTATGCAGTGCTGAGATGTTGCATACCTGTGTGCATTGGTCTCTTGGTGGGAGTTGTGGGTCAGGGGCATGGTTTGTAAGCAGATGTGCTATGCTTCATTGTGCATGTGTGCCATTGTGCCCATCTCCCCCCGTCCCCCCAGTCCCTGGTGGTTACTCACCCTGTTGCTGTTGTGTCTGGTCATGTTGAGCAGTGTCCGGTCCCCCAACTCCTGCCACCGTCTCCCCACTGATGACTGTGGACACCATTTCCTCCATCTCGTCCAGCTCCTCCTGTGGCGCTGGACTCCCACCTCCAGTCTGCATTGCTGCCTTCCGGTTGTTTGCGAGATTCAGCTTGGTTTTGCGCTTCACATCATTCCAGCGCCTCTTGACCTCGTCCATTGTCCTGTTCAGCACTCCGACTGCATTCACCTTGTCCACGATGGTCTGCCATATTCCATTTTTAGTTGCCAGTGACACAGTGGAGGTGACGAACAGTGGTTGGTGGTGTTCTATCACCTCCGTTATCAGGATCCTGTTTTCCTGCGGACTGAACCGCTTCTTCCTACTCTTCTTGTCCTTGCCCTTCCCTGACCCCGAGGTCCCTGGCTGTTCCTCCGGGGGGCTTGTGGGGTTCTGGTTGTCCTCTGTACTTGCTCCGGATGCCTCCATTGTGCTTCGCTGTTGTTTGGCTTTTGTTGGTATGTTTTTTTTCTACTTTTATAGTGCATTTTCCCGCATGACGCGTGGGAATTGCAGGCCTGTGGCTGGTTTTCGTAGATTTTTGTATCGCGATTGGCATCATCGCTACTATTTTCGCGTTGGGGTTTCGTGTTTTTGAGGTGTCGCGTTGTTTTTAACGCGTTCATTTGACGCATTGTCGTGTGACTATCGCATGGTACCTCCGTGTTGTGAATACCACGTTGACACGGTGTTGTTTTCCCGCAATAGACTGCGATGTGAAGGGTTGCGTTAAGCTACACTTGCAGTGGTTATCACACTTTCTTGAGAATATGCCCCACAATGGCTTGTTGCGTCCTTTCTTATGCTTTGAAAACCTCACACCCACAAAGAACAGGCGGGGAAATTTCGAGCACTTTATTGTAAAATAAATGTTCATCTGATATTGCTGCTTTGTCTATGCAAGTAATAAACCACTTAGCGGCCACTTCAATACCAGGACATGCTGTTAGGAATTTTTTTTAATTTAACTTTCAATTTAATTTAAATGTAACTTTCTCCCTAATGCCTAAACCCCTATTCAATCAAACTAATAGACTCACATGTCCTCCGCTCAAATTTACTCGTGCCTCCCTATACTATACTCATATTTCCCTACACTAATCAACCACTAATCCTTTTGGGTTCAGGAGTAGCGTGCTACTCGCCGAAAAGCGCTTCGACGCCTTGTCATGGGTAGTAAGTGCTATATAAATAAAATTACAATTACATGATACTTCTTCACAATTTTACGGATAGTCGCACTCTAATTCAGTTTTACTTTGTATTTTTTTTGTTTATTAAAGGAGCCTTTATCATTGTAAGGCTTTTGTTGCTACTGTTGTCCTAGCCTTCGCATGATCTGCAGTCCCACTGTCACTCTCTGGAATGTTTGTTGACATTTTCACGTAAGGCTGGAGAACCTGTTGTGCCCTTGGGTCTTTTGATATTGGCAGGTATGTCTGTAACCATGGACATGCAAGTAACATGTGCTCCCTATCTGGACAAGTCCATTAATCTACAAAGATTTCTAGAGCATAGGAATTTATTGATAATCCCAAAATATGTTTTCCATTGGCGGTTCATTTTTATTTGTAATTCTAGCCCATTATTAGTTAATATGTATCTTGATCCTCTTCCAGATATACTAAAATAGTTCAACCGATGTATACTCCATGCACAGCCTATGTATGTGGATGATACTTGGCTACACATTAAGGGGCCGATTACAATGGCGGTGAAACTGCCACCGGCACGCTGCCAGTGGCGGTTTCACCGCCATCGCCCAGCACTTCTCCACCCGCCATATTATGATGGCGGGCGGTGTGCTGGCAGACGTAAAGTCCGCCTGGCGGACCCGGCCAGCATGCGTAGAATGGTGGCGGTGCCTAGCAGGCGCCGTCCGCCAAATTACGATGCTGCTTAAAGCCAGCCTTTCCATGGCGGTGAGACTGGCGGGGATTGAATTTGGGGGCCCATTGCTGGCTCCCCTTGTGTTGGGGGGAAGTGGTTGTGCACTGGGGGAGTACCCCTGGTACCCCCTACATTTCCCTGCACCAGGTGGCAGGCACCGCGTGGTGCCTGCCACATAGTGCAGGGAAACTCACAGCATGCTTCTTTAGCATTGCGGAGGTTGCTGCAGCCAGCAGCACCCACCGCAATGTTAAACTTGCATCGTAATCGGGGGTGCGGGACTGCCGCCTTACAGGCGGTCCATCGATGCCGGACAGGCTCAAGTCCATCCGCCATCGTAATCAGCCCCTAAGTTGTCATTTCTGAAGGATATCCGTACATCGAATGACAGCCGTCTAAAGATACAGTCCTGGATGCCAAACAACTTCTTCCTACTAAACCCTCAAAGAGCGGCTTTCTCACACATAGCCCCCAGAAATAAAAACAAACTGGCCGTAACCATTCTGAGTGAACTCTATCTCAACAACGTTCTTTAAATTGTCTGACCGAAGCGAAATCCTTAAGCTTCACTGTCAACCGTACTCTGGCTCTAGTCACACACATCATCAAAGTGGCCCAGTCAGTAAATTACATCCTTCAGATCCTGAAAAAAAGCAAACATCTTCTGAACGCCAATTATCTAAGAATCATGGCCCATACCCCAATCACCTCCTACCGAGTCTGAGGTACTGCAATTCAAGCAGGAGCTCCACTATCTTCTCTCATTCACAAGGTCATTCATCCAAAGACCCCTGCCTACCTTGCTTCCCTTCTTATCATCTCTAGGGGAGATGGAGGACTTTGGAGGAAGAACTCTCTCCTGCAATCTCTTTATTGCAAAGATAGTCATTCTTGGGAGCCGCACTAACCTCTGGATCTCCCTTCCTCCTTCTCAGTAGAGCTCAAACTGACCTTCAAGACACGGCTAAACACCCACCTGTTCCAGCTTCACCCCAACAAATATGCCTGGTTGTCCCCTTCACCAGCGTTGCCGCCTCTTTGTGATGGGCACGGCCATCTCTGATTCTCTTTAACATTGTATCTTCTGGTTAAAATGCAATTTACACCTTTTTTGGCATAGCTGCACAATACAAATCTGTAAATTAATAAATAAATGTGTTTTTCAGTTCTCAGGTACAAAAAACCTGGCTCTGTGAAACAATATATGTCGATTTCCTTTCTTTTTCCCTTCACCCTTGTAGACTGCGGCCGACCTCGATTAGAATTAGTCTCATTTAAAGTGCTCTGTATATGCTTTGGTGGAACAGGTTGTATGAGTATCACCCGCATTCATTGTCTTTACATATACCTTTCCTGTACATTTACACCTCTTCTTTTGAATGTTTACCCAGTGTGGCAGAAGCAACAGCCACGCCCTGGGCTTTCAAAATGAGGCTCTATGACTCCGCCCACTGGGGAAATGCCAGAAAGAATGAAAGGCCATTCCAGCCCTGCCTTCGGCAGCACTGGAGCCTGTCCTACCCTTTGAGCCCCCCTGACCCTCGCGGCACCCCCTGGCTGCCACTTAGCACCTGCTTGCTGTGGCGGCTCGCATAGGGCGTGCTGCGGGGCGGCGGGGGAGGGGCAGGGTGGGGGGGTAGTAAACTCGGACATACGACGGAACGGAGGAACGTAATAATTACTTTCCTCCGTTCCGTCGTATGTCCGAGCTCTACCCTCCCACCCTGCCCTCCCCCGCCCCACCGCCCGCAGCACGCCCTCTGCGAGCCGCCACTGCCTGCTCGGGAGCTGGTAAATCGAATCAGAAAAGTCCCTGGAATCCTGAATAACTATGCAAAAAAGGACATGGTAATCATGGGAACACATGGCTATTCCACATTACTGGGACTTGACTTTGTAATTAGAAGTGTAGGAATTACCGACAGGAGTTCGTGATTGTTGCACTGGTAATGTCGGTACGCCTGCGCCGTGCAACTCGTTGTCAGCACTTGTACAGCTGCAATGCGCAGCAAATGTTTTCTGAAGAATTCAATTTAAAGTGTTTTGTTTTTTTGAACCTAAAATAAAAGTGGTTTATGTGGAAAGATGAGTTTACAGCATTGCATGTGCCTAGATATACTGGTATTTGTACAGCTCAAATCTCTCTGGTGGACAATGGAGCAAACGTGATAGCAGGGACCTAGGCACTCCAGGCTTAAGTCAGAAGCAGGGCCACTGGAATTATGCATCAGGGGAGGCCAAATTATGTGGCAGGGTTGACTAAATTATGCGGCAAGAAAAGGCAAATTATGTGGCTTAATGTGTCACGTTTTGTGATAGTATCATTTCATTAGTCTGACATTTTTACACTTGTTAATACTGTCTGGGCATAGGTTGCACCTCATTGGTACCAGGTTAACACCTAAATATAGAAATAGGCAACAGAAAAGTGACCAGTCAACCTTTTCAAAGGGCCTTCCACTGCACTGCACACGTGTTGCTGCATTTTTTTGTAACTTTTGAACCATTTGAACAATTGTTTGGGGTAAAATCTGCAGATTATGCAGCAGATGATGAAATATGTGGCAAATGCAAAAAACTCAGCGGCCGACCAATCACATAATTCCAGTGGCCCTGGTCATACGTTTCCAGCTGCATAGATGTTCAGATGCTCATTGGAGAGATTTACAACTGTTTGTCTGATTCACAGGACGCCCAGGCTTAGGTATAACGTTCCCTACGAGAGTCACTTCTACCCTGCTGAAAAGTAAGTTTCGGACATTTCTTTCTGGTGAGCACTTGGTTTTCCTTCCCCTCCAAACACTGAGCACACGCAATGTTGGCAATCCACCTTGGTAGGTTAAAAAATTTGAGGTGTTTAAATAATCCTTTTTTCCTTATCATGGAAAATTATTTTCCCTGAAGTGTTTCCTTCCCCAAACCCTGTAGAGTACTGATGTACTTGATGTATTTACTCACACTTGCGCCCCTCATACCTAGGGTTGTCACCTGGCAGGTTTTTTATCAGCGTGACAGTATTTTAATGTCACGGATCCTACAAAATGTAAGAAAATCACCAAAAAAGCTGGTAGGTTTTCCCCCTATCTTTACAAACTTAAAACAGTAATTCTAAGAAGAGAGCACTTTAACGTGTTCTAGAGCTGTCTTAACGATGCCTGGCCGATAATTAAAGTAAACAAAGTCAGTAAAAGGCCATGTTAAAATGAAATAGACGCTTTTATTCCAAGTTCTCTTTAAGTATCATGTCTGAAATGCCTGGGACTTTGCAGAAACTTAAAACGTAACAAATGGCTGGGAATGGTCTCTGGGAACGGTGGCAATGCCACACCTGACCCATGTAGGGGTAAGTTTGGAAGTTTGCAATCGTTGATGAAAAGTCACAAAAGTCATACTTTGAGTGAGTTCACCACATTTGCATTACATGGTCTTGAAGACCTAAGTGAACTACTCTTCGGGGTAATAAGACTGTGGAAAAACTGCAGGTGTAGCGGACGTCCGCATGTGTACAGCACGTGCCATCCACACCGCCTTTATGATTTACCTTCGGTTTTGCATTTCAGATTTTCTCCATGAGTAGGTTACACTTCACAAGGAAGAAGCTTTGTGGTTTGGCCGATCCCGAGATGCACCTGCCAATAGCAGTGGAAAAGCCAAAAGGCGTGATCTGTTGACTTTGTCAATGCTTGTTGTGCTGTGTATTATATTAACAACAACGGAAGAAGGAATGGAATCAGTAACTTGATCATAGCAAAAAACGAACAGTAAAAGAGAATACAAGAGTTGGCAAGACAGCTAGAGTTGTAGGTGTGACGTCAGTCATGTCCAAACTGAAATCTGTTGGAGGGCGTCTGTGCCCTCAACCAGGTGACACCTAGAGCAACCAACTCCGTGTCCCTGGGCCTTCAATTTTACAGCCCGATCTTTTATTTAACAAACAAATGTATTTTGGGAGTTGTAGACTCGGTTCACTTTAATTGTCCTATTTGGAGGAAAGGGCCACAGTCTAGTGTTTCGCATAAAGGCATGTAAACACAGTGATATGGTGACGTGGAGTCATTTGACTGACAAAGACATTCTAAAGGTGGTCCACACGGCGCAGATTAACAATATATTTGATTTCATGTTCAACATTTATTAAGATATTAGTAATGGAAACTGAAAGCTAATCAATGTAATGTTTTAAATGGGCGGCATGCGGCATAACGAAACAAGCATTGGCAAGGTGAAAGGGTCTGGCCCGTGCAAGTGTGCATTTGTATTTACAAACATATGAGCTATTAAAAAATAGAAAAAAATAAAAATAATGGAAGAGCTCAGCTGAACGTGCACACCAGCCCTGGCACGGAAGTGCACTCTTTTTCAAGTAGTTGTGCACGTGCGATCAGGCAAAATCGCAACATTCAGAGTGGAAGGCAGACAACTGATAAAGGGGCGGACCTGACCTATTGCTCGATGCCTTCCGCTTTGGTGGGCGGAGCAAAATGTGAATGACACTGAAACAGATCAGTGAATCAATAAAGCCAACCGAAGAACCTGTCTGGATGTGCATACATCTGTTTTATTATTATTATGGTAAATATGAGGTACGCGAGACAACTAAACCTGTCCCTAGGCCGCACCTAAGAAACTGAATTATTGCTGAATTACAGGCAAACAGACTTGGGAGGGGTCGCTGGACCAGAGTGTGAGATGGGCACAGGCACGAAAAGGTCAAATTAAATTGCGGAGTTCCGCATAGCAAAGCTCTGCGAACTGCGCCCAGGCCTGAATTGAAGGTATGTAAAATATATGTTGAAAACACCTGCTTCCTGCCTGAAAAACACAATAAACTGCGAGGGAGATGCCAATAAAAACTCCCAAAATAGTAGACCTAAAAGCAGAGAAAGAAAACTGATTGAAAATAAATAAGCTTAATTTTCTCGACTTTACTGTGCAAAAATCTCAAGGGAAAACCCCAAAAAACCAGGAAATATAACCCAAATAACCAAAGGAGCTGAGTGGCTTTGTTAAAGGCCCTTGCCTTCGGCCTTTAACGCTAGAGCCGGCCTTTAATGGCCGGTATAGCCCGGCTATATTAGAACACTGGAATGTTGGGAGCTCCATTGAAATCAATGAAGTGGCTCAGGGCAATAATGGCTGTTAAAAGCCTTCTGCTCCATCATTACAATGTTTGTCTTTCTGTTTCTCCCTTTCTAATTTAGAACATTCTACCCCCAGTTGGTGGAATGCTCTAATAGCCTTATAGCCCTTCTGCCTCGGGCTATACCAGTTGTTAAAGGCCTTCCCCCTCGTTAGCAGCTTGGGACTGTACCTCGGGGGTCAGGGCCTTGCGGCTCGGTCCTCTAGGCGGCTGGGACTATAACTCGGGTTCAGGGCCTTTTACAGCTAGTATAGCTATCAAGCTATGTTAAAATTAACGATTCCCAAAACGGCACATCCATTTTCAGCATCAGCTACCATTCGAGTAGAAATGTTGGCAAGTTTGAGAAGATATTGCAAGTGTGTTGGAGATGTATGTGATTGTAAGTCAAATCTGAAAACGCTGCAGCTACAGGTAGGCCAGCAATCAGAATCTCTGCAAGACTCTCTGTGGTTCAGTCAGGAAAGAGGCACGAAGGGTGGTCTGCGTCCGGGGTCCCAGTGGTCTCCTGTCAGCTGGAGCTGCCATCACGTCGCGGGGTCACCAAGATGTTGGGGGGAGCGTTTTAGGGGGCTTGGGGGGGGCTAGGGGGCACCCTTGCCAGCTGTTCGAGGGAGTGGTTTAGGGACAAAAGGGCAGCTTAACTTGAGGCAGGGTGCGCAGGAACGCTCATACTAAAATGAAGGAAACAGATGTGTGAGCCATGGAAACCAAGCCAAAAGGTTTAACAGATTTATTTAGAAGGTGCAACTTCAAGAAAAAGGCATTTAAAATACAGAATACAAAATATAGTGACCTCGCATTCATAGAGAGTCTTACCAAACAGAAGGCATTATTACATAATTCTCAATAGGACTCAGAAGGCATTGAAATCGTTTGAAGAGAGACACTTCAGAAAACCTCAAAGACACATTTATAAATGCACTATGAAAAACATCATTTAAATCAAGGAAAATGTTCTCAGAATGCAAAACACATTTGATCTAAAAAGCAGAGAATACTCACGTTTAAACCTGAAAGAAAGCAGCCTTGCAAATGTAATATAAGCATTAAATTCTCAATAAGAAAACACCAATTTAGAGACAAAATAGCATATACAGCAATTATATTGGCAAGTTAAATTGTATCTTAATAAAACAAAAAACAAGAGCTCTTGTGGAAAACCCACACCCGCCTGCCATCCTACCAACAGACGGGTGGGGTAGTCCGACGAGAACTCCGTGGACTCTCTTTTTATACCCTTCAAGGCTGGGATCTGAAGCAGAAGTGCTTAGTGCAACGTCAGTCCTACCTACGTCACTTTTAGCCACGGGTCGCACATTTATCAGACGTGTGGTGCTTATTCTGCTAAATGTGGAACATAGACTAGGTGAAAGGTTATGTTCTCAGACCAAGCGCTCGTCGTAAATTGCATAGGGCAAGCAGAAAATATGTAATGTAAGGAATAAAATATATAGCAATGTCCTGGTTGCCACATTCATCACCCCGGCCTGACGTCCGGGTGGTGGGAACTTCTCTATTCTCATGTTCAGACCCAGGATGTGGTGTGCTATATGTCGACAGGACAGAGGAAGAGACAGTGAACTTTGAGACACACGGGTAGGGTGGGGGCTATCCAGTCTGGAGCAGAAGAGCCTCGCAGAGAGAAGCTGGCTGAGATTTTTAGACAGACAGGCTTAGAGCCTGCTGTTCAAAAAAATGGCAGAACTCTGGTCAATTTAACAAAAGGCCTGCAGAAAGACCGCAGGGCCTACCTAGGGGTTCATACTGACTGAGTGACAAGGATGGCCCAGGGTAGTTGTTACATGGTAAAACCGGACCCTCAGGTCAATTTAACACGGCCTACAAATTAGGCTGGCAGGGCCTATGTAAGGGGTTCATACTTCAGGTGTGGGCCGAACGGGCCTGGGGTACCCTATGATAAAAAATAGACCCTGCATCACTCCTCTGTAATAAAAAAAATCACACACCCCTAGCCATAATCCCTAGACATTTTTATTCATTGGTCCGAGGTCCCTTCAAATCAACAAGTTATGAACCAAGAGGTCGAGCAAATACTATACCATAAACATCATTGCCCATTTGGTCGTCTAGGAAACAGCAAGTGTAGATACCCAGTTTTTCATTCAGCCTTCTGACCCAGACTCATCCTCACTAGAATAATTATTATCGTGAAACATACCCAATAGTTGGGCCCATTGCATTATAGCCTCAGACGCCCCTCACCCTTATGTGAAAGCCGCATATGGTGTTCCTCTGCCACCCCCCATTCGAGCAAATCCCATAACCAATGTGTTGGCATCAGGGCCCTCACTCCCCTCCAGACAATGGCATAATCCCTAGACATTTAATGATGGATGCAAACATTTAAATCAGGCTGTGGTCTTCAGCCCCAACACCAGGCGCTGAGACTTATTTCGGCATGAATTTTAAAGTGTGTTTTTGGTGGATGTATTGTGTTTTCACCACCCTTCCTCTAGGTGCTCGGGTGGGGCCAAAGATTTCAGCTCTTATCCTGAGTTCATTGTGTACACACAAGTAAAGATATCTGCTGTGTGCATAACCCCGGAGTAGCCACTCCGCTCCTTTGGTTATTTGGGTTTTATTTCCTGGTTTGTCGGGCTTTTCCCTTGAGATGTTTGCACAGTAAAGTCGAGAAAATAAAACTTATTTATTTTCAATCAGTTTCCTTTCTCTGCTTCTAGGCCTACTATTTTTGGAGTTTTTATTGGTCTCTCTAGCAGTTTATTGTGTTTTTCAGGCAGGAAAGAGGTGTTTTCAACATATATTTTACATACCTTCAAGGTTCTCACTTATAATTTAATTTTAACTTTTCGTGCCTGTGCCCATCCATCCCTCTGGTCCAGCGACCCGTCCCAAGTCTGCTTGCCTGTAATTCAGCAATAATTAAGTTTCTTAGGTGCGGCCTAGGGACAGGTTTAGTTGTCTCGCGTACCTTATATTTATCATAATAATAATAAGGAAACATATGTCTGCACATTCAGACAGGTTCTTCGGTTGGCTTTATTCATCCACTGATCTCTTCAAGTGTCATTCACATTTTGCTCCGCCCACCAAAGCAGACGGCATCAAGCAATAGGTCAGGTCCGCCCCTTCATCAGTTGTCTGCCTTGCACTCTAAATTACGCGATTTTTCCAGATTGCACGTGCACAACTACTTGAAAAAGAGTGCACTTCCGTGCCAGGGCTGGTGTGCACGTGCAGCTGAGCTCTTCCATTATTTTTATTTATTTTTCCTTTTTTTTAATACCTCAAATGTTTGCAAATACAATGCACACTTACCAAGGTCAGACCCATTTGCCTTCCCAATGCTTGTTTCGTTATGTCGCCTGCCACCCATTTAAAACATTAAACTGATTAGCTTTCAGTTTTCATTACTAATACATCAATAAATGTTGAACATGAAGTCAAATATCTTGTTAATGTGCGCAGTGTGGACCACCTTAGAATGTCTTTGTCAGTCACCATATCGCTGTGTTTACATGCCTTTATGCGAAACACTAGAATGTGGCCCTTTCCTCCAAATGGGACAATTAAAGTGAGCCAAGGCTACAACTCCCAAAATACATTTTCTTGTTAAATAAAGGGTCGGGCTGTAAAAATGAAGGCCCAGGGACATGGACTCGGTTGCTCTGGGTGTCTCCTGTTTGAGGACACAGACGCCCTTCCTGCCCCCTGTGGTTCAAGAAGGACAACAGATTTCAGTTTCGACAAGACTGATGTCACACCTACATGTCTATCTGTCTTGCCAACTCTTGTATTCTCTTTTACTGTTCTTTTTTGCCATGACCAAGTTACTGATTCCATTTTCCTCTCCACTATTGTCCTGCATCTGTTGCTGTTAACATAACACGACAAGCAATGACAAAGTCAACAGATCACGCCTTTTGGCTTTCCCAATGCCATTGGCAGATGCACCTCAGGATAGGGCAAACCACCTAGCTTCTTCCCTGTGAAGTGTGACTTACTTAAGGAGAAAATCTGAAATGCAAAACCGAAGGGGCATCACTAAGGCGGTGAGCAGGGCACCAGTCGGGGGTACACGCGGGTGGACGGCGTCCGCCCACTATTTTCACAGGGTGGACGCCTTCCAACCGTCCAAGAAGTTGGGTCCCACTGAAAAATATGCTGAATTTCTCCCAGTGTAATTTTACACCGGGACACGTTCAGCAGCGCCTGCAATTTGTTATCTGCTTTCGATCCCAACAAGTACATGCGGGGACAGGGCTTTCGTAGTTCAGACTCCTGCTGGGCCCATAACAAAGGCCCAATCTGAGCGGTCATCAGGCCTCCTTTTGTTGGAGTCTCCTGGCTGGGAGCAGTCAGGGGCCTCACACCTGATGCAAATGAAGCGGAGGGGAAACAAAGGTTCACACCTTGTTAGCACTTCACACATACTTAAGAGAGGCAGCTTTTCATGTTTAGGAGATATGCTTGCACTGTAAGAATGTCAGATGTGTTGGTCTTTCCCTGTATTTACACAAAATAAATGTAATTTACATAGTGCTTACTACCCCTGAGGAGGCGTTGAAATAATTTAAGTACCACTATTTTTCTCCTAAAGCACTATGGGTAGAGGAAGTTTACGCTGACAAAACGCAAGATTGTTTTATGTGTAGCTTTCAAAAGTGTGAATCTTCTGCCTAAATCAGGAGGGTTTCCGAATCAGGAGGGTTTCCGTGTATACTCGAAATGGGCTCCAATGTACTCATGATAGACATGTTAAACATATATGTGAGGGCTTAAGATCTGATGTTACTTCTTATGATGCCACTTCCTGTGATTTCACGCACCGTGATGTCACGCGCCGCGATGTCACACACCGTTATGTCACGCGCCATGATGCCACTTACATTATGATTAACTAGGTTACTCCCCCCACTTCTTTTTTTAGGACTTGTGCCCTGGTGGTGAGGATGTGGCACGTGCTGTATACATGCGGACGTCCGCTACACCTGCAGTTTTTCCACAGTCGTGTCACCCCGAAGAGTAGTTCACTGAGGTCTTCAAGACCATGTAATACAAATGTGGTGAACTCTCTCAAAGTAGGATTTTTGTGACTTTTCACCAACTATTGCAAGCCTCCAAAATTACGCCTACATGGGTCAGGTATGGCGTTGCCACCTTTCCCAGAGACCATTCCCAGCCAATTGTTCACGTTTTAAGTTTCTGCAATGTCCCAGGCATGCCAGACATGATACTTACATAGAACTTGAAATAAAAGCGTCTATTTTCATTTAACCATGGCCTTTTTTTTTTTTACTTTGTTTGCTTTAGTTATCGGCCAGGCTCCTTGAGGCAGCTCTGGAACACATTAAAGTGCTTTCTTCTTAGAATTACTGTTTTCAGTATGTAAAGATGAGGGGAAAACTTACCAGCTTTAGGTGATTTTCCTAAATTACGTAGGATCCGTGACATTAACATACTGTCACGCTGATAAAAACACCTGCCAGGTGGCAAACCTGGGTATGAGTGCTGCAAGTGTGAGTAAATGCATCAAGTACATCAGTACTACAAGTGTGAGTAAATACATCAAGTACATCAGTACTACAAGTGTGAGTAAATGCTTCAAGTACAGCAGTACTCTACAGGGTTTGGGGAAGGAAACACTGCATGAAAAATCATTTTCCATGAAAACGAAAAAAGGATTATTTAAACACCTCTCATATTTAACCTCCCATCCACATAGCGTGTACTGAGTGTTTGTAGGGGTAGGAAAATCAAGTGCTCACCAGAAAGAAATGTCAAAAATCTACTTTTCACCAGGGTAGAAGTGACTTTCACAGGTAACGTTATACCTAAGCCTGGGCGACCTGTGAATCAGACAAACAGTTGTAAATGTCTGCACTGATCATCTGAACAACTATGCAGCTGGAAACGTATGACCAGGGCCACTGTAATTATGTGATTGGTCGGCCGCAGAGTTTTTTGCATAACAATGGATTTTCTGCATTTGCCACATATTCCATCATCTGTTGCATAATCTTCAGATTTTACCTCAAAAAAATATTTCTAGCTCAAATGGTTCAAAAGTTACTAAAAAACGCAGCGACATGTGTTGCAGCGCACTGGAAGGATCTTTGCAAAGGTTGACTGGTCATTTTTCTGTTGCCTATTTCTACATTTATGTTTTAACCTGGTACCAATGAGGTGCAACCTATGCCAGGATAGTGTTAACAAGTGTAAAAATGATAGACTAATGAAATAATACTACCACAAAACGTGACGCATCAAGCCACATAATTTGCCATTTCTTGCCGCATAATTTAGTCAACACTGCCACATAATTTGGCCCTCCCCTGATTCATAATTCCAGTGGCCCTGCTTCTGACTTACGCCTAGTGGTGCCTAGGTCCCTGCAATCATGTTTACGCCATTGTCCAACAGAGAGGTTTGAGCTGCACAAATACCAATATATCTAGACACATGCAATGCTGTAAACTCATCTTTCCACATAAACCACTTTTATTTTAGGTTTAAAAAAAAAAAAACACATTATCATATAATTCTTCAGAAAACATTTGCTGCACATTGCAGCTGTATAAGTGCTGACAACGAGTTGCATGGTGCAGGGGTACCGACATTACCAGTGCTACAATCACGAACTCCTGTCGGTAATTTCTACACTTCTAATTACAACGTCAAGTCCCAGTAATGTCGAATAGTCATGTGTTCCCATGATTACCATGTCCTTTTCCGCATAGTTATACCAGATTCCAGGATTCGATTTACCAGCTCCCGAGCAGGTGCTAAGTGGGAGCCAGGGGGTGCAGCGAGGGGGCGCAACGAGGGCCAGGGGGGCTCAAAGAATAGGACAGGCTCCAGTGCTGCTCGAAGGCAGGGCTGGAATGGCCTTTCATTCTTTCGGGCATTTCCCCAGTGGGCGGAGTCATTGATTGGAGCCTCGTTGTGAAAGCCCAGGGCGTGGCTGGTGCCTCTGCCACTTTCTCCAGCTCTGCACCAGGCACAGGGAGGCTTCAAGAGAAAGAGAGGGAGGGAGGTACAGAGAATTTATTCAGAGAGGGTGAAAAAAGAGAAGGGAGAGAGGAAATATATATATAGCGAGGAAGAAGTGCGAGGAGAGGAAGGAAGCTGGGCGGATTTGAGCATTTTGGCTTTGGCTGCTTTTGGTTCCCCACTGAGGCCATGAGAGCAGCCCTCCATGCTTCCCCTATAGTGAAGGAAGGTGAAGGAAGGTGTTGGGTGGAGGGCAGTGGTGCACCTGTGTCAGCAGCCACGGCCCCAGAGTCTAAGGTGGTTTTACCAAGTGTGTTTTTGCTTCAGTAATATCAGGCTCGGCATTCCCACACCCTGCACTCTCTGCTGCAGGGTGACTGGGCCACAGGGCATCAGCCAGAGCAGTATCACTACTGACATTCCAACCTCCACAGAGAGCCTTCAATTCAGAAATAATTGTGATCACTAGCAGTATAACACAGTGAGTTAAACTCTACTGGCGTTAAATAGTTGTGCTCACTCGCAGTATAGCACAGTGACTTAAACGCTACTGACGTTTAATAGTTGTGATCACTCGCAGTAAAGCACAGTGAGTTAAACACTACTGACGTTAAATTATTGCAATCACTTGCAGTATAGCACAGTGACTTAAACACTACGGACGTTTAATAGTTGTGATCAATCACTCGCAGTGCAGCACAGTGAGTTAAACTCTACTGACATTTAATAGCTGTGATCACTCGCAGTATAGCACAGTGAGTTAAACTCTACTGGTGTTTAATAGTTGCGATCACTCGCAGTATAGCACAGTGAGTTAAACTCTATTGGTATTTAATAGTTGCGATCACTCGCAGTATAGCACAGTGAGTTAAACACTACTGACGTTTAATAGTTGTTCTTACTCGCAGTATAGCACAGTGAGTTCAACTCTACTGACGTTTAATAGTTGTGATCACTCGCAGTATAGCACAGTGAGTGAAACACTGCTGGCGTTTAATAGTTGTGCTCACTCGCAGTATAGCACAGTGAGTTAAACACTACTGACGTTTAATAGCTGATATCACTTCCAGTACAGCGAGTCAAACACTACTGATGTTTTATAGCTGTGGCCACTTGCAGTACAGCACTGACGTTTAATAGTTGTAATCACTTCACTCACAAAATAGCACATTGAGTTAAACACTACTGACGTTTAATAGTTGTAATCACTTGCAGTATAGCACAGTAGGTTAAACACTATTGACGTTTAATAATTGTAATCACTTGCAGTATAGCACAGTGAGTTAAACACTACTGATGTTTAATAGTTGTTATCACTTGCAGTATAGCACAGTGAGTTAAACACTACTGACATTTAATAGTTGTACTCGCTCGAAGTATAGCACAGTGAGTTAAACACTACTGACGTTTAATAGTTGCGATCACTCGCAATATAGCACAGTGAGTTAAACATTACTGACGTTTGATAGTTGTAATATCTTCACACGCAGAATAGCAAAGTGAGTTAAACACTACCGCTGTTTATAGGGCCCGGAACGCCTAGGATGCTCCCCGCCCCGCTCCCTGGTTCACCCACAAATACTACTTGATACTTCCAGAGTGTGGGTATAAACGGCCATGTTTAATTATTTCATAACACACATAAACATGACAATCAGTAAACATTATTCCAAATCTTATTATCAAATCCTACTCACACTTTTAATATTTACAATGCATAACTTATCACCTATTAACTTGCTCCCAGCACCAAGGGGCCCTCAGGCTCGCATCCCCAATTGAGAACCACGCAAGGCGCAACCCACCTGCGTCCTTGAGAGGTGAGCCCCCAAATCTGGGTAACGTCCGAAGCAAGGCATTGGCGGGCCGCCTAGGGCTTGAAAAAACAGCGAGATTAGCAGCGCGAGCATCGGAGGGCCGGGCTGAGCCTTGTGGCAGTGTGCCTTCTAGAGCGAGGCAGGCGGCGAAAAGGGACAATCGGCCATCTAGTGCGGTGTAAGTGTAAAGCAGGGATAAGGGGTTGGGGTTGCACACGATGCCGGCAAGGGGCGCAACGAGAAACGGAAAGGGGGACCCGACTTGGCCCAGCTGTTGAAACTAGTGTTAGCTAAGCTGGGCCAAGAGGAGGAAGTGATGAGGAGCTAGTGCCTGAGCAGGAGCCTGATCAGGACCAGGTCCCTGAGCCAGTGCCGGACAGTGAGGGGGAGGGCGTCCACGGAGAGCCACAGTCCCTCCCAGGTCAGCATTCCCCCACTGGAGAAGAGGCCCAGAACCCAACCGGGCAAGGAAAAAGGGAGGGCCACCAAGGCCCCTAAGGGCAATAAGAAGGGGCCTAGCAACAAAGTGCATAAAGAGCAGCCCCCACAGCCTAGGGAGCCCTTTATCCCCCCGCAGCCCGAGCCTGGGCCATCAGCCCCACAGGAGGGGGCGGGACGATGTCGGGGCGATACTAGCCGAAATCAGGGGGCATTGAAAGCCTTAGCACCCAATAATTCGAGTCCAGTAGGGACGCCAGCCACGGTACCGGTGCCACTGGAGGGGCAGGGGAGATTACCTGAGCCAACATCAACACCGGGAGAAGGGGTGCCACTAGCTCCAGACCAGCTGAAGAATACGACAGGGGAGGGCCGAATCCCACGGCTAGTATCTTGGCATCGGTAGCAACTTTGCTGGCCCAGTTGGCGGCCCCAAGGGCAGCAATTCCAGCCTCCAGTGTACCAGTGGCACCCTGGACACCACGATCAGCAACAGAGAGCGCCCTGAATGAGATTAGCAAACAGGTGGCGTTACTAGGGGAGCGCAAGATAAAGTAACAAAGGTTATCCCTCTGGCGGTGGGTCAAGCGGCCCCGCACAAGCTGAGTCGACGTCAGGGACCGCAACAGGTAAGGCGGTCGACAGCGTAAACAAGGGCGCAGGGGTGGAGGCAAAGGCAATTGGGGGCCAGGAGACCGTGTTATCAAAGCGCAGTAAATTGGCGGTGCATGTGTCGCAGGACATGAAGGAGAAGATTTGGAAGGGAGAGTTCATAGACATGTATGCCTTAATCAGGCCAAAAGGCGGGACTTGGAAAACAAGGGAAAAGAGGGAAAGGACAGCTCCTTCAAGGAGAGGAAGCCCTGGGTGGAGGAATCAATTACTAACTGGCAGTTTGGTTTCAATGTTTTTCCACTGTGTTGTTGGAGAAGAAACCTGAGTTGGCAATTCCACTGATTTGCTATGCCAACAAAATTCTGAAAGCTCACGCAACGTACGGGGGACTGCCTGGATGGACTCTGACAGGGATTTCAGATGGGCAAAGGTAGAGGACCCAGACATGGGGTGGGATCAGACCGAGGTCAATGTATGGTTGGAAAGCATTAATAATAAGGCGCCAATGAAGCAGCCCTTTCGGACTTCACAGGGAGGGGTGGGCGAGAAAAAGGGACATGCTGGGCTTTTAACAGAAAAGGGTGTACTTGGCCAGCAGGGACATGTAAGTTCAAGCACGCTTGCGCATTCTGCGGCCACCCCTCCCACCCGGAGTTTAAGTGTATCAAGAAATCTAAAGAGAGAGGCAGGGAGCACAAGCCATCGCAGCAATAAGTTACCCACCCCAGTTAAGATAGGGAGGCTGATATTTTGGTTGAATCAGTATCCCGAACGGGGTGCAGCCAGGACGTTATTTCAGGGGTTTTCCACGGGTTTTCGCATTCCAGCACAGGGGTGCCACCAGTGGCTCATTGCAACAATCTTTTATCAGCGCGCATGCATCACGCTGTGGTATCTCAAAAAGTTGGTAAGGAGAGAGCCCTGGGGCGGATAGCTGGCCCATTCCCGGCCCCCCGCTGCCTGGTTACGTATGTTCACCGCTGGGGGTGGTCCCCAAAAAAGAGCCAGGCCAGTTCAGGATGATACATAACCTATCAGCACCGAGGGGGCCTCAGTGAATGACGCCATAGACCCTTCCCTGTGCTCGGTGACTTATTCCTCGTTTGACACGGCATTGCAGAAGCTGCGTGACTTAGGGCCCAAGGCTTTCATGGCCAAAACGGACATCGAGTCAGCATTCCGACTCATGCCGGTCCACCCCGAGGATTACCACTTGTTAGGTTTTCAGCTGCAACATCAGTTCTATTACGACAAGTGCATGCCAATGGGTTGCGCGGTTTCATGCAGGTATTTTGAAATGTTCAGTTCCATGCTGCACTGGCTGTTTACTTTCAGGACAGGTCACAGGGACATTGTGCATTACTTGGATGACTTCATGGTCATGGGTCCCCCGATGTCGGGGCAATGTGGGCAGGCTTTGAAGGACCTAGTGGCAATGTTTGAGGAATTTGGGGTACCATTGGCCCAAGGGAAGACGGTGGGGCCGGCAACATGCATGTCTTTCCTGGGCATTGAGATTGACACAGTGGTAGGGGAATGCAGGTTACCAGCAGACAAAGTGGAGGCCTTTTCCCAAGCAATAGAGGCAGCATTGGCTAGACCCAAAGTAACATTGCACCAACTACAGGTGCTGGTAGGCCAGTTGAATTTCGCGTTGCGGATCATCCCGATGGGGAGGCCCTTCTCAAGGTCAATCGCGAGGGCAATGGCAGGGATGACTCAGAAACACCACCACGTCCGTCTACAGGCGGATGTGAGGAGGACTTGAAGGTGTGGCGCAGTTTTCTGAGTGACTTTAATGGTAAGGTGGTCTGGCCGGCACCGACCATCTCTAGTGCAGACTTGGGCTTACTCACGGACTCAGCGGGTAGCGTGGGTTTTGGCGCAGTGCTGGGGTCACGCTGGTGCAGGGGGACTGGCCTGCAGCATGGCATGAGCAGGGGCTGACAAAGAACATAGCCTTCTTGGAACTGTTCCCCATTGTGGTGGCAGTGACGGTCTGGGCCCAAGTCTTCAGGGACAAGTCGGTGGTTTTTGGTCTGACAACATGGCAGTGGTGGAGGCCATTAACAGACAAGGGGCAAAGTGTAGGCATGTACTAAGGCTATTGAAGCATTTGGTGTTGGCCTGCTTGAAGTTGAACTTGCTGTTCAGGGCGGCGCATATTCCAGGCGTGGAGAATCAGGCTGCTGACGCTTTGTCTCGCTTCAAGTTACAGGACTTCAGGAGATTCCATCCACAGGCAGAGGACCGGATGACAGCGTTCCCAACATCTCTGTGGAGGATTGGAGCCCCGCCTTAGCAGGGCTAGTAGGGGCCTCATTGAGCGAGCGCACCCGGAGAACTTATCAGCAGCATTTCAAATCATACCGAATGTTTGTGCAGCGCGTAAAGCCGGGGTGCCTTTTTAGTCCAGAGGCCATCAGCGGCTTCTTACAGGCTTTGAGGGATCAGGGTAGGCCTGCTTCTTATGCCAGGGCACATGTAACTGCAGTGGGTTTCTTTGCCAAGCTGGCGGGCGAGCGCGATCCGGGCGCTACATTCTTAGTGCGGAAAGCACTGGCAGGTTGGGCCAGGCTCGAAGGGGTTAAAAGGATGGCAGGAGGCCACTGGATGTAGACACACTGGGGCGCATACTGGGGACCTTGCGGGCAATATGCTGCTCAGAATATGAGAGCACCTTATTTGGGGCCGCCTTCTCTCTGGCCTTTTATGGGGCTTTCCGGTTAGGGAGTTGGTAGGATCATCAAAGTCTGACCAGACGGGAGGGTTGCAATGGCGGGACACAAAGATGGTGCGGGAGGGGCTGGTGGTGGTGCTGCGCAGGTCCAAAACGGACCCCATGGGAAAGGGGTGCACGATCCGCCTTAGTCCGGCGCCTGGTTCAACGGTATGCCCGGTTGCCAGGATGGAAGCATATTTGGGGATCCGCCCGCAAGGAGGGGCCAGGCCCTGTTTATCCACGAGCGGGGGACTGTTTGTCACGGTACCAATTCAGGCGGTGTTCGGCCGAGCAATGGCTGATTTAGGATTGGGGCACGGAGGGTACTCTTCACACTCATTTAGGATTGGGGCAGCGACCCTCGCAGCAGGAGCAGGGTTACCGGAAGAGACTGTGAAAAGGGTGGGGCGCTGGACTTCAATGTGTTTTAAACGCTATGTGCGCCCGGAACTATTATGAAAAACAGGGATATGCTGCCTAGATTATGCTAACTTTTCCATTTCTCCCCGTCATTAGTATGCCCTCGAAGGTAGTATGGGTGTTGGGACACTCGTTTGTGCGGCGCGCCACGGTCCGGTTGCAGCGGCGGCAAGTAGCGAGACCGGGGGTCTGACCGGGTGACGATCCTGTGGCGAGGCGTCGGGGGCCTGCGGATTCGGCAGCTGCGGCAACTGGTGGAAGAAACAAGAGCGCACGAGGGACTGCAGTCCCGGATTTGATCATTCTGCATTTAGGTGGCAACGACATGGTGGACCTTGGGCGCCAAGCGGTCAGAGAGGAGTTACTGACGGTCTTTGCATGGTTAGGGAGAATGTTCCCGCTGGCTCGGATAGCCTGGTCCAGTATGATACCACGCCGGGTTTGGGGCACCAATGTGCGACCACGAGCCTTGAATGTGTCGGTTAGGCGCCTCAACAGGGAATTGGCCAGGCTGTGCACTGGACAGGGCCGCCTGTGCCACATTCCCCACAGACTGATCACTGGGGATCAGATGTTTCACCATGATGGAGTACATTTATCGGACATGGGGACAGATGTGTGGATCAGAGGAATATGGTCCTTTGTACAGAACTTATTCGGTGGTGGGGAGGGTGAAGGACCTGTGGGCCCTGGTCACCCTTGTGGCGGTAAAGAGGCCACAGAGCATTGACTCGCAGGGTTAACGGGAGTCCTTCTTACATACTCCCTAGGCCAGCACTGAGGGGAGAGACGGTAAGCTCTCCGCAGGGAGAATGGGGACACCGGCTGGGGAGGCAAGGGCGCCAGGTCACGATTTAGGGCAGGGGACAGCGGCCCCGGTTTATTCCCTACGAGCCTCCTCGGGAGCCTGGTGGTAGAGGGTGGGCCCCGGAATTGGCGGACAAGGACCGGAGGGCTGGGGGCTCACCTCTCAAGGACGCAGGTGGGTTGCGCCTTGCGTGGTTCTCAATTGGGGATGCGAGCCTGAGGGCCCCTTGGTGCTGGGAGCAAGTTAATAGGTGATAAGTTATGCATTGTAAATATTAAAAGTGTGAGTAGGATTTGATAATAAGATTTGGAATAATGTTTACTGATTGTCATGTTTATGTGTGTTATGAAATAATTAAACATGGCCGTTTATACCCACACTCTGGAAGTATCAAGTAGTATTTGTGGGTGAACCAGGGAGCGGGGCGGGGAGCATCCTAGGCGTTCCGGGCCCTATGGAGAAGCGCGAGGATAAGCAAGCGCGCCATTAGAGCCTGGCCGCCGGGATCCCGCCCCGTTGTTGCCAGGGGCTAGCCCTATGGGGGACGACCAGCTGGAGCCAAGTTCTTCCGGGTCACCCTGGACCGATTTCCGGCCTGGGACCCGGCGCGGGAAGGGGGCGGAGCAAGAGCCTATTTAGGCCTCGGGGACGCAACGAGGGTCCTCTCTTTCGCGCGCAGGCCCCAGGAGTAGGCTGGTTAGCAATCTCCCACCCACCCGTCCCGCTTATCAGGAGTTTGGGGGGGGGAGTGGTAGGCGGTAAAGAGGCCACAGAGCATTGACTCGCAGGGTTAACGGGAGTCCTTCTTACATACCCAGCCTACTCCTGGGGCCTGCGCGCGAAAGAGAGGACCCTCGTTGCGTCCCCGAGGCCTAAATAGGCTCTTGCTCCGCCCCCTTCCCGCGCCGGGTCCCAGGCCGGAAATCGGTCCAGGGTGACCCGGAAGAACTTGGCTCCAGCTGGTCGTCCCCCATAGGGCTAGCCCCCTGGCAACAACGGGGGCGGGGATCCCGGCGGCCAGGCCCTAATGGCGCGCTTGCTTATCCTCGCGCTTCTCCAATAGTTGTAATCGCTCGAGGTATAGCACAGTGAGTTAAACACTACTGTTGTTTAATAGTTGCGATCATTCCTAGTATAGCAGAGTGATTTAAACACTACTGACATTTAATAGTTGTAATCACTTCACTCGCAGTATAGCACAGTGAGTTAAGCACTACTGATGTTTAAAAGTTGTGATCGCTCGCAGTATAGAACAGTGAGTTAAACACTACTGATGTTTAATAGTTGTAATCACTTCACTCCCAGTATAGCACAGTGAGTTAAACACTACTGATGTTTAATAGTTGTAATCGCTCGCAGTATAGCACAGTGAGTTGAACAATACTGTTGTTTAATAGTTGCGATCACTCCTAGTATAGCAGAGTGATTTAAACACTACTGACGTTTAATAGTTGTAATCACCTCACTCGCAGTATAGCACAGTGAGTTAAACACTACTGATGTTTAATAGTTGTTATCACTTGCAGTACAGAACAGTGAGTTAAACACTACTGACGTTTAATAGTCGTGATCACTCACAGGTTAGCACAGTGAGTCAAACACTATTGACATTTAATAGTTGTGATCAATCACTCGCAGTATAGCACTGACATGTATTAGTTGTAATCACTCGCATTATAGCACAGTGAGTTAAACACTACTGATGTTTAATAGTTGTGATCGCTCGCAGTATAGCACAGTGAGTTAAAAACTGCTGACGTTTAATAGTTGTGATCACTTGCAGTATAGCACGGTGAGTTAAGCACTCCTGACGTTTAATAGTTGTGATCGCTCGCAGTATAGCACAGTGAGTTAAACACTACTGATGTTTAATAGTTGTAATCACTTCACTCCCAGTATAGCACAGTGAGTTAAGCACTACTGACGTTTAATAGTTGTGATCACTCGCGGTATAGCACAGTGAGTTAAACACTACTGACGTTTAATAGTTGTGATCAATCACTCGCAGTACAGCACAGTGAGTTAAACTCTACTGACATTTAATAGCTGTGATCACTCGCAGTACAGCACAATGAGTTAAACTCTACTGGTGTTTAATAGTTGTAAACACTTCACTCGCAGTATAGCAAAGTGAGTTAAACACTACTGCTGTTTAATAGTTGTAATCGCTCGCAGTATAGCACAGTGAGTTAAACACTACTGTTGTTTAATAGTTGCGATCACTCGCAGTATAGCACAGTGAGTTGAACACTACTGATGTTTAATAGTTGTGATCGCTCGCAGTATGGCACCGTGAGTTAAACACTGCTGACGTTTAAAAGTAGCGATCACTTGCAGTATAGCACGGTGAGTTAAGTACTACTGACGTTTAATAGTTGTGAACGCTCGCAGTATAGCACAGTGAGTTAAACACTACTGATGTTTAATAGTTGTAATCACTTCACTCCCAGTATAGCACAGTGAATTAAGCACTACTGATGTTTAATAGTCGTAATCACTCGCGGTATAGCACAGTGAGTTAAACACTACTGACGTTTAATAGTTGTGATCAATCACTCGCAGTACAGCACAGTGAGTTAAACACTACTGATGTTTAATAGTTGCGATCACTCACAGTATAGCAGAGTGAGTTGAACACTACTGACGTTTAATAGTTGTAATCACCTCACTCGCAGTATAGCACAGTGAGTGAAACACTACTGGCGTTTAATAGTTGCGATCACTCGCACTATAGCACAGTGAGTTAAACACTACTGACGTTTAATAGCTGCGATCACTCGCAGTATAGCAGAGTGAGTTAAACACTACTGACGTTTAATAGTTGTTATCACTTCACTCGCAGTATAGCACAGTGAGTTAAACACTACTGATGTTTAGTAGTTGCGATCACTCGCAGTGTAGCAGTGTGAGTTGAACACTACTGACGTTTAATAGTTGTAATCACCTCACTCGCAGTATAGCACAGTGAGTTAAATGCTATTGACGTTTAATAGTTATCACTTGCAGTACAGAACAGTGAGTTAAACACTACTGACGTTTAATAGTTGTAATCACTTGCAGTATAGCACAGTGAATTAAACACTACTGACGTTTAATAGTCGTGATCACTCACAGTATAGCACAGTGAGTCAAACACTATTGACATTTAATAGTTGTGATCAATCACTCGCAGTATAGCACTGACATTTAGTAGTTGTAATCACTCGCATTATAGCACCGTGAGTTAAACACTACTGATGTTTAATAGTTGTGATCGCTCGAAGTATAGTACAGTGAGTTAAACACTGCTGACATTTAATAGTTGCGATCACTTGCAGTATAGCACGGTGAGTTAAGCACTACTGACGTTTAATAGTTGTGAACGCACGCAGTATAGCACAGTGAGTTAAACACTACTGATGTTTAATAGTTGTAATCACTTCACTCCCAGTATAGCACAGTGAGTTAAGCACTACTGATGTTTAATAGTCGTGATCACTCGCGGTATAGCACAGTGAGTTAAACACTACTGACGTTTAATAGTTGTGATAAATCACTTGCAGTACAGCATAGTGAGTTAAACTCTACTGACATTTAATAGCTGTGATCACTCGCAGTATAGCACAGTGAGTTAAACTCTACTGGTGTTTAATAGTTACGATCACTCGCTGTATAGCACAGTGAGTTAAACACTACTGACATTTAATAGCTGTGATCACTCGCAGTATAGCACAGTGAGTTAAACTCTACTGGTGTTTAATAGTTACGATCACTCGCAGTATAGCACAGTGAGTTAAACACTACTGACGTTTAATAGTTGTTCTTACTCGCAGTATAGCACAGTGAGTTAAACTCTACTGGTGTTTAATAGTTACGATCACTCGCAGTATAGCACAGTGAGTTAAACACTACTGACGTTTAATAGTTGTGCTCACTCACAGTATAGCACAGTGAGTTAAACACTACTGACGTTTAATAGCTGATATCACTTCTAGTACAGCGAGTTAAACACTACTGATGTTTTATAGCTGTGACCACTTGCAGTACAGCACTGACGTTTAATAGTTGTAATCACTTCACTCACAGTATAGTACATTGAGTTAAACACTACTGATGTTTAATAGTTGTAATCACTTGCAGTATAGCACAGTAGGTTAAACACTATTGACGTTTAATAATTGTAATCACTCGCAGTATAGCACAGTGAGTTAAGCACTACTGACGTTTAATAGTTGTGATCACTCGCGGTATAGCACAGTGAGTTAAACACTACTGATGTTTAATAGTTGTGATCAATCACTCGCAGTACAGCACAGTGAGTTAAACTCTACTCACATTTAATAGCTGTGATCACTCGCAGTATAGCACAGTGAGTTGAACTCTACTGGTGTTTAATAGTTGTAATCGCTCGCAGTATAGCACAGTGAGTTAAAACACTACTGACGTTTAATAGTTGCGATCACTCGCAATATAGCACAGTGAGTTAAACACTACTGACGTTTGATAGTTGTAATAGTTTCACTCGCAGTATAGCAAAGTGAGTTAAACACTACTGCTGTTTAATAGTTGTAATCGCTCGCAGTATAGCACAGTGAGTTAAACAATACTGTTGTTTAATAGTTGCAATCACTCCTAGTATAGCAGAGTGATTTAAACACTACTGACATTTAATAGTTGTAATCACTTCACTCGCAGTAGAGCACAGTGAGCTAAACACTACTGGTGTTTAATAGTTGCAATGACTCGCAGTATAGCACAGTGAGTTAAACACTACTGATGTTTAATAGTTGCGATCACTCGCAGTATAGCAGAGTAAGTTGAACACTACTGACGTTTAATAGTTGTAATCACCTCACTCGCAGTATAGCACAGTGAGTTAAACACTACTGACTCTTAATAGTTGCGATCACTCGCAATATAGCAGAGTGAGTTAAACACTACTGACGTTTAATAATTATCACTTCACTCGCAGTATAGCACAGTGAGTTAAGCACTACTGACGTTTAATAGTTGTGATCACACGCAGTATAGCACAGTGAGTTAAACACTACTGGCGTTTAATAGCTGTGATCACTCGCATTGTAGCACAGTGAGTTAAACACTACTGACATTTGTAGTAATCTGAAGGTCACGAGATAAAGGTCAAATAACATAGTGATTAATTTGTAAATATATAATACAATAAATAAATGCAGGGGTCTAATGCTTTTCCTAGGCGAGTTCTGCCAAATCCTGTGTGTGCTGAAAAGCCATGCTGCCCAGTCTTAATCGTACCTCGCAGCTCTTTCTTCCACCACTGCTCCCTGTCTCTTTATCTCACTCTTGCAAGTTCTTTTTCATCCCTCTGTCACTGATTTCCTAGCTTTTTCTTCCTCCTCCCATGTCTGCCTTTCTTTTTCTTGCTCTGGATCTCAGTCTGAGGATGAAAAAATAAATCCTGGTCCCTAAAAATGAGTGCTGGTACGCACCATTTGCATCTACTGGTAGAAAGGAAGCCCTGGACACACCTTATCAAAGTCAGTGGTAATTAAAGTGTGGAATAGTAATAACAACATTTGTTATTTACAGTGCTCAGACAAGGCGGGTGTACCCTGAATATTGTAACAGGAACATCTATGGCACAGAATATTGAGGACAGTATAGAACAGTGAGTTAAACTCTACTGACGTTTAATAGTTTCGATCACTCGCATTATAGCCCAGTGAATTAAACACTACTGACGTTTAATAGTTTCGATCACTCGCATTATAGCACAGTGAGTTAAACACTGCTGACGTTTAATAGTTTCGATCGCTCGCATTATAGCACAGTGAGTTAAACACTGCTGGCGTTTAATAGTTGTGATCACTCACTCGCAGTATAGCACTGACGTTTAATAGTTGTGATCACACGCAGTATAGCACAGTGAGTTAAACACTACTGAATATTGAGGACAGAATATCGAATCCAACATATTGACGTATATGTATAGATTTTCGATGCCTAGCTTCACATATATGTACCTATTTTATATATATGTCCAATGTACGTAGATATAGATTTACAAATAGTAAATCTATACTGCCATATCTGCACTTACCTTTAGATATTTTACCCCGCAATGTTCTGTCCTCGATATTCTTGTACCACAATATTTGTACTACAACTGACAAGGCAAAAATATGACATGTTGTATTAAGTGACAATTGTATATAGCGCTACAGTCGTTAGTCATTATGGCACTTTAACTGTCTGGAGCGATTACAGGCGGACCTGTTATGTTTGGTTGAAGAAGTGTGTTGTTGTGGTTGGACCTGTGTCGGATGAAGTGCCTGAGGTCCTGACACATGCTCTAGGCGTACTGATGTTGCACGTAACTGTTAGTTTCTTCTATAGCGCTTATGTGCTTTTTAGTGGCGGTGCGCTTTAATACACTTTTACATAAATAAATATGTGAATCTCTGTGGGACTGGACATTCGAAGGAAGAAATTGTTTTATAAAAATGAGCAACTGCGTGTAGATGAGGTGATGGCATAGGTTCGAAGGTGTGAAGCTCTAAATAAATACCAAAAATATTACTAGATTGCACATACGTGGTTAGTTTAGCAATCATTTCTGAGAACTGTACCCACAAGTGCGTTCAGTGGAATTTAAACACATTTTTGCTTTGCATCGCATTGCAAGCTCCTCAAAAGTTTGCCACAAAATATTTGTCCAGAGAACATGGTCGAAACAAATGCACTTTTACAAAAAACATGAATAGTTTTTTTAACCACATTTTATTGATTGTTAATATAAATGGCATTACGCACAGTGCAATCACAATATAGATACTCTTCCACTAGACATACATCATGGTTAAAGGGCTCCATCATAATAGTCCTACCATTTTCCCCATATTTTATGGTGTTTATGGGAACAAACGCTTGACATGTAAATAGGCTCTTCTTGGAGAGATGGTGTGACCTTACAGCCACAGCTGCCGACAATGGAACAGGGCAACCAGGTTTAAATCCCAGCCGCTGCGCAACATCCTGTGATTCTGGGCAAAACCACTCAATCTCCCCGTGGCAAAGAAAAATATTAATTGACCTTGTGTTATGTAACTGAGCAAGATTGTAGTAGCAAGCGCTATGTGATCACTACGTTCTTGGTACACATTGCTGCAACTGAGCGCGCGTAGTCTGCGCTCATCCCTGAGCAGGGCTTTAAGTGGGATGAAAAAACTGGGTGGTCTCTCGAAGGGGCGGGGCCGATGTACTTAAGGGCGTGGCTTAAAACACAAACTAAAAATCTGTGCTATATATACTTTATACAAGTTAGGTTACATCTACAACAAGCCAGGACTATTGGCTTTGCCAATGGTTGTTAGTTGCCTAAGATAAGCAACAACAATGGCCTCGTTGTATAAAATACTGAAAATGCTTCCCTTCTGAAATGATGAGACTGTGAAAGAACTATAACGAGTCTCTTTGAAGTTACATCACAGGCAGTGAAGGGTGGTACTGCTGCAGAGTTAAGAATATTTTTTCAGCCTGATGGTGAGGTCAAAAATGGAGAGCCCAATTGGGACCCGTCTCAGCACCTGCTTTTTAAAACTGCCGGTGCTGAGCACCGGCAGGACCCGGCACGCTTAAAGACCTGTCCCCAGTGCTTTAAATGGGAAAAAATAAGTGCAGGTACTCATTAAAATGAGCTAGAGGTTTAGTGAGGGGGCGGGGCTAGGGGTGGGGCTAAGGTCAAGACATGATGATACTTAACAACTTCTATATTAGTTGCAGCACATACCAAAACACATGAGAAATGTGTTTATATAAACAAAGCAGGTTAACTCATTACACAAAATGAAAGAGAAATGCAATAATATGTTAACATTTCCTTTTTTGAAATAGTTGCACCTTCTTAATGTCATACTGTTAATTGCTGTTTGGCACAATACTATATATTTTTGAGCACGCGAGTAGGAAGAAACTGAAAATACCCCCACATCGCACCAAAGCTCTTATGGCACCAAGCACATGAAGTAACTCATCATGACCCTCCCCAGAAGATATCTCTTGTCTCTTCCATCAATCTATCCATTCATCCTTTCATCCTACCATTTACCTGCTGATGTCCACCATTTAACCTTTACATTCTATCGTCTATTCAGTCTTTCATCAATCATTCAGTTTTTCATCATTCCGTCTATCCACCCTTCATATCCAAACCTATCCATCCATCCATCTCCAAACCTATCCATTCATTCTTTCACTCATCCATCTCTTTATCCACCCTTTCCCTCATCCATCAATCCTTTCGCTCATCCATCCATCAACCCTTTCACTCCTTTATTCCATCCACCCTTTCACTCAATCCCTCCTTTCACTCATCCATCATCCACCCTTTCATCCATCCTCCCTACCTTTCATCCATCCATCCAATCTTTCACTTATCCACCCATCATCCGCCCTTTTATCCAATCATCCACCCTCTTTCACCCATGCATGCTTTCACTCATCCATCCATCTATTCATCCATCCATCCATCTATACATCCACCCTTGCTCACTCATCCATCCACTCACTCATCCACTCACCCACCCACCCACCCACCCACCAACCCTCCCTTTTACGTTATTTATGAATCTTTGTCGCCGAGCAGACATGTCCAAACAATGTGCCACACATTTTCTTTAAAATACCTCTTGAGAGTGTTTTGATTCTCTCTCTTTCTTTCATTTTTTTCTTACAAAAACAGGCATACACACAAACATAGCAGATAAAAGCCATCTTTTCTCTTCACCTACCATGGCTTTTTTAATTGCCACCAGGGCCGGACTGGCCGTAGCCTGATTGCCACTGCCAGGGAACTGACATGATTCCTGTGCTTGCAGGAACGCACAGGATAGTGTGAATGTGATTGACAGCACAGGGCCTGAATGGACCCTGCTCTGTCAAGCACAGCGTGATGGTGAGCACCCGGACATTATTCAAATGAGCCCTGCTAAATAGCTCAGCTGGGCCTCAGATCGGGGCTACAGAAGCGGCGCCTTAGTTGCCAGACACGTTTCACTCCTGCTCACCAGCACAGCCAATGAGCCTACCTTTTCATGTCATGAGTACCGGTACTCTCCAGGGCAGTAGAGAAGTGCCGGTACTCAGAGTGATAAATCAAAGAAGTGCTGGTACTCAGTACCGGTGAGTACCGGCCCATTTAAAGCACTGCCTGTCCCTGAGGTATCTCGCTGTGTGCGGTGTTTGTACTTTATGTGCATCAATTCAAAGTGCCTCGATTGCTGGCGCAGAGCGCTATAATTAGACAAGCATGTGATGGTCATGGTCAGAGTCCTCTGTGACAAGTCCTTGTCAGCTCTTCTTTCGTGTAAAGCACCACTTCCGGCCGGCATGCCCTTCCCTTGCAGGCCTTCCCGGCATTGCTTCACCTTTGATTGACAGCTCCTCAGGCAGTGAGTCGCGTGCACCGGGGATTTATTTGCACGTAGGGCCTGCAGCGTCCAGGAAGGAGCCAGTGTAAAGAAATGAAACAAGTGGAGAAAGACACGACCTTATCAGGATGCCGCTCCCCTTCCAACGGGCAGCCCCCGGCCCCCTCCCCTCGCCCCTTCATAAGGAGGCCGGGTGAGAGCGGGTGAAGGCAGACACTACTTGGAAGGACTGAAGCCAAGCACAAGGACAGCTCCCGCAAGAGTACAGCATGAGGCGAGGCAGCACCCAGCGGTACCCCTTGGAGGCGAAGGGTGTGGGTGTGGTACAGCAACACAGGAAGAAGGTAGGTGCCTCCGGTTCAGTCACTCGTCTTCTGTGCAGCCATCTCTCAATCTAGGGAAGGGGTTTAATTTATATGTTTGTTCTGTATTGCAACATGTATCACTTAGTACCCGGATGAGGGGTGCTGAAGCGCTTGCCTACATGGGTAGCATGCTGCACCGTGTTGGGTGTGTGGTCGGAAGTATGTTGTCTTTGTTTTTGATCCTATGTGCCAAGTGTTTCCAAGTCATGTGTGAGGATCACCTAGATGCGGTTATCGTGTTATAGGCAGAGCCACTGGAATTATGCGGCAGGAGAGGGCCAAATTATGTGGCAGATTTGAGTAAATTATGTGGCAAGAAAAGGCAAATTATGGGCATAATGTGGCATATTTTGTACTAGTATTATTACTTCTTTATTTTATCATTTTAAACTTGGTAACACTCTCTGGGCATAGGTTGCACCTCATTAGTGCCACTTTAACATCCAACTATAGCAATAAGCAACAGAAAGGTATGCAGTCCAGCTTTGCAGAGGGTCTCCCACTGCGCTGCAACACGTGTTACCACATTTTTTGTAACTTTTGAACCGTTTGAGCTAGAAACAATATTTTTTTGTTAAAATCTGTAGATTATGCGACAGATGATGGATTATGTGGCAAATGCGGCACATCTATAATCATGCGAAAATCGCAGCCACACAATCACATAATTTTAGTGGCCCTGGTTATAGGACACTGTGCTTACCAATGTGATGGATGAAGAAGTGTGAGAGACTAGCGCACAGTTAAAGGTTTCAGTAAGCTGGCAGCTCTGCAGGCCCCTTTATGGTTCTTCTTATGTTGAAAGTCCACTTCGCCGGTTACCGCACTGGGTTGTCCATTCTGAGATATTTTGTTTACGTTTGTGGTCCTGAGCAGTCATAGGCTAAAGGGAGAAGTCGTGGAGGGATCTGCTGGGATGGACTTGGTTAATATCATCCCAAATCTTATTGTCATTGTGAGATGCAAGACGTGGACGTAGTATGTTGCTAGTCGGGCAGGGGCGTAGCTAGGCCCTAGGCTGCCCGTGGCGGCCCCTGCGTTTTGCCGCCCTCGGCAAAGTGATAGAAGAGCGGGGGCAGGGGTGGTGTTAGCGGCCAATTCTTGCGGCCGCGACGGCCGCAGGTAAGAGCGGGGGAAGGGGGGCCGGCTACCGCCCCAAAACTTGTGCCGCCTGGGGCGGTGTCCGCCCCCATCGCCCCCCCCTAGCTACGCCACTGTAGTCGGGACCTGCAGTTTTGGACTATATTAAAGTCCTCCGATGGCCAGTACCTGGCAGGGCTCTTTAGTTATTCTACGCCTGTTCAGTTGGTGATGGGTGGTTTACTGCTGTGGAACAGTACACCACTTTGTGATGGACATGGCCATAGCAGTTCTGCCTTATGTGAGTGTAAGAGTGACAAGCAGAAAAAGGGAATTAATAAGTAGGTTGTATGAACTACAATCAACTGTCTGACTGCTGAGTGTTATTGTATTTGTTTTAGTGTAGGTTATGTATTGTATTGTAATTGCATTATATAACGCTTACTACATGAGGCTTTGTTGTGTTTTTACACTGAGAAACACGCTGCTCCAGGTCCCAGGGTTTGTGGGGTGTTTTTGTGTTTTTTTTTGTTTTTGGTAGTTATTGTTGGTTTTTCAGATTAGATTTGTGCTCTGCAGGACCCATTCCATGCCTTTACTCCAGTTTCTATGTGGTAGATTGCATTAGTAGGAATCGGGTGGGATCTTGAGGGGGATATGTGATTTCATGCAGGGGTTGGCAGTCTTCATAGACGAGCTACAGGGGATTAGGTTCTGTTAGGGTGCAGGGTGGAAGTTTTAAGTAAATACGAACAAGGCTTTTGGAGTCATCAGAGCGTCTCATATTGATGCACTTTATAATACTATATACACATGAGATACACACAATCATTGAGTCACTATGAATTACTCTGTAGGTGCAGAATGAGCTTTCAGTGTCTTTGTATCACAAATTCAAAGACTTTTTATCAAGAACAGCAGAAGGGGAGCAAATGCAGCAAAGGAGTTTGCGTCATTTTAAAAATCCTTTCCTTGTTTTAGAGATGGGAATTCCTGGTTTTGGAGTTGAGGATGTTAAGTGTCAAAGCGCTTCTCGGGTAGGTGAGGTTTCAAGGAGCGCTTGAGTAGGTAGTGCGTTCTGAGAGACTTTGGCGAGGAGATCTATCTTAGCTGCGTGCCCTGAGCGGCTAGTGGGGCATATTTTCTTAAATCGTTTGCTCTGTGAGAGCTACTTTATTTATCTCCTAACTGTGTAGGAGCCCTTGAAGGTGGTGGGTTTCTGCAAAAGATATTTGGGGGTATTTGTACGTTAAGATATGGGGTATTTGTATGTTAAAAAGGCACTTTGATACACATCTTGCCTCAATTGTGAGCCATTTTAAGGAGGAGAGGACTGGCGTGATGGGGTCATATTTGATACATTTGATACGAGCCTGACTGCAGCATAGAGTATGGACTTTAAAGGAGGAAAGGTCCAAAGGAGATGTGGTTGAGGGTGGAGATGTGCAGTAGTGATGTGGTCTTGTGGTTGGGATATGGCCTAGTGGAGTAGATGTGGTGTAGTATAGGAGATGGGGTCTAGTAGAAGAAATACGGTACTTCTGGTTATGAAAGAAATTGAAAAACACTCAACCTCACAAGTTATAGTTAGTGCCACAAACCATGACTCACACAACATCAAGCCAAACCATAACTTGCACACCAGGTGCATTGCTTGTGACCTCACCATCGACGTGACAGATGCAATTACTAAAGATATAATCAATGCTGCAGGTCAAATCACGTTAGCGTTAAGGCTTCCAGTGAGGCAACAATGAATACAGTGTCGTTTATTTTTTGATTAAGTTTTGATGTGTATCGATTTTTGCGCTCAGTGGACTAATGCATCCATTGCAGGGATCTCCGCTGGCCCTTATGGCCACTGGTTCAAATCCCACTCTGCCTTTTAATAGTCTAAGTTCTATAAAAATAAGTGCCATTGAGGTGGGTCACTATAAACACCTGTTCTTTCAGTGTCAAGAAACCCTTGAGGTCACGATACCAAGTGTCAAGATACCCTTGAGGATGAATGTGTGTTTTATGAATACGTTGTCTTATTGTTTTTATTTTCGTGAGGACATATCCATTGTATTTGGTGTGGAAGTTATGGTTTACGTGGCTGTTGTGTGTGTTATTGATTGTACAACTAACCACAATGTTAGAATTTCAGTGTTTTTTTCCCTTTTTTAATTTCTAACCATAATTGTACTATAACTGTGTTTTTTCAGTGAATTTCTGTTTTTTTTCCATCGTATACAATAACGAATGGTTGTGCAAACGGTCTGGCCTGTGGTCAGGCCATACATTCAGCCCACTGTGGGTGGCCGTCAATGAGTGCTTGTTCGCTGCATCGCCAGTAGCATTTTTGGAGGGTCTTAGGTGTTTTCATTCTGTAGCGGGGCTGTTGCAGGTAGATGCTGTTTCCATGGTCCAAGTCAGAGCACCTCAAAGAGATAGATCCCAGGTTGGATTTGCTGTCCTATTCAAGATTTATATATTGTTTCTTTAGGGTTTTGACATGAAGAAATCGTCTGTATGAGGGATCGGTGATCCCTAAGAGTCCAGCAAAAAACCCCAACTGGAATGGGAATGAAAAGTCCTACTGACCTGAAGAGTCCCACGTGTGAAGATGAACTGTGCGTCATCAGTGCAGTTTAAGAAAGAAAATCTTTTGTTACAGAGGGGGAACAGCCAGTGTTTCTAGTGTGAAAATGAAAGCATTGATGATAGGTACAAACCCTGGGGGGGCTCCATAGATGGTATTTGTTGATTCCAATGAGAAAGGGGGAAGTAATATAGCCTTATAGCCCGCCGTTGCGGGCTATACCGGCTATTAAAGGCCTGCTCCCGCGTTAAAGGCCCGAGCCGACGGCGAGGGACTTTAACAAGGGACCGGGACTTTAATAGCCGGTATAGCCCTGCTACGAAGGGCTATAAGGCTATTAGAACATTCTGCCACTAGATGGCAGAATGTTCTAACAAATAAAACAAAGGCCTCTCGAAGCTCGAGGGGATTTAAATCCCCTCTAGCTCCGAGAGGCCTTTGTAAAACATTGGAATGTTGCTCTGCGGGCCTTTACCGGCCCGTAGAAGCATGGAGCACTCCATTGTCTACAATGGAGCTCCCAACATTCCAATGTTCTAATATACATTATGATCTGTCACAAACAAATCTTCATTGTTATTCCTCAATTGTATTTAGCAAACATGATTGACCGTGTTGTGCACCACTGGTAGATCTCACAGCGCATGGGTTCGACAAAGTTTCTGTGGACCAGTTTCCTAAGATCATGTAACATACGCGCCCAGACAGCATTCGCACCTTGTCGGGGTGGTATGCAAAAGAACAGACCAAAATCTCTTTTGCATCATGTTTGCTGTTTTTTTAATTCAGAATAGAGCAAAAAATGTTGTTCCTGTACTTACCACAGAGAGTTTTGCACCAAAAGAAAAATGGAAAAAACTAATTGTGAAACACCCAACTTATGAATTACCTATAAATATTCTGCACTGATCATAAAGATTTCTAAAAATATATCAATATCCATCACTATCCTCGTACTTAAAAAACACAAAGCAAATAGACTTTCCAATATTTTTCATACTTGTGTAAAGAAAAAACGCAAACTGATTTTGCCTCGAGGATAGATTGGTATTTCATGTTTGAAAAGTATAAGGCCATTTTATCCACAGTGTTCACACCACAGAGAGTGATTGAAACTCCTTAGCACCCTGATGAAGGCCAGCAAAAAACCCTCATACTGCTCAGTGCATCAGTAGGGTACGATTTTGTAGGCCACACCCTTCTTCACAACAAAATTAAAGAGTGGGTGGGAGTGACCAATACTGAAATGAAGGGCATCTAAACTTTGCCACCGTTATGGGTGGGCTCCGTTGTCGCATCGAAATGCAAAATGAGGTGCTGTGCTGCAAAACCTCTGGGGCCCCTTTTACAGATAGTGTCCCGGGGACACAACGGGCATGTGCACCTGCTTTTTCCTCCCCTGCTATGGTATGACAAAATTGGCCGCAGACGCTTGTGCGGCCCCTTCTGTAATACTGATAATGCTGGCGCACATATAGCATCAGCGTAGGGTGACCAGATTTTGAGAAGCCAGACCTAAAAGTAGGACTATAGCCTTTAGTGTCACTTATGTCTCGCCTGCTCTGGTTTTTCTAAGTGTGTGTTTATGTAAATGTGTGTGTGTGCGTATACCACACACTCATTTGCAAGACTATTTTATATAACATTAGCTAATTACTTAAATCATTTCAGACTTTAGAGGCGCCTGTGGAAAGGAAAGCATAGTTTCAATTCTGCTTTGCAGGATGACTTGACCTTTGTCCCAAAAACTGCAACATGTATTGAAAATGAAGAAAAAACGTCGGGGTGCCAGGACAGTCCTCTGAAAACTGGGACGTCTGGCCATCCTACACCAGTGCTATCTTCAGAGGGCGTTCATCTAATTTGCTTGGGGGCGTGGCCCCATGCAAATGAGGAAATCACTTTGCCTTTGACCCTGTGCCGTAGTATGGAAGCGGGCACAGAGGCAAACATGCCCTTAGGAGGTGCCCAGACAGCACCCTGCAGGGAGGGTGGAGTCACTGCCTGCAAGGACATCTCTCTCCCCTCTTTCGAGTGCAGGCTGGTTGCCGCCTGCACAGAGAAACACGTAGGGGCTAATTAAAACAGCTGCTCCGTATTTGCCCAGGGCTGTGGCACAAACTAAGGCAGTGCTCCCTATCACTAATACTGGTCTTGTCTTTCACCACCAACCTTCAATACGTCAATCGACGCAAGTGCATACATGCCAACATTTGAGAAGAGCAAAGTGGGAGATTTTAAAATAAGTATCGGGAAAATGTATTTCCCCCAGTGACTTTTATTGAAGTAGAGACAATTTCAGGTGTGAGACAGCCATAACAAAGCCATATTGGGCTTCAAAAATCGAGGCTGTCTCACTGGCTATTGGCATGTAAGCAAGTGCTGTGCACCCACCAGGTCCAATGCCAAATGTACGCAGATGGTACCAAAATCCTCATGAGATAGAGGAATGAGCCATGGGGTAAACCAAATATCACTACTTCGAACACTTAGACCCATGGATGAAAGAAAACACCACCTGCCTGAACAGAACCAACAATGAAATCCTAACCATGGGTGTGGCAGCTCCCAGCTCCTGCCCTTGAATGACCTACAGGTCTTGCAGAACTCCCTACAGCCTCCCTGGAATATAAAAAAACAAAAACTTTGGGGTATTCTTTAATGCTGATCTCTTTTTTGTTCCCCAGTAAATGTAGCAGTCAAAGGCATCAACTGCAGGCCAAAATTCTCCCTCTCTTTAAACCTCAGAACAGGAGAGCATGTGAAGCCAGCACTTGAAATCCCCCATTAGTCTTAGTCTCGGTGGAGGCAAAAATGAAATCCGAAGGTGTGTGAATTATTCACAAGACCTACGGGGCAAAGTACTAGGGTAGTTAAAAAAAATGTCCCTCGCTATAGCCCAGCTAGAAATCATCAGGACTAACCCCTCCTTTGTAAAATTCAAAAGGCAGCTCAAAGACCTCTTCCTCAATCGCTCCCTGCCGAATGGATAGCTGCCGCTTGAATGCTGACTCTTGTGTATATCACCCCTTTATTTTGTAACTTTTTGGATATTAAGGCTGCATTCTATTCTGAGACTCTCGACTCGCAGCGAATCAATATGTATACCATTGTTACGTTCTGTATTGATTTTCCCATCACCTTTGTTGTAAAGCGCTCCGATACCCTCGGGTCTGGCTAGCGCTATATAAAACTCCTAAATAAATAAATAAATAAATAAATGTATTTGCTCCCCAACCTGATTGACCGTTTTAGGATTTACTAATTCTCGTTTGCACTACCCTGAAGTGACCGTAAGGGGGCGCTGCAGCCCTTTAGAAAGCACTGTGAGAAAACAGAAAGAATATTGTGGAATTGGTTTGGCCGTGGGTGGAGTCAGTCGCATGTTGAACTCTTACCCATGAAAGGACGGTTGGGCTGCTGTGGTGTAAGTGACGTGTCAAAATGGTACCGCTGAAAGGTCGGTAGATAGGGGTGACGGGTGAGGCATTCACATGGCAGGTTAGTGTCTCTGGCAGGTAGATAGAGCTGGGAAGGAGTCAGTCACTCACCTGACTAATGCCTCTGAAAGGCCTGTAGATCCGGGACAGTCACTTACCGATCAGGTTGTGAATCCGACACAGCCATGCCATTACGGAAGGGTGGAATTAGTCACGTTTCAAACTGAGAGGCATTAGGGACGGAGATGGAAGCACTTACAGACCAGGTCAATGGCTATGAAAGGCCTTCAGGCTGGAATAGAGTCAGTCACAAGTCTGATTCATTTAAAAAGCCTCGGGATTGGGTTAGAGTCATTCACATTTCAGTTCACTCCATAGGAAAGGCCATTAGATCCGTGGTCGATTCAATCCCGTGTACCCATAAAAGGCCAGTTTCGCATTACACGAGTTTCTTGGCATTTTGAGAGCATTAGATTGTGCATGCTTTTTTACCCAGAGGAGACTGGTTAGAGCAGCTTTACTGTTCCTGCAACACGTTTTGTGCTGAAACCAGTTTCCTGCTGGTACCTTGTATGACTCTTCAACAGAAGGTATTTATTCCCTCGCGTTTAATTTTCACACTCCATATCATGGAGTACACTTTGCGTGTAATTTTTTGCAAAATTTTGCAGAAAAAAATCATTTGCACCCTTAGGAGAGACCAATTCCAGCTCCAGCTGGCCTTCAAGAGCAACATTGTAATGGGAACTACAGGTGCTGGGAAAGGAACTAGAAGCCATAGCAGGTCACCCTGGAGTTCCAACCTTCACAGGCTCATCCTGTGAATCACTGGTCATGGGTGAACTTTTCAGATCATGGGGTCAATGGAGCCACAAGTAGTTGCCTGGGGCTTGTGGGAGTTGAAAGGGTGCAGGAATGATGGAACAATGTTCCCATCGAGGGCAGTTGGTGTGAAGGTCAACTTTGGGGACACCCCAGAGTGGCTGATTGTGGTACTCCTGTGTGCTCTTAGGGGATCAGACACACAAAGGGCGAGGCCGCTGGCAGTAGTTGTCTACCGGTGCATGGATCCTGGAACCAAAAGACAACCTCTGTGATGATGGATTTCTGTAGTCAGAATCCAGGATGCAGAAAAGAATCGTGATGCGAGTGAGAGATGTGCATATTTGAACTTGCTTGAATGATAAATATTTAGTTATGCTAAAAGTAAACAGTATTGTATGAACTTGTATTATTTGATCATTAGAATGACAATCATTGATGCACATAGTCACTAACTTGGCATTTGACCTCTTTTTCGTTTTTTTCACATCTTTATTTCGGGCAAAATAACACTAAGCCTTTTGCTCAGTGCCACGCAATGAGTGAGGGCCAAAAAGTGGCGGATGTCCTGTCCTCCGTATTAAGGGCGCTATCAACATCAAAGCACTCTTAACACAGCAGGTGGGACATTCGATGGGGGTCTCACATCTGCCCAACTTTAAATAAGGCCCTTGATCTACAAACCCACATGTTCGGTACCCCCCTAATGGTTTTTTCATTTCTTCCTCTGCAGACCTACATGTTCTTGGTGCTCTGGTCTGATCGCAACAACATCCTCATCTACAGGACGTATGAGGAGTTCAGGAAATTCCACGTGAGTACACAAACGTCAACCCGGAAGTAGTGCTTTGTTTTTGGCGGGAATAACGGGAAAGGGACCCCGGTACTCAGACATGCTCTCTTTTATGTTCCAGGTGAGTCTGAAGAGGAAGTTTCCCATTGAAGCCGGACATATGAAGAAGTCTGAGCGCAGCATTCCTAAGTTCAAAGGTAACACGAATACATGTGTGCGACCCAAGTTTAAATGTCGAAATCAGTGGAACTAAGTTAGAGCACCTCGTGTTAGGTCTAGTGCAGTGATTAATTTGAGCCGGTGGTTTCTGGTGCTCAGCACTAGCACTTAATCATCAACACCGGCACTTAATCATCAACACCGGCGCTTGAGCACCAGTTAAGAACATATTCATTTTATGGACGCACATGGAGATTAAGTGATTTGCCCAGAATCACAGGATGTTGAGCCGATGCCGAGACTCAAACCTGGTTCCCCAGCTCCGACGTCAGCAGCTCTGGCCATTACGCCCCAACCTGTCACATCCTCTCCCCACTTGTAGGGTTTCCTTGTTAGTAATTGATTCTGTGTTAGGCAGCGCTAACAGGAGAAATGGGCTGGTCGAAGCTGCCTCCTGACGAGAGCACCGGCATTTCTTTTTTTACAAATTAACCACTGGTCTAGTGATCCTTTTTGGACAGGGTAGATCCCATTCCCTGGCAACGACTTGGATCAGCTGTTCGGCTTGCCAGCCTTCTCAAGGAAAACACCTATAGATTGTTTGCCATTAATGCTGCTGCATGCATCTTACGTCAAACCTAAAAAACACAAAAACAGTACGACCTCCTTAAACGGAGCTGGGGTGCACTTTAAATTTAAGTAGAGTCTCTCTGACCTTTTTGTATATTTCCTCATTCACCTCACAGATGCTCCTGCCTTCACATTCAGGAAGGAGTCCAGAAGGTTCTTGGCGCGCCTCAAGCTGCTAGAGAGTTACGTCCAGGAGCTGCTGAAAACAGACACCAAGATCTCGCAGGGCCAGGATGTCACTGCTTTTTTCACACCGCAGACCAGGGATTTTGATCCTGCCTTTACCGAAAACAGGTCTGGTTTCCACAAATACTTTACTTTAAATCAAAATGTTACGTTGTGTATGTTTATTGCGTGCTGAATGTATTAGCGTGAGATCAAAATCCAGCCTTGCATGCACGACTGAAGCCTACCCTTGAGCAAGGAACTGGAGCAACTTCCTGCATGCGAGGCTGGGGGCAAAGTTCGACAATAAAGCATCTTCCACAAAACGTGATGGGAAGATGCTTGCTATAAGTCGAATCACTGGCAATCGCTCGGGGTACCGTTCCAACCCATCGTTCTTTTGCCCACAATGCCGCATCAGATTAGACCCAGCAAATCCCTCTTGCCCCTGCTCCAATGGTAACAGTGCAGCCGAACTGCCCAGCCAGGTCCTCTCCGAACTGGAAAACAAGCAACCTAAGACCGGTTCCCCCCTGATTGGGGCTTTTCAGTCAGGTGTATCTTGGTTCCAGTGGTACAGTGAGCACGAAACCCATGTCTGGGCATACCGTTAACCATTTTCACTCTGAGGGAAGAGTGGAAGATTGAGGAATAATGTGTGCTAGAGCCTCATCCTTCAGTAGTTTGACTATCCTCGTAGATGCAGTCTTCGAGGCACCACCTACCCCATGCTTGAAAACCATGGCATCCCTCCTTGAGCTGGGACAGGGAATTTGGGAAGCATTTGGACTGGGAGGCATAGCGTAGAGGACCCCACGAGCAGTGAACCAAAACACATATGACAACATCTGTAGGAGTGTAGCGAAGTCATGCCTCTGTGTAGCTGACACTAAATACAACAATATTGCCTGTTCTCTTAGGAATTCCCTGCCAAGTCTCATGAGAAACATAGATCAACTCCTTTCCTTTAGAGAATAATTAAAGATTTACTTTTATTGAGTTGGATAACACTTTTGTTAATGGTATCGTGTAGTTGTCTTTTTAGGTTTTGGTGCATTACAAAAGTCTTTGGGATTTTGTGATATCTGGTATGGATTGGAAAGGAAGAGAGAGTTAGGGTAACGTAGACCAGTGTCAGAGATGCAGCAAATCTAGCTTCCTGGATGAGGCTGCATTTGCTGCTGTTCACTGTCTTTGTGTATTCTGGGTCTCAATGCGGAGCTCGATCCTGTACCATATTTAAATAATAAATATTCATGAAGCCGATAGACCCAGGTGTAGTAAGCAACAGGGAGAGAGCATTGGAGGCCACTGCAGGGGAAACAAATTTGTGATGTGTTATTTAAAGGATCCACCAACATCCTAGTATGTCCAAGAACCTGGGCAGTGTTGGGGTCCAGAGTTTGATACTTAGAACACTGCAGCGTGGTACCACTTCACAAGTCAACATTGGGGCGTCACCCAGACTAGTGTGTCCAAATCTGGAAGCCATGTTCACAAAGGGACAATGGTGCACAAAGGTACTTAAATCTGTCCAATAGAGAGGAAGGCAAGGACACTTCGATGCTCCCAGATGTATGGATGTAACAGAGAAGGCGAGCTTATGCCAACCACAGTGTAGAACAAGTGTTCATGAAACAAGGCCAGGTGGGGGTATCACTCAGTTCTGATTCAGGATTCACACAGGGAAGTACACCTTGGCCCAAGAGTGGTATGGACCCTGCCGTCAGCGGGGAGTCCGGCACAGCTCGTAACAGAGAATATGAAAAGTCCTGGGCAGATAGAGTGCTTTAGATACTGCTTTGGTTAAACCGGGTGATGTTGCTGAGCGGACAGGCTAGATCAGCAGGTCCAGCCTTGAGGCATCCTGCAGGATCTATCTAGCTAGCTTTGGACAAGCTTCAATTGTGCGATCTAAGATCAGGCGCCAGAGTGATACTTTACCCGGTCACTTATTGTGATTTTGGCCCAGGCCTCACGTTTGATTTCTGTGGTATCTCGCCTCTGAGATTTTAATGCATTTTATATTCAATCCTAAGAGTGGCTTATATCTCATCGCTACTTTTCAATATGCCATTAAAGTTAGAAAGAAATGCTCCAGTCATAGTTGAGAACAGCAGGAGTTTGGTACCCACAATGCATTGCCACGTGACTCTAAGTAAGTACTGCCCTAAAATCTCACTATAGTTCCATGGGTTGCTTCACGGGAAAGAGGGATTAAGGTGTGGGGGGGGATCTCACTTGGCCCTGACAGTAGAAGTACTGGGGTTCAATGAAATGTTTGTTTTGACAAGGTGTTGGCAGGGTTTTTTTTCTTTGCTTTGGTCTCCTTGGATGCATCAAAGTTGGTGGTCTTGTATGAATCCATGAAAGTTTGATTTCAGGAGCATGTTCTTTGTTAGTTACTGTCCCAGTTAATCACCACTTTGATAACACACCTTCCCTGCTTTACTTCCAGCAGCTGGTGCGACTGCCAAACCCTTGTCTCCCAACACAACAGCACACTCTGAACATTCCACTCACCACATCCCACCACACACTAAGCTTAGGACACCAAACTCTTGCTGTGGCATTATGCTTTGTACTAAATGGTGTCCATGTCTATTCTCCAGCATCGTCATCATGCCTTCAGAAGCACGAGACGGGAGCAGGGAGATGTCGAGGCAACAGACCAGTGACGCAGTCATTCAACCAATAAGAGCCGAGCAGTACTGTTGCTTGGAGACGTACGAGACCGCAGATACCAAGAACCGCCCCTTCAAGGTCCGTCGTGGAGAGCTCATGGACGTGTTACTGAAAGACACCACAGGTACTCGCCTATTCACAAATGTATTCACTTACTAGCAAGTACCGTAGAAGGGCCCCGAAACATGTTACACTTGAGTGTACCTATAATAGGTATTTGCATGCTTTAGAAAACTGAAACCAAATCAATCATTCATGTGTTAATGTCCCACATACACCCCTAGAAGTACCCAAACACCCATCAATGTCACACATACACACAGGTACCCATAGAGGAACCCAAACACTTATTAATGTCAGGTGTATGCACATTGGTGACCAAGGCACCAAGGTGTCCAGACACTTGTTAATGTTGAGTGTACCCATACGCGTGTTAATGTCCTAAATACAACCAGGCACCCATAAAGGTGCCCAGAAAACCTATTAATGTTTGGTGTTGTTGTCCAACTGATAATGTCTGACATGCTTCCAGCCATCGACAAAGGTACATTAAGATGTACCTCTGTGGTTATCTGAGACCTCTGTACTCCTCACACCAATACCCACACAGTCCTTTAACAGGTAACAAATTATGATACAGGAATTCCAGACAGTCAGCCTGGGCATTACCAAAAGGATGGCACCATACTGCTTCTAGAAGCAGCAAGTAGAGCCCACTTCAGAGTGCAGGGACCATCCTAAAATTGCACGCTGTTTTAGCTCATGAATCACGTCACTGGCCAAGTCCATCCCTTTCCATTTGACTGCCATCCAATTTGCCCAACTGCACACCACAGAGGGGCTCACTGGATAGCATTTTGAGGACGCTTACATGACCACTGTCCTGTGAGGATTAGCTGCACACTGTTGTTACTTTGGTGCCAGAAGCTTGCTCTTGTGCCACTGAGTGTGAGATCTCTGCCCCTACTGGTGTGTGTATGGGGTGCTTTAAATTCTACTTCCCAGGTTGTTCTTGTGTGTGTTGGAAACTTCACTACACTTGTGGTCTACCTGTGATGGAAGCGTGTGCTGTTGTTTCTCATGATTGACTTGCGTACGATGGAAGCTTGCACTGCTTCTGCCCAGCAGGCGAGTGGGGAGATCACACCTACTGACAAGCATCTAGATCAGGCCCCTGTTTTAATTATGATCGAAGGATCAACTGGTGCAGGACATCCTAGAGTGGTAGATCTCTCACCCAGCTCCTCACCCGTCTGATGCCACCAGAATACAGCCTTCTAGTTCAACCTAATCCCACCCAGGCCCTTTCCCAAAGAGGCAAAATCAATACACAGACCGCCTTCCCCAAAGAAACGGAGCAGCTTTATCTATTCAAGCAGTTATTAATGCAAGGCAGCAGACTTTGAAGCAGGAGATGTTCCTATTCACCCCACCATCCCCTTGCACCCTCCTGGATACACCTTCTTTTACAGGTTTTATGGTGCCAGCTGCATCCCATTTGAAAAGATGAGAAACTTTGAATTATTTGGGGTGAAGGGGGGCTCCTGATCTCTGTGAGGAAGACGCTTGCCAATATGCTGTGTCTGATGCATCTGTCAGCAGCTGGCTCTGCTGATCCCTATGATGTGCTTGCGCTTGTTCCTGTCCACCCTATAGAAGTGACTTGTATTGATGTTGCTCATGATGTGTGTGTTCTCGTGACCCATGACGTAGCTGCTCTGTGTTTAATGGTCCCTCACAAATAATATATGCTCACAGTCCCTGTGAGAAAGGGCTTCCTGTGCTTGAGGTCTTCTTACTTTCCCTGCATGATCACACACGCCCACCATTCAGAGATGGCTTCTACATGATGGTAACCAGACAGCACGTCATGGTTTGGGGCCTTTTCCTTTGTCGCTCATGCCGGGCCTTCTGTGCTCTTTCCTGCAGGTTGGTGGTTGGTGGAGAACGAGGAGAAGCACCTGGCCTGGTTTCCTGCTCCCTATCTGTCCAGACTTTCAACCAGCAAAGAAGCTTCTCCGAGACGCCCATCCACAGACACAGGTCAGTCTGCAAGTTCTTTTTCCAAACCAGTGTAATCACCAACTTTCGCACCGACCAATCATATGGCCCTCTCTCCTGCGTTAATGTCCTCAGTCCTGAATCTGAACTGTGTACTCCTGGGCACCCTCAACTACCAGAGGAGAATAGTCCATGCATGCAGCTGGTTTTATGTCACCTAAACAACAACCTTGTCCACTGGGTGTTGTTGGACCATCTGGTCAGGCTTCATATTGTTTAACCATGTTTTGATACTCGTCTTTCATAGCAAGGTGCTTTAGGGGGCTCTTTGTGATCAACAGAATCGGGGGAGGCCATCTTGACATTCGGGCTACTTTGGGTGTCTAACTGATGATATGGGCCACACCAGAGATGCCCTTATTTAAATTTAATACAAAGCAATCTGATTTGCATGAGTGTAGAATCCAAATGAAGGTGGCCCTGCTTTCAGGGGTCTTCCTGATTCAGTTTCTCAGCTCTTGGCCTGTCTGTTATGGAGTTGGCACTCACTGCCTGCAGGAAGCCCCTTACTTTATTGTATAGATGAGGATGTCCATGGGGCTATTTTTTTTTAAAGATATAATTTGCAACTGTGTTTAAAAGCGTCTGAACCAGATACCCATGAATGAATAATGTGTTTCTCATTCTGTTTAGGGGAGCTTTACTTCGCAATAAAATCTTACGAGGCCAAGGACTCCGACGAATTGTCCATGAACATTGGTGTGGTGGTTGAAGTTCTAGAAAAATCTGACGATGGCTGGTGGCTGGTCTGGTGAGCTTCTTTTGTGTTTGGCTTTACGTGTTGGTGTCACCTTCACTTTCCTTACTGTACACAGGCTTAGGGTTACCAGATGACTCCATCTCATGGGGCGCCATTGTTTGTAGTCCAGGAATTTCCCTTTATAAATCACTGTTTTCAGCTGGGCTAGATTGTCTGGATCAAATGAAGTGAAAGAAGACTACAGTTCCCAGAATGCACTGATTTGGCAAATGAAAGTATGGGTTTCGACCCAGGTGTCCCACTGAGATCTTGTGGATGGTTACTCTTTGCTCTCTAACAATTTGCTTTCATTGCTGTTATCACAGAGTCCAACGTGTGAACACAGGACCTGTAAATATCTCTAAAGTAGCCCTTTTTAAATGGGGAGATTTCAAGCCATGAATGGTTTTCAGGCTTCCATTGCAATGAATTCCAATCCAGGGAGTCCTTTTGGTGTGATGCACGACCTGACTTGTAAATACTTTACCCAACAACTGTAAGCTGGGTAGCCAGGACTAGACTACAGCCTTATTCTAGCCACAGGGTGACTTGGACTAATGTGGTTAGGTTGAATATAGTGTTATTTCTCAACCCTTCCAAAATGCACACTAAAAGAGCATTTAAAAAAAATGTAATCCATACAGAACCCTGTGCCCTCCTCAGTCATAGGGGGCTCAGAGTTTCAGCAAGAGGGGGTGGGCCCGTTGTTAGAGACGCCCAAAAAGTCCGTAGCTGACAAGACAGTACTAGGTTTACAGACAGCCCCGATGCATGCTTTACTTACTATCTTCCTAAAATAGGGGTCTTAAAGATGTCCATCTTTCAGCTGCATGTCTACTACACGCAAGATGGTAGGAAGCATTGGTTCCTTGCGCCCCGGCACGTCGCACCAGATGGGTGAAATGAACAAGCGATAGCTGGCTGGGTTCAGTCTCAGTGGACATTAACATTTGATAGTCACTCTGTCATGACTAGATGATTTTTGGAAGCACAGTCCTGATTGAGTTGGATCAGTATGGCCATGCCAGTGTTTATTTCCTTGGTAGTGTGTCATGTTTTTTAAACTATGTTTTGATAGTGTTGGCAATGTTTTATTCCATAACAAGGTGATTTGAGGGACATTTTATTAGATCAACAGGTTCAAGGAAGACACCTTGACTTTCAGGACTGCTGGGGGTGTCTGACTGGTGGTAGGGGCCACACCTGAGACATCTGTAATAAAATATAATTAAAAGGAGTGAGAAAGGTGTGCATAATTTGCATGAGTGTATAATCCAAGTGTAAGTGGCCCTGCTTTCAGGGGTCTTCCTGAATCCGTTTCTCAGCACTTGGCCTGTCTGCATTGGAGTGGGCACTCACTGCCTACAGGAAACTCCTCACTTTATTATTGTGTGGGTGCATGGGTCTTCTATAATTCATATTTCTGGCTCTAGCCCCTTATGAATGCTTTGAGATGTCAGCCAGGATGTCTTATATGTTACGAAGCAAATCGTGGTTGGAGATATTAATTTATGAATTTAGGTTGTGTTTGCTCCATAGTTTCCACATTTCATTTTCTTCTTTTCTTGTAGAGCTGAAACTCTTTTTTTTAATTTTTTTAATCCTTTACAAGTACTACCTTATTGTGGTATTTACCAAAATGTTACAGGTGCATACTTTTTAAATTAAATATAAGATGTAGATAAGTTGGTGCATCCTTACCCAGACCCTGCATCTACAATACCAATGCACCAATGCCTGATTTCTTCAGATGGATTGTTTCCAATGATGCTCTACCTCTCTTTCTAGGTACAATGAACAGGTTGGGTACGTCCCATCAATGTTCCTGCGGCCATACAGAAATCCGCATCAGAAGTTCCAGGCTATTACAAAGAATGCTTTGTATGCATCCACGCCAGACATTCAAGAAGCTGCCAGCCCAACTCCGCCTCGTCGGACATCCCTTGAGGAGGTGCCGTCACAGAACAGCAGCTTCGAAGATGGGACCGGTGAAACGGGGAGATCTCTGCAGAGAAGGCAATCTAGATCGCTCAGCAGCCTTCCCACCACATCTTCGAAGAAGGTCAGGTCCCCACTACCTCTGGAGCTGGATGTCCTTCCAGAGCAGGCAGCAAGTGGCGTGAAGTGGACGCCCACCCCATCCCCAAGGAACATCATTCTTTTACCAGCGAACACAGATCCACTGTACGTGAACATTGGTGCTGTTGAGGGCCATGGACAAGGGATCAGCAAGCCAATGCCAAGAAGTCATCTTAGCAGGGATGCTGGGCTTGGGGAGAGCTTCTCGACAAGTGGTTCAGACGAATCGCTGTCTTCTTCTAGCTCAGACTCCAGATCCAAAGTTCCTAAGATCCCACAGAAGCCAGGAGCTCATGAGATCATGCAGAGGTGCTCCACCTTCACCAAGAAAGCCTTACTGAGGTCAGCACCCACCCTCGACTCTATGACAATATCTGTGACACCTGAGAGCGTCTAAAGCGAGCATTTTCAGAAAGGTAGATTACTTCCTTAATCGCAGGACTATGATTACTGAAATAAGAAGTTACAGCGTAACACAACTTGATCTCAGTGGTCTAAAGTCCTCTCTTCCTCTTATGGCGGAAGGAGAGATTAGCCTCTCGCAGCGGTCACATGTTATGCAGATGCATCTCAAGAATAAGCATGTGTTACGTATAGAGGCACCGAGCAATGCGAGAGTTAAGTATGCTTTAATGCAAATAACCTGCCAGTAGGCTAAACCGTAGTAGAATTTTCTCTACTTGATATGTTTATATGCAGCAGACAGCGAATTGAATTGGGTCTAGGTGTTCAAACCAAGGACACCATTGGCTATAACAATAGTCATGAGTTTATATTTGATGTTTAGAAAGTCAAGTTCATAACTATAGGCAAGACATTTTTTGATCGCTTTATAGTGTAAGATGTCTCTGTCATTTCTCATGTTGGCAGTACCGAACCAGAGTCTGTGGCCACAAACTGAACGTACGCAGAGCTGTGATGCAGATGAGGGACAACAGCAGAATCTATTTTGAGATAATCCATGCAACAGTTGCCCAAATGAATTGTGTCATTTACTGGGATTATAGTTCCAGATCTTTGCCTCAACAGTAAGTCACGTGAACTGGCTTGAGGCAGTTCGCTATTATGGTCTGCTGACGATATCTGTGCTTGAAGTGCAAAGCGGCGGTAAAACCTGTATAACTTTGCAGCAATTCACGCATTTGTCTGGGATTTGTCTTACCCTTAAAGAATTCAGAGCAATGAGGATTGTGTTGAATGCAGAGATCCCGGGGTGCAAACACTCAACAAGGGCTTGGTGGTCGACGGTCCTGACCACTGCAGAGGAGTCCAGTAGAGCAGGTACAGAATAATGGTTCTTGACTGCGAAACCCAACATATGATAGTTACTTGCTCCTTACTAACCATACCAAAATCAAATGCTGATTGGGTTGACTCTGGTGCCTGGTCCCTCAAGTCAACGCTCCAGATCGTTGCAAGCACTCCATATAATGCAGCTACCGGCTTAGTCACAATACAACCCTGACATTAGCAGCATTAAAAGACTGCTTCGCAGAATGAAGTCCCTCCAGTTCTTGGGTGTAGGAAGACATGCTGGGTGGCTGAGAGTGGCCATCACATGCTGGAGTGCATCCCTTCACCATAGTTTCCAGCTGTATTTATGGTGGGCAGAATCAGGAAAGTTTCCTACAAAACTATAGCTTTCCTATTGCTTCAATCTCCCCTGGGTCTTTGAAAGCGATTGAACTTTGTGGAAATAGCAAATCGAGGCCTGGTGGCAAACAACCCAAGAGTTTCCCATCGTGTCCGAAAAGACCACATGCTGGAAGGCGCTAACTTTGCATCCTAAAGATCCTGGACTGGTTGCAAGCTGGGTCCATGTATGAAAAAGGTTCTCGGTTGTTGGACTCTCAGCCAATCTCACCCAAACTTGTGCTGTGAAGGTGCAGTGAAACGAACTGTGCGTTTTTTGGGCTAAAGCACCCACATAAATGTTGCTGCGTCTCTTCCACAATGCGCTTTCAGTTATTACATTTCATCTCTTCTTCCTTGTGTCAGAGCCTTGTGATGTTTCAATAGCATGGCTGTTGCATATGGAAATTGCATCCTTCCTAGAAATGTCAAAAAATACATATATCCTTTTTGTAACAATTTGTACTGCTTAATGTGTCATGTATTTATGTATTTTAAATAACTTATATGATACATGTAACATGTAATTGGTAGGTATTTATGTACCTGTGTTTTATTGTTCACTGTTTACTTTAAATAAAAAAAAGTTCATTTCCTGATGAAAGTGGCATTTTCCTACTAATTTGTATTCCATAAGAAAGTTGAATAACATGAACGCTACAACTTTATTTATGTATGTGTGTGTGTATGTATGTGTGTGTGTGTGTATATATATATATATATATATATATATCAAAGCTCCAAGGTTCCCACCTGTTGGAGACGCACTCTGACAGCCACTGCAGCAACCTTCATGAGGTAAAAGCCGGATCGGCGGGCGGATCCAGTTTACAGCATGCCTGTCGATTCACGCCTGACGCGTTTCGTGCTCATTGCACTCTTCAGAGGCGCGACAGTCATTTTGGCATAAAGGCCACACCTCCCACTTAATAATATGAGCCCTCCAATGGGCGACTCAAATGAGTCTGCGTTGGTTTATGGGTCTTGTAGTGTGTGTCTTAGTTATGTGCCGCTGTCTGAAACGATACAAGCCCACCAATGGGCCTCCACTCGCACATCCGGCTTGTCAATCCTCCATGGATGCCTCCACATTAAGACTCCGTGATTCGGAGCTCCGTGGCCCCAAATTTCCGGGTGGTGCATCTCCCGCGGCTGGGAGGCCGCGTATAAATCAAAGCACCAAGGTTCCCACCTGTTGGAGATGCACTCTGACATCCACTGCAGCAACCTTCATGAGGTAAAAGCCGGATCGGCGGGCGGATCCAGTTTACAGCATGCCTGTCGATTCACGCCTGACGCGTTTCATGCTCATTGCACTCTTCAGAGGCGCGACAGTCATTTTGGCATAAAGGCCACACTTCCCACTTAATAATATGAGCCCTCCAATGGGCGACTCAAATGAGTCCGCGTTGGTTTATGGGTCTTGTAGTGTGTGTCTTAGTTATGTGCCGCTGTCTGAAATGATACAAGCCCACCAATGGGCCTCCACTCGCACATCCGGCTTGTCAATCCTCCATGGATGCCTCCACATTAAGACTCCGTGATTCGGAGCTCCGTGGCCCCAAATTTCCAGGTGGTGCATCTCCCGCGGCTGGGAGGCCGCATATAAATCAAAGCTCCAAGGTTCCCACCTGTTGGAGACGCACTCTGACATCCACTGCAGCAACCTTCATGAGGTAAAAGTCGGATCGGCGGGCGGATCCAGTTTACAGCATGCCTGTCGATTCACGCCTGACGCGTTTTGTGCTCATTGCACTCTTCAGAGGCACGACAGTCATTTTGGCATAAAGGCCACACCTCCCACTTAATAATATGAGCCCTCCAATGGGCGACTCAAATGAGTCCGCGTTGGTTTATGGGTCTTGTAGTGTGTGTCTTAGTTATGTGCCGCTGTCTGAAACGATACAAGCCCACCAATGGGCCTCCACTCGCACATCCGGCTTGTCAATCCTCCATGGATGCCTCCACATTAAGACTCTGTGTGGTCTTTAAGCCAAAATGACTGTCACGCCTCTGAAGAGTGCAATGAGCACGAAACGCGTCAGGCGTTAACCGACAGGCATGCTGTAAACTGGATCCGCCCGCCGATCCGGCTTTTACCTCATGAAGGTTGCTGCAGTGGATGTCAGAGTGCGTCTCCAACTGGTGGGAATCTTGGAGCTTTGATATATATATATATATATATATATATATATATATATATATATATATATATTGTAATCCAAGAATGCTCTCAGCATTGAAAGGGCACTCGACCGTGCCCCCACCATCTGGTATTTGTCACCTCGCTGCTGCCTGTCTCTCGGATGCCAAGCATTATCCTCATGGCCGACGCGCTTCGAGGCAGACGCCTCTTCTTCATGGGCTCAAAAACACACATTGAAAAACAGCTTCATTTCCGGTATTTATTTCAAAATTTGCCTAATTGGCTTTTGCTTCGTGCATCATGCTAAGTGCATTATGGATGTTAAAGTCCCGGAATGAGTCTCAATTCAATCCTATAGTAGGGTCAATGTTGTGTTCAATTTAAAAGCTTGTAATTCACCTTGGTAGGTTTGGCACACTCGAGGCAGGCACAATTAATTGCTGGGACACGGTGCTGCACGGAGTCAGACATTCAGCTCCCCAGCCTTTCAATTTCTTGAAATGGTGCTCCTTTCCACGGCGAGCATGTGTGTTTTTTGAGCCCATGAAGAAGAGGCGTCTGCCTCGAAACGCGTCGGCCATGAGGATAATGCTTGGCATCCGAGAGACAGGCAGCAGCGAGGTGACAAATACCAGATGGTGGGGGCACGGTCGAGTGCCCTTTCAATGCTGAGAGCATTCTTGGATTACAAAATGATTTACACGGCTGCTCGCCGTGGAAAGGAGCACCATTTCAAGAAATTGAAAGGCTGGGGAGCTGAATGTCTGACTCCGTGCAGCACCGTGTCCCAGCAATTAATTGTGCCTACCTCGAGTGTGCCAAACCTACCAAGGTGAATTACAAGCTTTTAAATTGAACACAACATTGACCCTACTATAGGATTGAATTGAGACTCATTCCGGGACTTTAACATCCATAATGCACTTAGCATGATGCACGAAGCAAAAGCCAATTAGGCAAATTTTGAAATAAATACCGGAAATGAAGCTGTTTTTCAATGTGTGTTTTTGAGCCCATGAAGAAGAGGCGTCTGCCTCGAAACGCGTCGGCCATGAGGATAATGCTTGGCATCCGAGAGACAGGCAGCAGCGAGGTGACAAATACCAGATGGTGGGGGCACGGTCGAGTGCCCTTTCAATGCTGAGAGCATTCTTGGATTACAATATATATATATATATATATATATATATATATATATATATATATATATATATATATATATATATACTGAAAAAACCAAAGGTTAAAGGGACATTAAAGTTAAGTGAAAATGTCAGAACCATTTTAAACTAACAAAACCACTGAAAGTCACCAGTTATAGTTATCTCAAGTAACTGGAAAGGGGAGGCGCGAGCTGCCTCCCTTTCCTTAGAATTTCACTCGAGCATTCGTAAAACGTTTCAACATAGACTGGCATATATACCAGTATATATATATATATATATATATATATATATATATATATATATATATATATCCAACAACTTTCCAAATGAATTCCCCATGATCCAAGGAAAAGGAAAAAGCAGTACAGCCAGATATCAGCAGCTTGGTGAGTCTTTATTTATTCATAAATTAATCAGCCAGCAGTGCAAGACAAAAACCAACGCGTTTCGGCCGAAGCCTTCAACAGGGTCATAGAGTTTTCATGTACAAACAACATCTTTAAAGGGAAAACTCCCTCCAAAATCATCTTCTCAATTTAAAGGCACATACACATATTCATATTTGTACATTTTTTACATTTTGCATTTTTTTGTTATTTTTCTGTATATATATTTCTCAGCTTTGCTACACAGAAGACTCTTCACATAGCTTTGTAAGAATAGGTATTTAGCCCCACATACATAATCCCAGCCCCTATGTGTCAAGTACCAGTGTATAAATGCAGTGTTAAATAATTTTTAAATAAGTTTTTCTTGTTGTAGATTTTTTCATGTTGTAGATTTTTTCAACTGTCACTTTCATTAATGGTAAAGTACAGTTTTTTTCTGAATGAGAATGATGTTACAAGCTACCTAATTTAAATTTGTAAGTATATACTGAAAAATATACGTGTGATACTCAAACATACTTTCCTCCCATGTTTTCTACTCTCTAATGCCCTAAGAGATACTTGCAAATATTAATTGATTAGTGCATCTTCAGGTCTCAGGGGATTTTTTTTTTTGTGTGTGTAAAGGGGCCAATGGGGATTATGGGGATTCTCTACTCTTATTCCAAGGTACGGAAGACAACCGATCATAACATCCTAGAGAGGATTACTAACTAGGACTAGGAATATTTATGAAAACTATTTACAAATTGAAACTTCACAGTTAAATAGAAGAAAGAACTAATCAAATCTTGCAAGGTCTTAAATTTACCCTTTATATATGTATTAAAGGTGTGGGAGAATATTATTTTTGATATTCCAATTCATGCCATAGTAGCACAAACAATTAAGGGTTTGTTACTATTAGAATATTACCAGGAGCTCCTGTATAGTTAAAGTGCTTAATCATGTATTAAAGTGCATGTTGCTAAATATGTAAACATATGACTTCATATACAGTACTAGGGGTGGAGATTATAAAAAGTGCAAACTATCCATAAGAGATTTTTGGTTTTAACCTCTCTCTATACTGAGTATTTGAATCATACCAGACATGCTAGAAGTAAAAAATATATATGTCGTTATGTAAGCTATATTTTATATATCATGTTCTAATTCTATCCAGCATCTAATGTTTTAAGTATTAAAAAAGTGAGCATTTTGTTTTTATTCAATTTACATTTGAGGCTGGACTAAAGATTTGGAGTATCTTCCTATTGTGCAAAAGTTGCTAAAGCGCATTATTGACTAGATCTTAAAGTGCTAATGCAGAAGTCTAAGAACATAAATATAGTAGTCATGATCTCATAATTTTAGAAAGAGGGGGCCTAGTTCATGTCATATATAATCAACACTTATCTAAAACCAACTACTCAAATATATAGCTGAAGTTAGTTAGAAAAGAGGGGGGGGGGTTAATATATATATATATAGTTACCTGAATATTTTATACTAACAGAAAGCACCAAAATATAAACTACAAGATTACAAAGATACAGGAGTACAAAAATATATATAATAATAGTAAATAACCTATGATGTGTACTATAAGATTGTTCAGGATCCCAATGTCAAAAACATAACGACAGTTCCTGCCGATCATCCCCATGTTATCTTTTCAATCAAGGATGGGAACTAGTATATCCCAAAAATCTCAGAATGGTTACAGGAGATGGTAAAATATGAGGTTGCAAAATTTCTGGGGATAGATTGTTCAATTGATTCAAATATGGATATATAATTCTGCGTCCATATTCAGTCCATTGGGGGTCTCTGTTCCCAATAGTAAGATCTTTTTGTATTCTTCACAACGTAACTGCAGTTCTAAGTTTCCACCTCGTGGTTTTCCCTGTACATGTTTGATGCCATAGTACTTCACATTTTCCACGTTTCCATCATGTATTTTCCATATGTGTCTAGACATGGCATACCAATAGTCCTTGTTCGTTATGGCTCTCAGATGTTGCTTAAGTTTGTTGATTGTACTGCGCATGTATTTTATCCCACATTGACATTCAAGGACATAAACTACTGATTCCGTTTCACAGGTGATTTTTTCTTTTCTTTTATTCATCCTTCCATATATGGTCTTATATTCTGTTTTGTTTGTGCCATATCTACAAGCTTTACACTTTGCACATTTGGAAAAACCACTGGTTGGAACTGGGAGCCACGTGATCACGTTTGTTTGAGTGTTAATTGGTGTCATGTAAGTACTGGCCAGGAGATCCCCCAGTGATGGTGCTTTACTGTAAGTGATATTGGGTATTCTGGGAAGTGTTTTCTTTGAGTCTTCATCCATAAGTAGGATCTTCCAATTGTCTTTGAGTATCTCTAACACCTTTCTACTCGATGTATTGTATTCAGTTTTAAATCTGACATCTTGGTTTTTATTTCCTTCCTCCATATTTGGTACTTCCTTCGGCCTTAGCAATACTTCCCGTTTTTTCATGCTTGCTCTTTTAAGGGCATCCCGTAAGACGGTTTCCGGATAGCCTCTTATTTGAAATCTTTCATACATTTCTTTTGCCTGATGTTTGAAATCAGATTCCTCTGAGCAGCACAGTCTTGCCCTTAAGAACTCCCCATATGGGACACTCCATTTCAATGGTAAGGGGTGTCCACTGTTGGCATGAAGTATACTGTTAGTACTGGTTGGTTTTCTGTACATCTTAGTGCAAATCTTCTCTTTTTCTCTTTCAATGTAAATCGTAATGTCTAAGAAGTTAATTTCTTTGTCCTGGATGTCAAATGTAAATTGTACATTCAAATTGTTCTGATTCAAGGATTTCAGAAAGCACTCCAGGTCTGATTTCTCCCCTTCCCATATTAGAAAGAGGTCGTCGATATAACACACCCATAAAATCATTTGTTCCATCTTAATTTTATTCTGTTCACTCCAGGCCACTTCTGCTTCCCAGCGACCAATAAATAGATTTGCGTACGTTGGGGTGAATGATGTTCCCATGGCAGTTCCCTGCACTTGTAAATAATATCTATTGTTAAACAGAAAAACGTTATGGTTAAGACAGAAATCTATCATATCGACAAGCATATCTGAATGTTCTAACAGGGAGATTGAACGGGTTCGCAGATAGTATTTACAAGCCTCAATTCCATTCTGGTGTTGTATTGAAGTGTACAGTGAGACCACATCTACAGTTGCCATGTGGTAGTTGGATTTCCATTGGAGTTTATTGATTCTATTCAGAAAGTCCTGTGAGTCTCGTAAGTAGGAAGGAAGATTCATAACATATGGAAAAAGAAATATATCAATGAATCTAGAGGTATTCTCTAACAGGGCACCAATTGAGCTCACTATTGGTCTGCCTGGTGGATTAATCAGGTCTTTATGCACTTTCGGCAGAAAGTAAATCGTTGGCACTAATGGATGTGCTGTCTTCAAATAGTTATATTCTTCCATATCCAAAAGACCCTTCATCTGCCAGTCTGTCCATATCTTCTTTAATTGGATTCTCACGGCGTCTTTTATAATGGTTTATGTTACTTGACTGTCTGTAGGCTTCTGCCAGATATTTTTGCACACTCATGATTACGATGTCCCCTCTCTTGTCGCTAGGTTTGATAATAATACTTTTGTCATTTTGCAGATCTCTGAGAGTTTCCCATACTTTATTGGTTAGATTTTGTTTGGTGCCTTGATTTATTCTAGCTAACTGTCCCGTCACCACAGATACCATTTTCTTTAACTCATCTGTCACAACTTCATAAAATAAATCAATTTTATATCCAACAGGTAGTTGACAGAATTTTGATTTTGGTTTGCAACCACTCTTTGATGTCAAATCTGTAGGAATTTCTAGATATTCACATAGGTCCTTTTCTGATAAAAATTCAATTCAATTGGTGGGGTTCCTGATCCAGATGCTTCTATTTCAAGGCTAGACGAAGTTCTTACCGTTGTCAGGTCATTTGTTGTAATTATGGATGGTGATTGATTTAGTTTTTCTTGTTAACTCCATTCCTTTATCTTTTGTGTATAATATTTTTTTAGCTTCACTTTCCTTGTGCCAACAAAATCAAATCTAGCATTGGGAAAAAACTTTAGCCCCTTATTTAAAAGAGCCCTGTGGTTTTCAGTGATGATTTTCTGTGAGAGGTTGATAATTAAGTTGTTATCTTGTGCCTTTTCTTTGACTAACGCCTTTTGTTTGGCATTCCTCTTCCTCTTTTAGCTCCTCCCCTTTGATCTTGTTTTGTGGAGTCTTCTTGGACTGTGTTCATTTTTCCCCTTCCCTTTGTCTGGTCGTCATTTGATAATGTCTCATTTCGCCTGAAAAGTCCAACTGGGGGAGTGATGTCGTAGGTTCTTCGTCCCACGAACTTGCTTCTGGGCTCTCAACACTTGAAGCTGCTGATCTTGGGCCATTTGTGTTGATAGTTGCGGTTTGTTTAGCATATAAGTAATCAAATCTTCTGGCGAACGTGTATATTCGACCTGCAGCGTAGTCTCTTTTATCTCTGTTAAATGCTTTTGCTTTCTTTTGCTCTACTTCCTCCTCATGTTGTTCCAGTTTCTTTTCCATTTTCAGCAGTGCATTTTTTACGTCCTCTCTCTCCGGCATAGTTTCTAGGACCTCCTCCAATTCTTTGATCCTGGCGACGGCTTTCGTCAGTTTTTTCTCTGCATGTATAATCAATGTGCGCATTAGTTTGTTGGAACATTCTGTTGTGTCATCTTGCCATTGTTTGGATAGATCTGGATCTAAATCACTTAGAGTTGGGAGCACGAAGATACGCAGTCCTCTCGGTATTCTTCCACAGTCTAGGTAGGTTTTTTAAAGTTGTCATCTCCCACCATTTGTTTATCTCTGTAATTCTCGTTTGTTCCAATTCTTTAACTGATTTTAAGGGTGATGTATCTGTAGCCCTTGAGTCTTCTCCTTTATCTACTTGGTCCTTGCCAAATAGTTCCTTTGCCTTCAGTTCTCTATTGGCGCGTCTGTCAGTCATTATCCTTTTTGTTATTTTGAATTACCTTTAATATCACTTAGTATTTTTAGTTCACTCCGTTCGTTTAAGCAGATATATTGTTTAATGCGAGTTCCTTCTTTCCCATATTCCTGTTGATCGCAAGTTATTTCGATTAAAGTTGTTTCCTCCGATTCCCTTGGTGTCCTCCTCCTCGGACTAATTTCCTTTTTGTCATTTTGTTAATATATATATGAGGCGCCTAGAAACTCAATACATCTTAGAGTTGGATACTAAGCACCCGGGGGTCTGAATACTAGTGAGGACCTTTATACATTCTTATGATGAAGTCCTAATAAATCCCCCCATTTTTGAAGTCCTGATTAATCCCCACATTTTCGAAGATCTATTGACTATGGTTAAATGAATGAGTTTTATTCAGTCAATTTCTATTGCAATCTTTATTATTATCTGAATTGATGCTTTTAATGTAAAGAGCAAAAACAAAAGGTCCGTTGGAATCCAATCTGCAATATATCTACATATAATAAAATTAGGATTTCTGCATTCCAAAGGGAAAACGTAAAGTAGTATGAACATTAGAGTTGTATATTTAATGATATTGAGATGTATTTATTAATGTAATGTTTAATAAGTGTCTATGTTTACAACTGTGGGAATTAACCGCATAATTAAATGATTATTAGGTCAATTTATCCCTTAGTTTACACTTGCTTAGTTTGTACAAGCCATGTTATGCACTAATAACTTTTTGTCGGGGCATGTTAAATAATCGAATAATGACACTATGTCAATATAAACGTGGCCTCCGACATTTGTGCTAACATGTAAACTGATGAAATATGGTTTTAGTTATTTGTCACTTTTAGACACCTGCACATTTGTAAGCTTTTAGCACTTTTTTATGGATTTTTAAGGGATAACACTTTTATAATATTTTTACCAGTGATATGATGAGACTTGAAAATTAGTGAAACATTGAGGATGGTCTATGGTAACATTACAGTCGAATCTAGTTTTAGCTATTTATATCAAAGTTAGGACTGGTCAGTGATATGTTTACATTCTTTGTACTTTTATACTTATTTATATGTTTGATATTCAATGAATTGTATACATGCACTCAATAATATTGACAAAAGGCATTTAAGCAAATAATTGTTTTACCAGGGACTGTACAGTGATTATGACATTTTGGTATCTGTATTTAACATTTCTTTCTTTCATTTCCATCATTTCACTGGTAGCACTGTCACTTTAAAAATGGCGATCAAACTTCCTAACGCTGTCATGTGATCAAGGCAGGGATCTGCCGAAACGCGTAATGGCGAGACTGTTTGTGCGCGAATAAAATACAACTTGCACAATACCTGGGTCCACTCTCGTTCGTGTGGTGGAGTAGCAGATGTGAGCGAGGAATTCTCATATATATATATATATATATATATAACCTCAATTTACACTTTCTAAAAAACGAAGTTGTAAAGACTTTATCAGGCAAGTCACAAAATTTAACATCATGGTTGGAATGGAGAGTGACATTGCCTTTCGATGTTATGAAGCTACAGAATGTCTCTGCCATGTATGGGATTTAATCCCTGAAGACACGACGAGGGACGTTTAAAACTTTAACCTTGAGGTGATGAATTGAAAGGAAGATGTTGAAGGAGTGATACATTTCGAAAGACCATCACAAAGCATTATGGGAGTTGTGGTCCAAAGTGTGGCTAATAAAAACAAAATCGGTATTGAAACCTGTGCGTATGCAACAGTGCTGATATAATGAACCGATTATCCATAAACAATGCTGAGATTCTGCATTGCACTGTTGTGTATGAAGTTTTTTATAACAACTAAAAAACGGATCACTACCACTTTAAACACACTGTTCAAATGCTGATACTTTGCAGTCCTTCAACTCTTTCTAAAAACGAAGTTGTAAAGACTTAATGGCTGCTCGCTCTGACCTACGGCATATGATTAAGACTTTGAAAGAGTTGAAACGTGTTATGCTGATGCTGGAGTACTTGCCAAAATAAGAGAATTTCTCTACTGGAGCACATCTGTTGGGCCTGCTTACATGTCACTATCAGTGCATGTTATCTTTCTTATGGAATATATATATGTATATATGTATATATATATATATGTATATATATATATATATGTGATCAAGGCCCTTGACGGGCTGAAACGCGTCATGGCTGTAGAGGTCGGTGAGCAATAAAGAAATACTTGCTGCACTATTTCGTGGTCCGTGCTCTGTTGTTTGGAAAGGAATCCATGGTGTTTGACGGAGTTGCTGCTGATATATATATATATATATATATACATACATATACATGAAAGGTCACCCTGAGACGAAGGTGCACTCCCAAGCAGATTCCAATTACTTATTCTAGAATGCAGTAAAGCCAGCAACATACAGAGAATTCTTATTTTCAGACGCCTAACACGTTTCGGACTTCCCCAGTCCTTGCTAACAGGGTAAATGTGTGACAGTTCAGCAGACTGATTGCAGCCACCTGTTCACCAAGTTCTACGCTGAAATGGGCCTCTTAAAGTGAGTATCACAACAAGTGCATGTCGGTATAAGTATCCTGCACATTTGATTTTATCCTAAGTGGGTTTGCTGAAGCCAAACATGAAATTAAAACACAGTTCATCACCCTCCAGTGGGCAAATTCAAAGTAACATTACTGGGTTTTCTGGAAATCTCAGTGAAAAAAACAAAGGTTTAAGGGACGTTACTGTTAGAGTTACATGCTGTAATAACATTAAAGCTAATGTTTAAAAAACAAAAAAGTCTGAAATTCACCGCCGGTTATAGTTTACTGACCTAACTATAACTTCCGCCCCACCATGCACCATTTATAACTTCACATATTCCATCACTCATGGCATACTGAATGACATTCTAGATGATATCACTGATGACATATCAAATGACATCATTGATGACATCGCAGATGCCATTAGTGATATCCCCACAGTAATATACAGCATACAGTTACTGAGTGTACACGTTTGAGTCAATAGCATGGAAATAGCTCAAGTCTTGGAAAGAGGCATAATTGTGCATTTTAACAGTTCTATGGTGCCCCTTTTACACATCACTAACATTTGGGTAGTCCAATCACCATAGGAAGGCAGGTTCTTCTTCGAATAAGATTTACTTCCATATAAGTGCTCTACCCACAACTCCACCTCCATCCACGTCTAATCTCCAACTGCCCTCATGATTCTACAACAAGAATCCTAAAACACGTGGAACCTACCCACACTAACATTCCCTTATTACCAAGATGTGCATACAATCGCTAGATACCAGGATACCACACATCTCCCTTCTTTACCAACACACCGTATAACACAAAATAAAGTTCATATTTTACAATAAATACACTATCTGTACATTACAAAAATCCTTAAACCTGGCAGGAATACTCCAGCTATGGCATAGTCCACTCATCGGCTTCTGCTCAGTTTTCTTCTGTTTCGCCTTGTCCAAACTTTCTTCATTCCTTTCTTTGAGGATACCATTGGTAATTTTAGTTACTCTATTCAAGTTCCAAATACGTCCATCTTCAGTCTTCACCGCATTGTTAAACACTTTAATAACGCTCAGCTGTTTGCTGTACTTAGAATACAACTCATGAGTAACTGGAGCCTTAATCCTCACAACATCCCCTACTTCAACATGGAATGCCTTTACAGCTTTCTTCTTATCAACATAACTCTTCCTTTCCTCTACTTTCTTACTCACCCAACTTTTCCACGCATCATCCACACCCAACTTCTCACTTTTACATTGTTGAGACCAGGACGGTGACAACACTGAATTAGCCCTCCTCCCCCTAAACAACTCAAAGGGAGTTCTGCCAGTAGAACCATGAGGCGTCAGAGTACACATCTTAACCCTCTTTATTACTTCATTCCTCCAATCCCTTCCTGACCCCCTTGCCAACTGTATGGCCTCCTTAATGGCCTGAATCATTCTTTCAACAGTGCCATTAGTTTCTGGGTGATATAGGGCAGACCTTTGATGCTTAATACCGCGTTCCTTCAAAATCATCCCCATCTCTCTTGGAAGAAATTGTATGCCATTATAAGGCAAAACTGATCCTGGCAAACTCTCTCTAGCAAAAATCCCAGAACATAAACTCCATGACCTTTCTTGAACACACCTCATCAACACCTTTCACCTCCGGCCACCTAGAATACAGATCCAACAATACAATGATAAATCTTCCTTGAACTACACCACTGAGAGGTCCCAAAATATCAACAGGCACCGCATCCTATGCCTTCTATGGCAATTCTCTAACCACGTCTGTTCTCTAGTTTTACACAATTTATTGCTCAAACAACAATCCTTGCAATCTCTAACCTCTCTATCTACTGGTCTATTGCTGGCCACCAATTATTCAACCGTAATCTCTCCATAGTCCTAGAAATTCCTTGGTGACCCTCATGAGCCATGCATACCAGCCTTTTCCTTAAAGACACTGGGGGAATTAATCTTGTTCCTCTAAACACAACATCTTCATCCACAGACAACTCATCTCTAATACACCAAAATTACTTTTCTTCTTCCTCCAACAATTTCTTATTTATTTATTTATTTGAAAAGTTTTATAAAGCGCGAACAAGACCCAGACGGGTATCAGAGCGCTGTACAAAGTGGAAAATTAACGTTGACGAGAAGAAACAATAAAAGTACAATACAAAAAGGCAACATAAGAGGAACCTGAGATATAAAATTAAATGTGGGTGCTATAGGGAGACGAGGTAGCAAGTGTTCAAACAGGTAAAAGCCCTACTAGACGGGGCCGTGCAGTTTTAGCCGCGCACTACGTCCAAAGAACGACAAAATACATTTCAAATCCAAAGTAAAAATGAATGTCAAGTACATATTTCAAAACACAAAGAGAAAATGATTGTCAAGCATAAATTTCAGCACACAAAGTAAAAGTGATTGTCAAGCACTAGGGGGAAGTGACTATCACATGACAAAGAAGCTATTGCTGCTGAAGTTCTTCCAAAAGTAGCCATTTGACCTGTTTCTTGAATGAAGCAGTTGAGGGGTTGGCTCTGATCTCCGTCGGTAGGGCATTCCAGATTCTTGGAGCCAGCCCTGAGAAGGTGCGATTGTAAGTTCTTTTTTTGTTGAATTTAGGTGGTTTCAGGAGTAGGGTATTGGAGCTTCTTAAGTTTCGACTGGAACCAGAGAGCTCGAGTTTCTTTGCCAGGTAAACAGGGCTATTGAAGTGTATAGCTTTATGTGTCAGACAGGCTATCTTGAAGCGGATCCTTGCTTCAATGGGAAGCCAGTTAAGTTGAATTAAGTCAGGTGTAATATGATTATGCTTTCTGGAGCCTGTGATTAGTCTGGCAGAGGCGTTCAGAGTATCTCTTAGCGGAGCTAACCTAGATTTAGGGAGCCCAGCTAGGGTCACCAAGCCATATTCTACTCGCGAGATAACTAGGGATTGGACTGCTGACTGGATGGCCTCGTGAGGTAGGAAAGGTTTGATTTTCCTAAGAGTGTTGAGCTGATGATTGGCACTCTTAATGGTGGCACTGATGTGTCCTTGCATGTTTAGAAATTTGTCCAGGGTGCCACCTAAAGAACAAGCGGAGTCCACCATATGCGGGGTGCAGTTGAGTGCAGAGATTTTTTTGATCCAGTTTTGCGTTGGGGTCTCGTGGTTGTGGGGGGTAATCAGGAGAAATTCTGTTTTGAGGGAATTTAGTAACAGATGGTTATGTGTTAGCCATTGTTGAGCTCCATTAAGAGTTTTAATGTCATCTGGAGAGGAGATCTTCAAATACAGTTGAGTATCGTCCGCGTACATATGGTACTGAATGTTTGACCCGTTCAGAATAGCAGTTCCATGAAGAGATTGAAGAGCGTGGACGAGAGTGCAGATCCTTGAGGTACCCCAATAGAGACCGTGGTGCTGGCAGCCAAAGATTGGTTGACTTTGATTCTTTGTGTTCGGTTATGCAGGAAGGAGGAGAACCAATTTAAGACAGGGCCAGATAACCCCATCCTATATTGAAGAAGGTTAATCAAGTTATCATGTTTGATAGTGTCAAAAGCGGAGGACAAGTCCAGAAGAATAAGAAGACAAGGCATATCTTGGTCAAGAGCTCTCAGGGCGCCATCAACAATGTGAGTTAGAGCTGTTTCTGTACTATGACCTGATCTAAAGCCTGACTGTCTAGGAGCTGAAATTTCTCTATGTGGTTGCAGAGCTGTGTGTAAACGCATTTCTCAAGCAATTTCACTAAAGACATGATGCTGGTGATCGGCCGGTAGTTATTATAAAATAATAGTAAGTTTGGCACCTGAGTCAAAAAGCATTTTAACCTTTTGCCCTTGATTCAAAACATAATCTTGAGGCCCATCACCCTGCTTACTTGTTACTTGTAGTATAATCTCCTCACCTTCATCCGCCTCATCCATTATCTCATTCTCTGGCCTCACTATTTTTGCTCCTGCAACATATACTCAAATGGCCTTTGCCTAAGCACAATTTACAAGTGAACTTCCAACCTGTACATTTCTTGTCATTGACCATGTGGCCTACTTCCCCACACCTGAAACATTTTCCTTTAAATTGTTTCATTTTGCTCTGATTCTTAAAAATGTTTCCATCATACTCTTTTACACCAGGGCGGGCCTTTTAGATGGCCGAAACTGCACCACTATTGTCATTTACAATGGCATTTTTCTTTATCACTTCTACACACGCTAAACTATGGTCCAATCGCTTGGCTAAATTTATCATTTCCTTCAAAGATGAATCTTCCTGTGACCACAATTCCTCTGAAACCTGATCATTACTGCATCCTAACATGAATTGATCCCTTATGCACTCATCCAACGTATTCCCAAACTTGCAAGAAGACGCTTACTTCCGCAACACTGTAACTCAGTTTCTCCTTTCACTTGCATGCGCTTTCCAAAATGAAATCTTTCCAAAACAGATGATACTTTAGGCATAAAATAGTTATCAAGTTCTTTATATAAATTTCAAACACATTTAACCCATCACGCTCATAATCTGTTAATTCCGAAGATGGTCAAACACCTCTTGTCCCTCTGAACCTAAGCAATGTAATAAGAGCAAAGCTTTCCTTTCTGCTCCCAAAGTAACCCCACAAACTCTGGCATACCTTATAAGAACATTTTCCCTTTTTTTCCCATTTAATGGCAGGTTCTCCCAGAGATGACAGTAAAAATGGCAGTGGAGCAATATTATGCATGTTAATTGATAAACTGTTGGACAATACACAACCCACATACAATTAAAAAATATCGGTTTAATAAATATACTCTTAAAGTACAACTAAGTACCTCCAATGGTCCAAAAAGAAGCTCTTAAATGGCCGCTGAGGCAGCACAGAAATGAGCCACAATACTGAGCACACATCACCTAAGAGTCCTGAAAATGGGTATGCGATGTGTAAATCACCGACAATCTGACAATGACCTGCTGGTGTGCAAATCACCGCACTGATTATTGTTGACCTCTGAAACCAAAACTTGTGATCCACAGGTGTGTGAATCACCAATTGTGTGATATCTCCAAAATAATCACCACACTTTGGCACGTCTCAACTTACTGTGCCTGCGCGTTCCGCTGGTGTGCGAATCACCGATGCAAGTAGTACCACCAAAATGGCCCTCATGTTGTGACACATCACAATGTACAGATGACAGATGTGATCTGCTCATGTGTGAATCACCGTGAAATTAAATTCCTTCAAGATGGCTCCTAGAGGGCCGGCCAAACTGTTATGTGCACTTAGAGAAGTGCAAACCACTCCTCCCCTGCTCTGGCGTCAGGGAGCCAGCCCCGCCCGACTTTCGAAAGAAAAAGAAAATCATAATAACATCTTGTTATTATCAATTTCTTTTTCTTTTTTTCAGTGCTGCAATGGCAGTGGGGGGATGCTCGTCCGCCTTAGCGGAGGAGCTGCCACTGTGTAAGATGGGGGGCATATTTACAATAAACTGGCGGAGCGCGGTGTAGCTCCAAAATTGCTAATGCCGCACTCGTTCAGCTTATAAACGCTGGATGCGCTGTATTCACAAGAATGCGTTTCACCCCTGCGTTTCCCCTACCGATGGCACTAAATCAAGCTGTCAAGCGTCACCACAGGCACCCTTGCACCTTAGTGCAAGAGTGTCTATGTTGCAGGGAATGATTGTCAGAGATTTGTTTTTTCAATATGTGCTGCAGAATGCAGCACACATCGAAACAGCAAAAACAAGGAGAAATTAACAATTTCTCCTCGTTCCGCCAGGTTAAGATAAGGTTTTCCCTGGTCTTATTTTTGGGGCTGCCCCATATTTACGCCACCCTTGTAAATAGGGGGCAGCTTCAAAAGCAATGGGTGTTGCAGCGGAACTCCCAGTGCAACACCCATTGCCCGTCCCATTCACGCTAAGTGCTGCATGAAAAGTGGCCTTATTTACAAGGCAGCGTTAAGCCAAGTTAAGTGGCTTAACGCCGCCTTGTACATATAGCGAGTGGCTGAACGCCATCAAAAGTGGCATTCTGGTGGTGATAAGCCCTTGTTAATATGCCCCTGAGTTTGCACGCTCTTAGTATTTCCCACAAACGGGGGGCATCCCAGGTGGTGTAAATTTGAGAGGGCACCCCTGTGGAGGGGGCCCGCCTATGCACGGTGCCAGAGGGGGGCCCCTTGGAGCTCGGGCCCCTCCTCTGGCACTGTGCACAGGTAGGCCTAAGAGCTCATGACTGGGTCCGGAGCATGGGGAGCTCCCTCCACAGGGGTGCCCCCTCAAACGTATGGGGGCTGCGGGGGCTAATGTTACGCCACTGCCAGGGTCATGCCTGAAAGTTTGCTCATTGTCACTGTGGCGTTAGAAAAATAACTGCTTTTTTAATATAGCGCATCCTAAATAATTCTGAATATCTAAGCTTTGTAAATTTAATGGTAATTGGGGAGAGGATGTAGCCTTTCGGTTAGAGCGGTCGACCTCGAAGCTGGGGAACCGGGTTCGAGTCTCGGCAACGACGCTCAACATCCTGTGATTCTGGGCAAATCACTTAATCTCCCTGTGCCTAACAAAAACGAATGTGTCTGTCTGTAAAGAAACTGGTGCTTATGTAAAGCACTCTGATACCCGATGTCTCGGGTCTAGTTCGCGCTATATAAAACTCTAAGAAAACAAAACAAAAAACAAAAATGGTACTGAATTTACCGACCTCGAAATAATGGAACGCTGAGTCTAATAATCACCACATACCTCTTTGATGGGCATTCAGCTCAGTGAGCCAGCATGCCGTATACTAGCAGGGTCAGCTCGGTATCTGCTGAATCGGTTCGCCCTCTCACAATATGAAGACGTTTCGTAGTTCTTTGAGGGGTGGAGGACATCTTTGTCTGGCATGCACCCAGGTGGCAATTTGCGACTCGCAAAATAACATGGTCGTACATCTGGCCCTTAGTGTGTTATGCATGCAATATGATCACATAAGAGAGCGATTCACAGCAGGGAGCTAGCAGGAGCAAACAGAGAGGGCTTTGTTATTGAATATTCCTATATGCAGTTCAATACAAGCACTCATGTGGAGGCAGAAGGATACACAGCATTAGTTGAGAAGAATACTCGACTGGTTTGAGCCAAGACATGATTGACAGAGTCTCCAACCAATGGCTGAAAGAGACTGGTTGAAGAAAGCTAATGGTTGAAAGGCGTAGACCCAAAGACCACTATTTGACATTGTAAGCAGATTATTGTTAGTGGTGCTGTCAAAAACCAGACCTAAAAATGTAGAGATTAATTAAATAACATTTCAGGGTATGTACTAATAAGTCAATTCTTAAAATTCTGAATTGTAGTGGGTTTTCTGGTCTATCGCTCATGAATATTAAGGAGTTAGATCTCAAATTACAGCTCACTACCATTGGAGGCAATGATAGCAATGATGATAAGGTAGGGACAGCAGACCACCATGTCCTGCAGGAGTCCTGAAGTACCGCAAATTCAAAAAATAGCGCCCTCAGGTCAGACAAATTGGAGCTTTTTCTAAAGTTGGTCTCTTTGATACCGCAGGCCCCCTATCGATACTGCATTAGACAAAGCATTCTATTTGGCCAGCAGCAACTTGGAAGAATATTTTGCGGCGGCCATTACAGGACTCGGGCCTTGAAACCTGATTTTTATTTAAATATTGTATAACGGTGCAGGGTAGAGATATTCTGACCCCCAGGTATTTGTAGGGTAGACCCCCACAATGGCCAACAGGTGTCTCTGGTACCATCGTACTCCTGCGGGAGCCAGGACTGAACTGTGAGGTACCACAGTACTCCTGCAGTTCAAGCTTCTACCCCATGGTACAGTGGTACCCTGCAAGCTTCGACAGGGAAAGCTTGCATGTTACTACAGTACCACGGAGGTGAAGCAGGCCACAGACCAAGCCCTGTGGCTAACCCACCTCTTCATACGGTCGAATCATGTCATCAGTGATGTCATTTAAGATGTCATGAGTGATGTCACCAAAGTTATTATTTAATATGTCATGAGTGCTGTAATATAGGAGGTGATAAGCAGTGCATGGTGGTTGTGCAAGTTATATGTAACTCAGTAAACTATAACTTGTGATGCTCAGTGTTTTTTTTTGTTTCTAAACATTAGTTCTTTTGTTATTTAGTTCTTTTATTTCAAAACCTAAATATAACCTTACTTTCACCTTTGTTTTTTTCAGTGTTGTTATATTTTCATTGAATATATATTCACTGAAAAAAACAAAGGTTAAAGTAACGTTATAGTCAGGCGAAATGTTCAGTAACAATGCATTGCCCCCTGCCCAAGCCTCATTAGGCAGTGGGGACCCCATCCCCCTGGGCCACTACTTAAAATAAAGGGGAGGGGGGGTGCGTGACCTCCCTCCCTGAGCCTTATTTGGTCCTGGGGACCCCATCACCCAGGGCCTTTTTTTATTAAGGGAAGAAGGCCGTGTGCCTAACCCTCCCCAAGCCTTATAAGGCCCTGGGGACCCCACCCCTCTGGGCCACTATTTAAATTAAATGGATGGGGGGATTTGTGCCCCCCTCCCCGAGCCTTATTAGGCCCTGGGACCCCATCAACTAGGGTTATTTTTTTAATCAAAGTTCTCGGTATCATCCCACTCAACGCTACTCATTACATTGAATGCTGAGGAATGGACAGGTGATTCAACCCACGTGATCTATTAGCAGTGGCGACCGCCATAAAACAAAAGTGGGGGGCAGGAGATGGACGGTCGGGAGGGTCAAGGGACGGGGAAGGGACAGGGAAAATAATAAAAAAAATTTAACGTACCTTTCTTTTCGCTGCCGTTGCCTCCGACGCCCGCCTCTGTGCTCTCCTAGCAGTCTCTGTGAAAGCAGGCTCCCTACCCAATCCAGACGCTGCTCTCATGCTGTTAGAAGGTGGTTCTGACCATCTGAGCCGCCCGGATTTTTCGCTTTTTGAACACCTAATTGTTGAGCTTTTACTGTGGGAGAGCCTCATAAGTTGGGACTCACCCACAGTGAACTCATGATGAAAGAGACTGCATGTGGATTTTACCGGTGTCCCCCTGGTGAGGGTAGGCCGCAGCGCTGCAGCCGGAATAAGGGGCACCGGGCTGGGTACATGCAGACACGTGTGTACATGCGTGTGCACACGTGATGGGGCTGCGCAGGGGAGATTCCTGGCGTGCGCAGCCCAGGAGCAGCTACAAATTGAATGGTGTGGCAGGAATTATGCAGAGCTGGGTGGTGACATGGAATAGGCTTTATACAATGGGAAGAAACATGTAAGGGAAAGTCAGTTTGCTTTACTGTTTTCACTGAAAGACCACTTCATTATTCTCCTATGAGGATGGGGATCACATGGGATAGTTTCACTTACCTAGGGCCTACAAATTCCAGACACGCACTAAAGTCCACTGTAACTTAGGTGAGAAGTACTATTCTGCAGAGTCCAAAGTCATATCTGTACTGCTTTTGGGTCATCCTGAAATGTCATATTCCTCTGAGTCAGCTCATAACCAGAGCCTGGCTGGGTGTGACCCTGCCAGGCTGGATTAATGACCTTCCTCCCCAAACTGAGGCATCAGAGGCCTAGCCCTTGACGGCAAGCATTCCAAAGGGCGAAGGTCTCCTCTCCAAGAAGAGAAGATGGGTGGAGCTACAGGTTAATCCATCAGCAGCTGTCACCTGGTGCCAGGCACCAAGCTGCTCTGGAGAGAAGGCAGCAAGGGGGGAAGGGGCTTTCAGAGACCATGTGGCATGAGACCCCTGGCCATTTTTAACTAACCCAGAGGCCTGGGCACGAAGGAGGGAGCAGGGGCAGAGAGGTGAGGTGTCGCTGTTTGATAGGGCAAGCAGAGACTTCCTGCCAGCCCCCTCCAACTTCTTTTAAAAGAGCTTGCACAGGAAGAGGAGCTCTCTCTGGGGTGTGGTCTGCTGAGGAAGACTGGTGCTGGAGCCTGGCGCCATGGGCAGCTGGAAGGAAGAACCTCCAGACTGGCCCAGGACCCTGACTTGCGCCATAAGGGGAGACCAGGACCAGTGAGCAGAAGCCTGGGCCTCTGTGCAAGGAGAAGAGAGCCCCAGGGAGAGAGTCAGGCGCAAGGCTGGCGCAGGGAGCCAGTGAAGACCGTGCCCTGATGGATTCACACTCCCTGAGAACAGGAGGGTGAAAGAAAGTGCTCTCAGTGGCTGGGGAGTGCCACCAGGAGCAAGAAGAGGCCAGAATGGAGCCGATCGGCCGCCTGGGGGCCGAGATACGCCCCCCAGAAGGTAGGCGACCTTTGACCTCTGCGAGGACCAACGACAAAGCGCGTGGGGCTCCGCCGCCGGTCCAAGATGTGACCTCGGGGTGGGTCAGGTCCCGGGGGCTGCCCCCGGAAGAAATAAAGCCGGAGAGCGCCGTCGCGCTCCCCATGAAAATGCCAATGCGGGGTGCCAGGAGCCCACCCTGGCCCCCGGTGACATCGGGGAGGGGGAGCGCCGCTGCGCCCCACTCGAAGAAAGTTCGGGGGCCCGGTCCCCCAACCCCAGGCCCCGGTGATGGCGGTGAAGAGGAGGGGGGCGCGCCGTCGCGCAACACCCCTTGCGGGTGAAGATAAGCCGGGGAGCGCCGTCGTGCTCCCCATGAAGATTCTTCCGGGGCCCAGGACCCCAACTCCGGGTCCCGATGCAAAAGCTAAGTCGGGGGCCCGGGATCCCCAACTCCGTGCCCCCGTGCGGTGGAGAAGGAGGGGGAGTGCCGCCGCACTCCCCCGCGACAGCAGGAAGGCGGGGGGCGTGCGACGGCACTCCCGCAAAGACCCGCCAAGGGAGAGGCCGCCTCCGTGTCTGCCCGCTGGAGCGGGCAGACCGAAATGGACATTCCGGCTCCCACGGCCGCGCCAGAGGGTGCGGCCCGAGCGGGGAGCCGGCGGGAGCCACCGGGGGTGGGCTCCCCAGGTGGCTCTCCAACACTTGGCAAGGAGGAGGTGCAGCCGGAGCAGCCGGGGGTGGGCTCCCCGAGCTGCATGACTCACCTGGGGGTCCGGGTCCCCCACCGAGGCCTGGAAGCGGAGTGAGGCATCCCACAAGGGCAGCGCGGTTCTCCCCGAGCAGCAGGGGAGCCGCTGCTCTATTATTCACGGGGCTGGAGAAAGCGCCCCATAATGCCTTGCAGGCCCGGACCGGACCTGCAGGGGAAGCAGCTGTAACTTGGCTTGTGGTGGCCCCAAGAGGATGGGGTCACTGAGAAATGTGTGCAGGGGCAACGCAGCCTCACCCAGCACGAAGAGTAAAGTCCCCCTCAGATACTGCCTCGTTTTCCAACACATGCTATGAGAGCAGTGCCAGGATTGGTCTGAGTGAACACAGCTCGGCTGGAGAAATAGAAATGCTCATGTCTGTTGGGCCGGCCTAAGACGGTCGGTCAAACTTACATGCGCACTTCTAAGTGCCCACCACTCCTCCCATCCCTGCCCCACACGCATGCCTAAACCAGTCACAATTATGTTGTTTTATTATCATTTTATTTTTCTGTCACTGACTCTGACGAGGGGGGCGACGCTCCTCCGCCATTACGGAGGAGCCGCCACTGCATTATTAGCAGCTGTGCATGAACCCACCGAGAGTTCCAGCATCCTGGCAGGTATTTAACTCAATGACTGTTTCTCCACTCCCCGTGTATCCCGCCTGCTGCCCTTCGCAGTCCTAGGACTCCGCATCCCCCACCTCTCCTATCCATATGAGACTGGAACTCCATTACCTTCAAGAAACGTGATCTGCGAGTGAGCATCTCCAGGGCTTCTGTGCCGAAGTATGTTCGTAGTAGGCACATCGCTGCGACACAGCGTCCTTCCCGTGGCAGTGAGCTATGTAAACGTGCCTTCTCTCTCTCCTAGTTACTCAGACAGCAGAGAACCGGCCTTTTAAAATATCATCAGTCAAGAGGGGGGATTCCAGGCAGGGTGGACTGGGAACAGCAACCGGCCCTGGGAGCGGGGTGGTAGCCATGAAGCACCGCTCCCACTACGGCCAGTCCGGCCCTGATTCCAAGTTTCTTTCCTGAACTGAGGTTAGATGAGTTGGCTGGAAAGGCCCTTCCTGTGCGTGTCTGCAAGTAGCAGAAATATGTACAAGGTCAAAATCACTGTAAGAAAAGAAGTCAAAGTGGAAGAAACCTGCCGAACAGGAAGACCTGAAGTACAAACTGCCCTGGCGCTCGAGGAACAGCAGCCCCCTTCCTCCCCAGCCTTGTTTTCTATAAAACAGTAACCTCACACCCTCTGCTTCCTCGTATTTTCTTAGATTTCCACCACTTCCCTCTAGGCTGCTGTCCCGAACACACAGGGACTTTTAGTCAGTGAGATTCAGGGGGTGTGAAACTCACATTTCCCAACTAAACAAGTGATGAGCCACAGGGTGGAGGGGTGAGATGACCAAGGTTCAGGATGGACTGTCACATGAGGAGCAGGGTCAGTACTGATGTGCATTGGGTGGACCTCTGTCTAAAGTGGCAAAGTGGCTGAAAAACAATGGCTTGGAATTAGGAGTGTGCGAAATTCACATAATTTGCTTTCGCCTAATTGCGTCAAATTACAGCGAAATTACGTGCAGTTATGCCAAATGCAAATCCGTCATTTTGCACTATATTTTAGCTTGAAGTGCATCCTCCTCACATAAATTTGTGGTGCCAGAATGCATTTAAACAAGAACACCGCCAGCAACAGCCACTCACATTCTGTTGTTCCGCGCGTTCGCAGTAAGTTTTTACTGCAAATTACATCATTCACTGTACATTTTTAATGCGAATAGCGCATAGTTACACAAAGTGGCAAAATAGTGTCAGTTTGGGAATTTTGTGTAACAAGAGTGTTGCAAAATTTCCGAAATTACGCCGGCATAATATAAATTTCACCCAGGCCTAGTAGGAATGCCACCCCAAGTGATTGCCAGTGTTTAAACAATTTCCAAGCATTCATCCCATTGCCTTGTGGGTGTCTGATTGCCAGCAGTATGCCTGGAAACCTGAGAAGGGTTCAGCGTGCCATGCTTACTATTGCAAAAAGTTGTGAATTTCAAAAAGTAGAACATTTGCAATCATTCAGTAAATACTTCTATAGGTGCAGATTGACTACTTTTTTGATAAACCAGTCTGTGGGACTGAAGTCTGTGGGACATTAATGAACGTGTGGGACTAAAAATCTATAGATTTCTTATTTTTTGTGTGGGTTCGGAGTCTGATTGTTATTAAACTCTGTGTGCTGAAGCCTGTGTGCTGTTTAACTGTGTGCGGAACTGAAGTCTGTGGAATGCTGAAGTCTGTGTGGGACTGAAGCCTGTGGAATGCTGAAGTCTGTGCGGAACTGAAGTCTGTGGAATGCTGAAGTCTGTGTGGGACTGAAGTCTGTGGAATGCTGAAGTCTGTGCGGAACTGAAGTCTGTGGAATCCTGAAGTCTGTGCGGGACTGAAGTCTGTGGAATGCTGAAGTCTGTGCGGAACTGAAGTCTGTGGAATCCTGAAGTCTGTGTGGGACTGAAGCCTGTGGAATGCTGAAGTCTGTGCGGAACTGAAGTCTGTGGAATGCTGAAGTCTGTGTGGGACTGAAGTCTGTGGAATGCTGAAGTCTGTGCGGAACTGAAGTCTGTGGAATCCTGAAGTCTGTGTGGGACTGAAGTCTGTGGAATGCTGAAGTCTGTGTGGGACTGAAGCCTGTGGAATGCTGAAGTCTGTGCGGAACTGAAGTCTGTGGAATGCTGAAGTCTGTGTGGGACTGAAGTCTGTGGAATGATGAAGTCTGTGCGGAACTGAAGTCTGTGGAATCCTGAAGTCTGTGTGGGACTGAAGTCTGTGGAATGCTGAAGTCTGTGTGGGACTGAAGCCTGTGGAATGCTGAAGTCTGTGCGGAACTGAAGTCTGTGGAATACTGAAGTCTGTGTGGGACTGAAGTCTGTGGAATGCTGAAGTCTGTGCGGAACTGAAGTCTGTGGAATCCTGAAGTCTGTGTGGGACTGAAGTCTGTGGAATGCTGAAGTCTGTGTGGGACTGAAGTCTGTAGGATGCTGAAGTCTGAATGGAACTGAAATCTATGGGGTCGTAATTTTTGTGGGGGCCTAACTTGTGCGAGGCTAAAGTTTGTGGAATGCCTAAGTCTGTATGGGACTGAAGTGTGCGCTGTTTGTGTAATTTAAAGATGAGCAGAAAAACTGTTGTTTGTTATTTCAATATACATTAAAAACAAGTAACACCTCCCACCCAAGCCATTATTATTTTTCTGTCTGTTTAGAACTAATTAAGATGGTAACAGAGATGAAATATGATGTTAAAGCCAATTGTTCGGGACACATTTAAAAATGTGGCATGGTGCATGAGGTTTGTGATTTGAAGTGGTCTCCTGAAAGTACATGTGCTTTAGAAAGACCGATTAATGTAGTAACACAAAAATGTGAATAGTACATTTTTGAAGTCTATTTAACTTTTTTACAAGGCACATATATGATTCCTATATATATATATATATATATATATATATATATATATATATATATATATATATATATATATATATACCTGAGTTTAGAAATGACTGAAAGTGAAAACATTTTTAAATAGATACTAGAAACTTGATAATTGCATTTTAAACTGGTTTTACAGAATAAAATGTGTTCGGTTTATTTTTATTTACAGAATTAACCCTTGCTGTGTCTTTCCCCCATAATACTTCTTTAAGCAAGGGAATGATTATTGGGGTGCAGTTAAGAAATCCACAGAACTTCCTACTGGCCCTAAGTCACATATAAAGAGAAAGCTGACAGCGTGATGACAATTCCCTGAAGTCTCATTGCAAGAGTATGTGAGGGGTACATTAAAAAGAAACTGACATGGGATAAGGTGCAGGGACAAAAGGTGTTATCACAAACACTTCTCAGCCTCCCTTCTTTGCCTCGGGCTGGGGGCTGGGGGTGGTAGTCCATCCTCTAAAAATAACTCCATGCACACGTCCCCCCCTGAGTTGTGCCTTGTTAGGTAGTGTCACCAATGTGATTAAAAATTTCATATTAAAGATTTTGATGGACCGTGGGCAAGAAAGGTTTTCGGAGCCTGTGTTTGTAGCAACTTTGATTTTTATTACCCATTTTCTGCTAATTCGAAGCCTATTTTACTGACCAAAATTGAATTATACATTGAAGGTTGGATACAGAAACACGCTGGAGAGAATGTTAATGTTCCCGTGGGGCAAATGCCCAATTTGCTCCAGCCATAATACATCTGTGGTGATTCAATAACTAGTCTTTTTTTTTAAGTTTAGAAAGCTTTATTGAAGTGTTAAGCAAAGTAAAACATTAATACAGATTATCTGATGAGGAGTGACAGTACAGAATAAACATTAGCATTAAAATAGAAAATGAATCACACCTCAGTTGTAAGAACTGTACAAAGTCAAATGCATTTTTTAAACTTATAAAAAGGAGAGGAAGAGAAGAGACGAGAAGAGAAGAAAGAGGGAAGTTCAATAACTAGTCTCTTCACTGTGTTCTGTTTTTCTTTCCAGCACTGAGTGTACAGCGATATTGTAATTTATTATATGCCTTTCGAATGGTTGGAATCTGCACTTGTAGTGATGCCATGCAATCTTATTTTTATCCATTACTGAGCAGTTTTGTCAAATTTATGAAGTCATTTTCACTCACATTAAATCTGCAACGCGAGCACCTGCATCTGATTGTGACTGTTACTTCAAGGATGCTCTTCCGTCTGATGGCAGTAGAAGGGAATCTATAGATTATTGGTAGTTCAAATGTTTTACAGACAAGTTGGCAGCCAGGGTGTAGCCAAATACAACACCCTAATAGGGTGAAATTTGCAGCGTTGTGATTGGCTTACAGGAGGGAGGCTGCCTGCTTCCTGTTCCTGCCGGAGGCAGGAGATAAGAAGCAGGAGCTGAGAAAACGCGGAACCCGACCAGCCGGCGGACAAGTACGTTTTTTTAAATGTATTATTACATTTACCACCACGCGCGATCCCCCGCCCCCCCACCCGTGAATAATGCCGGCCGCGACTGTGTTAAGGTATGTGTGGGACTGAAGTCTGTCAGATGCTATTGTATGTGTGGGACTGAAGCATGCCAGATGTCAAAGTATGCGTGCGACTGAAGTCTGTCAGAATTTAATGTATGTGTGGAACTGAAGTCTGTCAGATGTTAAGGTATGCGCAGGAATGCAGTCTGTCAGATGTTAAGGTATGTGTGGAACTGAAGTCTGTCAGATGCTATTGTATGTGTGGGACTGAAGTCTGTCAGTTTTTAATGTATGCATGGGACTGAAGTCTGTCATATTTTAATGTGTGTGTTGGAGTTGAGGCAGAGAGGTCTCAGAATAACTCATATACATCATCGGCATATAATGCTATTCTAGCCTTAAGGGACCCCATCCAGTGGAACCCAGACAGCTGTACATTCCTCCAAACCCACTCCGCCAACATTGCTATGACCAAGGCAAAGAGGAGCGGTGACAGCCAGCATCTCTGCCGCGTTCCCTGTTCGAGAGCGAAAGGGTTAGACGACTCAGTGTTCACCCTAACCCTTGCCAATTGTTCAGAGTATAGTAATGAAACGTATCAAAGAAAGAGCGGGCACTATCATGCCTACCAGGAAATAGGATTACTGAGATTAGAGCCCCAGCAAATCATATGGCAGCTCCCTAAATTTCAATATCTCTGTGTACATGCCCATGAGTGGAGGGACCCCATGGGAAGCATACTTCTGAAACACCTCAAGCGGAAGCCCATTGGAACCCGGAGTCTTACCAGAAGAGTGAGAATTGTGGTCAGTCAGTATTTCCTCCTCCATTAAGAGTTACTCTAGTGTAATTGGAGAATCAACTGTGCCTGTGGTTTGCTAAACAAAAATCTGTGTTTTAAGAAACTCACCATAGTTTGCATCCTGGAGCCGGCTGGGCAATTGAATCTTAATTGTTATTGGGGTATGGTCAGTCAGGGCAGGGGGACTCTGGGCCTCCACATGCTTTGTCAGGTCCACTACAGGCAAGAAAAAGTAGTCTATTCTTGATGAAGATTTATAGAAGTGGGAACTGAACATGTAATCCCTGTCATTGAAGTACCTCACCTGCCAAGCATCCAAGAAGACTAATGATTTGAGTAATTGATTTGTGTAGGGCTCGGGTACTATTAGTGTTGGCCATGGGACCCAAGACCGAGTTAGTCTTCCCCTATTTGAAGTGTCCACCCATGTGAGGATTTGCGACTGGATTCAAGCTAGCCCAGCTGATGAGAGGTGTTACCCCAAAACCGGTCCCAGGATGCATGTTTCCGGTGCAGGGATGACCTGGATGCCAGTTCGGGCTGGACTGTTCCCATGAGAAACAGGGTCAAGACAGATTTGCATATGGCTGGGTCTAAACTGGGCTGGCGAAGTGAGCTAAAGAACGATGATGGATTCAACCCAGATCTGTGACTGGGGGTGAGTGTCTGAAAAGTTTCAGTGCTCCGTCCATCATCTCCTTGTGTTTGCTTTGTTTGCCCTAAATTGGCAGAGTATGCCCAGACGTGGGTCCCTTGCTCACTTTGCCACAGAATTCAAGCTAGCCTGGCTGATGAGGGGTGTTACCCCAAAACCGGTCCCAGGATGCTTGTTTCGGTCCAGGGAAGACCTGGCTTGGCAGTTCGGGCTGGACTGTTCTCATGAGGCACAGGGTCAAGACTGATTTGCATATGGCTGTGCTGAACTGGGGTGGCGAAGTGAGCTAAAGAACGATGATGGATTCAACCCAGATCTGTGACTAGGGCTGAGTGTCTGAAAAGTTTCAATGCTCCGTCCATCATCTCCTTGTGTTTGCTGTGTTGGAATGTAGTCTGTCAGATGTTAAGGTGGGTGTGGGACGGAAGCCTGTCATATGTTAAGGTATGTGTGGGAGTGAAGTCTGTCAGATGTTGATGTATGTGTGGGACTGAAGTCTGTCAGATGTTAATGTATGTGTGAAACGGAAGTCTGTCAGATGTTAATGTATGTGTGGGACTGAAGTCAGATGTTAATGTATGTGTGGGACTAAAGTCTGTCAGATGTTAATGTATGTGTGGGACTGAAGTCTGTCAGATGTTAAGGTATGTGTGGGGTTGTAGTCTGTCAGATGTTAATGTATGTGTGGGACTGAAGTCTATAGGAGCTAAACTTCCAGTGGGACTGAAGCCTGCAAGATGTTGAAGTCTTTTGTGGGATTGATGCCTCCGAGGTGATAACATTTGTAATAAAGTTTGCATGGGCCTATAAAGATGTGGCTATTGAGTTAAAACTGTAATACAATTCTGAAACCAGCATCTGCAATGAAATAGGTCTCGCATTTACACGAGTTTGAGCTATTGTCATTATAAATAACAATGCCTTTTATTTATGTTTTGGTTTTTAAAACATAAATAAAAGGCATTGTCATTTACAATGCCAATAGCTTAAACTCTCGCAAATGCGAGACCTATTGCATTCCAAATGCTTGTTTAAAAGTGTGTGTGGGGGGTCTGCAAACAGAAGGTAGCAGAAGGAACACAGACGGGGTGGGTGTGGGGAAGCAAAACTGAGGGTGCGGGTATGGGGAAGCAAAAATGATGGCGCAGTGGGGGAAGGGGCATGGAGGGCATAGGGAAGCAAATGATTGACAGAGCAATGTGGCGGGCAGGGGATGAAAAGCAAATGAGCAAGAGCAATGTTGAGCTGGGGGTGAAAGCACACGCTTTACAGGTAATCTGAGCTGAGGAGCAAAGCGCAGCGAGCTGCCACTTTGGAACTGGAGAACTGCTTAGTAAAGCACTTCAATAACTTCCGGTCAGGTTCGTGCTTGCGGTTGCGGGAGAGTGCATTCAAAGAGACATTTGCAGCCAAAGAGTTTCTTTCTTTTTTGGATCCATTTCAAAGAGGAGCAAATTGAGAAAAGAGGGTAAGAACCCTTTGTTGCAGTCATGGTTTTTAGCAAGTGAGCGGAGGAGCAAACTTAAAGCATATTTATGTTTAACATAGATGCTCGTTCAGAAAATAAACATGCCAGATCTAGAGGAATTTACATCACACACCTTTGACCTCCTTAAAGGCATCGTTGAGTTGCCCCCTTCTGTCTCCCATGGCCCCTGAAGAGCTCCCCGTTTGCTACGAGTTAAACAAGCTGATGGTAACAACTGCGCATGAGAGACCCTCCTGCAGTAAGACAAGCTCATTAAAGAAAATAGTGCTTACAGACTAAAGAAGATGTTCCGTGTAACAACCGAAGTAAAAGGGCCAGTTGTCATGGGAGGTTACAAATGAAGACAAGGCGGTACTAAAGAGGGACTAACAAGCCTAATAACGAATCAGAAGCCAGCATTTACGAAGGACAATGACACAAGCCAAAGACGAATATGGGCGGAGAGTGGGCGGGGCTTCAAGTACATACTCCAATTCAATTCAATAACTTTATTTCGGCCGTTGCGACCATAAAAGTGCCATATGCATACAGTACATATAAAACAGGATAAAACATGGAAGATAAATAGCAGCAATTTTACAGAGACAAAATAGATAGTATTTATAAATAGCAGTGTAGCAGCCCCCACAGGGCCCAAATATCTATGTAGAATGGTCAGTTGCTGCATGATGTATAGGATCAAACATCATAAATAACAAAGGCATGAAAGGATAAGAACAAGAAAATGCAAATGCATACAGTGCATATAAATTCTGACTCGCTGGTTAGGACCAATATCTAGAAAAAATATTAAGGTCCGGCTTAGATGATAGACTTATGTGATGGTGCAAGGGCCGCAAAAAGTGCCAATGCCTAAGATGCAAATGAGGCGATGAAAACATGAAGGTGGCAAAACAGTTGATTCATCAGTAGCCAACTTGAATAAAATTAGTAAAAGATGTTAAAGCAATTTAAAAAAGAAAACCTAGGAGGATGGTTAAGAACTATGTCAGCAATGGTCTGTGCAGTCGATACTAGGCAGCATGACCCGCCATGCGGATATAGATCTGAAATTGGCTCTCTTCTAGACTAAAATAACTACATACATAAAACCAATTTTAAAAGAGTGTTAAAGGAATTACATCTACTACGTGTTTATTGTGTGCCTCCTGCTAATCCTCATTTTGCCCAGGAATTTAGCAACTGCACATACAATTAGTGTACTTGAGTCAGATTTTAAAATGCGCAGAGCATTTTTGTGGCAACGGGTTCCAAACCTTCTACAAACAGGGGCTATCCACCTGGATCTCAAACGGCTATTCCTGGGGCATACAAAAAGGATGTGGCTGATAGTCTCAGCTGCAAGAGCACAGCTCGGACAGAGCTGCGATGCAGGAGAAGGCTGGGGCCAGAAGGCAGTAAAGGAATGCACAGGGAGGGATCCAAATCTAAACTGCATGTACAGCTTCCTGTCCTGTGGATTTGTAATAACCTCCAGATATTGCTCAAAAGCTCCTTCTAATTTGAACTCCATGAAGTCGAGAGTCAAACGACCCCAGGATGGATGAGAAATGGCGGACAGAGCCACCCAGCCCCAGTAATGTTTCTTAATCAATGCTTTGCTGGGTAAGGATTCTGTATTTTTAGTGTCCCAAAGATCTTCGATCCCCACGGAGATCATCAAAGCCTTCACCTTGGTCAGCCAGCCAATTTTCTCAAGGTGGCCAAGCGCAAAGACCTCGTCCAGAGCCGCAGCGTAAGGGAGTAGCTCGGGGGTAGTTTTCAAGCGTAGCCAAACGAGTAAGGGGCATAACTGTGCTTTTTCTATGAGTTCTGCCCATATCCAATCTCAACGGATGCAGGGGGGTACTCTGGGGCAGTGAGCAAATTGATTTTAGAAATTTATTTTCGGTTGCAAGTAGCGCATCTAATTTTTCAAATCCCCAGAGTTCCGCCCCATATAGAGCTGCTCCCACCGCTTTATGATCGTATATGCGGAGAGGGGCAGCTATTGGTTTGCTTCCTGAGGTCTTGTGCTCTTTAATCAAGGCCCCTGTGATGCGCCTGTGTTGAAGATTCCGCTTCTTGACATGGTGTTTCCAAGACAGGTCATCCGAGAGGGTAACACCCAGATAGTCAAAGGTGTTTACTCTCTCAAGAGGAATCCCATCTAGGAGTAGCTTTCCCTTAAAAGATTTGTGCGGATTCAACAATAAAAGTTTGGTCTTTGAGGTGTTGATCTCAAGGCCTCTAAGTGCACAAAAAAGACTCAAAGCGTTTTAAAAGATGTTGCCAGCCGCTTGGGGTCTTGGAAACTAGCAAGGTATCTTCAGCAAAAAGTAAAGTTGTTACCTTGTCCCCCTCCCAGAGTCGGTGCGTCAGCTGGACTCTCAGCAAGGTACTGCACGACTCCATTGATGAAAAGTTAGAAGAGAGTGGGGGCCAGTACGCACCCCTGGCGAACCCCCCTGTCGACTCTAATCGGGTCGGTCATACTCCAATACAGCATGGCTCACAGAGCAGCGCAAGCGATGCCCAGGCTCGACCTAAAAATATTATTATAAAAGATGTGTCAATGGAAACTATTGCAGAGATTATTGGGCCAGAGCACCCCACAGAGCACCCCACATTAACTTCACAGGTGAGTCTGTCTTGCTTTGTTTCTCAGAAATTATATGTCATTGAGAAGTTTGGTGATGAGAGCCATCCGCCAAAAAGCAGTAGATGTACTTTCTGGCTTTTTTATTGCACATATATATATACTTATTTACATGTATACGCTCTAAATGTAGCAGAGGGGATATCCACCACTTTTTGGCGAATGTCCCAAATCGTGGCAAACTCTAGATCAGGCCCTAAGTCTCAAGATAAAACATCTCACCGGCTAAATCTCCTTAACAGGGTTTAGCTACAGTGCCCAGAGAATAAACTTTTTCCAAAGCTCTCCACCAGGAGTAAGTCAACATGGCAAGCTGATCAAGGGACTCTGTGTGAAATTGACCCTCTTGTTACATCCCATGCCAAAGTTACATTTAAAGGTATAACAGAGTCCCTATGTGGGCTGATGAGGAAGAAGCATTGACCGTACTGACAAGAGACTTGTCTTGAATATGCTTTGCTCACAGTGTGGTTGAGTGCCCGTGGAGCCAGAACTATCCTGGCATTTCTATGCTTGCAGCTACCTTAGACTGGGATCGCTGTTCAGTGCATGCTGGCAGCAGACTCATGGAATGCTATGCTTGAAGACAGGTATCACACATTGGATTCTTCCTCACTTCCCAAATAAGTGACATGATTTCCTGACTGAGGGCATGATCAAGACTTATGATGAACCCTTTTCAAAATGGTGGTCATAACATCGGGCGTGCTCTTGGAATCATAACTGAAGATAATGGAATCATGGGCTTTTTCCTGTGATGTCAGTTCCTGTTAGGCAAAATGTCATAAAGGATGTGATGCAGTGCATTAGATCCCATTTTTGCCACGTTCTTCGGTCCCTTGCTTTAATTTTTGTCCCAGATTTTTGCTTCTTGCATTTGCAACCGCTGATGCCCTCTGGACCACAGACCGGCTCCTTTCTCCTTCCTGTTTCTTCAGAAGGAGTTTGGTGCTTGCGATTCTCATTATTAAACTGGATCTTCAATTAAGACTCTGAGAATTGCCAGGAATTTTTATTTCCCCTTGTGGGTTTTTTCTACAAATTTGGCCTTCTTAGGGAGGGCTGTTCTTTGGCCTATCTAGACTTGACCTCAGCATACCGTTCAACCTTGCATTCCTTGCAGTGGCAGCTGGCAGGGAACGGGGGCAGGGAGGGGGGACAGGGCAGTGAAGGGGACAAAATATTGTAAGAAAACGTACCTCTTCGTGCCGCGGCCGTCTCCGTCTCTTCTCCCTCATTGCTGACTCCGGAAGCACACAGGCTCCCCTGAGCCATTGGTTTCCCATAGCCAATCACAACGCTGCAATGTGTGTGTTGTGATTGGTCTGAGCACCGTAGTTCAGTGCTCAGACTGGGACAGGGAGGCTGTGCATGTGGATGGAGAACATGCAAAGTGCGCAGGACTGTTTGGCCGGCCCGAGACGGCCGGCCAAGCAGTCTTGCGCACTTAGTGTGCACAGTCCACTCCTCCTCCCTGAGCCATGAGCCACGCCCGCCCTAACCTAACCCCACAGATATGAAAAATAAAGTGATAATAACTTTGTTATTATCATTTTATTTTTCTCTTTTCCATTGCTCTGAGAGCAGTGGGGCGACGCTCCTCCGCCTTAGCGGAGGAGCCGCCCCTGATTCCTTGACTCATCTAGGATTATCCTGGATAACAGTTTATGTCCTCAAAATAGTGAAGCCGCACCACTTAGGTCCTCATTTTTTTAAATGTGTTTTTTTAAGTTTTTAGATATGATACGACATTAGCATCAAGGACATATTCAGGCATGATCTATACTAGATATCAGCATGGCTTGACAATATCATGAACAAACACAAATATTTATTTATAACAATAGAAACTTTAAAGTCTGCCTAAACAAGGTTGGTGCCATTCTTATTTCCTTGTAGGCACTAAGGTGCCCTTTTCGGAGTTGCCTGGTTCCGTGTTATTGGCGCCATCTTGGGATGTTTTTAATCAGTTTATGAGTTATTTACTCCACTATTACTTTGCCTTTGTTTAAATTTACCAGTAGTCGGCAGGCACAGGGGAGCCTGTCCTCGCAGACAGAGGTTGCTGGACCTCAGTTTGTATTTTGAGTTCTCCTTACCTGTTCTCTCTTCGTTCGCTCACGCAGCAAGTGCGGCGATTGCCATGCCCCCATGACACTCCCCTCTCATGATGGGCTTCTTAAGGCAGCTCACAGCGCGTCCGAGCTAGCGAAACAAGGTTGGTGCTATTTTTATTTCCTTGTAGGCACTAAGGTGCCCTTTTCGGAGTTGCCTGGCTCCTCGTTGTTGGCGCCATCTTGGAATGTTTTTAATCAGTTTATGAGTTATTTACTCCACTTTTACTCTGCCTTTGTTTTAATTTACCGGTACGTAGGCTCAGGGGAGCCTGTCCTCGCAGACAGAGGTTGCTGGGCCTCAGTTTGTATTTTGAGTTCTCCTTACCTGTTCTCTCTTCGGTGGCTCGCGCTGGAAGTGCGGCGATTGCCATGCCCCCGGACAACCCTCTCTCATGTCGGACTTTCAGGGCAGCTCACAGCGCATCCACTGTGCGGACACGCACAGCAGGTGCCCAGCTGGCGCACCAAAGGCGCGCCTACACCAAGCCCGTCTGCACCCGTCCACGCCTGGACCACGCCCAGCCTTACAGCTACTCAAGAGAATCACTCCTAGCCATTAAATTGACCGGTGAGTCAGCTAATTGTTTGCCAATAAACACAGCAGCCTTGATTGAATCTTCATCTATCTCTTGCCCGACTTGCAATAGCAGTCTTGGGACTCCCTAGTCAACCCACGGAGGGTAATATCACTGAGAGCTTTTTTAGGAAGAAACCAACTGCAGATAGACCAGTTATTATTTGTGCTCTTATGAACACCAAATCTGTGGTTAAACATTATTCTGAAGTGGCTGAATTCATCTCGAACCACCAAATAGATTTGGCGTTCGCTACGGAAACATGGGCAGATGATAAGTCTGGCCCAGAAATCATTGCAGCAATCCCAAATGGCTATAATATTTTTCACCTTGAATGGCCAAAAAAAAGGGAAGGAGGGCTAGCAGAAATCTATCGAGTTCATATGCTAGTGGCCTTCAACCCAACCTCTATTGAGGGAATGGAAGCAGGGGTATTTAATATTGAACTCACCAAAACTCAATCTTTTAATGTTATGCTCATTTATCACCTCCCTGGACAAAGAGCAACATTTGCAGATAATCTTAGCCAGTCACCCGAATCCCACATGTTGAAATCTGATTTCACAGTCATTGGCGACTTAAATTTTCACTTGGAAAATCGCTCTGATGGCCTTACCCAAATAGTGAAGGTGCCCACACATCAGGCAGACCATTTATTAGATGGGATACTGATTAACAATCCTAATATTAGTTTTATTCACTCTCTTCCCCTAACCTGGGGAGAGGAGTTGGCCTAACGTCTAGGGCGGTCGACCTCGGATCTGGGGAACCAGGATCACTTAATCTCCCCGTGCCTAACAAAAAATGAATGTGTCCTCATGTAACGCAACTGGTGCTATGTAAAGCGCTCTGATACCCGATACCGGGTCAAGTTCGCGCTATATAAAACTCCGTAAAAAAAAACCCAGTAATGTGGCAATTAAGCCTGCAAGGGAGGGCCTTTCAAATAGCACGGAAGCCACATCAAAATTCAAACCTCTGATCTTAATTACCTATTAACACAATCATTACCTGCAATAGACACTCATTTAGACCAGAGGAATACTCCAATTGGATCAGTTCCGCTCTTAATGACATCGCCCCAGCTAAATGTCCATCCAATAATATGAAAAAGATGTCTCAGCCCTGGTTTGATGAATCACTCAGGGCCGCTAAACACAACTGTAGGAGACAGGAGCGTGTATGGTGCACGGAATATAAAGATGAATAGAGGGAAAAATATCAACTCTGTCTAGCAAGTTACAAAAAACTTATCTTTGGGCCAAGTTAAGACATTACACAGAACAAATAAAAGCAGAAAATGACGCAAATAAAACTCTCTTTCAAACTATAAAAAAAATTGATCAATCCTACTGAAAATAATACTGCAGTTACCAGTCAAGAGTTCTGTGATTCTTTAGCATGCTTTTTTCAGAAAGAAGTTATAAATATCTTTAAACATTTCACCAGTGGACATTCGAATAATATATCTAGAGAATTAAGAACTAAGCCTGTTAGGTTCAAACAATTTGTAGTCCCCTCAGTAGAACAGATTGCATAGATTATTTCCAACATTAAGGCAGGATCACCGTATGCCCTCCGAAGATTGTACACGTAGGGGCTGATTACGATGGCGGGCGGAGGCACACCCGCCGTGGATGCGGTGGCGGAAAATGCCCTTTTCTGCACCCCATCGGCGGTCTTTGCGTCCGCCGTATTATGATGGGCATAGAAAGCCCATTTCCCGTCCGCTGCGGTGTTCCGCGTTCCGCCGAAAATCTCCGTCCGCACCGGTAGCGGACGGAGCCAAAAGAGAGGTACCGCCGTGCGGAATGCGGTGACGACCGCCGGTCAAATCACGATGCCTCAAACAGCCCACCACACCGCTGCGGAGAATCTGGCCATTCGAGGATGGCGGTGGCAATACTGCAGATAGCTCCATGTGTTCCAGTCCGCTGGGGAAACGGCGGTCTTTGGCCTCTCCGCAGCAAATCCGACCGCCGCGGACGGATTTTCAGCTTTTCCGCAGCTGAATCCTGGAATCCGACCGCCGCGTTAGGGAGTTTCTGGCTGTGCATCCTAATCTGGCCGGCGGGTATGCCGCGGTACCTGCGGGCGGAAATTTCCTGCTAGCACGGCGGTCGGAAGGCTTTTCCGCCCGCCATCGTAATCAGCCCCTTAGTACCGGAAGTTATAGCATGTCATCTGTATTTCCTCTTTTTGGCCATGTTCAAGACACGGATTTTCCCACCCCCTGGAAGTCAGCATCAGTTCTTCCTCTTGTAAAGAAGCCTAATTTGAATATCCTGGATCCAAACAGTTATCGACCGATATCTGGTAGAAAAAATAATGAATCTGCAACTTTCCTCTTTTATCGAGACTAATCATCTGTTAGATGAAACTCAGTTTGGCTTCAGGCAAACTCACAGTACCGAAACGACTCTTATTACAGCCACGGAGGAAATTAGAGCGTCCCTGGATAGAGGCGGCAGTGCGATCCTTATCCTGTTGGATCTATCAGCAGTCTTCGATACGGTCAACCATGAGATATTGGTTGACCGTATGTGGGATTTCGGGATCGACGACATGACTCTGACCCAATTAAAATCTTACTGGACGCCGACAAATAGTGTCACTGGGGGAACTTAATTCAGACCCATATTTTCTACCTTGTGGGGTCCCTCAGGGATCATCGCTATCCCCTACCCTGTTTAATCTCTATGTTACGCCGCTCGCTACCTAGATAAAACATTGGCGGATTCTAAAGACAGGCAACCTGAATTGGGAACTTCCGCTGATGTCTCACAGAAAGGCTAGATCAATTAAGGACGCTTTGGTTGCCACACGACCAACACCCCAAAGGAAACCTCCTAACACAATTCTGAATGCGTGGGGACTCCCTAATGTTGTGGGCCACTATCCCTGTGGAGACTGTAGTGTGTGCCATATAACCATGACTACCAAAAGTCTCAACTTGGAACCGGGCAAGACCTGGCACTTAAGGACACACACGAACTGTAACACAGCCCATGTCGTATATCGCATCACATGTCCTTGTAACCTTACGTACATTGGGATGACTAATCGGAAAGTCAAGACTAGAATTTGCGAACATCGCAGTACGATTAGATGCAAGAAGACGACCACAAGAATGACAACCCATTTCCTTGAAGCTGGTCATACCACGAATGACATCAGTTGGGTAGTCATTGAGGCTCTGGATCCTAACATGCCTAACATACAAAATCGTCTATTGGAGAAAGAACAAAGATGGGTTTATCGCCTATCCAGTCATCTGACAGGACTCAACGATAACATTCCCTGGCAAAGCCTTAGGAGATAATAGATGCTTATCCATTACATTCTATACCAGCGCAGGATATTTACTGAGCACACTTTATACCCAGTGCTGTTTGTCATAGCAATATGCCCAAAACGCGAATTCTGTGTAACACCTTCCATTTTCATGTAATTATTATTATTATTTTTATTTTTATTCTTCAGGATATTTCTTAGCACACTCTATGCCCAGCGCTGTCTGTCAGGTCATTTTTGCGCACTACTGTCCAACGCGCTTTCTGAGTAATACTCACACTTTCCATTTTATCATTACTATCTGATTTTTTCTTTTTCTTTTTCCTTGCCGCCGTGTTATCACACACCACGGCTCCCTTGCACCAGTATTGTGGATTTTCACCCTTTATGAATGGCTGCCATAGCCGCCTTGCTCGTTTTTAGTTCATGGGTCTCCCAATATGGCCGCCACGCTTTAGCACGTTATACTCAGACGAGCTGTTTTTTTGCAATGTCATCCCCTTACGTGGTGCCGTCACTTCCCAGCTGGGCGCCCTAAGGAATGGATTTAACACGGCTCTCCCAGCACGTCCCACACCAGCCGGGACAACGGGAGACCGCAGTAGGTTGTATAACGGGAATCCTCACGGAACCAAGTAAGGTTGCGTTTCTTTGGACCATGGGCGACCCGCTCCACGATCCATGGCTTGTTACTGAAAAGCCATCTTTTTCCTTACAGATTGGTTTACCGGAAGAGACCCCTCCTATGCCCTGATTAGCTGCCCATATTTCTTCTTCATAGTAATTATGATTCTTTAGATTTACGCTGCTACAACTGTTTCTACCCTTTTAAACATGCTATTTTGCCTATTCGTAACTTATGCATTTTTAAGGCGTTCGTTTGGCCGCATATGTGACTCACTCCTTGCGCGCCACTTCGCATTATTTAAACAGCACTCTGCACGTAGCGCGTATTTATCACCCGCTGCCCGTAATATACAAGCATTGGCTTCCATTATATCACGGCCACTCGCCTCACGATGCTCCCATGTGACCATCTAATTCATGTCTTAGCGGGGGTACATGATCCGCATAGTGTACTATTCGTTTCACGGTGCTCCTCTGTGATCATCCAGCCTTACGGCGTTGTTCCTGCTAAGCATGCTGAACCATTATTACTCTATCACTATCACGGTGGTGGTCAATTCGACTATTACGGCATGTTTGAGATTGCAATTTTGTGTTGCTTTGAAAGATTGCATTTTATGTTGCTCAAAAGAACTACATGTCTTGTTTTGTCTACCCCTTTTTCCTCCACAGGCTTTTGAACGGTGTCAGTAAGTATACCGACACCTAGTCCACACACCTTAGCGCGTGTGTTGGTACTTCACCTCTCACGTGGCCTTCACTTTGCCACTCACGTTTTTATTCTCGGTCCTAAAGAAAGCCCATCTGAATTTTTTAACGGGCTGAAACATGTAGACCACATCACCCAAACAACTACAGATTATTATTTCTTGTTAGTTGGCATCACATAGCTTTTAACCATACCCTGAGCCGCCACTAATAAATTTATTTGGCAAGGATTCTCAGAGGTATTTTTTAACATTCACATCACACATTCACACCACACCTGCTCCGCTGTAATCAGGCGTCGTAGCACAACCGGGCGGCATTAGGCCACCCGGTTGGGACCCCAATGATGAAGCATGACACCAACCAGGTTGGTGTGTGAGGGGTCTTTTAAATATACCTAATGGGTCCTTGGACTTACCACACTTAGTGATTGATAGATTCACACTATAACAGGGTCCGTCCACATTGATTTTTGCAACTCTACCCAGGGGATCAGGACGTACCCTAAAATCCTCGCTCTCTCCTTTGTTTTTCACACAAATTATAGTGCCCTTGCAAAAAACGTAAGCCACTCTGGTGGCATTTTCAGAAACTGCATGAGTGCGGTCAACAAGTGGATGGACGGTAATTGTCTGAAATTAAACTCTACTAAAACAGAGGTCATCCTGTTTGGCAACGATATGTTCATCTGGTCCCCAGATTGGTGGCCACCCGAAGTGGGCACCCTTCCAACACCAACTTCGAAAGTAAACAATTTAGGGATACAGATGGATAGGGACTTAAAATATAAAGATCAAGTTAATAAGGTCACCTCCTCCTCCTTCTATGCTCTTAGAGTCATCAAGAAAAATGAAAAGTTTCTCCCTACAGATCTGTTGAAAACTGCAGTAATTGTCTTAGTGCTAAGACGACTGGACTATTGCAATGGTCTGTATGTAGATCTACCAAAGGGTCCACTAAGGAAGTTACAAACCCTCCAGAATGCTGCTGCACGGTTTTTACTCAAGATCCCTAAATTTAAATCGGCTAAATTAGCCATCAGGCAACTTCATTGGCTTCCAGTCAGTCATCGCATTATCTTCAAGGCACTTTGCTAGCGTGCAAGACTTTGTACGTAAAAGCTCCATCCCTTATCTAAAGAAAAACCTTGAATGGTACATCCCTGGCAGAACCCTTTGTTCTGGCTCAGCAAGACTCATAAAAGTTGTGACTTTTAAACGTGCCTCATGGGGGTGTAGAAGCGTCTTCAGATTGACGGCTCTACAATGGAACCGTCTTCTGTTTACATTGAAAACAGCACCATCACTTCTTGTTTTTAGGAAACAGCTCAAAACCTGGCTTTTTAATCAACGATGACATAGTTACTCAAATATAGGACTTAATTGCTTCATCCTTGTTTCGCATAGCACCAAGACGCCTCCGGGCATTCGTTGCACTTTATAAGACATCTCGTTCGTTCATTCATTAGGGTAGGGGAATGTCATGTTGTGCACTGTGGGGCGGCTAGGGGAAAGCAATCCCCAGTGCAGCGCAGCCAGCGAACAAATAGAAGGATTAACCACTTAGGTCCTCATTACAAAGATTTACCTTAATTCGTATTTTTACAAAAACATGTATTTGCAGTCAACATCTGGGGAGACACCACATTGCTTAGATGTTTTTCCCATGCACATTTTGCCAGGAACGTTGACGAGAATGAAGTTAAAATATGCGGTAATTGGTGCACACACACTCAGATTACAGTGGTTATTCAATCACTCAATCAAATCTTTATTCAAATAAAAATATCCATGAAAGAAATGCACAGATAAAATTTACAAAAGCTCTTTTTAAAAATTCTATGTAAAATCTATTAAAATGATCTCATAACGTGGTCAGTTAGATATACAGACGCAGGACACCAGGTACCAAGCTGGGTGTCAACTCAATGGTCATCAAGTTAAACGGTATTATCAAAAGCATCAGACGAGGGATAATTAACAAACTATTCATTTTCATATCTTAAAATGTCCAGGTATAGCAGCTATTTCCTTCTTTGGATGGCATAAGAAACATAGAGTAACAGTGGTTATTCCCCATTCATTAGGGGCAGCCTCAGAATAGTTAACACAGTATCCCAGAATTACTGTACCCTTGGGCTTCAGTCATTCTGGTGTATAATACATATACCACAGTGGTGTTTCTGCTATACTTGGAATGAGCCCCTTAACTTCTTCTCAGTATCTTCTTGTAATATTGCTTTGGTTTATAATAAATGGAAGCCTGAAATGTTCTTTTTGCAGTTGGTTTTGAACCCACTAGACACATCTCAGAAGAAAATGACACAGTAACTCTACTGTTATAAATTAATCCAGTTGAGTTGTCAATGCCAAAGTCATTGAAAAGAATAGCAACTGTTTTTTTTGTTTGTTTTTTACATAGGGATAACTAACTTTTCCATGCTGTCTTTTCAATATTTTTTTCTCTGGAACTTCACAGTTATTAGGTGAACAGGAGACATTAAAGGCCGTCTCTTCATTCAGTGTCCTCCTAGAGTCCTTTATAGGGATATAGGAATTTATCTGACTCTCACCACTAATTGTTATGTACAGCAATTTTTGAAAGTGACATAAAATATGTTTTGCAGCCAGTTACAGCCTGCTTATTGGCGTTTTCACAGCACAGATTTATTTGACATATCTGCACAGCATCCCTTTCATTGGAAGAAACAAGAAACTGTGACGTTTAAAAATTGGTTTGCAGAAGACTGATGCTGTGAGTCGATTATAAGCATGGGTCATTGGAATAATGCTGTAGTGGGAAACTCAATCATGTAACAGAGTTTACTTAAATCTGGGACAAAAAGCACGTTATATGTAGTTATGTAACACATTTTGTGGCAATGTTATAAATTCCAGTCCGTAATTTTAACACACGAAGATACAAAAGGTTTCCCATGCTAGGCGAAATACAATGGTCTTTAAAGAATTAACATTTTATACAATCACCAGATCCTATTAAAAGATTTTCGTCAACAAATAATGAATTTGTCTTACGTGGGAGTACAGAAACGTAATGTTATTATCACACTTCCCTTTCTAACTAGCAGAGAATAATATTTTTTGTAAAATATACGATGTTTCACTCAGCAGGAAACCAACCAGTGGCGGCTCCTCCGCGAAGGCGGAGGAGCGCCGCCCCACTGCTTTTCAGCAGTGTAAAAAAGGAAAAATAAAATGATAATAACTCGTTGTTATTATCATTTTATTTTGTCCTGCTGCAGCAGCTTTGCGGGGCGGGCGGGGCGGGGCTGCTCTGCTCTCAGAGCAGTGTGGGAGGAGTGGGGGGCACTATGTAAGTGCGCTTGACTGTTTGGCCGGCCGTCTCGGGCCAGCCAAACCGTCATGCGCACTTTGCATGCTCTCCACCCAGGCTGCATTACAGCCCGGGTGGAGAACATGCCCAGGCCCCCAGTCCCTGTCTGAGCGCCGAATTAAGGCGCCCAGACCAATCACACTGCTGCATTGCAGCGTTGTGATTGGCTTAGGGGAGCCTGTATGCTTCCTGTTCCGGCCGGGAGAGACAACGATGGAGGAGAGACGCAGCGAGGAGGTAAGTATATGTTTCTTTTTTTACACCCTCTAACCCCCCCTCCCAACCCCTCCGCCACTGACCAAGTCTATGTTTGCACACTTTGTGTAATAACAGCTGTAACTCTTTTATTCAACATATCAGAGTTATGGTTTTGAACTGGTCTTGAGTTTTGGTCTTACCTTGTGTGCATGCTCTGAGGCACTAGAAGAAGCTCTTTATTTTAAGAAACAGCCCGGGAGAACAATATTTTACATTACATGCATGTAATGTGTGGGCATTGCAAGGAGGCAAGATGTCAAACCTTTAAAGGAGAACTAAAATATTTTACGTGAATATGTGTTGTGTAGTAAACAGTGTTGTGATGTAACACAAATGTGCTTTAATAATGGGAGGACATATTTCCATGACACAAAAGCAATCATTATTTCCCTTCTGTTTTTATAAAAATTAAGGGGCAGATTTACAAGCCCCTTGCGCCATTTTTGCGTCACTTTTCCCATGTTAAAAATGACGCAAAAGTGGCGCAAGGGCCTTGTAAATAAGCCCCTAAGTATTTCAGGATTGTTTTTATGCTTCAAACAAAAGCTCTTCTAGAGCCCATCAGTTGGGGACATTAATGCTGTCTGGACAAAGCTTCACCTCACTAGTGACAGTTTTATACTTGAATAGAGCGATCTCCAACTGAAAGAGGGCCAGTTAACCGCCGGTTGGCCTTTTTAAGTACATTTTGTTCCCTTTGAGCTAAAAAACATATTTGTGTTGAGATCTTTAAATGATGCATCCGAGGTTAGATTATGTGGCAAATGCGGTCAGCCCACAAGTACTCAAAATGCTGCAGCCACACAATTGCCCATTTTCAATGGACTCATCATAAAGAATAAAATACCACCTAAGTTATTAAACAGAACTGTGTGACTTTATAAAAAATGCTCACGAAACTACTTGGTGATTTAAAATACCTTGTAAACTTTGGAATGGGCCACTAAATCACACACATGACAACCCCCAGATGCCTAATAGGTGCTTTCTGCACAACTATTTGTGGCACAGGGGATTTACCAAAAACAATTGTGCCACCAGGAGATGGTAAATCTGATATCCCTCATTTGTAAGGTGAGACAGCGGACACAATGTGCCTCTTAGTTCATGACAAATTAGTGGAAATACCCCAGAGATGAAATTAGATCAATTTACAAGGAACCACAAGGCCAAGCCAAACAATTCTGGTTTGGGAGGAGCCCTGGTCACATACTCAGTCAAGTTCTATGCAGCACTGGTATCAGACTCAGTCAAGATGTGGAATGATCTACTGTAGTGGGCCTATAAACTTACTTAATGTGCTGTGTGTTCCCTGATTTGATCATTTTAACCCCTTCCCTGCTCATGACGAGCTCAGCTCGTCATGCTGCACGGGCGGGCTGTGCGCATGACGAGCTGAGCTCGTCAGGACCACGCCCACGATTGTAATGTCCAGCACCTGGCTGGAATTCCGCTCGCAGCGAAGGCGTTAAGACTATTCTATTTCACTAGAGTTCTGAGGCTCTCGACATATGTTTCTGTACTGCTTCTTCAGTTTTACCACTGACATCACCTGCCTTTTTTTAATTATTGTTATCTGGGGTAATGCTGGTTTCACTTGCACCAACATGTTGGTATTCCACAAAGACATGGGAGACTTTATCTGACATTTGTGAAAAGGTTCAGGTGCACACACATCATAGACTCGCAGCTGAGGTGTCTGTGGATTCCACACACTGGGCCTTCACCACATCACGATGGCGGCCTATAGCCTTCTTACTGAGTTGTCGGTGGGTTGCACCTCCCCCGACTCTTAATTATAGATCATAGACTTTCTACAGGAGTGTCAGTGAATTTCCTTAGGTTAAGCCTCCATCACTTGGTGTGGTACACCACAGACCTTCAACAGACCCCAACTATCTCTGGATAGTGTAGAAGATTTTTTGTGCATTTATGTTTTGCGCAATATTAATAACATGCAAAGTGTGATTTCTCACTTGAGTTATTGAGTGGGACTGTTTGCTTAATTGTCAGTCTTTCTGATATTTTGATGTGTTGGGAGGTGCCTTAATGCGAAGAACCGTCCCCTCATGAAATTGGGGTTTAACACAGTCTCTGATTCATCAAATTGTGGGCATTCTGATTGAGATAAATTTTGGGGTGTCTGAGAATTCGGGGTCCCGCTCGCCCAAAATAGTACACCGGAAACCCTCCACCCGCAAATGACTGTGAAGTTACTTGGATTGCACTTTCAATACACCTGGGTGTACCCTGTGGACCATTTACTTGTGGTGCCTTTGGGTTGCGCATCCACCGCCTCAAGGTGAACACCTTCAACTCCTTACTAAAGTGCCTGAGAATTCCTTGGGATGTAGATTCAACACTTATGGGTGATCCGTTTAGACCGTCTGCTAAGGTGTTTGTGTTCCACTGTGAACTACCCAGACACATCACTCTTACACCAGTGGTATTCAAAGGGTCCCATCTCCACAGCTCATGGAGGGGCTCCACCCACCACCATAGATCCACAGCTGTGGTGACTGTAGTATTCATTTTTCTATAATCTATATGCATTCCTATACAACATACACACAACATCTTCTGAGGTGTTTATGAATTCCCTGGGTTGCGTCTTTACTGTAGGTGTCTGAACTTTCTTGGGTTGCGCACTGCAGTTATGCGATTGTGCGGCTGCATTTTTTTTTCTTCTGTATAATTATTGATTTGCTGCATTTGCTACAAAATCCATTATCTGCTTGATAATCTGCAGATTTAAACAAAACAATTTTTTTTTCTGGCTCAAACGGATCAAAAGTTACTATATTTGTTGGGACAAGTGCTCGCCCGCGGTGGAAGGCCCTTCGCAGAGGTTGCTTGCCATCTTTCAGTTTCTTATTTCTGTATTTGGGTGTTACAATGGCACTCCTGAGGTGAAATATTTGCCAGACAGTATTACTATGTGTAAAAATGTCAAAATAATTAAGTAATACTATTAAAGAATGTGCCGCATTATGCAACATAAGTTGCCTTTTTCTTGCTGCATAATTTAGGCAACCCTGGCATATACATTGCTGCTACCCTGGTGCATAATTCCAGGGACTCTCGGCAGAACCCTCAGACCCTTTACAGAGGTGTCTGTCAGTTACACCTTCTCTTCTTCTGGGTGGGCATCACAGACCCTATATTGATGTGGCTGGGACATCATGGTTTTGTGATGGTGATGTCTTATAAGGGTGTTTACCTTGCACGGCATATATACGATCGTGCCGGGATCATTTCAAATCCTTTATATTTATTGAGGTGAAATGTATTTTTAATGGTACCCTGGCTCTTGCTACATGAACCTTCATTTTTCAAAGTTACACTTGTTGCTGGATTCTATGTATGAACGTGCAATTAGCATAAATAGGGCATTTAGCGACAGCTAAATAAAATTGTGCTGAATTATTACTATACTGAGGGGGCTGTGGATTTCCTTGAGCTGATTTTCACCACTTCAGGGAGGACCCCAAACACCCTCTACTGAGATGTCTGTGGTTATCCTTGGGTCCTGCCCCTCTGATAAACTTGCCCTCCAAACAAACCAGCCATCCATAGGCGCTGGAGTAGGGGTGCAGGGGTGCTGCAGCACCCACAAAATAACCATGCTGGAGTTCCGAAGGTGAAGGAACAGTAAAGATGCCTTTCAATTTTGTGTTTATCTTGTCATACTTGCTTTGCATTAAAAGACAAAGTTTAAATTTGAAACAATGCCTTCTGGCAAATTGCTGATTATTCTTTTAACATGGAGATTGGTGTTAACCTTTCTCTCTCTGACTGTAAAATGAGAGGATATGGTAAAGTGAACTATTTGACAATCTTGCTGGGATACAGGGAGTGTGAAGGGAAAGGCTGGACGGTGTCTGTTTTTTACTAACACTCAAGAAAAATTAAATATCTGTAAATGAACTGTACAAATATTTTAAAATATATCACCAACTAGCAAAGCACAAATGAAGCCCATTTGTGTAATTCCGCAGGCTGATAGAAACATAGATTAGTACAATAAATACACTTTACTTGTTCATGTGCAAATGATAACTATTAGCTGCCCACTGAATTTTGAGATGTCCGCCAGCCCAGTGGACATCTCTTGCATTGGCAGGAACTGCTGTCGTGGCAATTCCTATCAAAGTATTGAAAGTTTGAGGGATGACTCCTTCAACATGACAGAACCGTAAGGCAAACATTCAATATTTTTTTATTTTCAAAAACAAAATCCCAAAACTGGATTTTCCTTTTGGAAAAAAAAAAAGTGATGGCACAGGTGGAGGTTTTTCGGCCAGTTTGACCCTGCTTGAGCTGCGGTACTCCGATACCTCCAATACCTCCAGTGGCTCACTATAGCCCCACGCTGTGCCCATCTGCAGTCTCAGTGGAGAGGCGGGTACTAAAGAAGGAGCGGGACGGATTTGGATGGTGAGTCCATACCCATGGTCAGTCTTGCATAGGGTGACCAGATTTGAGAAGCAAAAACCGGGACAGGCCACACATAACAGTAGGACTAAAGCCTTTAGTCTTAATTCTATATCTGGCCTGTACCGTTTTTTGCATAGCCTTGAAAATATGTGCACATACATACACCCCCACACACTAGGCTTGTAAGTGTATGTGTTTGTATATGTGCATATACACACACAAAAGCTCGCTAAGTGTGTGTGTGTGTGTGTGTTAGTTACTATCCTTGTGGGGACTTGGGTGTGATTACACACTCACGCTGTGGGGACTTGATTGCACTGTGAGGACCTGAACCCAGGTCCCCACAAGGCAATGTCTTCTAAATTATAAAAAATGACTTCAGGAACATCTGTGTCAATTTTTACAACGTGTGTGTGTGTGCGCGTGCATGCGTGTGTGTGTCTCTCTCTATGGCAGGACCCTTCCAACCTGAGCTCCCCCTGCCCTCCTCCGCACTCTGTCTCTGCTGGGAACAGGCAGCTGTCCCTCTCCTGTGCTGCCTGACAAAAACAGATAAATTACTTAAAACTGTTCAGTCTTCAGAGGCGCCTGCGAATGGAGCATATATCTGCTTTACAGAATGATATGACCTTTGTCACAAAAACCAGGACATTTACCTAAAATTATGAAAAGTGTCGGACACCGGGACAGTCCTCTTAAAACAGGGACTGACCGGGGAAATCCAGAGCTTGATGTGCACCAGTGTCCTAATGGTGACTCCTTTGCTTTGGCTCTAATTATATTTCCGCATACATTATACAGTAAGTTTGTGATCATTAAGCCAACACTCAAAGGGCTACTTCAAGTCAACAAACAAGTCAATAGACAAGCAGAATCTGTTGCCACCCTTAAGGGCAAGCTTGGGCAGCAATATATCCGTTTGAGGAGGAACTTAGTTTCCATTTTCTTTTCTCATCCCGATTCTCTGGATAGTCAAAATCTTTAATTTACTGACCTTGTCCATCAAAAAATATAGGAGTGGGCATATTCTTGTGAGATCTCCTCGAGCCACACTTAACTACAAAAGTATTGCTGAGGTGCGGCGAAGTGCTGTTCATATTGGTGCTCTATCCAACGTGCCACAGATTCCAACTTTCTTTGCTAAGAAAACACCTTATACGTCTCCTTTACCTCTTATCTCACCAGCATTATCTGACTACTTGAAGGGGCTAAGCACTGCCAATGCCAATTTTACCTTGAGCCCAGTAATGACTTCGATAGATGTACCCCAACTCCAAGAACGTCCCAAAAGCAACACTCAAAGCAATACTCATAGGAGAGACCTCGACTCGCGGATCCCAGAACAGGTGATTGACTATACCCTCTCAGAAGTGGATATCGATTCCATGTAGTCCCTATCCAACGTTTGAATCAATATTAAGACAATCAGTAGTATCCCCAACACTCATCCCCCTAGAGAGCCACTGGCTCTTTTCGAAAGCAGTCCGCTACCACTGGAAAACCTCTCAAACATCCAAAAGCTCCCAATGAATGCTAGCGTTCAACAGCCTGGAGACTATGTAGTTATCTTCGAAGCCCTGCTTGTTCTCTAGGGAATATTGGACTCAATATTGAAACTCCTGGAGAAAACTGCCTCAAATTCTGATCATATCCTAGATTTTTTATCGCCCATTCTTTTAACACTTGCTAAGAATGAGGCTGGGATGGGCTTCTTAAAATCTGCTCATCAAGACTCTCCTTTTCTTGCAATGTCCACAACTCACCTTATAACTGAAATCTGCATGAAAACTAGAACAGATGTGACTTCTCAGACTGGGATCCCATAGCAGAAGAAAACATTTAAAAAGGTGAAAATTCAATGGGGTGTAGTTTATTCACTTTGGAACTTGTCTGAATCAAATCAAAGAGAACAATCTCAAGGGCCTGAAGGGGACCAAGCTTTGCCACTCTGCCTCAAGGCGGTGGCGCCCAGGGCGGTATTTCCCATATTTGAGAAAAAAGAAGGTAAGTCGGCTAAGCTGTTCCTGCTGCAATGGAAAATCAAAGTGGCTCAAAAAAATGCAGTGGATGAGACGTCTGCCTCCCCAACTAAGGAAAGAGAAAAAAGAAGGGAAGAAATAAAAGGCAAGTAAAAAACAGGATGTACTCAAAAAAAGACAGGTGGAAAATAAGTTTTAATGAACAACTCCACAGTCCAATCTTGCGTAGGGGTGAAGTATCTATTCATAGCACGCAGGTTCAAATGGACCCCGCTGATTTCACCAGCAAAATGCAAGGGGTAAATCGTGCAGCAGAAGGAGCTTAAGTGGCAGTCAACACTTTCCAAGTAGAAGAGACCCCAGTCCAGAGCCCCCACATGTACTTAAAAGACTAACTTGTTAGAACAAGCGGTCAAATGGAGGTGGAGGTAGGAGCTTCTGCGGAAACTGAAATCTTGGCAAGCCCTGATGGTGTAAAACACTTTGCAGGAGTCACAGAGGGGAAACTTAAATACAGAGAGATCAAGTCTGATAGAAGCCTCTCTCTTAATCCACTGGCTCCAAATTTCCAGCCGTTGAAACTTTCACAACTACATTTTCGCAAAAATAGTAAAAGTAAGGAGATATCATATCTTCAAATCCTCAGACAACCTATATCACAATAGATTTTGACTCCTTATTTGTGTGCGAAGAGGCACCTTTAAATAGAGAAAAGATTTAAAATCTTTTACATCTTCTTCCTCCATTGAAACATTTATCTTCGGCAGAAATAAAAAGGGCATTATTCCCGGATAAAAATAGACTTACTTCATCAAGAGCTGAGTTCTGGTTTAAGTTGGCTCCTGATATCATTCTTCAGAATATACAGATGTGATATATATCCCATTTCTAGCCAACCGAGGTCTGTGGATAGAGAGCGTGACAGTGTGATCTACAAAACTCCAAAGGACTCTCTCTATTTAAGTCCTCATCTTTTAGACCAACCAAGTTCCTTGCACAGTCTTGCGCAATCAAAGTCCGAACTACTGGAGGAATTGAAAAGCCCATTAATCACAGCAATCTAGCTAGCATACTAAGAATCAGTCAATTAGGATTTTTAAAGCGCTGTTGAGGGTATCTAGGTGCTTGCAGGCCCAGATGCTTATTCGAACAGCCAGGTCTTGAGGGCCATTCGGAATTCTAGAAGTGAGGTGATGGTCCGGAGGTGCGTGGGGATGCTGTTCTAGGTCTTTCCTGCGATATGGGAGACCGAGTGTTCCCCACTTCTGCTTTGATAGATGCAGGGAGTATGGGCAAGTTAAAGGGCAGAGCGTAGTCTTCTCGATGGTTGGTGGAAGTTCAGACGGTGGTTAATATAGGCCGGTCCTTGGGTGTGTAGAACCTTGTGTGCATGGGTCAGCAGCTTGAATTGGCATCTTTTCTGTGTGGGGAGCCAGTGGAGTTTCCTGAGGTGGAATGTGATGTGGATTTGTCAGGGAAGGCCGAGGATGAGTCTGGCTGCGGCGTTCTGCATGGTATGAAATCTCTGTAGAAGGTGTGCAGTTATTCCTACATAGAAGGCATTGCCGTAGTCCAATCGGCTGGTGATGAGGGCTTGTCTCGGTGCATCTCATGTGTAGGGGTAGCCACTTGAAGATGTTACATAGCATGCACAGATTGAAGAAGCAGGCGGAGGAGACGGCATTGATCTGTGATTTCATGGTGAGCTTGTTGTCAATGATGATTCCAAGGTTTCTGGCATAGTTGGAGAGAGTGGGTGCGGGTCCTCGGTCTGATGGCCACCAGGAGTCATTTCATGTTTTGCTGCTATTGCCAAAGATCAGTACTTCCGTCATGTCTGTGTGCAGCTGCAGGCAGTTGTTCTTCATCCAGTTGGCGACATTTGTCATGCATCTGTGGAAGTTGGTTCTGGTGGTGGTGGGGTCGTCGGTGAGTGAGAGGATGAGTTGGGTGTCATCTGTGTAGGAAATTATGTTGAGACTGTGGGATCTGACGATGTTTGCCAGCGGGTTCATATATGCATTGAAGATCATGGGGCTGAGGGATGAACGCTGAGGGACACCGCAGGTGATCTCCTTGGGTTCAAAGGTGAAAGGTGGGAGGTGGATCCTCTGGGTTCTTCTGGTGAAGAAGGAGGAGATCCATCTGAGCGCATCCCCTTGAATGCCGATGTGGTGGAGTCTTTTGATCAGTGTGTGTTGGGATACGGTGTTGAAGGCTGCCGAGAGGTCAAGGAGGATTAAAGCTGCTGTTTCTTCTCGGTCGAGGAGGGTTCAGAAGTCGTCGGTGACTGCAATCAGGGTGGTTTCAGTGTTGTGATTGCTGCAGAGGCCGGACTGGGAGGTGTCAAGTAGCTGGTTCGGCTCCAGGTATGTCATGAGTTGATTGTTGATGATATTTTCCAATAGCTTTGCTGGGAATGGGAGCAGGGAGATTGGCCGGTAGTTTTTGAGTTTGCTGGGGTCGGCGGAGGGTTTTTTGAGTAGTGGTCTGACTTCGTAGTGCTTCCAGGCATCGGCAAATGTTGCGGTGGTGATAGAGGTGTTGGGTAGAATGGTGAGTTCCAGGCCGATCCTTTGGCTTCTGAGGTTGAAGATGTGGTGCAGGCGTGGGTCTGTGGGATCTCCCGAGTGGATGGATTTCATGGTGGAGGTGGTGTCCTGGGTGGAGAGGATGTTTCCAGGTGGTCAGTGTGTGGTTGTGTCGGTTATGTGGTGGTGTATCTGTCGAGGAACTCCGTAGGTGTGGGTTAGGGTTTGAAGTTTCTGTGTATGGTTACGATCTTGTCATGGAAGAAGTGGGCGAGGTTGTCACACAGCTCCTGTGAGAGTGTAATATTGTTTTCATTGGCCACCGGGTTGGAGAATTCCTTAACTGTGTTGAAAAGTTCCTTGGTGTTATTGCCGCTGGTTTTGATGCGTGCAGAAATGACTGTCTTCTTTGCTGCCCTCAGCAGGTGGTGGTAGAGGTTGAGGGAGGTCTTGAAGACCACCCTGGCGGAGGTGTCCTTGCTGGTGCGCCATCTCCACTCAAACTGTTTGCTGTCTCGTTTCGCTGTTCTGAGTTCTTTGGTGTACCAGTTGGCCTTTTCAGAGGACTTTCTCTGGATGTTGCTCTTGATGGGGACAATGCTGTCCGGCAATTGGTGATCCATGCGTTGAACCCTGTTTGAGGTTGGTGGCAGTACCAGGCTTGGAGGTGTTTAGGGCGTTCACCCAGCTGGTCTCTGAGATTGAAACGTCATGGGCATGGCTCCCGGGAACACTGAGCAACAACAACACCGTTGCATTGAATTCACAGTTTGTTTAGCAGAAATATTCTTATTCTCTCTTGAAATGTGGCAGGGATTCATTTAATTTGTCTCCAAGAAACCTAGCAAACAGAAGCCCCAATTGTCTTATTATGTGTTTAATTTCCTTACAGTCCCAACAAATAGAGGTCACACTAAAGGGGGTCCGGCAATAATACTCTCCATGGAGTTCAATTGGGAGACTCAAAAAACTTTGCTCAATACCAACTGCCTTCAATGTCTAAAGATCTCACTCCCAAACTTGTCACAGTCTTGTGGTAACTCTCTTTTACTCTGCAATGTGTATGGGCCTCTGAGTACCATGAGAAGTATACACTCAGGAGCACCCACCGACCCCTGCCCGCCCCACATCTTCCACAGAGCTGCCTCCACCATCGCACCCAAACTACGAAGTGCCATCAACTGCTCCCTCGAAACAGGCACTTTCCCCGATGACTGGAAATGCGCAGAGATCAAGCCCCTTCTCAAGAAACCCACAAGAACTACCGACCCATCTCTCTCCTCCCCTTTGCAGCCAAAGTCACTGAGAAGATCGTCAACAACCAGCTCACTAACTTCATAGAAGCCAACTAGATCCTCCCTCCTAGCCGCCACGGACAACATCCGCGCCCTCCTGGACCAGGGTCACAATGCAGCCCTCATCCTACTAGACCTCTCAGCAGCCTTCGACACCGTCTCAAACCGCACACTAACCACCAGACTCCACAACGCTGGCATCCGGGGAACTGCCCTCGACTGGATTCACTCCTTCCTCACCGGCCGAACCCAAAGAATCAGACTCCCACCCTTCCTCTCCGAGCCCACAGAGATCAGCTGCGGAGTTCCCCAAGAATCCTCACTCAGCCCCACGGTCTTCAACATCTACATGGCCCCTCTCGCCACCATCGTCGGAAAACACGGACTCAGCATAATATCCTACGCCGACGACACCCAGCTCATCCCCTCCCTCACCAACAAACCCGACATCACCAGACACAGCTCCAGGAAGGTATGAAAGACGTCGCCTCCTGGATGAGCAACAGCTGCCTAAAGCTCAACTCAGAGAAAACGGAAGTCCTCGTCCTCGGATCCACCCCCTCAGCATGGGACACACCTGGTGGCCGGCCACCCACCCTCGGCGAACCTCCCACACCCATAGACCACGCTCGCAACCTCGACATCATACTCGACTCCTCCCTCACCATGCACCGACAGATCAACGCCGTGTCCTCCACATGCTTCAAAACCCTCCGCTTCCTCTGCAAAACCTACAAATGGATCCCCCCGAATCCAGAAGGATCATCACCCATGCACTCATAACCAGCAGACTGGACTACGGGAACGCCCTCTACACCGGAATAAACAAATCTCTACTCCTCAAACTCCAGACAATCCAGAACGCCGCAGCTAGACTTGTCCTTGGCATCCCACGACAACACCACATCACCCAACACCTATGAGAACTTCACTGGCTCCCCGTCGAAAAGAGAGTGACCTTCAAGATCCTCACTCACGCCTACAAATCCCTCCATAACATCGGACCCCAATACCTCGACGAAAGAATCTCCTTCTACGCACCTAAGAAAGCCTCAGATCCGCCGATCTTGCCCTGGCTGAAATCCCACGCATCCGCAGAGCCAGAGAGGGGGGCAATCCTTCTCCTACATCGCGGCCAAGACCTGGAACGAACTCCCACTCAGCATCAGACAAAGCCCCACTCTGCAAGCTTTCAGGAAGAGCCTTAAGACCAGGCTCTTCGGATGAGGCGAAGCTGCGCGAACACCCCCCAGCGCCTTGAGACCCTCGCGGGTGAGTCGCGCGCTTCACAAATCCCTGATTGATAGATTGATTGATTGAATACCCAGTATAGCTGTACTCTTAAAGAAATCTTCACTAATATGAGTAAAATATGAGATGAAGCAAAAATCCTCTGTCTTCTAATCACGGGAGACTTTAATGCAAAACCTCTAACACTTTGTGTGATCTTCATCGGTACTCCGAGCTAGAAGAGAGCTGGAATATTCCAGAGGCCTCTTTCCCAAAAACCTGTTCCCTCTAGTTCTTCTATTATTGATAAAACAATTACCTCCTATGCAATCTTTCATCTGATGTCGTATTTTGATGTAAGAGATACTCATAGCATACATCCTCTTCTCCTCTCCTCGCTCAAATTGTCTCCCAAAAGTGTAAGTGATTGGTCATTGGATATGAATGCTGAGATTCACTCTAATGCTGGGAAATTAGCTTGGAATCTCCGAAATGTGACTCAGTTAAATTAAATGGGCGCTGCCTTTACAGTTTCTCAGTACGAGGCGTTGATGGGCGATCTGATTTTCTTCTAAGAATCTTTAATGGCTGAAGGGCTTAAGCGTCTGAAAGATCAAGACAAAAGGAGGCCTCGTCAAGGAGTTGAATTAAAGGATGAAATTAAAAGACAGCTATCAATAGAAATAAACAAGTTAATTCACAAACAATACATCCTTTTTTTCCCAGTTTGCAAAAAGATATTAAAAAGCTTGAAGGACAAAATGAAAAATGACCCAAGGTTCTTAAAGCATAGGCAGCAGGACTTGCTTTGGACGTCTCTCCAGCAAGCAGCATCAGAGAAAAACTCAAAGGCTTCTTGGCGTATCATTGCCTTTAACTCCAGCAGCGGTTCGTCCATAGGAGTGGAGGAGTGTCGCCCGTCCCCCCAACCACCCCCACTGCTGCGCAGAAAGCGGGGAAAATAAAATGCTGGGCGGGGCCAGTGTGTCATTGCTGCTGATTGGCAGCAAAGACGAGTGGCCCCTTCAGTATGAATTGCTCATGTTGGTTTGGCTAGCTAACTTGCTATGGCCAAACTGGCATGCGCAATGCAACCTCTCCAACCCAGCTAGAGAGCAGGCACCGGCCTCCAGTGCCTTTCGGAGCGCTGAGGCAGCCTGCTCCAGATGCTTCACTCATGCTGCTTAACAGCGTGAGGGCAGCATCTGGATTGGATAAGAACCTGTGGGACCTTGCGCTCGGAGGAGCCTGGAGCCGGGGACTGGACGTGCTGCACGCTAAGGTAAGTTTATTTTCTTTTTTAATTTTCAAATATTTGTTTATTTGTATTTTTATTGTGTTCTATTTATGTCGGCCCACCATTTTTGCCGGTCACCAAATACCACTGTTTAACTCTGTCCGGAAAAAGGACTTGTCAGCAAGTGAGATAACACTGGAAACTTGGTCTGATTAAATCAAGGAATTGTACAAACCAAATAGGTCACCAACTCTCTCAAAGTGTTGCCTCTAACACCTGACCTTGTCCCGTCCCTACCATGCGACCAGATATCCGAATATATTTGAAGGGCTAAATCTTCTGCGGCAACGAGACTGGACGAAGTTCCAATCTTGGTGCTAGAAAACAACCCCGAACTTTGGGCTAATTTGCTGGCGCCCCTATTTGAATTCTGTTTTCCCTCTGGTCCTCTGCCAAAATCTTGGAGAGGGAGTGTCATTGTCCCCCTGCATAAGAAAGGAAGTAGACATGTCCCTGAAAATTACTGACAAATCGCACTTCTTGACGCGGTGGGGAAAATCTTTGTCATGAGCCTATTAGATCATCTGGAGATTTGGCCACTGGAAGCAAACATTAATCCCCATGAACAATCTGGCTTCAAAGCAAATTGGTCAGTGACAGACAATATAGCAATTCTGCAGTTTTTCTTGGGCAAATACGCTATAAGGAATCTCTATATGCATTTTTTTTTTGTGTGTTGAAATTGTTTATTAGCATTTATTAAATATAAGACAATAAAAGCAATAAAATACAGAAATGTGCAATATGATAACATAAATTACATTGGAAGTAATGCATAAAGTTAAATATATATGAATTCATAAGGATGAAGACTGTATCTTATTTAAATACAAGTAATACAATAATAAGATGAAAGGAGGATAAAAGAATTCAGTTGTGAATAAAACAATAAGCTATTTGATTGAGAAACTCCAATAACTTACGGTGAGATAAAAAGTAATTTTAAAGCAAAAAAGATCAAGAACTTGATATAAGGTGAAGCATAAAATTGCAAACGAATAAGTGAGAGAGACAGGAAATGTGGGTAGAAAGAAAGTGAAGAATAATAAAGGAGAGGTATCAATGCAGTAAAATATAAAAGAATAGAACGTATAGTATAGAAAATTATATAGGGAAATTAACCAAAGATAAAAAGGAAGAAATTGGAGGAAATAAGATGAGAGCGGATTTAGAACAGGTTTTCAGTGTTGGTATGTAAATGCATGACAGTAAAGGTGAGAAAAGAAGAAAATTAGAAGCGAGAGTAAAATAGAAAGAGAGAACAAGTTATGATACAGTGGAATCCACTATAGAGCGACCGGAATAGTCTATCACAGAAGGATTATTCAATTGTAGAAATGGGGCCCAAATTTGATTAAATGATTGTGTCTGATCTTGCAAATTGTAGATAACTCTTTCATAAGAGGCAGTTTGAACCATAGCCACCAGCCAAGATTCTGAAGAGGGTGGAGTCGAAGATTTCCATTGCCGTAGTATGCATATTTTAGCTGTGGTTAGAGCGATATATAAAAGACGGCATTGTGGTTTGGAAAGGTGTGGTAAACTTTACCACACCTTTCTGTATGCATTTTTATATGCAGCTTTTATTGACTTTTCTACTGCATTCGAACATTGGAATGTTGTGCGCTCCATTGAAGACAATGGAGTGCTCCAGGCTTCTAATGGCTGGTAGAAGCCCGGAGCATCAACATTCCAATGTTTGTTCACAGCTATTGCTGTGATCAAGGACCTCACAGAGCCAGAGGGGATTTCAACCCCCTTAGGCTCTGTGAGGCCTTTGTCTTACAAATTAGAACATTCTGCCCTCTAGGGACGGAATGTTCCAATAGCCTTAGAGCCCTCCGTAGCGGGCTCTATCGGCCATTAAAGGCCTGCTCCCTTCGGCTCTGGCCTTTAACACTGGAGCGGGCCTTTAATGGCCGGTAGAACCCACTACGGAGGGCTCTAAGGCTATATTAGATTCCATGGATAGACCGACCCTGTAGCTGAAGCTGGTAGATCTGGGTATTCCAAGTGGTTTACTTTGTGTGTTAGTGTCCCTTCATTCTTCTACATGCTGCAAAATAGTTTGGGGATGCAAAGGGCCTTTCTTACCCTAGCCCTAGTTTAAACGGGCTAAAACAGGGCTGTGTGTTGGCACCTCCATTATTTTCACTTTACCTCTCAGATTTTCCTTGCCATTTTCAGGAAGAGATACATTTTCCACCAAAAGATGGTTCCAACCAGTTACGCTCCCTTTTATGTGCAGATGATATCATTTTATCTGACCAGACTCCTAAAAGTCTCCAAACAAGCCTAAGAGAATTACACAGTTATGCACAGAAGCTCTTTTTCCAAATAAATTTAACAAACAGAAAAATCTTGGTTTTCAAGTGGAAGAAAAGAGCCCCGCCATATTCTTGTATCTGGATAAAAAAAGGCTGGATGTAGTAAATAAGTACTCCTATCTAGGTAGAACATGTATTAGTAATTTAACCCTTTCCGTGCTCAAGACGAGTTCAGCTCGTCATGCTGCGCGGTAGCGCTGTGCGCATGACGAGCTGAGCTCGTCACGACCCCACCCGCGATCGGAATGTCCAGCATACGAGCGGAATTCCGATCGCGGTCAAGGGGTTAAAAGACTAATTGCACTTTGAAAAAAAAACAATAAAGCATTTATTCAAGCTAGTTCCCTGCAGCGATTTGATCATTCCATAGAGAGAAGACTCTTTGACTATTTGATCCAAATGTATAAAATCAAAATTCCCCCTACATTGATCTACGCTTCAGAACATACTCCGATAGGATCTCGGTCATTTTAATTAAATATTTGCGCTGGGAAGATTTTAAGAACATTTTGTACACTAAAATTGTCTTTTCTGGTACAACTATTTAGACTAGAACTTAGTATAGTCCGGGCTTTTGTCCAGGCTCTAGCCAAAATAATTTGCTGGGGATACAAACTGCTTCATGCTCCCCACTGCTCTGTGAGGTCTCATCTTAAGGATGAAGTTATGCAAGACTCCATAGATCCGTTTTAAGGAGAAATTTCAACAGGGCAGGGGAGTATTTTGAATGCAGCATGGGATTGCTCAGTGGATGGTCGCCAGGTCACATTCGACTTTTTCTTAGATCTCAGTCTCTGCGACTGAGCCATTCGCTGAACATTAGTCATTGTATTTCTTTGAAATCCTACAGTTCAACATGTACTGATATTTCTTGCGGTTTGGTACATCCGTATCTTTCTTTTTAAATTTTGCGTAGTGTCAGATGTTTTATCAGTTCCCTTTGTTCAGGGAATCTTCCGTTAAGGCAAGATGGAGCTATAATCCCCCAAAATCTTCTCTCTGCAACCTTTGCCATAAAAGTACTCACAATATGTTCCACGTGCTGCACTGAACGAGGCTAGAACTAAATTTCTATCCCTCATAATAAGCAGATGTAATGCGGATACACTCCAAGCCTTGATGGACTGCCTAGAAATCTACTCAAAAAACGAATCTGTTTCAGAGTGTACACGTTTTTTTTAAAAATGTTTTTTAACCATACTTTAAGGAACGGAGACTGTGTGCAAAATTGTTTTATTTTCACAATGTACTATTCCTTTTTCTTTCCTCCTTGTGAGTGGGGATGGTTTTATGTTGTTGTTGTGATGAAGATTGTATGCCTCAAGTGAGGTCAAAAAGCTATTATTTGAATAAAAAAAATGAAATTAAATGAAACGGCTTATCCCGACTGTTTTTTAGGTCTCGCAGACCTAGCGCTGGAGCGCGCATGCGCTCCTCGCTCTGCGAGGATTATTGTCATCAGTATGCTTTCAGAAGGGGACTTGAAGCTCCGCTCATCTTTTTGATTCGCTGGCGTCATCCTCCATGCTAAACGCTGGCTCACGATTGAAAAGGAGGCTTCTTAGTCCTTCCTGGTTACCGCCCTGTCTCCTTTTAGGACGGCCCATCCCGACTGGATCTTTTACTTGTGTCCTGACACGGTCTCCTTCATAAGTGTGCAAGCACTCAAGCACTCTTTTATTTTCACCACGGTCCGCCGCGGCCGCGCTTGTTTATTTATTTATTTATTCGTTCTTTTGTATTGTACAGATTTTTTTCATTTTTCTTGAATGAAGGCGTGTTTCCGATCAAGTAGTCACTTTTCTCCCGCTCTGGTTGTTAGAAACAACGTCGCTAAGAATTCTTGCGCTGACTCAGTTTACCGCGTGTTTGTAGAGCCATAGAATGTCTATAGGAAGATTTCTTTGTAGGTTTTCCCCCCCAACTATGCTGTTACAAAAGTACCGCGTAAACTAGTAGGCGTCGGGGGCATCTACTTAATATATATACATATTTTTTAATTTTCCGGGCGAGTAATTTTTTTTCCGTTTTGTGGACGGTTTAACGGCAAGGGCAACAACCGTTTATGCTGCGGCAGTAGGAGGTCCGCATAAGGACCGCACGAGGACCACACGTTTGTAACTCCCGTTGCAGAGTGAAAACCAACACGGCGGTTACCACCGACTTTGGGGACGAGTGCACAGCTGTCAGGTTCCTTTTCTCCATGGGAAACGGCGCCCATTGAGACGGAACACCACACGGGGCTCATATATTATGAAGTTTGTCCAGTGCTTTCGTCTAGTACGTGAAAGTGAGTTTAGTCAAATTTATACTAAAAATGTTGTCAACCCTGTATTCGAACCAGTATTCTCAGTTTACTTTTAATAACAAAGCCACTAGAAAATTCTCCCAAAACAGATTACTCTTAAAGCTTTGAAGCTTGTTGAATGGCAGAATCATTATATCCTGCTCAGGAAGGTGCTATTTAATTTTAACGTGGTTGTGGATCAGCTGCTCAATCGCGAAGGACCAGTCTACCATTGTGTCTGGAGAACTTGCTCTGTGAAAAACACATTTGAAATGGCGGCAGACTTTTACCAACCGGTCTCTTTATGCTCTTGTCTATTGCGGGGCTTATTGTGGGACTGCAGGTTGCCTGTTGTCCCGGGGATGAGGGTATATGCAATGGCCCTTACTTATGCTTTCTTCCAGATGTGGACATTCATGCTAATTAGCATCGGCGAGCAACATTTTGGGACATCTACAGGCTTTGAAGTATGTGACTCTCACATAGCTGAGGTTGAAAGCTGTACGTTCTGCATGGCTCCTCTTGGCACAACTCCAGCCCAATAAACGAAACTTTAAAATATGTGCTCTCAGTTCCACAGGAGGGGGACACACTTCTTTGGCAGAGCCTTGCCCCCAGCTGACAGACTCTACCTATTCAGGAGCAAACTGGATGACAAAAGTTCAAGACAAAGCTGAAAACAAATCAACAATTCGGCAGCCAGGAGCTTTTCAGTTAAGGCATGGAGACTTCTCATCTCTTAAGTTTGTGATAAATTTGCCCAATGCAGTAGGTCAAGTAGGGTATTTTGGATGGTAAGTTAAGTAGTCAGTCGTGACCTTAGCCAATCCTATTAAAATGACCAGACTTACTGCTCCTCGTTTTTCAGCATTGTTGTCCAATTCATTTCCTGGTTATACGTCTTGTATTGGCAAAACAGTCCCGATTCTACATGCATCAACATTTCAAAACTGTTATTGAAAGCCTCAACTTTGTTAAGCTATATCCTTCCAACTACTCTCTTGCCCCTCCCAGTTCAATCCTCTGGGCTCCTAATGAAATCTCTAGGGAGCGATTATCTGGGTCAGGGATTCTGCAGACGCATGGGAGGCGGCGAGAGCCAAAAAAGGAGGGAGATGGAGCCCGGAAAGAGAGGAGGGAGGAGTACTGTGGGAGAGAAAGGGCCGGGAAAAAGAGTGAGAGGAGGTGAGTGTGGCATGAAAAGAGGTAAAAAAAACAGAAAAGAAGGGAGAGTGATAGAGGAAGAGAGGGAGGACGACTGGAAAGGGAGAGAAGTAGTGGAGGGAAAGACTGGAAGGGGATAGCAGGTGAAAGGAGGAGCGGTGAGATAATGATGAAAGAGAGATGGGTGAGAGGAGGAGAAGGTCCGGAAATGGAGAGGGGCGGGGGTCATAGTAAACAAGCATTTGCAATGCAATAGGTCTCGCATTTGCAACAGTTTGAGCTCTTGGCATTGTAAATGACAATGCCTTTTATTTATGTGTTGGTTTTTAAAACATAAATAAAAGGCATTATCATTTACAATGCCAATAACTTAAACTCTCGCAAATGCGAGACCTATTGCATTGCAAATGCTTGTTTCTCCCTCTCCCAGTCCGCGTGCACCCGCACGTGTTCTCCCAGCACAAGTAACAAGCCGCGCCTTGAAGTGCAGCGGCCAGGGGAGGATGCTGTGAGGGGCGAAGGATGTTCTCTGCGTTCCTACTCTGACGCAGCTTGTCCTGCTCCCACACCGCTGTCCTACTCTGCTCCCTCCCCAGCCTCCTCCACTCTGGGAACAGCAGTTGCACAACTTGTGCCATTTTAATGACGAGAATTTGGAAACTCTCTGAGCGTCTCTATTGAACCCATCACGGGACGGGGAAGCGAGCGGGCGGAGCTCTGATTGGTGGAGTCCTCCCGAGAGGTGCTCCGCCTACTCGTTCATAACCCGGTGCCTAGGAGCAGGGCACCTTGTGTAAAAACTCCAGTGTATGTCCTGTGTGCACTGTGAGCCTGGACAGGGAAGGTGCCTGTTCTGAACTCCTGTGGGAACTCCTAGGTACTCCCAGTGTGCACTGCGAGCCTGGAGAGGACGAAGCCTTTGTAAACTTCGGATACATCCTACGTGCACCACTGCTCCGCGAGGACGTTTCAAGGAGCCGGAACTGGCAGGAGCGATTCTGTGACGATATACTCTGCGAGAACGCTTCAAGGCGCATCATCGGGCAGATTCTGTAAGGACACCTCAAAGCGCAGCACCTGGCAGACTCTGTGGGGACGCTCAGCCTGTCGATAGACTCTGTGAGGACTGTCTCTGAGAGGATAGCTCCTTGAAGACGCTCGAGGTGCTGCGAGGACGGTCTCCGTGGATAGACTTCGTGAAGACGCTTCAAAGTACCTCTTCTCGATAGACCCTGTGAGGACTGTCTCAGAGAGGACCGACTCTGAGGACACCACGAACTACAGCGCCTAGCGGTCTCCGTGAAGGCACCTCAAACTTCGAGGACAGACTCTGTGAGGACGCTTCAAGGCGCAGGGAAGGACAGACTTTCAACACATATTCCTCGCGGACGTCTTGAGGTCCAACTTCCGGATTATCCCCATGGGCCGGAGTGACGCACCCCCGGAGGCCATGAACCCCAGCAGTGGGCGCAGCCGGTACCCGGTGGATGCCAAAGGCATCGGTTTGATACAGCACGGCAGACTGAAGGTACAGTACACATGACGGGTGCGAAGCCCCGTCTGGAGCATCCGCACAGCAACTGGGGCACGGGCGTGTTGCAGTGGCGTTACGAAAGTTGAAGGGGCGGCCCTGCAAGGTACACAGAGGGGGCCCGCTCCGGATTTAATCCGGAGCTATCAGGCCTGAGTACTGTGCTGAGGGGGCCCCAGCCAGGTCGTCGTCCCCCCCCCAATCCCCCCCCCCCCCACGCACCGCGGGGGGCCTGTGTTACGCCCCTGGCAGGTTGGAAGTGGAACAGTGCGAAATGGGACAGGGCATAGCGGCTGGAACTAGAGGACGCAGAGGAAAGCACTATGGATGGGCCAGTCATTGAAACTAGAGAAAAGAGCACAGGAACTAATTGTAAAGAGGTGCTGAAAACAAGACTCGGGACTAGGAGCCTTGGGGTCAGAGAACAGGATTGGGGCAAAACATGGTATTAAGGAGGCGGTCAAGGGGTCTGTGAGTCTGTGGATAAAGTGAGGTGTGCAGATAATGGGACTGGAGTGCAGTGCTTGAAATGGAAACATAGAAGTGCAGGTACTCTGTAGCAGAGTACCTGCTTGTTTCTGAGAAGTGCTGCGTCGATCTTGAGAATAAAACAAAAAAACAAAAAGTGCCGGTACCCGTACCGGGCAGTACCGGCAGATTTAAAGCACTGCTGGAGTGTTAACTGTGATCGTGACAGATGGGGCATTGACAATGGGGTTGGGACTGCTGGCTGTGGGGTTATGGGGCTGGGTTTGAGATTAGGGGGCATAAGCATGGGGCAAAGGCTTGCTGAGTATGGGGTATCTAATCGAATCATTGAGTGTCACGATTTAACACCGTTTTTTGATTATTGAACTGTTCTGTGTTCAGTCACTCACTACGGTGTTGTGTAGTTGTCTGGGTCCGTGTTATACTGGGGACCTTCACCGTCGTTCTAGCGCCACTGCATAAACCATGTCCTGTTCTCTTCTGGTCAGTGGCCCCTGTAATGTCATTTTTGAAAGAGTTCTGAGCTCTCAGTTTCAATTGAGACAGATATTTTAAGATTTGATAGTTTGTGCCTCAAATTCGAGTTATTTTCTATTTGCTGCTATTCTGTCAATATGTGACGTGGCCAGGACACTGTAGTAATTTATGTAAGGCGCTTATTGTAAATGCCTTGTTGTACCGCCCTTTTACTGGCCTAGCAAGTGAAACAGTAGTTTTCCACAGCTCCCAGTTCAGAAGTTCATGCTTCTAGACACTAACTACTGCATTAAATGGCAGGGAAATCGCCACAGAATAGACTTTTTGGGTCCAATTTGCCAAGCGCTGTCACTCTCCTTCCATCCCATGTGAATGCCACAAAGTTTCCACATTTTCTCAACAAAAAAATCTCTCTCTCTCTCTTCAACAGGAGTCATTGATTCTATGACTGAGCGACTTCTCTCCCTTCCTCTTCTTGCACTGTCACTCCTGGGATTTTTCAGAGGCTGCCAGGTGTGAGGGAGCCCAGAGACTGAAGGAATGGTCCTGGCTTACTAGGTTCAAGAATAGTCGATCTTTCTTTAGTTCTAAAAAAATTTGGTTTCCCCAGCACACGCTAATGTCAACATGTATTACATAAATAACAGATATCAACAATTCTTGTCCTTTTTTGTATTTGTTAGGTTTATTCTCATATGTTCTTGTTTAGTTCTTTTTTTAGCCTCTTTTTAGCCAACACGTGTTTCGTCGCCCATGGCAAGTGGCCGCAACTTCCTCAGGGCTGTTTCGTCGGTATGTTTAGTGTTATCTTTTAACCCGTTGTAATTCCGTCCCGGTTTTCCCAAATAGTTCCTTGTCTTCGATAGTTTTTCTCTCAAAGTTTTTGGTCAAAGCATACTTGCTGGGACGCGAGCAAACACTCGGAAGGCGGTAAAACTGATGACAACAAATAATAAGGGATAATACAGATACGATTGGGAGAGGCTAAAAAAGAACTAAACAAGAACATAGGAGAATAACCCTAACAAATATAAAGAAGGACAAGAATTGTTGATATCTGTTATTTATGTAATACATGTTGACATTAGCGTGTGCTGGGGAAACCAATTTGTTGTACAAACTGGGTGATTTTGATCGTACAACTGGGGAGTGGGTGATCTCTTCAACTCAAAGCACCGCACACAAATAAGTTCACGACAACTTTCAAGTGTACATCTGTAGAGCGCCACAGAACCTTTTGCAAACCTCACCCGCGCTAGCGTATCTTTCTTTAGTTCTAGTTCGACAGGTTTTTTTGGGTGCGGCCACTGTATCATGGGAAACGTAATACTAAGTATTGAATCAAGAATTCACTGGCACTGCTGTTATTAAAACTGGGTTTTCCCAGTAACGCCTTGAAAATAAACTTTACTGAAATGTTAAATTGTAAACTTCTGGGGCCTTTTTAGGGATATTTGAAAAAATATATGTTTGTGTCCTCAAAGTATGTACATGTGTTTCTTCTGCCTTTGTGTAGACCCCAGACGGAAGTGCATGTAAATAATACGAAAAGAATCGTGGGAAGCAGGGGAGGAGATGTGCTTCAGTGGAGGAGATGTGCTCTCGTTGTGGAGATGTGCTTTAGTGGAGGAGATGTGTTCTAGTGGAAGAGATGTGCTCTAGTGGAGGAGATGTGCTCTAGTGCAGGAGATATGGTCTAGTGCAGGAGATGTGGTCTAGTGGAGGAGATGTGGTCTAGTGGAGGAGATGTGCTCCAGTGGAAGAGATGTGCTCTAGTGGAGGAGATGTGCTCTAGTTGTGGAGATGTGCTCTAGTGGAGGAGATGTGCTCCAGTGGAGGAGATGTGCTCTAGTGGAGGAGATGTGCTCTAGTGGAGATGTGCTCTAGTTGTGGAGATGTGCTTTAATGGAGGAGATGTGTTCTAGTGGAGGAGTTGTGCTCTAATGGAAGAGATGTGCTCTAGTGGAGGAGATGTGCTCTAGTGGAAAAGATGTGCTCTAGTGGAGGAGATGTAAACTAGTTGTGGAGATGTGTTCTAGCGGAGGAGATGTGCTCTAGTGGAAGAGATGTGCTCTAATGGAGGAGATGTGCTCTAGTGGAGATGTGCTCTAGTTGTGGAGATGTGCTTTAGTGGAGGAGATATGTTCTAGTGGATGAGATGTGCTCTAGTAGGAGAGATGTGCTCTAGTGGAGGGGATGTGCTCTAGTTGTGGAGATGTGCTCTAGTGGAGGAGATGTGCTCTAGTGCAGGAGATGTGGTCTAGTGGAGGAGATGTGTTCTAGTGGAAGAGATGTGCTGTAGTGGAAGAGATGTGCTCTAGTGGAGGAGATGTGCTCTAGTTGTGGAAATGTGCTCTAGTGGAGGAGATGTGCTCTAGTGCAGGAGATGTGCTCTAGTGCAGGAGATGTGCTCTAGTGGAAGAAATGTGCTCTAGTTGTGGAGATATGCTTTAGTGGAGATGTGCTTTAGTGGAGGAGATGTGCTCTAGTGGAGGAGATGTGCTCTAGAGGAGGAGATGTGCTCTAGTGGAGGAGATGTGCTCTAGTGGAGGAGATGTGCTCAAGTGGAGGAGATGTGCTCTAGTTGTGGAGATGTGCTCTAGTTGTGGAGATGTGCTTTAGTGGAGGAGATGTGCTTTAGTGGAGGAGATGTGGTCTAGCGGAGGAGATGTGCTCTGCTGAAGGGATGTGCTTTAGAGCAGGAGATGTGCTCTAGTGGAGGAGATGTTGCTCTACTGCAGGAAATATGGTTTAGTGCAGTAGATGTACTCTCCGAGGGAGATGTGGTCTAGTGGTGTGGATGTGTACTAGCGAAGGCGGTGCTAGTTAGTGGGTGAGATGTGGTTTGGTAACCTTGTAGAGTAGATGCACTCTAGCTGAGGAATGGTTCTCTAGTGGACAAGATGTGTTCTGACGGAGGTGAGGTGCTCAAGTGAAGTAGATGCTTTTTGGTGGAGGAGATGTGGTCTGCAGTAGGAGATACGGTCTAATGCAGGAGATATGGTTTAGTGCAGTAAATGTGCTCTAGAAGGGAGATGTGCTCTAGTGAAGGAGATGTGCTCTAGTGGACGAGATGTGCTCCCTTGAAGGGATGCGCTTTAGAGCTGGAGATGTGCTCCAGTGGAGAAGATGCGCTCTAGGGAAGATATGCTCTAGATGTGGAGATGCTCTGTAGTGGGAGATATGTGGTCTAGTAATCTTGTAGAGTAGATGTGCTCTGGCAAAGGAATGGTTCTCTAGTGGAAGAGATGTGTTGTGATGGAGATGATGTGCTCCAGTGGGTAAGATGTGGAATGCAGGAGATGTGTTTTGCAGAAGGAGATGTGGCCTTGTGGTGCTGATGTGGTCCAGTGAATGGTACAGATGTGGTCTATTTGAGGAGATGCAGTGCCGCCAAGCTGACATTCTCTCCTGGAGGAGATGTGCTCTAGTGCAGGACATATGGTTTAGTGCAGTAGATGGGCTCAATGAGGGAGATGTGCTCCAGTGAAGAAGATGCTCTTTAGTGAAGGAGATGCTCGTTAGTGGGGGATATGCTCGTTAGTGGGGGAGATGTGGTCTAGTAACCTCGTAGAGTAGATGTGCCCTAGCAGAGGAATGGCTCTCCACTGGAAGAGATGTGCTCTGATGGAGGCGATGTGCTCCACTGCAGAAGATGTGGAATGTAGGAGATGTGGTCTTCAGGAGGAGATGTGGTCTAGTGGTATCTATGTGGTCCAGTGAGTGGTGCAGATGTGGTCCAGTAAGTGGTGCGTATGTGGTCCACTGAGTGGTGTGTATGTGGTCCAGTGAATGGTGCGGATGTGGTCTAGTGAGTGGTACGGATGTGGTCTGCAGGAGATGTGGTCCAGTGAGTGGTGTGTATGTGGTCCTGTGAGTGGTACGTATGTGGTCCTGTGAGTGGTATGTATGTGGTCCAGTGAGTGGTGTGGATGTTGCCCAGTGAGTGGTGCAGATGTGGTCCAGTGAGTGGTGCATATGTGGCGCAGTGAGTGGTGCGGATGTGGTCCAGTGAGTGGTGCAGATGTGATCCAGTGAGTGGTGTGGATGTGGCTCAGTGAGTGGTGCTGATGTGGTCCATTGAGTGGTGTGTATGTGGTCCAGTGAGTGATGCAGATGTGGTCCAGTGAGTGGTGCAGATGTGGTCAGTGAGTGGTGCGCATGTTGCCCAGTGAGTGGTGCGGATGTGGTCCAGTCAGTGGTGCGGATGTGGTCCAGTGAGAGGTGCGGATGTGGTCCAGTGAGTGGTGGGGATGTGGTCCAGTGAGTGGTGCAGATGTGGTTCAGTGAGTGGTGTGTATGTGGTCCAGGGAGTGGTGCGGATGTGGTCCAGTGAGTGGTGCAGATGTGGTCCAGTGAGTGGTGCGGATGTGGTCCAGTGAGTGGTGTGTATGTGGTCCAGTGAGTGGTGCGGATGTGGTCCAGTGAGTGGTGTGTATGTGGTCCAGTGAGTGGTGTGTATGTGGTCCAGTGAGTGGTGCGATGTGGTCCAGTGAGTGGTGCAGATGTGGTCCAGTGAGTGGTACAGATGTTGTTCAGTGAGTGGTGTGGCTGTGGTCCAGTGAGTGGTACGGATGTGGTCTGCAGGAGATGTGGTCCAGTGGAGAAGATGCGCTCTAGGGAAGATGTGCTCTAGATGTGGAGATGCTGTGAAGTGGGGGATATGTGGTCTAGTAATCTTGTAGAGTAGATGTACTCTAGCAAAGGATTGGTTCTCTAGTGGAAGAGATGTGTTGTGATGGAGATGATGTGCTCCAGTGGGTAAGATGTGGAATGCAGGAGATGTGTTTTGCAGAAGGAGATGTGGCCTTGTGGTGCTGATGTGGTCCAGTGAATGGTACGGATGTGGTCTATTTGAGGAGATGCAGTGCCGCCAAGCTGACATTCTCTCCTGGAGGAGATGTGCTCTAGTGCAGGACATATGGTTTAGTGCAGTAGATGGGCTCAATGAGGGAGATGTGCTCCAGTGAAGAAGATGCTCTTTAGTGAAGGAGATGCTCGTTAGTGGGGGATATGCTCGTTAGTGGGGGAGATGTGGTCTAGTAACCTCGTAGAGTAGATGTGCCCTAGCAGAGGAATGGCTCTCCACTGGAAGAGATGTGCTCTGATGGAGGCGATGTGCTCCACTGCAGAAGATGTGGAATGTAGGAGATGTGGTCTTCAGGAGGAGATGTGGTCTAGTGGTATCTATGTGGTCCAGTGAGTGGTGCAGATGTGGTCCAGTAAGTGGTGCGTATGTGGTCCACTGAGTGGTGTGTATGTGGTCCAGTGAATGGTGCGGATGTGGTCTAGTGAGTGGTACGGATGTGGTCTGCAGGAGATGTGGTCCAGTGAGTGGTGTGTATGTGGTCCTGTGAGTGGTACGTATGTGGTCCTGTGAGTGGTATGTATGTGGTCCAGTGAGTGGTGTGGATGTTGCCCAGTGAGTGGTGCAGATGTGGTCCAGTGAGTGGTGCATATGTGGCGCAGTGAGTGGTGCGGATGTGGTCCAGTGAGTGGTGCAGATGTGATCCAGTGAGTGGTGTGGATGTGGCTCAGTGAGTGGTGCTGATGTGGTCCATTGAGTGGTGTGTATGTGGTCCAGTGAGTGATGCAGATGTGGTCCAGTGAGTGGTGCAGATGTGGTCAGTGAGTGGTGCGCATGTTGCCCAGTGAGTGGTGTGGATGTGGTCCAGTCAGTGGTGCGGATGTGGTCCAGTGAGAGGTGCGGATGTGGTCCAGTGAGTGGTGGGGATGTGGTCCAGTGAGTGGTGCAGATGTGGTTCAGTGAGTGGTGTGTATGTGGTCCAGGGAGTGGTGCGGATGTGGTCCAGTGAGTGGTGCAGATGTGGTCCAGTGAGTGGTGCGGATGTGGTCCAGTGAGTGGTGTGTATGTGGTCCAGTGAGTGGTGCGGATGTGGTCCAGTGAGTGGTGTGTATGTGGTCCAGTGAGTGGTGTGTATGTGGTCCAGTGAGTGGTGCGATGTGGTCCAGTGAGTGGTGCAGATGTGGTCCAGTGAGTGGTACAGATGTTGTTCAGTGAGTGGTGTGGCTGTGGTCCAGTGAGTGGTACGGATGTGGTCTGCAGGAGATGTGGTCCAGTGGAGAAGATGCGCTCTAGGGAAGATGTGCTCTAGATGTGGAGATGCTGTGAAGTGGGGGATATGTGGTCTAGTAATCTTGTAGAGTAGATGTACTCTAGCAAAGGATTGGTTCTCTAGTGGAAGAGATGTGTTGTGATGGAGATGATGTGCTCCAGTGGGTAAGATGTGGAATGCAGGAGATGTGTTTTGCAGAAGGAGATGTGGCCTTGTGGTGCTGATGTGGTCCAGTGAATGGTACGGATGTGGTCTATTTGAGGAGATGCAGTGCCGCCAAGCTGACATTCTCTCCTGGAGGAGATGTGCTCTAGTGCAGGACATATGGTTTAGTGCAGTAGATGGGCTCAATGAGGGAGATGTGCTCCAGTGAAGAAGATGCTCTTTAGTGAAGGAGATGCTCGTTAGTGGGGGATATGCTCGTTAGTGGGGGGAGATGTGGTCTAGTAACCTCGTAGAGTAGATGTGCCCTAGCAGAGGAATGGCTCTCCACTGGAAGAGATGTGCTCTGATGGAGGTGATGTGCTCTACTGCAGAAGATGTGGAATGTAGGAGATGTGGTCTTCAGGAGGAGATGTGGTCTAGTGGTATCTAGGTGGTCCAGTGAGTGGTGCAGATGTGGTCCAGTAAGTGGTGCGTATGTGGTCCACTGAGTGGTGTGTATGTGGTCCAGTGAATGGTGCGGATGTGGTCTAGTGAGTGGTACGGATGTGGTCTGCAGGAGATGTGGTCCAGTGAGTGGTGTGTATGTGGTCCTGTGAGTGGTACGTATGTGGTCCTGTGAGTGGTATGTATGTGGTCCAGTGAGTGGTGCGGATGTTGCCCAGTGAGTGGTGCAGATGTGGTCCAGTGAGTGGTGCATATGTGGCGCAGTGAGTGGTGCGGATGTGGTCCAGTGAGTGGTGCAGATGTGATCCAGTGAGTGGTGTGGATGTGGCTCAGTGAGTGGTGCTGATGTGGTCCATTGAGTGGTGTGTATGTGGTCCAGTGAGTGATGCAGATGTGGTCCAGTGAGTGGTGCGGATGTGGTCCAGTGAGTGGTGCGGATGTTGCCCAGTGAGTGGTGCAGATGTGGTCCAGTGAGTGGTACAGATGTTGTCCAGTGAGTGGTGCGGATGTGGTCCAGTGAGTGGTACGGATGTGGTCTGCAGGAGATGTGGTCCAGTAGAGAAGATGCGCTCTAGGGAAGATGTGCTCTAGATGTGGAGATGCTCTGAAGTGGGGGATATGTGGTCTAGTAATCTTGTAGAGTAGATGTACTCTAGCAAAGGATTGGTTCTCTAGTGGAAGAGATGTGTTGTGATGGAGATGATATGCTCCAGAGGGTAAGATGTGGAATGCAGGAGATGTGTTTTGCAGAAGGAGATGTGGCCTTGTGGTGCTGATGTGGTCCAGTGAATGGTACGGATGTGGTCTATTTGAGGAGATGCAGTGCCGCCAAGCTGACATTCTCTCCTGGAGGAGATGTGCTCTAGTGCAGGACATATGGTTTAGTGCAGTAGATGGGCTCAATGAGGGAGATGTGCTCCAGTGAAGAAGATGCTCTTTAGTGAAGGAGATGCTCGTTAGTGGGGGCTATGCTCGTTAGTGGGGGGAGATGTGGTCTAGTAACCTCGTAGAGTAGATGTGCCCTAGCAGAGGAATGGTTCTCCACTGGAAGAGATGTGCTCTGATGGAGGTGATGTGCCCCACTGCAGAAGATGTGGAATGTAGGAGATGTGGTCTTCAGGAGGAGATGTGGTCTAGTGGTATCTATGTGGTCCAGTGAGTGGTGCAGATGTGGTCCAGTAAGTGGTGTGTATGTGGTCCACTGAGTGGTGTGTATGTGGTCCAGTGAATGGTGCGGATGTGGTCTAGTGAGTGGTACGGATGTGGTCTGCAGGAGATGTGGTCCAGTGAGTGGTATGTATGTGGTCCTGTGAGTGGTATGTATGTGGTCCAGTGAGTGGTGCGGATGTTGCCTAGTGAGTGGTGCAGATGTGGTCCAGTGAGTGGTGCATATGTGGCGCAGTGAGTGGTGCGGATGTGATCCAGTGAGTGGTGCGGATGTGAGCCAGTGAGTGGTGTGGATGTGGCCCAGTGAGTGGTGCTGATGTGGTCCAGTGAGTGGTGTGTATGTGGTCCAGTGAGTGGTGTGTATGTGGTCCAGTGAGTGATGCAGATGTGGTCCAGTGAATGGTGCGGATGTGGTCAGTGAGTGGTGCGCATGTTGCCCAGTGAGTGGTGCGGATGTGGTCCAGTGAGTGGTGCGGATGTGGTCCAGTGAGTGGTGGGGATGTGGTCCAGTGAGTGGTGCAGATGTGGTTCAGTGAGTGGTGTGTATGTGGTCCAGGGAGTTGTGCGGATGTGGTCCAGTGAGTGGTGCGGATGTGGTCCAGTGAGTGGTCCGGTAAGTGGTGCGGATGTGGTCCAGTGAGTGGTCCAGTGAGTGGTACGGATGTGGTCCAATGAGTGGTCCAGTGAGTGGTACAGATGTGGCCCAGTGAGTGGTCCAGTGAGTGGTCCGGTAAGTGGTGCGGATGTGGTCCAGTGAGTGGTCCAGTGAGTGTTCCAGTGAGTGGTCCAGTGAGTGGTACGGATGTGGTCCAATGAGTGGTCCAGTGAGTGGTACGGATGTGGCCCAGTGAGTGGTCCAGTGAGTGGTGCGGATGTGGTCTATTGGAGGAGATGCGGACCCATCCAGCAGACATTCTCTCCTGAAGGACATGTGCTCCAGTGGGTAAGATGCCAGTAGTGAACAAACTTCTCTAAAGCAGCCATTCTAAACTCAGTATCTAAGACTGTCCAAGCACGTTGTCTCCCGCCCCTTAGCTCCTTTTTCTTGTTTCTTAAATAAAAGAGCTTGGAGGCAGACTTACCACAGTACCAAGCGCTATATAAAAATAGGAACATTCTAATGTACTACATACTTCACTGCTGTGCACACTCATTGTGCTTAGATAAGTCAATGACGGCCTCATTTGGCCTTTTCCTGTGCAGAGAAAGTCCAGTTATTTTTGGTGAAGGTACGGTACTACCATGGGGTTCCGATGGGCCGAACCTTACTTTGTGGTACCTAACACCTACGTCACAGGAAAATCTATAATGAGGTTAAAAGAATAAAACTGATTAACAAATAATGAAACGTTATCCAAGTATAAATGTCGTTTGGAGGGCTATCCTTACCCTAAAACATGTTATCTATATGAAAAGGACTTTTTATATTAGTATATGATATTGCATCATAGCCTGCAGCAGAGGGCTATACTGAGTGTTAAAGGCCCTGTACCCGAGTTAGATAAGGATGGAGTGGGTCGCTGTGCTCTCATGGGCTGTCTGTGTAGTTGTACAGGGACTTGCACCCATGGGGACCTGAACCACAGCTTCCGCTCAGCACTGGCCCTGAGAACAAGCATTGGCACGCGGGACCTTGTAGAGTACCTGGAAAAAGTCAGGATGCAACGGATAGTGTCTACACAGGATAAAAGGAGGGACATCGTATCTGATGTGTACAGAGAAAGAAAAGAGACAAGGATGACGTAAGGTGCAATAAACAGATATGGGCAGAAGGTATATTAAGGGATGCAAGAAAATATTAGGGACGCAAAGGATGATGTAGGATGCCGTGAAAGAACAAGGGCACACGGGTAATCAAGGGCACAAGGGTAATCAAGGGCACACGGGTAATCAAGGGTAATCAAGGGCAATCAAGGGCACAAGGGTAATCAAGGGCACACGGGTAATCAAGGGTAATCAAGGGCACAAGGGTAATCAAGGGCACACGGGTAATCAAGGGCACAAGGGTAATCAAGGGCACACGGGTAATCAAGGGTAATCAAGGGCACACGGGTAATCAAGGGTAATCAAGGGCACAAGGGTAATCAAGGGCACACGGGTAATCAAGGGCACAAGGGTAATCAAGGGCACACGGGTAATCAAGGGTAATCAAGGGTAATCAAGGGCACAAGGGTAATCAAGGGCACACGGGTAATCAAGGGTAATCAAGGGCACAAGGGTAATCAAGGGCACACGGGTAATCAAGGGCACAAGGGTAATCAAGGGCACACGGGTAATCAAGGGTAATCAAGGGCACACGGGTAATCAAGGGTAATCAAGGGCACAAGGGTAATCAAGGGCACAAGGGTAATCAAGGGCACACGGGTAATCAAGGGCACATGGGTAATCAAGGGTAATCAAGGGCACAAGGGTAATCAAGGGCACAAGGGTAATCAAGGGCACAAGGGTAACCAAGGGCACAAGGGTAATCAAGGGCACAAGGGTAACAAAGACACAGCATGAGGCAAGGGGTCATCACAAATTCTGAGCAGGGACTTATGGGATGATGTAGAGAACTTATAACCAATAAGAACAGAAATGATGATGTAGGCTACTGGAGAAGTACATGGAATGATATAGGGAGTGCTTTAAATGGGCCGGTACTCACCGGTACTGAGTACCGGCACTTCTTAGATTTATCACTCTGAGTACCGGCACTTCTCCTCTGCCGAGGAGAGTACCGGTACTCATGAAAAGGTAGGTGTTAAGTAGTCACTTTTATTATGCATTGTATTCTCTCATGATGTGTTGTGTTCTTTCAATGTACGTAGGTTGAGCGAGGCATGGAATCTCTGTGAGTTCTTCATGGATTCCAATCCAGGTTGTCAGTTGCTACTGGTGTCCTGGAGAGGAAGTCGTGCTGCCTGGCGCTCACCTGTTTTTGTGTATTTAACTAATAAACCTACAAACCTCAACTGCCTCCTCCGCATCATTACAGTAGGCTTATTGGCTGTGAGTGATGGTGAGCCGGAGTGGAAGGTGTCTCTGGCAGCCAAGGCGCCGCTTCTGTATCCCCGATCTGAGCCCCAGCTGAGCTATTCAGCAGGGCTCATTTGAATAATTGCCGGGTGCTCACCATCACGCTGTGTTTGACAGAGCAGGGTCCGTTCAGGCCCTGCGCTGTCAATCACAGCCACACTATCCTGTGCATTTGTGCAAACACAGGAATCATGGCAGTCCCCTGGCAGTGGCAATCAGGCTACGGCCAGTCCGGCCCTGGTGGCAATTAAAAAAGCCATGGTAGGTGAAGAGTATAACATGGCTTTCATCACACCCAAGTCTTTTGTGTGCCTGCTTATGTTTGTGTTTGCCTGCATTCGTATGCCTGTTTCTGTAAGAAAAAAGTGAGAGAGAGAGAGAATCAAAACACTCTCAGGAGGTATTTTAAAGAAAATGGGTGGCACTTTGTGTGTACATGTCTGCTCGGCGACAAAGATTCATAAATAGCATAGTAGGGAGGGTTGGTGGGTGGGTGAGTGAGTGGATAGATGAGTGAACAAGGGTGGATGTATAGATGGATGAGTGAAAGCATGGATGGCTGGGTGAAAGGGGGTGGATGATTGGATAAAAGGGCGGATGATGTGTGGATAAGTGAAAGATTGGATGGATGAATGAAAGGGAGGCAGGATGGATGAAAGGGTGGATGATGGATGAGTGGAAGGAGGGATTGAGTGAAAGGGTGGATGGAATAAAGGAGTGAAAGGGTTGATGGATAGATGAGCGAAAAAATTAATGAATGAGCGAAAGAGTGGATAAAGAGATGGATGAGTGAAAGGATGAATGGATAGGTTTTGAGTTGGATGGATGGATAGGTTTGGATATGAAGGGGGACAGACGGAATGGTGAAAAACTGAATGATGGATGAAAGACTGAATAGGAGACAGAATGTAAAGGTTAAATGGTGGACATCAGCAGGTAAATGGTAGGATGAAAGGATGAATGGATAGATCTATGGAAGAGACAAGAGATATATTCTGGGGAGGGTCATGATGATTTGCTTCATTTGCTTTGTGCCATAAGAGCTTTGGTTCGAAGTGGGGGTATTTTCAGTTTCTTCCTACTCACGTGCTGAAAAATATATAGTATTGTGCCAAACAACAGCAATAACAGTATGGCATTAAAAAGGTGCAACTATTGCAACAACAAAAAAGGAAATGTTAACATATTATAGCATTTCTCTTTCATTTTGTGTAATGAGTTAACTTGCTTTGTTTATATAAACACATTTCTCATGTGTTTTGGTATGTGCTGCAACTAATATAGAAGTCGTTAAGTATCATCATGTCTTGCCTTTAGCCCCGCCCCTAGCCCCGCCCCCTCACTACACATCTAGCTCATTTTAATGAGTACCTGCACTTATGTTTCCCCATTTAAAGCACTGGATATAGGATACTAGGGAAGAATAGAGGCACACGGGGTAATGTGGGTACAGAGACAAGGCAAGGGGTGATCAAGAATTCTGAATCGAGTACATACATATGGGGTGATATAGAGAACTGATGACCGATAAGAACAGAAATGATGATGTAGAATACAGGAAAAGAGTAGGGGCACAAAGGATGATGTAGGATCCTGGAAATAAGGAGAAATACAAGGGATGATGTAGGGCAGTTGGAAAGAAAAGATCTACAAAGGATGATGTAGGGCAGTTGGAAAGAGTAGGGACACTAAAGACAATGTAGGGTGCATGAGAAAAGCAGGGCTGCTGTGGGTGATGTACACAGTGAAAGAGTAGGGGCTTGTATTTAGAACTAGAGAGCATGTGATTGAGTCACCCATGCTAACACACACATGTAGTCATTAAACAGAAGAGGGAAAGAGCAGATCCCTTAATATGTGAATACATGTAACAGCTCCTACGTCAACACTGTCAGTTAAGGGCACCAGGGGAGTCTATCTACCTGCATGTGCAGCAGAGCATGATGGATGCAAGCCTGCTTTGGACCGTCTGTAGAGGATATTATGTGTATTTTAGCTTAAACTGGGTCATGAAGCTTGTTAGTCAGTCGAGGAGGAATAGGATATGGGTAAATGATTCCTTTCAGTCTTGGAATAGTTAGGTGAAGAGAAATCCTAAGCTTGCTGCTTATGAAGAAAACATAAGCATACTGTATAGTTAAATTTCTGCATGTGAAAAAACTATATAGATCTAACATTTATGGTGCAGGTCGGAACTTTTAAATATGGGTAAATGGCCAGCCGTTATCACGACATTGTGTGGAAGTTTGCTTTAGAATAAAGGCATATATATACGTGGTAGAGTTGCTAATTATTTATGTTTCTAGTTACTTTCTGGATATCCCTACCAGGGAAGTCACTTCTTGTAAAGCTGCGTCATTCATACCAAGAGGATAAAAGGTTTACTGATGTCACTTCCTCTGTTGTTGTGTGATATGCTGAGTAGAAGAGCCTGATCTTTCCACTTTCTGCCTGAGGCCACAAAAACCAAGGGCTGGACTGGCCATAGTGGACACCGGGCATTTCCCCGGTGGGCCGGAAGGGTGGGGGCCGGTTTTGTCATTGGGGGCCAGTTTTGCAGCAGTGCTGCAATGTCGGACCCCTGTAACAAAAGCGGGAGCAGTGCTTCTTGCTAGCACCCCTCTGCCCCCCGCAGATCCAGTCAAGCAGCAATCTGCCATGGCTGGTTGCTGTTCTCTGCTGGCTATACCTTTAACAAGCAGAGGAGCCCAAGGAAGAAGAGCTATAAAGCTATTAGAACATCCCACCTACGAGGGCGGAATGATTAAGTTGAACAGGGAGAAGTAGAAACACCATCATTGGAGCAGAAAGTCTGTGCCAGCCATTCTTGGCCCTCTGCTGCTCTGTTGTCTTCAATGGAGCTCGAGCATTCCAAAGTTCTGATATTGATTAAGACCAATCTCCCTTCAAAAACCTCCATCTGCTGTCACCTTGGCAACCTTTATCCAATATGTCGTTCCAGGGACGCTCATGAATGGTTCAGGCCCTCTCCAGGAACAAGAACACAAAATGTTTTAGGGCAAGGAAGGAATTACGTGTAGTAAAGTTACGAGTGCAGAGTCTCTGCACTCGTTTCGGAGTATTCGCACAGCGCCGTGCAGAGATTCTGCCCCGAGTGCGGAAACTCTGCACTCGTAATTTGAGTATGTGTAAATATATTTGTGAATCAGGCACCATGTGTATTCTAGCCTCCTCTAGCCCCAACGTAGTAGGAGAAGGTAGGAAGTTAGGAATTTTATAATAGTACACGATAACCCCACAGATATTTACTGGTGCCTGATGTGCATCGGAAGATGGAAGTGTCATGAATGGGTCTGGTATATTTTCTCCTATTAATTGAGTTTTCTTGGTGATTCCCTAATATAAAAGGATCAGACATTTCAGTCCATGTTCATACATTGTTAATTCTGTTCGAAAATGTAATCCAAATCGCTAACTACAATATCTCAAAGGTACTTGTGCCCAGGAAAAATGATGAGTAACATGGGAGGTGTTACGCAACCGGTTGACGCTACCTGTCTCTTCTTTGCTCCGCAGACATACATGATGTCAGTGCTCTGGTCCGACGGCAACAATATCCTCATATACAGGACATTCGAAGACTTCAAGAAATTGAATGTGAGTATCACAATGGACAAAATATAAAAAGTAGGCGCGGAGAACCATGTGGGTGCGCGCATCATGGACAATCCATAGAACGCGAGGCTGTCATTAGAAGGAAGACCTCATGAAGGGGCAAGCAACGCCAAGTCTTCTTAGCTTCGCTGGTGTTTTAAGGTATTCGTGTTCCAGAGCCAAAGTGGGTAGGCAAGTGGTTGAAGTGAGCAGAGATTAACAATCTCCACTGAATATTTTCTCAACTCCATTTCTTTTTGTAGTTAAAGAGCACCAGTTTTAGTTTTTCTGGTTGCCTTGATCAACGGACACTAGGGAAATGCCTCTCTCACTCTGTGATACATTCGCTATGTTTGAAGTTATGCCAGCCAACGGTCTTTTGGGGAGACTCCTAAATGCTCAATCTGGAGAATGTTTGGCGGAGGGACTTGGTTACCAAGGAAACCCAAATCCTGTCTAGTGAAAAAAAGGACGGTAAAGCCCAGGAATTTAATGTGACGTAAAGGACAGTGCTTATGAGACAGACCTGCAATAGCTAATATTATGACATAAAAAGAACACGTGCTTATGGCATATGTGGTAACTGCATTACTCAGTCTCCATTTTTTCTTTCTCAGAAAGATCTGAAGAAGCGATTCCCAATCGAAGCCGGTTTCCTAAAGAAGTCTGAACGAGTTCTTCCCAAGTTCAAAGGTAAGGGGTTTGTATAGGAATGTTACACGCAAAGCACCACTGCGTGGCATCATATAGTGACATAACCTTTCAATGAGCAGTTTGCAGAATTTGTGAGCGTCTAAAAGGGATGCTGGAATCCACTGACATTTTTTATAATGTAAACATTGAGGGGCTCATTTACAAGAAACTGACGCATCCGTATAGATGCGTCAGTTTCCCTGCGCCTGCTTGCGAAACCCTTGCGCCACCATGGATGCGCCGTATTTACAATACGGCGCACCATGGCGCAAGGATTGACAGATGCGTCAGAAATGTTGATGTACCTGTCAGCACAAAAGTCACGCATTGCTGGAGTCGTGTCACAAGCACGAAGCAACTCCAGCAATGCATGGGGAGGCCTATTTCGAATACACTGCGTCACTCCTTACGCCTGCTTCAAGCAGGCGTAGGGTTTTGACGCAGTGGCATCCTAGAAGTAGCGCAGTGAAATCTTGTAGATTTCACTGCGTCACTTCTACGAGGCTTTCCTGCGTGGGAATGCCCACCCTGCATTCATTATCCCTGACGCAGGTATAATGTGGCACAGGGCTTTACAAGGTGACGCATCTCCCTAGATGCGTCACATTGTAAATGGGCCACAACATGGCGCATTGTTTACTCCGCCACTGCGTCACAAAAAGTGACGCCATGGCGGCACAAACGTGTCGCAAGGGATTGTAAATCTGCCCCAGCGTGATCAAATGGCCTCCGTTCGGAATTTTTAAACAACTTTGGAAAGGCCACTCAATGTTCACCTTCCTTGAGCCACAATTTCAAAAAGGCAGATTTTCCCGAGTGACATCACTGTGACTAACAAAGTCAAGACTGCATGCCTTGCTATCACATACATATTAATGTGAGAAGTCATACTAATGTGGATATCTCTTCTCAACAAAGAAGCGCCTTGAAGGACGTATATTTAAAAACCATCTAAACTTTAAACAATTCTGTCTATTTTAATTATAGAAAAGCGGGCCTGAAAATAAGAGTGTGAGACATTTGGCAATGTGCCAAGATATTTTGTCAAGCTATTAAAATTGCACATTCTTATCACAAAACTTTGCACTGATGCAAAAAAAAAAAAGCAATGTACATCCAGCTGTGTAATTTTACTGTTTGTGAACATTAGAATTAAGCTGATGGGATCTGCCTAGGGTCAAAAATGGGGAAACGTATTCAAACCTATTTTGTTTACTATTTACACACTAAGAAATTAAGGAATGATAAAATACATCTTCTCTACCTTTAAAATGTAAAATATGGGTCTGCATTGAGTCAAAATCAGATTATCTTTTTTTTATTACATTAACTGCAAAAATAGTCTCAAAGTCAATTTGTTTTTTAAAGGTGCTCAAGGATTATGATTTTTCTACTGAAATCTTTAAGACTCAAAAAGATGTATAGGCAGCACAGGTATTCTATACGATTTTATAATTAATATTTATCCATATTGGCCTTGTTGGAAAATATTTCTGTAATATGAATTGGAGTAAAATCTGTACACACTTTATAGAATTACACACAAGAATACAAAATAATGCTATTGTATTAGCCCAGGTTTTTGCACCAGTGAAAAATATCTGCAGTCTAGCCTCCTGGCGCCCCCTTCATGTGGGTAAAACCACAACAAAGAGTTAGTAGTTGCACAGTGGTTAATTTGTAAAAAAAAAATAAGTGCCAGGGCTCTCATCAGGAGGCAGCTCGCACCAGCCCATTTCTCCTGTTAGCACCGCCTAAAACAGAACCAACCACAAACCATGAAAGTGGGGAGATTATGTGGCATAAAGACCAGAGCTGCCGGCTTCGGAGCTGGGGAATCAGGTTCGAGTTTCGGCGTCGGCTCAACATCCTGTGATTCTGGGCAAATCACTTAATCTCCCTGTAAATGAATGTTTCCTTAACTGGTGCTCATGAAAAGCGCTGGTGTTGATGATTAAGTGCCGGAAACCACCGGCACTAATTAAGCACTGAGTTGCAATGAACAGTTAGTATAGTTAAGGCTTCCAGTTTTCCATTTTTACTGATTTCTGCACCTAATTAAAGACAGAAGGCAACATTTTCCTGTCCATATATTTTTAAATAAAAAAAATAGGCAGAAGAGGTCTTCTTTTGAGTGACTTTCCATGCTGTTAATCATGACTGCGGGGTCAATGTCTGTGTAGATTGACCCCAAGAGGCATTTTAAAAAAAGGAAGAGATTTTCTAAAATAGCTGTAAATGTGTAAGTATTTGCATTACAGTGCTGATGCTTTAAGATGCTTATATTGTTTATACGTGGCTGTGCGCAGAGCTAAAAGATGACAGGGATCAAGGTGGTAGTGCGCGTCTATGGGTAGTAAAACGTGGCAGTGTGGCATATAAGCCAAAGACACCATCATATGGTAATGGATTTGAGTCCTCGTATAGTATTGATTAGAGTCGTAAAAGAGACAACACATTGTCTTTAGTTTTGAACAAATACCTTTTACTGACAGTTGGCATTTTTATAGAGACTGGTGGTAGCATTTGCATGTATTGTTGCATTCTTGTTGAAAAAGAATTCAGCCAATATATGTTTTGCCCTTGGTAAGATGTGTCATGGGGTTTTTCAAGGCGCTACACTGATTATATATGGAAGAAAAATGAAGATAAGAGTAGCTGGTGTAACTCACTCCATTTTTCTTGTCATTAAATGTGACTATAATATTTAATTATAGCCTGTGGAGTTCTCACCGCCCTGAAGTTAAGCAACAGCCATGGTCACATGGTGACCTCTTTTACACATTGGCAAAGAGACAAAACCCACTTGGCAAATTTTGTTTTTGGGCGGCTGCTTCACAAAGTCTGTTCCACAACCAGTGTCTTAGAAGGTAAATATTGTGACAAAGCGGAAAGCGACCACTTCCTGTGTGATGTCACTTCCCGCATAGCATCCCTCTCTTTCCCCAACATTGGTCAAAAAGTAATCTGTTTGGATGTTAAGATTCAGCCATGTCGTGTTGTCATTGCCATCGATCAATAAAGTAGATATTGTGTTTCCGTAGCGTACGTGTGGTTTCTCCAGATCTTCATGGCTTCCTCTAGTATTTACAGACTAAAGCTACATTTTGGGTGTTGGCATGTTAGCGTTTCATTGTGATTGCTTATCATAAGCAGGTTGTGGTTGATAAACCTTTAGGGCTTGATTTAGAGTTTGGTCGGACAGGTTCTCGGTCACAAACCTGGCTGATATCCCGTCTGCCTTATTACAAGTGCATTAGGCCCAGAGGTCGAAGTGGGCGGAATCGGAGGCGCACGATGTGCCCATACTTTTTTGATTTATGAAAGACCGTTCCCCTACTTTTTGTAAAAAGACAACCGTCCTGTGACGGTTAAATCCGATTGTTTCAATGATTCAGCTGAAGTGTGATCAGAGAGTCTTCTGTGCTGTGAAACCGAAGCAGGGCAGACAGTTAAACAAGTGGCCCTTTCCTGCCAGGGTGCTTGCCTGTAAGACACGCAAATGTGCGCAATGAGTTAATTCTGCAAATGTAAAGGGTAATATGCAAATGTAAAGGATGCTTGGGAGTCGGTACTGGCTTTAATTGATCTAATTATTCAAAGTTTTGTGATGACAAATATGTATTCTTTTTGAGCGCTAGTGCAAAAGCGAACAACTGAGCTGTGAAGTGCATGTTTTTAATTGTAATTGTATTTATATAGTGCTTACTACCCCTGATGAGTTATGTAAAAATTGCATTACATACTGTCTGTCTGGGTATTACTAAAATCTATATTTTGGAAGCATCATTTTATCCTAATCCTTTTTGCGCAATTTGTAGCAATCTATCTTATACTGTGTGTAATGCAAGTTTAAAATAGCAACTTACAAACTCACAGAGCTTTCTGTCACAGGCTGTCACCTTGTAGCACTAAAAATACACAAGTCACTATTCTCCACCGCACCAACCAAGATCGAATTCTGTGGCTCTCTGGTCATACACAGACCTCTGCAGTGCATTAACTAATAGAGGTTTCATAATGTACTATTCTCCATTTCAAACCTAGTAACATCTTTTTTTAATTCATTTTCCATCTAATCTGCACTTTATTTTATAAGTTTCTATCTGATGGTGAAAGACCAAAAACACTTACAGAATATTTAGTTTTTTTTGCCACATCTTTGACCCCGCCACCACGCTCACTGACCCCGCCCCCATTTCATGCAGCATCAGAGTTCCCATACTTTTTTTTAATGCACTTCGACCGCTGATGAGGACATAATGTACTTGCAATGAGGCAGACAGGCTATCGGTCACGTTTGTAACGAAGTACCCATCCGCCACACTCAAAATCATGCCCGAAGTCCTCTGCCAGCAATTCTTTTATTGCCACGATTTGCCCAGCTCTCTTCTTTCTGCATTGAGGTCGTTGGTCTACAACCATTATCAAGGGTCTGTACGTTCATCCCATACGCTCCCAACTACCTTGACTGCTCTCTTGCCAGTTTTAAGCAATGCAAAACCCTAGGTACGATTTTACAGACCTCGAGGGGCATTCACAAATGATCTTGCACACCTAAGTTGAACGTAGATGTGTAGAAATAATTTTTTATATTTTAAAATGTCATGTACGATTAAAATGCTCAGTTATCACCCAATGAGCCAAAGGGTATTCCATTTTACTTAGGATCCACTCACCGCCTACGTCTTTCATTGATTCCCTTGCCTAACATTATGTCTGGATTGTAGGCCTGAACTGATTAATCATCAAAAGCTCAAAGTATGAATTGGATAAACCCCTTATACTGCAGAAAATAGCACATGTAAAAATGATCATGTAGCTGTAGATCACTGAATACATCAACTGAGTATCCTTTGTGTAGTTTCACATAACAACACCCTCTATTTGCTGTGCACAGTATGTTTATATTTCAATTTACACACAGTCAATTGTCCAGAAGTCAAATGAAACAGGAATTTCTGGAACTGCTTATTTATCATCTATAAACAGCATCAATTGTCTGTGTAAAGTGTTAGATTACACAATGAGTTTTATTGTTTCTGGTCCTCATGCTTTCTATACATGGTCTATTACTATTCCTTTGGTGGTGTGTTCAAGAAATTGACTTAATTCGAACATACATTGCAACCGATAGGTAAATGTTGGGTCTATCCTTTTCAGAAGTGCCTTTTGTGTTCTGGAGGTCTCACGATTCCAACAGAGACATGGGGCAGCTGAAGCTACTGGCGGAGTACTCCAGAGACCTGCTCCAGACCGACGCCAAAGTCTCACAGTGTGAGGACGTGACCCAGTTCTACACGCCCCAGCTGAGCGACCTGGAGCCATCATTCCACGAGAACAGGTTTGGCAGCTTGGCACCTAAGCATCTCTTTCTGAGCGTGAAGATATGGCTGTGTCATAGGAGGGCGTGGGCTGGATTCTTCTAATCTGCGATTCACAGCAGAAATACTTGAATGAAATGTGGGTAGGAAGCTTTTGGATCAGGAGGTACAACAAATTTATCTTTTTGGAAGCCCCATATCCACTGACCAGAAGTAAGAGGAATCATTTTGCACCAGTATAATTTTGTTATCATGCCAAGTGGCGCATTTAGAAAACATAATTTAAAGGTAATGAGGCCACAATGGACCTCCAAATCACAGTTGGCGTAATCACACAAAGCAGCACTCTAGAAGGCCTATTGTTGCAGATTGTCGGAGATGCTAGGCTAGGCAAAGAGAACTATTTTTCTCTTCATTGGATTTAAAATTGGCAGTTTTTGAGAGGCTTTTAAAGGGTGATTGGAGGCAAAAGTCCCCCCTTTAATGTTTGTCATTATTGTTCCAATTGAAGATCAAATTTTAACAAATACATTTATATAAGTTGAATGGTCTTTCTAGATACTCCTATAGGAAGGAATATAGAGCACCACTCTACTTATATGACATGTCATAGGTGTAGTGCCTTTGACTTAAGGACCCCTCCTTGCTCGTCATTCTTGTTTATCACTCCGTACACATTTATGGGCTCTGTTGAGCCTGAAGTTTATTTCATGTTGAAAGTAGAACCCCACTTCCTTTTGAAAACTGGGCCCAATGTCTTTCCCTAGCCACACCCACCTTCTGACCACTTTACTGATGTCATCAAATTTACCTGCAACGTTTGAGCCTTTTACGTCTATGTGAATGTAGCAGACGGTGTCATGGGCTGGAACACCCTGAATGATATGCGTAATCCGACTGTGTGACCACTGTGAACCTTCTGCGCCACCACTTCATGGTATTCCACTGACAGCATAGTCACTCGCCGCGGACACATAGCATTCTTTACTCAACCTCACCAGTTCTCCCTGGATTAGCAAACTGTTTCTAGATCAGGCACTGTCTAAAACATCCATAGGCATTTTCTTCTGTACAATATTCTCTCTGCACAACAGGCATGTGATCTGCTTTTAATTAAATACTACATCCCAGGAACCTCCTCGCTGCCGCAATACTATGTCAACATCCACCCTTACCCTGGTCTTTGGACAGAGATTGGAGGGCAAGCAACAGCAGACCTGACTGCATTCATGCTGTTCTATGAAGTCAACCTCTGCAGCCCTTTCTCCCAACTAGGAACTGGTGCCCGCTTCCCTTGCAGGCTCTGCGTTGTCCTTAAGCATTCAGGCCCAGCCTGGTCTTTGGAAATGTGGTTCACGGGACCCTCTGTACCACCTATTAGGGGTATCTCATTCCCTTTTGTCGCCCACATACCCCACTTTCCCTCTCAGGTAAGCTTATCAGCTTGAACAAAAAACACAGCACGTAACATGGATGGTGATAAGATTAGATTCCAAAGTCCTGTGTCCAGAGGAGAAAGAACCAGGCCCACCACTCCTCTCAACTCAGTAATGTTGATCTAGAGAAAAACGATCAAATTAATGTACTATATATTATTCACTCGGTCCCTGCTCGTGGATGTTTCCCGGTATTCACAGGCACATCACCTCAACTTGCGTATTCATTTGTTCATGCAAATAAGCTAATCTACCTTTTTTAATTCATGAATTTGACTTCTATTTGCCAGGGTACAACACCGAGACATTGACACACATGTATTTGTACTTTTTTATGATGGGATTTGTAGGAGTATAGCTTTCGGTCCGTGAGGGACCAGTCGACCAACATCCATCTTCCCATTCGTGTGTAAGTTATCAAAGATGTTTGTGACCTTCTGCTTCAAACAACAACTCCCTAAAAGCCTTCTTAGCCCCTGGTACCCTTTGACCCTGAGGGCTGTAGGGTAATATAAGGACATCCCTCGTAGACAAGCCACCGCCGATCTCGCAGTCAGATGCAGTGCCAGTATGGACCCTCTTAGAGCACTAAGAGCCTTTTGATGCAGCTAACCACAGTATGTCACTAGACTCGAGCACACCATTGTGGGCATAATTTGCACTTCCGTTATCTGGTGTCATTGCTGTCAATTGCAGTGTTAACCAGCATCACGTGAAGGCAAGAACAACCTGGAACTCGAGCATTAGGGTTGCAACCAAAGCTGCTGCGCTGTGCTGCGTTGCGTGAGAGGGAGAGAGTGGGACAGCTCTGCCTGCTCTCTTCCTAGCACTGGCGCACAATCAGGCTACCTAGCTCAGCGCACACATCTTTGCACCAAAGTGCAAAGGTGTCTGCGTCATGTCTGGTATAGGTTTTTTACTAGAATAGTACCCTTCCAGTACAAAAAGCTATACCTAGACAAACTTTAAAACTTTTCCTGCTTTAGATGGGTGCTGTGCTGTGCAGGACACATGCAAAGTTGGAAATGTTTGGAGAAATAAAATATTTCTTTCTTAACGCCTGCCTCACTGAGGCATTTTTGTTTTTGGTGCATAACTCTCTCTACTATTGTTAGTAGATAAGGCTTTGCCTTAAAATACATGGGTGGTTGCCGCATGTAAAGGCCCCCTTCATGCTCATGTACCACCCATGGAATGGCCCCTTTGATGCACACTAATGCAAAGTTATGCAAATCAGTGCAAAGCCCTGCTTTGCATTACTTTCAGGCACGTTTATAACTCAAAACAAGTTTTGTACTGGAAAGTAAATTCCAAAGAAACATTTTGCACCAGTTTGCATCACTTTTGTGACCCAACTCGAGCACAAAATGTTAGTAAATCTGCCCAACATGTGCGCAACAAAATGGAATCGAAGCCTTAAAGGGGCCATCCAGTGAATGATGTCACAATAGATCTCAAAATCTCAGCTGACATCATCAAGCAAAGCAACGTTCTAGAATGCCTATTGTTGGTGACTCCTGGAGATGTAGGGCTAAGTAAGAAGAGCTGTTTGTCGTTTCTACACTCAGTGGCCCCTTTAGTATGTTTGGTCCAGTAAACAGCTCTCATCCCTGGGCAGTCCCCCAGTGTTCATGCCTCCCGGGTCACATTTCGTCATCCTGGCATTTCAGAATGAGACTTTGATCTGTCTTCGAAAACTTCCTGACATACTAACCCAGATTAATTCATTGAAATGTTTAAAGTACTGCTAACTTAGATCTAAGGAATAGCTTTATAGAAGACATTACTGTAGCAGGGGTATCTTGAGTACAAGGCAATGTACACAGAACAGGGTGTGTGGAGGGCGGCCAAAGGGAGGGGCTCCAAGTAAACACAGGTGACAGAAGCCAGGACGTGATGGGGAGGAAGGAAGAAACATTAAAGGTTTTTAGCATTACACATATTTTCATATTGAAGCACGCGGTGTTGCAATGATTTACCCAGAATCACAAATCTTAGGTCAGTGGCCGAAACTAGGGCCAGTACAGTCGGTTTCAAGACTGCAACTAAGGCTCTTATTATGAGTGGGCCATAACATTCCGAAGCCTGTGAAAACCCCTGTGTTCAGCTGACACGTGTTTCGCTCTGGCTCGTTCTGAATTGTAAGAAAAACAGACTTTATTGCTTGATGAAATCCAACCTCTGCAGTTAAAATTTCAGTAGGCCGATTCTGCCAGACATTAAAATTGGAAAAATACCTGGTAATTACTGAAGATGTGAATTTTGTTGGGCAAGCACCAAAATCCACAAGTTATCCCCCAAGAACTCCGAGTAGGTGTTATTTATCGCTCCTGATAAATTCCGACTCCCGCAGAGTTAAATTTTGCAATAAACATAGCTTCATACCCCGGCCCACTCATAATGTGAAGCTGAGTTCCTAGAGCACAGCCCATGCCTGATGTAAAAGGATGCAGAATTGTGCAAAGCAAGGAAGTGATGTGAGTCACTCAGGTGGAATGGGCCCTGGCAGCCTCTCTGTTGGTGGAGCAGGACATGACCCCAGGAGGTCAGGCATCTCTTCACTAGTTCCAGCCCAGTGGCATGTCACAGCCCCAGTAACACTTTAAATGTGCTTTTTGAATCTCGTATTAAATTGTTCCACTTCCTGCTTTAGTTGTCTTCAGGGCAGTGTCAAATATTTCAATGAAGCTCTAACCACGGTAATAATGCCACTAATCCAGAGAGGCTGTAATTACTGCTGCCCGAGCTCTGGCATTACCATCCCTTAATTACTACAATTTACTCTTTAGTGTGCTGTTCCTCAAAGTTTTGTAAGACATCCTTGTATTATTAGGTTTTTAGCTGTGAGTTTGGCATCACAACAGACCCTTCTTTGAAGATCAGCCCCTCCTCCTGTGTTTTGCCAGCATGTTATTGAAAGAGGATCCCTAAAAGCCATTCGCCATTGTGTGCAAGTGCATTTAGCTGTCAGTGATACTCAAAGTAAGGCCTGGGGGGCACATGCGACCCCCCCCTGACCTTCACATGCGGCCCCCACCTGAACGACTGCACTGGAGGACTGAGAGCAATAACAATTCATAAAGATGTTAATTAAAGCTGCAAGCGTTTATTTACCCTAACTGAAACGAAACAAAAGAAGCAAATAAGGTGTCCTGCACCATTTAACTTTAGGAACATATTTTTGAAACATCTTTCAACCAATGCAGAAAAATGAAATCTCTTCAAACATTTAAAAAAAAAGTGATTTTCATTAATGTGTTTCACCTTTGTACGTCAAATTATATATCAGTGCTTTGAGATTTTGTTAAAGTGGCAGTTTTCAAAATGAACATAGAAGCAGTCATGCCGCCTGCCAACCTGGCAGCGATGCCAATACTGAACTAAGAGGCAACACAGTTATCACGAGGAACCCTCTGGGTGGTCTGGGCTGTTATTATAGATGGGCAACATTATAGTTTAATAGATCAAACACAAGAAAAATTGTATACAGCGTATTTCTTGACCACATGTATTTCAAGGCAAAGTGAAATTAGACAATTACCTAGGATCACATAAATTGGTCAAGGGGCGAAGCCATGATTAATCCCAGATTTTATGGTTTCACATTGTGCAATTCGATTTCATTCCAGTTCAATAATTAAGTCACGTCCTTGTTACACTTGACTCTCCCAAGGTAGTGATATCAAGCAGAGAAGGCTTACCCCAGGTGGGGTAGAGGGATTACGACTCCGATACAGCATAACAAAAAGCCCCACTGCCACCCTGCTGGCATCAATGCTGCCCTCGGGCACACCACAGGCCTTACTTTGTGGCCCCTGGGAAAATGTTTGTGAGTACCTATGATTTAGCAGATGCCGACATGAAGGCCCTGTACTCAAAGCCCAAAGTCAAAGCTAATGAGATCAGGTGGTCTCTGTCAGTCCTAACCTCAGCCACCCGCCACTGCCCTACCCACTGCAGTACCCACCGACCCAGGCCTGCTCATCTGAGGGCAGCTAGACTGTCTCACCCATCTATGTGCACAGCTCTGTTGCCTTCAGTGCACACCTGGTGACCTGCTGCCCTCAGTATACACCCGCACTGCCCCTTTTGTCTCAATACACACATGAACTGCCTTGCCTGTCCCAGCACACATGTGCACTGCTTGCCTGTTTTAGTATGTACCTTGTCAGGAGTAGTAAGCACTATATAAACACAATTCCAATTAAATTCACTGCCTTGCCTGTCTCGGCACACGCATGCACTGTTTTGCCTATTTCAGTATGTACATTCACTGCATACCTGTCTCGGCACATGCATGCACTGCTTTGCTTCTTTCAGTACACACATGCACTACCTTGCCTGTCTCGGCACACGTGTGCACTGCTTTGCCTGTTTCAGGATTTACATTCACTTTCACTGCATTACCTATCTCGGCACACACATGCACTGCTTTGCCTGTTTCAGTATGTACATTCACTGCATTACCTGTCTCGGCACACGCATGCACTACTTTGCCTGTTTCACTACGTATTGTATTGTAATTGAATTTATATAGTGCTTACTACACCTGACGAGGCGTCGAAGCGCTTTTTCAGCGAGTAGCACGCTATTCAGGAACCCATAAAGGATTAGTGGTGAATTATTATAGTGAAATATGAAAGTAATTTGAGTGGTGGGTATGTTAGTCAGTTATTTGAATTGAGAAGGAAGAGGGAAGGGTCTCGAATTTTTGGGGGGTTGGAGTTTATAGCCATAAGAGGGGGTTTGGGGTGTGTAAAGGGGAAGGGGAAGGGAAGGGGAGGGGAGGGGAGTTAGTATAGGGAAATATGAAATTAATTTGAGTGGTGAACATGTTATTCTGTTTTTTAGATTGAAAAGGAATAGTGGAGGGATAGAAGAGGGAAGGAGGGATAGAAGAGGAAAGGGTCTAGAATCTCTTTTTTTTAAATTTATTTTTTTAGTTCATAGCAGTATGAGACTGCATTACCTGTCTCGGCACACACGTGCACTGCATAGCCTATTTCACTATGTACATTCACTGCATTACCTGTCTCAGCACACGCATGCACTGCTTTGCCTGTCTCAGTACACGCATGTCCTGCATTGCCTGTCTCAGTACAAACATGTCCCGCATTGCCTGTCTCAGTAAGCACACGCTCGGCCGTGCCTGTTTTAGAACATGCCTGCCCTGCTTGTTATCTGTCTTTACTCTTTAACTGCCCTCCTGACTGCCCATCTTATCCAGCATCCATTCTTTGTACCTTGCAGCGTCGTGATCATGCCCTCGGACGCCACAGACGGCCGGAAGGAGACCGGCAGACTACAGCCCGAGGCTGCCATCACAGGGCGCATCACTTCTGACCGCTACCAGTGCGTGGAGGCCTTCGAGACCAAGGACACCAAAGGCCGACCCTTCAAGGCGCAGAAGGGGGACTCCCTGGAGGCGCTGCTCAAAGACACCACCGGTAGATACATTCGGAATGTCCAGCAAGCTCTGATAGCAGGCCCGCTGCCTCGGCACGGGGCCCAGGGGGTAAAACGGGACTATGAAACGCAAAAACCACAGTGGAGTAGAATCGGTGGTCGAAGTGGAGAAAAAAAGTAGGGCGAACTGTGGGGGGAGAATCAGAAGGCGGGAATAGCGCGAAGATTGGGTCAGTGGGCCTAGTCAGAGGTGTGGTCAGAAAGAGAAAAAACATCCCAATTTTTAGTATTTGTTTGGCATTTCACTGACCAGTTACATACAGCTTATTACATTATTTAATTCAACCAATGGATACACATGTTTATTTAAGGTTTAATATGAGTTATTGACACTAAAATACATTAAAAAAGTGGGATACGTTTCCAACCACAGAATGTTGCAAAAATGTTTAAAAGTGGACTCGCAAGCCATTTGTCTCCGAGCCATGCAGTTTCTGTCATCAGCACTTCTCCTCCCTTTAAAGAGCAGTTCAGACATGAATGGCTAAATATCCTAGTTTGCAAATGTTTTCCTCATAAGTATGGCTCTGCCATATTTGCCATATAATGCATCATCTGCTGCATAATCTGACGAATTTAACAAAAGAATTGTAGCTCAAACAGATCAAAAGTTACTAAAAAATGTGACTTGTGTTGATGCGAATCGGAGGGCCTTTTGCAAAGGTTAACTGGTCACCTTTCTCACTGCTGCATTTGTATGTTACACTGGTACTAAGGAGGCAAAATCTTTGCAGAGACTGTTAGTTCGTCGAAAAATGTCAAAATAATAAAGTATCAGAAAATGTACCGCATTACGCTGCAGCCTTTTTTTTGCTGCATAGTTTAGTCAATACTCACACATAATGTTGTCCTCCATTGCTGCATAATTCCAGTGACCCCAAAGCAGGCAGCACATGTTAAAAGTGCTTGTGCATGAAGCAGAGAGACAGTGAAGTTTGTGAACATAGTTTGGTGTGCATGCAAATCCTGCATTGCCGATCCCTGGTGAGTTGCACTACTACTGCTGAAACAAGGCCAATGGAGGTAATAATGGGTGAGGCGGACTGGTCTCAAGAGTCCTGTGACCTCAGTGACAGAGTCACTGTTGCTCTAGGGTGTGCTGCTTCATAGGCCTGCCCTCAAGACTGGAGGTGAACTTCGCAAAACCAAAGGGGATGATGGACGGAGTGTTGAACATTGCAAGCACTCACCCCCAGTCAAATGATCTGGGTTTAATCCATCATCATTCTTTAGCTCACTCCGCCACCCCAGTTCAGACATGCAAATCAGTCTGACCCTGTGCCTCATGGGAACAGTCCAGCCCGAACTGCCAAGCCATGTCTTCCCTGGACTGGAAACAAGCATCCTGGGACCGGTTTCTGGCTTACAGCTGTCATCAGCCAGGCTATCTTGAATCCAGTGGCAAAGTGAGCAAGGGACCCACGTCTGGGCATACCCTGCCAACTAAGGGCGAACATAGCAAAACCAAAGGGGATGATGGACGGAGTGTTGAACATTGCAAGCACTCACCCCCAGTCAACTGATCTGGGTTTAATCCATCATCATTCTTTAGCTCACTCCGCCACCCCAGTTCATACATGGCCATATGCAAATCAGTCTGACCCTGTGCCTCATGGGAACAGTCCAGCCCGAACTGCCAAGCCATGTCTTCCCTGGACTGGAAACAAGCATCCTGGGACCGGTTTCTGGCTTACAGCCGTCATCAGCCAGGCTATCTTGAATCCAGTGGCAAAGTGAGCAAGGGACCCACGTCTGGGCATACCCTGCCAACTAAGGGCGAACATAGCAAAACCAAAGGGGATGATGGACGGAGTGTTGAACATTGCAAGCACTCACCCCCAGTCAACTGATCTGGGTTTAATCCATCATCATTCTTTAGCTCACTCCGCCACCCCAGTTCAGACATGGCCATATGCAAATCAGTCTGACCCTGTGCCTCATGGGAACAGTCCAGCCCGAACTGCCAAGCCATGTCTTCCCTGGACTGGAAACAAGCATCCTGGGACCGGTTTCTGGCTTACAGCCGTCATCAGCCAGGCTATCTTGAATCCAGTGGCAAAGTGAGCAAGGGACCCACGTCTGGGCATACCCTGCCAACTAAGGGCGAACATAGCAAAACCAAAGGGGATGATGGACGGAGTGTTGAACATTGCAAGCACTCACCCCCAGTCAACTGATCTGGGTTTAATCCATCATCATTCTTTAGCTCACTCCGCCACCCCAGTTCAGACATGGCCATATGCAAATCAGTCTGACCCTGTGCCTCATGGGAACAGTCCAGCCCGAACTGCCAAGCCATGTCTTCCCTGGACTGGAAACAAGCATCCTGGGACCGGTTTCTGGCTTACAGCCGTCATCAGCCAGGCTATCTTGAATCCAGTGGCAAAGTGAGCAAGGGACCCACGTCTGGGCATACCCTGCCAACTAAGGGCGAACATAGCAAAACCAAAGGGGATGATGGACGGAGTGTTGAACATTGCAAGCACTCACCCCGGTCAACTGATCTGGGTTTAATCCATCATCATTCTTTAGCTCACTCCGCCACCCCAGTTCAGACATGGCCATATGCAAATCAGTCTGACCCTGTGCCTCATGGGAACAGTCCAGCCCGAACTGCCAAGCCATGTCTTCCCTGGACTGGAAACAAGCATCCTGGGACCGGTTTCTGGCTTACAGCCATCAACAGCCAGGCTATCTTGAATCCAGTGGCAAAGTGAGCAAGGGACCCACGTCTGGGCATACCCTGCCAACTAAGGGAGAACATAGCAAAACCAAAAGGGATGATGGACGGAGTGTTGAACATTGCAAGCACTCACCCCCAGTCAACTGATCTGGGTTTAATCCATCATCATTCTTTAGCTCACTCCGCCACCCCAGTTCAGACATGGCCATATGCAAATCAGTCTGACCCTGTGCCTCATGGGAACAGTCCAGCCCGAACTGCCAAGCCATGTCTTCCCTGGACTGGAAACAAGCATCCTGGGACTGGTTTCTGGCTTACAGCCGTCATCAGCCAGGCTATCTTGAATCCAGTGGCAAAGTGAGCAAGGGACCCACGTCTGGGCATACCCTGCCAACTAAGGACGAACATAGCAAAACCAAAGGGGATGATGGACGGAGTGTTGAACATTGCAAGCACTCACCCCCAGTCAACTGATCTGGGTTTAATCCATCATCATTCTTTAGCTCACTCCGCCACCCCAGTTCAGACATGGCCATATGCAAATCAGTCTGACCCTGTGCCTCATGGGAACAGTCCAGCCCGAACTGCCAAGCCATGTCTTCCCTGGACTGGAAACAAGCATCCTGGGACCGGTTTCTGGCTTACAGCCGTCATCAGCCAGGCTATCTTGAATCCAGTGGCAAAGTGAGCAAGGGACCCACGTCTGGGCATACCCTGCCAACTAAGGGCGAACATAGCAAAACCAAAGGGGATGATGGACGGAGTGTTGAACATTGCAAGCACTCACCCCCAGTCAACTGATCTGGGTTTAATCCATCATCATTCTTTAGCTCACTCCGCCACCCCAGTTCAGACATGGCCATATGCAAATCAGTCTGACCCTGTGCCTCATGGGAACAGTCCAGCCTGAACTGCCAAGCCATGTCTTCCCTGGACTGGAAACAAGCATCCTGGGACCGGTTTCTGGCTTACAGCCGTCATCAGCCAGGCTATCTTGAATCCAGTGGCAAAGTGAGCAAGGGACCCACGTCTGGGCATACCCTGCCAACTAAGGGCGAACATAGCAAAACCAAAGGGGATGATGGACGGAGTGTTGAACATTGCAAGCACTCACCCCCAGTCAACTGATCTGGGTTTAATCCATCAGCATGGATTGTGGTGGACAGGCCTTCAAGGTTAACTCACACTGGCCACCTCTAGGGTCCACCTGCTGCTGCTAAAGCACCAGGACTTCTAAGGTCTATCGGGACCTTTTAAGGTCTAGCATGGGAATGTGCTCCCTCAGGAGAGTGGTCTGGTCATGAAGGCTGAACCTGGTTCCCCAGTTCCAAATTAGGCGGCTCTGGCCATAGTGCTACATCCTCCCCCCAGCTGAACACCATACTGCTCCACTGAGAGAAACTTGCACTGCCTTCAGCTACACCCCAATTGTGCCCCGCTATAAACACCTGGATGCAACTCAATTCAAATTATGCACTAGACAAGAATAAAATGCTGCCTGAAAAAACAAGCATTTGCAATGCAATAGGTCTTGCATTTGCAAGACTTAGAGCAATTGCTTTTGTAACTATAAAAGCGGGTGCAGTGCTCAAACAAGAAAATTATTTACTGCTCAAACAAAGCACGGCGCCCGTGCATATAAAAGTTATCCGCATGGCGGCCCGTGAAGCGGCCGCCATGGTATTAAAAAAAAAAAATTGTTAGATTCATTTTTTGGGCAAAAAATATCCCAGTAGTAAACAACAAGCAGTGTTGTGAGGGTGCAGTACCACAGGCTGTCAATAGGTGTTCTGCGGGACCTCTTTTGGCCAAATATGGTACTGCACCCTGCAACATGGCCAAGGAAAGGATGTGGCGCAGTGGTGAGTGCTGCCGACTGGGGAGCTGTGTTCGAGTCTGATGTCAGCCTCATTGTTTAACTTCCCCCGAGCGCATGTATAGCTGCGCTATATAAATAAAAGCTAAAAATGTAAAATATCATAATAATTCAATGCTCAGGGGTGGGCAAGCAGTGTTGTGAGCAAAAGAGCGGTGGCCTCGGTGGGTTGGTGGGGGCCTGGAGCAGTGTTGGGGGAGGGGAAGGCACGGACAAGCAGTGTTGTGAGCAAAACAGCAGTGGCCTCGGAGGGGTGGTGCGGGCCTGGAGCAGTGAAGTGGGAGGGGTGAGGGGGAGGCACAGGGAGATCAAGGGACCAAGCAAATGAAGGGATGGGACCGCAAGCAAATGAAGCGACAAAAGTTTCATTGCTGAAATCAGGACTTTTGCAAAACTTTGGCAGTATAAAGAATACTTTGCACGGCCCTACATGTGGTTTCACCAGTGATTGGTGCACTAGTTACCATTTGTTCTTCCTTCTGCTGTTTTTTGTCCCCACAAATCCTAACATTTCTCTGACTACACCATCTGCCATATACCACTGTCTGAAACCTTAAAGGCCATTGGATGAATCAATCTGAAACGTCAGATTGTCTCCAGCGGCACTCCCCAGTGCACAAGTGCATCCTGGGAAGAAGGCCCCACACTGAAGATGTTTTGTTCTTTTCTGCAGGCTGGTGGTTAGTGGAGAATGAAGAAAAACACCTGGCCTGGTTTCCTGCTCCCTATTTGAAGAAAACGGGATCCTCCAACGAGCTGCAGCCAGGAAGAGAGTCACTCTATGGCGGTAAGTCATCCTCAGGACATCCACCTTGACAAAACCTCTTATTACCAGGAGACACATGTAGTTCATACTTCTTTCAATGAACGGATGATACAATGCTGGGTTTAACCTTGGGAAGCAGATGCCAACTGGCTCAGCACTGGGCAAATGCCCAGGTTCCTGGCAACCCAATCAAAGTCTAATTTCCTCCATTTTCTGTTTTTGACACAACACATCTTACATCTACTTTTTAACTCCATCTTTGTCGGAGATGGATTGGCCAATAGAAAGGCCTGGAGGGCTTGACTAAAGGCAGATCAGCTCTTGACTGTGTCCAAGGCCCTCCATGTCTTTGATTGGTCCAGGCCAGATGGGACATCTCCAGATTTTGCTTTTGGCCAATCAGCTTCTCTTCCCAGTGGTGCTCTGCTGCCCTCCTGCTTCCAACCATCACATTATTCCCTCTCTTCTTCTAGGTGTGCTGTACTATGCAGCGAAGGCTTACGAGGCAAAAAGTCCAGACGAGCTGACCGTGGAGGTTGGGGTGGTTGTTGAAGTTCTTGAAAAATCAGACAACGGCTGGTGGCTGGCCTGGTGAGGGTCTTAAATGTTTTCACTTCTTGAAATGAATCTTCCTGAATATGTCTCTTCTCACCTTGGACTGTGCTACAATTCGAATGGACACTTACTCTGTTTGTACTTGATTTTTCAGTGAGGGATTTCTCAGATCACCTTTGTACTGAATGGGTGTTTATGGCTAAGAGGCCTCTGACATCCGCTGTCATTTACCACCACTTCTTTACTTTGGGAAAGTGCAGCCTTCACCCTGGGGCTGTCCCCAGGTAAAGGCATTTGGGACACTAGCAGGCAGATCTACTAACATTTTGCATTGGGTTTGCATCACAAAAGTGAATCAAACCAGCGCAAAATGTTTTTTAAAAATATTCCTTCCAAAACAAAAAAGGCAGAGAAAGTTGTCTGAAAGTAACGCAAAAAAGCGCTTTGCATTAGTTCGCATGAGGGGGGCGTTCATGGGTGGCCCATGGGCGTTCTCATGCAACCACCCCTGGGATTTGAAGCAAAGCCCTATCTCCTAACAATAGTAGACAGGGTTTTGCGCCCAAAAATTGTACCTTTTTGAGAGCAGCATTAACTTGGAGAAATGGTTTCATTTTTCCAATAGCACACATCTGAAGTGGGAAAAGTTTAAAATTTTGTCTAGACAGAGGGCCTCATTTATGGGTTTTTTGCCAGAGGGCAGAGCAGAAGGGCTTGCTGCTGCGCTGCCCTACAGCAAAAGAAAAGGGCAGGAATGCACAGTATCCATTAGAAACGGTGCATTCCTGTCCTTTCCCCCTGCGCCGGTGCACAATGGGCTGCCGTGCGCCAATGCAGGCATCTTTGCACCATGGTGCAAGGGTGCCTGTGTTGCGGGATGATTATTTTTGTGCAGGAAGGGAAACCTTCCTGCAGAAAAACAATCACAAGAGGCTTTTTCCTCTTTCTACGTGTGCTGCAGAATTTTTCAGGCTGTTAGCACATTAAGCCCAGTGCAGGAATATCAGGTTTAATGTGGATCGAAGAAGGGGAAGGGGAAGGGGAGAGGATGTGGCATTACGGCCAGAGCTGCCGACTTTGTAACTGGGGAAGCAAGTTCGAGTCTCGGTGTGGACTCAACATCCTGTGATTCTGCCCAAATCACGTAATTTACCAGTGTCTAAAAAATAAAATAAAATATGTTTGTCCTTGTGTAATGTAACTGGTGCTCATGTAAAGCACTCCAATACCTTTGGGTCAAGTTTGTGCTATATAAAACTGCAAAAAAAGGGTGGAAAGTTAAATGGTTTTCAAATACTCATGCAATTGTTAATAACTTTGACACATTTTTATGGATCTCCACAACACATGGTAGCCACTGACTTAGGGCTGAAACTCTGGGGTCTATGCCAGACAGCGTTGACTGGGACAGTGGTTCTTCAATAGGTAAGTTTCATAAACCCACATATTCCAAAAGAAATAGAAGAACATGTTAAACAAGATGTATTATATATCTATGAATGCTGATTTGAAAGCCTGCCCATAATGTTTCTGAGATGTTTTCTTATTTCCTCCTCTGCTGCAGCTGCAATATTTAAGGCCTCCTAAATTCCTTGCAAAATAATTCACATGGCCACCTCTTTCCTTTGGAAGTTAGGAACCATTTCCATGTCTGTATGAAACTGGAGTGGGGAGGCTGAGCTTGCAGGAAATTAGAGAAAAGTATTTTTAATACATCAGCCCTCTTCCCTTGGGTCCACTCATTTATTAATATTCAAAATACCGCTTGAGTGGACTAGAGGGTAATCAGAGGCTTCAGGGGGGTAAATTCTCAATGATCTGGCCTGAGGGAAAAGTAAAAGCTGCTGTGAACTGAACTATTCTTCAAAAATCCTCCAGTAGTGACCGCTCTTTCATCTGCTTTCTCCAAAAGCTCTGCAGAACAGATCTGGGGTGGTCAGTCCAGCTATGGTTCTAACCCAATCTAATCCTAATCTCAAAGTATCATAGGTATGGGTATAGGGCGTGTGCCTTTGCATTGCTCTCTCATCTCATTGTATTTTTGCTCTTTCCTGCAGGTACAATGGGCGTACAGGATATATTCCTTCAATGTTTCTTCAGCCGTACACAAATCCACACCAGAAATTCCACATTATCCTCAACAAAGGCATTCATGCCTCCACCCCTGATCTGCACCAAGCCAGCAGCACGTTGAATGTTGCAGCCATGAAAAACCAAAGAGCCTCAGTTGATGACCCATCGCAAGACAGTTCAGCCATTGTGCGGCTCGAAGACCGCCGGAAGGCGTTGAGCAAAAGGAAATCCAGATCCCTTAGTGGATTACCCACCACAGAGGGGTCATCAGACCAATCACCGTTCAATCTAGAATTGAGCAGGACGCAAGGAGAGGCAGTGAGCTATAACCCAGATAGTATCTCCAAGCCCATCCCTCGACCGAGGAAAGTGCGAGTAGCAGAAATAGGAGAACGGGACCTGACAATAGTGGGCTATAGCTCACTCATAAAGCGGACACCAGCTGTAAGGAAGCCATCTCATCTGCCCAGCCAGCCAAGTAAGGATTCTGATGAAGAAACCTCTTCGATGAGTGGCTCTGATCCATTCCTCAACTCCTCAAACAAGGACTCCTTGTTGAATGCTCCAGTGGTGCCACCAAGGCCCAAAGCACATGAAATCCTGCAGAAGTGCACCACGGTCACCAAGAAGGCAGTGCAAAGAACTGGAAGGCAGGGACTTGCCCTATAACTCCATGGGCCTGGAGCCAGCAGCAGATTACGTTATGTATTACCACAGGTGGAAGCTGGGTTCATGGATTACACCAGTCTCTTGAAGTGAGTAATTTAAAAAGAGGAGAGAATGTTGCTACGAAATTCAGTGACCCCCCTGAAATAAGGGACTGCTTGAAAGAACTTATCTGACGAAGAGAAGGTTCTGTGGCAACCAAATGACTGACTGGAATTTACAGTGATTTGTATTAACATTCTCTGTGATGAGTAGACTTCTTAGTATCTATTGTTATATATTATGCCCATCAACTTGATTGGCCACACCAAGTCCCATCATCTCAGGTTCGGTTCTCCTGCCACTTCTCCTTCCTATTGGTATTTCATGTTTTTATTACCTGTAAATATGTGCCTGTTAATTAACCCATGACGCTAACTGTGATATTTGTACTGTTTTACATTTCACATATTATTTATACAAACATATTTATATATATATATATATATATAAATAGTATATTTGCAGATGCGCAAAGTGGAATATGCTATTTATTACCATTGTTGAGTGTGGGAGGGGCCATGATTCACGAGAGGTGTGGATTGAGCGGGTCATGGTGCTCTTTTCCTTGTTCAACAATGTTACTAAATAGTATAGTATGCTCTGTGAATCTTTCTATTTGAGTTATGCAATGGTATTTTTTCATTTTGTTTGTTTCAAAAAGAGATATTTAGCCAAAATCAGGATACTCGGTTAGATTTGGCAACACGATCAAATCATATCATATTATCATATTGTATCCATGTGTAAAATAATTGTAGTATGCAATATGCGAGGCAGTAAACAGTGGTTTGCTAATGTCAAATTTGCTCTACTGTGGTAAAAAAGTTTAATTTTTAGTAATACATGTGTGGATGTGCATTTATTAGTACAGTTGCTCTAAATATTGTGCTATTGGGCCACATTCATTTTTACTGCCGGCGTCGTTATGGTTAAGTCAGAGTTCCAAATGGAAAGACATTTTTTGTTTTCTTAATAACTTTGGTGCAGTATGCCGATTCTAAATAAAACTTTCTAAAAATAAAAAAAGTACATCAATATTGGGTTCCTCATGGCAGTTTTTGTTTAGATCCATGAAGCATGGGCCAAATAAATGGAAGGGAGTCTCATTTTACCCCCCGTAGGATTCTTTCCCTCTCGATATAGAAAATAATTATACTAAACTTGGCATGTAAGTAGAGCCTTATTCAAGAAAGTGCCTTTGCTCAATTTGGTGTAAATAACTGAAGCAGTTTTCGAGATATTATCATTTAAAAAGTGTTCTGGTTTGGGCATGAAGAGGTTAATTTTAGAGATACCTTGACAGTTGGAAAACTAGGGGCATATTAGCAAGACCCACGTTAAAATTATCGCCGTTTTAGCGGCAGGAAACTGCCGCTAAAACGGCGATAATGGGCTTGCTAATATGCGTTATAGAATTCCAATAGAAGCCCAGGTTAGATGTGCATAACGCATATTAGCAAGCCCATTATCGCCGTTTTAGCGGCAGTTTCCTGCCGCTAAAACGGCGAAAATTTTAACGTGGGTCTTGCTAATATGCCCCAACATTTTTAATTTGCCTATAACTTAATCAGTGTCTAACGAACTTGTATGAAATTTGCAGATGATTAGCGTGTTCAGCTTACCCTTGGTATTTTTAAATTTGTGCAGTGTCGTCAAGGGGGGAGGGGGGGGGACATTTAAAAGTGGACGCCAAAAAAGTGTTAATTTGCTAATAACTATTGCATCATTTGACTAAGCCACATGAAATCTGGCAGACATTTATCATGTTTAGTTTTCTGTGGGTGTGGCAATTTTAATGCAGATCCATTAAGGTGGCAAATTGAAAGGGGAGCAAAAATGATTTCATGTGTGAATAACTTTGGTGCTTTGCAAGAAACTGAATGACATTTTTCAGGCTGTTAGCACATTAAGCCCAGTGCAGAAATCTCAGGTTTAATGTGAGTCCATGTAGGGAGAAGGAAGAGGATATGGCATTATGGCCAGAGCTGCCGACTTTGTAACTGGGGAACCAATTTAGAGTCTCGGTGTCGACTCAACATTCTGTGATTCTGCCCAAATCACTTAATTTCCCCCTGTCTAAAAAATAAAAACAAATATGCGTGTCCTTGTATAATGTAACTGGTGCTCATGTAAAGCACTCCAATACCTTTGCATCGAGTTAGTGCTTTGTAACACTGCAAAAAAGGGTGAGCAAAGTTAAATGGGTGTTCAAACACTCATTTAATTGCAAATAACTTTGACACATTTTTATGGATCTCCACGACACATGGTAGCCACTGACTATGTTTAGCTTATTTTGAGTCTTATGCAAACCTGTCAAGGGTGGGAACCCCTAATGGGTTGGTCAAAACAATAGCATTTCCCATTTTAGCTACAAAAGGAATCTTTGCTCTCTCATACAGAAAAAAAACGTGAACCCAATTACAGAACATTTGTCATGAAACTAAAACTTTACTCAAGGAAGTGCTATTATTTGGTTTATTGTAAATCCGTTCATTAGTTTTCAAGAAATTAGCATTAAAATAATGTGTTGATGGTCTTGAATGGGGTAAATGGTAGATACATCTGAACGGATAGTCTGTAAATCCAAGTTTGCAAACGGTCTCTGGACGTAGATTTAAAAATACAGCCCCTATTGGACAAGGAAGGTTTAAGTTCCTTTTGTCCATTTTCAGTTTTCTGTCTATGGTACCAATGTTTTTTCCAGGAACCCCATAAAATAGGGTCCACAAATCCTTAAAAATACCTGGCCAATCAACGGCCAGGTCCTACGGCCAACCCATGCTATGCATGTTTGAATTCCATTCGCGGCAGGGGTTGGCAGTCTGTGACAGCTTAGCAAATGAACACTTTTCCACCCCCTCCTCCCCCAGGAACTGTGCCCATGTTGACAGAGGTGCATAAAAACCCATATACTATGGGTACATGCACTTAGGGTCAGCCAAATCCCATACCCGTCTGCGAAACGGCCCCAAAGATATCAGTACAGAAAATTATTTTTGCACCCCCTCTTTACCTTTGCCCCCTTTTTCAGATCTCCCAGAAACCTGAGATCCCTGCACTGAGCATAACTTGGTAACTGCCTGTCACATATCATGCTATTTATTAAATAGCACCAGTGCTATTAACAAATGAACACCCACCCACCCATTTCAACTCTGCCCCTCCTTTGTGGATTTACATGGATCTCAATATATCAGGAATAAGCGACACATGATAAGGGTCTGCAAACTGCATGCACATCTATGGTAAGGCACCAAAGTTATTAGCATTTAAATATTGCCCTTGATGAATCAGCACCAAATTTGAATTATTATACTATTATTATATTAGTGCCAGTGGTGTTAACATTGGTATTTCACATGAGAGGTCAGCACTGTGAAATATTTTCCGTAATTTACTGGGCTGACTTAATTTGCAGGAAATTCAGCTTTCACATAAGTAGGGAAATGCATAGATAAAACAGGGGGGCATATCATCAAGACACATATCGCCGCTTTTTCGGCACATAGCGCCGGAAAAGCGGCGATTCAAATATCGCACAATCATCAAGGCGGCGCTAACATGCATTAGCGCATGTGAGCTGCCGTTTTCCGAACGCCTCGCCTTGCTAATTAGATGCAAAGTAGGCGTTCCTCACATAGAATCCATGTAAAACATCGCTGACACAGCATCGCGATATTAACAAGGATGCCCCAGAGCCGCAAAGCGCCGATAATAGTTGCGCTAATGCTCCTTAACGCTGGATCCTAACGTCTGGTATTTTCTTGACTACCCTATGTGTACTATTGGAGGTGGATTCTAGGGTTGAGGCCACAGGGCCCTATCAGCAAGCTCATCTCCAATTCTGCTGGATTATCGCTGGTTTTCCAGCGATGTCGCCCCATATTGCCGGCTATCGCTGGGAATATTATCGCCAAAGTGCTAAGCTTTGTTGATACAGCGCTAGCCTGGCGATAATTTCCTGCGATAGCTGGCGTTAGTGCAAAACGCGCTAAGCGCGTTCATCGCTGAGGCTTGCTAATATGCCCCAGCATTTCTTGTTTCAGTGCTTGTAAAAAAAAGGTTTGAACAATTATAGTACTGCTCCCAGACCATTAATTAGTACTCGTGACAGGCTCACCCTTGCAGGCCTATCTTTGATGCAAGTCTGTACCAATGAATCCTCCACAGTGTGTTTAAATAAAAATTGTAAAAACAGAACCCTGTATGCAAAAAGCTAAGTACACTGTCCCAAGCTACTCTTTAGTTTACCATTTTCAGTCGCGTTAAATCTACTCTGTAGTGTCAATGTACTACAAAGGAAAAGCACATTTTAAAATGCTTGTTTTTATTTCAATACAATGCTGCTTTCCATTTATTATTTCACTTACATAACATAAGTATTTGTAAAGCGCACGTTCACCCAGAAGGGTATCTTGGCGCTGAATAACAGATGTTTATTGTTACCCAACTCAATTATACCATTTTATCAACCTCAGATGGATGAAAGGCTGATTGGACCCGCCGGGAGTTGAACCTGTGAACATGAGGTCTAACACAGGCCCATGAAGTGGACGCATTAGTCCACTGAGCCACCAGAACCAACAATACACATTGTTGCATGGAAACACGTTTTAAATATTCGTACATTATCTATTCCCCAACAAAAACACACACATTTCTCGAAACATTAACAGACATACGTGCAGTCTCAAGCAAACAATTAATGCTAAAAGAGAGGGTGCTCGGCGAGGTATAAATCCAGGTTGATCTACTAGGACCTCGACCACCCTGGCCATAAGCCGCAGCATCCTATTCACAACTACCTGGGCCAATATTTTGTTCTCCATATTTAATAAGGATAAAGGCCTATTGGACTAATATTTTTTGTCTTCCTTCCCTGGTTCTAGTAGTACCTTTAGTAATGCCCACTTGTGGTGGGAGGCAGACAGCCCAGCTGCAAGGATTTGTAAGATACTTCTAGTAAGTAAGGCTCCAGTTCCTCCTTGTATACAATACGGCAGTTAACCTATCTGTGCCAGAGGCCCTGCCCTTATCAAACCAATAAATGATACTACAGACACCTGTAAGCTGTTCCAACTTTATTGCCCATACAGAATTGGATGTCCCATATGTTACCGATACAGTTAACCTGGCTCCAGTTATTTTGTGGCACTCAATCTGGAGAAGGGAATCTATTTTTGACACCCAAAAGCTAATCGAAGATTGCCTATCTCTGGAAAATGCCCATAGGATCCCGTGGATTTTCTACATCAAATCCGCTCTTTCTTCTCTAGGCCTAGAGCGTCTATTTATTTCCCCTAGTGACTGCTCTAACATCTCAAAATGGGAGATAAAATCCTGCTTCTTTAATCAAAGGGCCAATGTAAGATTAAAGACTAACTCCACAAAAGTATCGGTCAAACTATATCTAGAGGGACCTATGGCACAGGAGGGGGTATCTTCATACTTATTCACTGTGACAAACTCACGTCATAGATTCTTTTTAATCAGATTTCGATTGAAGTTTATCCCGTGTATGTTGGCCCATCCAGCTGGAATTTATTCCATAAATGAATTACCTTCTTGTCCTTGTGATGGTGTTTCCGTACAGTCAAACTTACAAATTTTTTTCTTTTGCAAATGTTATATGGAACCCCGCAAAAGATTTCTATTGCCACTGATGCGTAGATATCATTTTAAACAATGTTGTGTAGCAATGTACTTTTTACAATCTTTGCCTAACCCCATGGTCTGTTTCTCTGTGGCGTCTTTTTTACCTCATTCACGAAAGATCAGGCGATTGTATAATATCCGAGAATGAATTTGAAACCTTTGTCCCTATCAGCTGGGTTTTTACCAATTGTCTCTTAACTATGATTGTTATGAACCTCTTTATAACTTCTAACTGGTTTTGTAAATAATTTTCTTTTGGATGGCTGTTTTTTAACTGTTGTTTATCTGTACTTTTATGATCTTATAATATATGTATCGAATAAAGTGAATTGACTGACCGATACTACATTCATAGTCGTCTCTGTCAAAGTGGTAAGAGTAATGTGATATGTAATCTAAACTGTAAGATGGTTTACAATATTTGCATATGTCCCATTAAAGGTAAGGCCATGAGCATTGCATTTGGTGCACGCATTATGGCTTGTGTGCCAGGCACTGCGGCGTGCAAATCATATAGTTCACATGGCAGGGCCTTGCTTATAAGACCATAGCATGTTTAAAAAAGACTGGTGAAATTCAGTGAAAAAAGACACAGTTAAAGTGCAGCTTTGAGTACAAAACAAAACCTACAAACTGCTGAAATTCTCCAGTTACGGATCAGTTAACTAAACATAACATGCATGCTTGTCAAGTACTTCTTATGATCTCATATATTACATCACTCATGACATGTTAAAGAACATCAGTGATGGCATCACTCATGCTGTCTCAAATTACATCACTGATTACATTATCCAATGCTACCCTTACTCTGTTCATCAAAACAAAAACAGATTTAATTAAACGACCACAACCAAAAACACCTATATATTGTTGTACATTCTATCACCATGTAATATAAATTAACTTACAAATAAACGAACAGAAACATGGCCTCAAAAATCCATACCCTCTCATAGTATATGTTTATAGCTAGTGCACCATACACCTATAAAATCAGTACTCAACGTTTAGTTCAAGAGATCCACCATTATGTTGTGAAATAATATACTTAACCAATAAAAATCTATTCATTGCTTTTAAATTATACTGCCACAAAAACAGTAGATCCAAAACAATGTATTCCAAAAGTAGGTTTTACTCATATTACATAAAATATAAATATATACATTTGTCAATCACAACTTTATAAACATCTGTGGAAATATCAAAACTAACATCAACAGCAGTATAATGGATGATATCATTAGTGATGGCATCAATGAAGTCATAAATGAGGTAATATGCAAGATTATATGCAGTACTTGATAGGGGTCTAAGTTATGGTTAATTTCCTGAACCATAATTGGAAAATGTCATTATTTTTTTAGTTTCCATAGTAACCATAACTGCACGTTAACTGCGTTTTTTCGAGTGAGTTTGAGTGTTTTTAAACACATGTGCTTGTAAGCAAAACTAACCATAACTTCACTTTAACCTTTGTTTTTTCTGTGAATATATATAGAGAAAGGTAAAGCCTTGAGTGGACTATGAAGCTCCATGACTTTGCCTCTGATGTGGTACTTAACCCCATTATCAGACGCAATGTCCTATGTGGGTCACGCTGCACCTCCCCACCCTCAACAATGGTAATCAATTGTACATTTTTCTAATTGCATATGCACATATGGTTTATGCCATGTTGTTTTTTCAAGTACATAAGTTATAAAGGCAGGTACTTAAGGAAGTCCAGACTACAATCCCATTGCATAGGCCCATTGTGTGGGCAATGAAGATTCAAGAGCATGATGCTGTAGATGGTTCAATATGGAGCTCTTCTACATTAATAATGTGATTTGACCTTTGCACTTCAGTACTATATGTCTGCACCTGTGTTTATTACTACACTTGCTCCACATGCAGTGTTTTATTAGGCCAATAAATATATATATATAGATATAGATATATATAGATATATAGATATATATAGATATATATAACACAAGTATTCCCTCACACGGACTGCTGGTGAGAAAAGCAAGCCACTCCAAGGTAGGGTTTCACAAAGTTCATGGTTTAATGGCACAAAAAACAAAGGACGCGTTTCGACCTCTTACGGGGTCTTGGTCACATGACCAGGTTCAAAGTTCAGTGATACAAATAGCAAAAAAGTCATGCACGACGCAGCGTGCTGAATAATAAAAATAGTAAACAGACTGTATGGGTAACAAAATTAAATTAATCAAACTTCTCATTTTCAAAAAGGAAGAGGTAACATTAAACGAAAATTTGTAACATTTCATTTGTCATTGTTAGTAACATGGATGATTACAGCCACACTGTGTAAACAACAATTGATTATCATGATTACAATGGTGATGTATAAATGGAGGCCCGCATGTGTTATTGGTTCGAGTATTCGAATCTGACATGTATATTTAGGATACTAATGCGGCACAATTTTGCGTAACTAAGATGACAACCTGATATTACCGATTAAATTCACAGGATGAGGTATCCATAGAGTGATTGGCATACGGTGTAAAACAGAGACATACTATAGGATCTAGTACCCAAGGCTATCTTGTCGCAATATATATGCAGAGGTATCTGGTCAAGTATTCTTGATTACATGTACCCAGGTCAAGAGATAAGTCATAATTATTAATTGGTAATAGTACCTAAGATCAGTTACATCAATGTTAAAGACTAAAATAACCTGGTTTTATTGTTACATAGAAAAGATAGAGAAGGCCTAATGCATAAAGACTTTTGCAAAAAAGAGGGGGAAGGCGGTGCATCATAAGTAGGGCTCCCGGTTTTATGGTATTTATTTTTCGGCATTTCGGTCTGTATTTATCCATATTTATTTTTTGCTCATTTTTTCTGTATTTATCCATTTTTATTTTATGTTTGCTACATAAATGAAGCTGCAATGGGTATTTTTGCACATTTATTTAACTAATAAATGTATACTTGCATTTGAATGTCCAAAAAGGTTTCAGCAGTTTACAGTGCAATAGCGTTATCTGAAAACACTTGCATGGTAGAATAGCATCAATAAATGTAGATCTGCACTTAATTGGGAAATCTATTGTCTTTTTTTCATCTCCCCTACCTCTCACTCTGTACTCCTGCTGACCTGTCACTCATGATTGAGTGTAGAAAAAATCATCCAAAGAAGACCTATTTTCTGTATTTTTCTGTATTTAAAAATAAATACAGACAGGAAAATAAATAGTTTTCTGTCTGTAATTAGCTGTAAAAATCAGTAAAAACGGAACACAGGGAGCCCTAATCATAAGGAAGACGTTCCTCTGCCCCTCGTGCTCTTATAGTAAGTAGTGGCTATCCTCCAGTCGGAATTCTTGTTCCCCGAGTTTCTGTCAAAACAGATAAAGACAATATTAGTATCAGTACTGAATACAAACATCTATAACAAACTGGTGTATAGTTTGGGCATAATTTTTTCATCCACCCTCCTCTTAGGACCGTAATTCTCCCGATCTATTAAATGGTGTCATCAGTTTCTAAGACATTTTTCTTCAATAATACTCGATTGAGCACATGCTTACAACCTTGAAACACAATAAAGCAACAAATCATAAAACTCCCATACAAAAAAAATTAAGACAAAAAAGTAGACATACTGATAAAAAGCCAGAGATTTGAAAGCAAATCCTGAACTATTCAGAGTCGGGCAAGGTAGTCTCAGATATAGATTAAAGATTAAAGATGCGAATGAAGTTCTTCATCGTTATTTAACCCTCTCGGGTACATACTGCCTGCTTGCAAGATAAAACGTGATTCCAGTCTGCGAAGTGCTTGTCCTCTATTACCACCTCTAGGGCGTTTCAAAACAGTATCCAACCCAAAATATTTTCCCACGGTCCAGTCACTGTTATGGACATCGTGAAAATGTTTCCCAGTGCAATAACTGAAATCTCGGTTCGTTATAGCTCTCCAATGCTCAAGGATATGCTTTTTAACTGGAAAGGTCGTGGATCCGATATACCACTTGTCACAAGGACAAGTGATTACGTATACCACGAAATCTGTACCACAATTGATGGGTTTTGCGACTCTCCACACTTTTCCAGTTCTCTCTAGTCTGAGTTCTTTTATCATCCTCACTGTGGCTACATGCCTTGCATTTTCTGCATTTCCAGAAACCTCCTCCCCTCTCAAGCCAGTTTATCTTATGTGTTTTGAGATGGCTGCTGCAAAGGATGTCTTTAAGAGAAAAGCTCTTTCTGTATGTTATAGATGGGGTGTGTCCTAATTTGCTTTTCAAGAGGGAATCTTGGGTAAGGATATCCCATCTTTTATGCAAGGTCTTTTTTAGAACCACTCCCTGTGTATTAAATGTGGTGATAAAACTGATGTGGGTCGTATCACTATCTACTCCTTTCATAGGTTTAGGCGGTTGGAAAAGAGTCTCGTTTCTTTTAACCCCATCAGCTTTTTCCACACCTTTGCGTAACATTTTGGAGGAGTAACCTCTCTCTTTGAATCTTTTTTTTATGTCTCACTTGTTTCTCTCATATGCAATTTCAGAGCTACAATTTCGTTTAGCTCTAAGGAGTTCCCCATAGGGGATACTCCATCTGAAATTAGGGGGGTGACAACTGGCCGCATGGAGTATGGAATTTCCAGTGGTTGGTTTTCGGTGTAAATCTGTTGATAGGTTCCCTCCTTTCACGGTAAGCCTGAGGTCGAGGAAGTCTATGGTATCTTGGCTGTGCTGCACAGTGAATTTTATATTCATGTTATTATCATTCAGCTTGGTGACAAACGTTAGTAGATCACATTCCATTCCTTCCCACACAAAGAAAATATCATCTATACAACGCAGCCACAGATTTACTTGTTTTGTCCATGGTTCAAGGTCTTCGCTCCACAGCACCTGCTTCTCCCACCAGCCTACTGTGAGATTGGCATAGCTGGGGGTGAAGCAGGTGCCCATGGAAGTGCCCTGTACTTGCTTATACCACATGCCATTAAACATAAACACATTCTCAGTGAGACAGAATTCAATCATTTGGAGTAACATCCGAGTGTGTTCTAGTAGATGTATGTTACGAGTCTTCAGAAAATGTTGACATGCCCTCAGGCCGTCTGAGTGTCTGATGCTTGTATATAAGCTTTCAACATCGAGACATACCATCCAATGTTCTTTACCCCAATGTAGGTTTTGGATTTTTTGTAAAAAATCCTTTGTGTCTCTCACAAATGAATTGAGATCTTTAACATATGGAAAGAGGAAGTGATCCACGTAAATGGAAGTGTTCTCCAATAAGTTGTTTTTTGAGGACACAATGGGACGACCTGGGGAATCAATGTTGTTTTTATGGACTTTAGGTAAGAGATATAGTGTTGGTGTTGTTGGTGTTTCGTTTTGTTGAAACTGTCGTTCGTCCCAACTGATCAGCTGATTATCAAACCAGCTTTTCAAAAGGGCTGAATATCTGTTTTGTAAGCCCTCCAAGTAGGATTTGTCAACCCTCTCGTAACAGGTGTTGTCATTAAGCTGTATCTTGGCTTCCTGAATGTGTATATATATGCTGGTCTGATTACTACACTTGCTCCACATATAATGTTTTATTAGGCCACACTTCTTCTCACTTTCACAGCATATATATATACTGGTCTGATTACTACACTTGCTCCACATATAATGTTTCATTAGGCCACACTTCTCACTTTCAAGATATATATATATATATATATATATATATATATATATATATATATATATATATATATATATATATATATATATGCTTTACTTTAGCCTCTCCACCAAAAGTTTTTATATTCACATCACCATGGGCACCCCCCCTTTTTTTTACACAATATGATTGAAACAATCACTGGCACAGAGTAACTCACTAATTGCACTAACTACGTTCACCAGAATGCATTGCAAAAGCCAAAACAGGAAGTAACTGTTTTTTAAAAAAGTTAGGAAATAAAAGATGTCCCAAATAGATGTTGAATCCTCCTGTGATCAAGGTCCGAGTATTAGGACCGAAACGCGTAGGTCTTGGCAAAAACCTTCCATTAAAAGCGCAATGAAAACTGACCCAGAGTGAGTGCGATCCTTATTGCTTCGGCGAAATTGGAGAAAAAAAAAAATATATATATATATATATATGCTGTGAAAGTGAGAAGTGTGGCCCAATGAAACATTATATGTGGAGCAAGTGTAGTAATCAGACCAGTGTAGTATATAAGAATAGAACGAAGTCGCTTTTTCCCAGCCGCTTTGCTGTGGCGAGTGAAGCAATACCAAAGGGGATGATGGACGGAGCGCTTGAGCTAATCAAACACTCACCCCCAGTCAACTGATCTGGGTTTAATCCATCATCATTCTTTAGCTCACTCCACCACCCCAGTTCAGACATGGCCATATGCAAATCAGTCTGACCCTGTGCCTCATGGGAACAGTCCAGCCCGAACTGCCAAGCCATGTCTTCCCTGGACCGGAAACAAGCATCCTGGGACCGGTTTCTGGCATTTCAGCCGTCATCAGCCAGGCTAGCTTGAATCCAGTGGCAAAGTGAGCAAGGGACCCACGTCTGGGCATACCCTGCCAACTTAGGGCGAACAAAGCAATACCAAAGGGGATGATGGACGGAGCGCTTGAGCTAATCAAACACTCACCCCCAGTCAACTGATCTGGGTTTAATCCATCATCATTCTTTAGCTCACTCCACCACCCCAGTTCAGACATGGCCATATGCAAATCAGTCTGACCCTGTGCCTCATGGGAACAGTCCAGCCCGAACTGCCAAGCCATGTCTTCCCTGGACCGGAAACAAGCATCCTGGGACCGGTTTCTGGCATTTCAGCCGTCATCAGCCAGGCTAGCTTGAATCCAGTGGCAAAGTGAGCAAGGGACCCACGTCTGGGCATACCCTGCCAACTTAGGGCGAACAAAGCAATACCAAAGGGGATGATGGACGGAGCGCTTGAGCTAATCAAACACTCACCCCCAGTCAACTGATCTGGGTTTAATCCATCATCATTCTTTAGCTCACTCCACCACCCCAGTTCAGACATGGCCATATGCAAATCAGTCTGACCCTGTGCCTCATGGGAACAGTCCAGCCCGAACTGCCAAGCCATGTCTTCCCTGGACCGGAAACAAGCATCCTGGGACCGGTTTCTGGCATTTCAGCCGTCATCAGCCAGGCTAGCTTGAATCCAGTGGCAAAGTGAGCAAGGGACCCACGTCTGGGCATACCCTGCCAACTTAGAGGCGAACAAAGCAATACCAAAGGGGATGATGGACGGAGCGCTTGAGCTAATCAAACACTCACCCCCAGTCAACTGATCTGGGTTTAATCCATCATCATTCTTTAGCTCACTCCACCACCCCAGTTCAGACATGGCCATATGCAAATCAGTCTGACCCTGTGCCTCATGGGAACAGTCCAGCCCGAACTGCTGTGGCGAGTGGGCGGTGGGGTAGCGAAACCCCTATTATTCTACAAAATCCTCTCCTCTGATCCCCCACTTTTATAGGGTAGAAAGGAAACAGGCTGCCACTCCGACGTAGTAATCAGCGTGCATTAATTTTTCTACAAGCAATGGCAGGCAATAGTCCAACGGTTCAGAACTAACAGGCTCCTTGGTCACGTGTCCAAGGAGCCTATATATAGGTGCAGTGAGAGAGAGATACAAACACCATTTAAAAAATATTTGCAGCATTCAAAAATAAATATGCTCTAATTTCTTTTGAAGAAACTCAAATCACTTGTTTAAAAATTGTGTAGCCTGTTATCTCCTGATCATTTGCTTCTGGTCATAGGTCATGGCTAGGTGTACCCGACCTTTAAATTGCTATCCTAGAATAACTACAGAATTTACCCATAGACCAAGGAAGTACTGGGACAATAATAGTTACAAACAAAAAGATTCCTTCTGAGTGTCATTAATCAAAACATTCAAAACAGTGGTTGATTGTTAATTAATCCAATCAAAATCACAAATATATGTAAATATCAATGAATATGAATATATGAAGACTTGTTATTGGTACAACAATCTTTTATAAAGAATTATCAAAAGGTTCAAAATAATATACAAAAGGATGTCCAACTAACACACCGCGCGGGTTCAGTGATGAAAAACAGTAACAAGGTGATCATACAAAGTCAAATAGACAATGGACTGCTCAATTACAGGGGTAAAAAATAAAAATAACTAATTATATTGAGGGGAGAATCCATTATTTGTTCAATGGCTACAGACTGATCAGTTGCACAATAAATTGTCTTTATGCCCTCTATTGTCCATGGCGTTTCAACTGTTAGCATAATTTATGGGTCATCATCAGGATAGAAAACATGTAGCAGAGCAAGGATAGATCCCAATTCGTTCGATGAAGAATGTCCAGAAAAAGAGCAACAGCATTGTCCTATATGTAATGAGTAGGTATCATGAAGCAGAGTAGGGCTTGCTGAAGTTCCAATAAGGTAATATGGAGAAACCACCAAAGCACAATTGAGCTTGGGCAATGAATTAGCGTCTAAAATAGTGGAAATCTGATACGGGGGTGTGATAGAAAATCTTTTCAGGATGCTGGTATGTGAATGTTCCAGCCAGCAGAGGCTTTGGTAAGTAAATGCCGACTCAATACCATTCAACAGTGGCAAACAATTAGCTAATAGTGGAAGATGCTGGTACATCGCAGGCAATCGGTTCACCTAATTGGAGCGTGGGACAAAAACTCCCTATGTCAAGCTAATCTCCGAAGTAATGGGAGAATGAATCTCATTGACAATGGGGGCAATGGCTTTTTTTGCACTAGTTTGGTTCTGTGTGTAGCCTTTGAGTGTCTATGAACACGGTATCCAATAGCGATAAATACAAAACAAAACCAAAAGAAAACAATCTCAGAGGAATGACCTACGAGAAAGCTGCATGGCTATGCGCATCATTTATAGATCTTATGCTGGGGTAATGCAAAGTTTTCACTGCCTCACATCAAACAAGAGGATGTTGGAGAATTAGGTGTATTGTATCTGTCATGTTCTGTGTGTGCAGGGAATCTTTACTGAAACTTAAGACCAACCAAATCCTTTTCATAGCTATCTTAATCTAAGTGCACTAAAATGAAGCACAACTTGACAGCAAAAGAAAATATAATTTTACATGTTTTAACTAATTCAAAAGCGAGTTTTAAGGAAAGTAAGGAACATTACACCCTTTGCCACTGGGAAATTGCCTGTCTGAAAAAGACTACCAGAGCTCGTTTGCCCCCTAGGCCTTTCTATTGAAACAGTGCCCTTTGTTCTCTCCAGTAATGGGATAGACAAATAATTCCTCCATGTCAACTGTGCACCATGTGTAATGAAGTACCCAAAATGTAGTTAGGGTATATGCAGGTTCTTTATTGAAGAGCATCCCATCCCTAGGTCAGGCAGCAAACAAAACCAGCTGTAATTGACTCACAGAACACCCAATGTGTCATAGCTGGGCTAGAACTCCCTTAAATTCTAAATTCCCTCTTCATATAAATACAATGCCTAAATACCACACATCCTCCTCCTTTGCAACAACAAAACAATTAAAACAAAACCTCTCAAAACAAATAACAAAAAAACTGAAGAAACTAAAAAAAAAAAAAAAAGTTCCACTGTGAAACTCACTTGAGATACTGCACTTACTCAGACCAGACTGTTCCCCTTGTATTCCGCCACTATGTTAAGGTTCCAATTCCTTACATCGTCCACCTTGATTGCATTACAAAACTGTTTGACGACCCTCTGAGGACCTGTAAACTTGGAGCCACTCTTAGACAAAACAGGTCTTTTTATCATTATTAAATCTCCCACTGACAATTCAATTTTTTTCCTCACCCTTCCTGACATCATAGTTCTGCTTCTGCTTTACAATGAATCTCAACTCTTTCTCACCACCATTCTTCAATGATTTCCACAACAAACTTCCACCTTTTCCCCAATATAGCCAACCAGGAGATAACTCAGTATTACCCTTCCTTCCCCTGAATAATTTGAAAAGGACTTCTCCCGTAGTAGTATGTGGAGAAAATCTGTATACATATAGGAACTTCTTGAGTCCTTCCTTCCAATTTCTCCCCGCACTCACTTCCAACTGAATACATTCCTTTATTGCTCTGTTGAATGTTTCCACAGTACCATTCCCTTCTGGATGATACGGCAAACACTACCTGTGTTTAATACCTCTCTTTTGTAAGAACTACTCCATCTTAGCTGACACAATTGAGGACCATTGTCAGCCAAAATAGCATTAGGTAATTCCTCACGATTAAAGATTTCACTAACAAATCTGTAATTCTCTTGGTTTCGACACCATTGACAACACCAATCTCTGCCCAACGAGAAAACTGATCAATTAACACCAGCAGATGACTGTAGGTCCCCCTCGAGTACAGCGGCCCAACAACACCAACTGCCACCACCTCCCATGGTTTTGACAGAAAATCCCTACAGATCATCAGAGGATTCCTAACATTATATACCTTGTCACTAGCATACAACCTGGTCAATCCCTAGTTTTCCACTCTATCATCAAACCATTCCTGGCCACCAGTAATTTAAATGTATTCTCAGCTTGGCCTTATTCATCCCCTGGTGACCTTCATGTCCCAAACTCACGATCCTTTCTCTCAGCACAGTAGGTACTACAAGTCTCATTCCACGCAAAATAATATCTCCATCCAATGACAATTCATCTCTCACTTTCCAATAGCTTCCCATCTCAGAACTTTTCTTCAAATCTGAGCTCCAACCATTGCACATTGCATCGGAAACCTGCTGCAAAATAGGATTGGTAGCAACAGGACCAACCCATTCTTCCTGAGATAAAGTCCCTTCTGTGACACTACATACTTTCACCTGCAGTTCTTCATCCTAAATCCCTGCCTCAATCACAGAACTCAAGCTAGAAAGACAATCTGCAACTTTGTTCCGCGGCCCTGGACATAACATACCTTATAGCAGAACTCCTGCAAACCAACAATCCATTTACAATTCCTCATCGATATCATGTTAAGTCCTTTCCTGGTTAAAACCTCTACCAATGGTTTGTGGTCAGTAAAAACAGTAAACTGTTTACCCCCCACAAAATTCTTAAACTTCCTGACCGACCAATATACTCCCAGAGCCTCCCTTTCGATAGTCGATTATTTTATTTCTGACCACCATAAGGACCTGGAAATATATGCAGTTGACCTCAACTCATCTCCATCAGATTCCTTCTGCATAAGAACCGCACTAAGACCCTTAGTACTGGCGTCCGTCATGATAAAACACTCTTTGGAAGGCTTAAAACAACTCAAATTGTCAGCACTGCCAAGTTCCTTTTTAACATCCAGAAACTCTCTTTCACACTCTTCATTCCTGGTAAATTCTGCTCCTTTTTCAAGTAATTCCTCATGTTTAATGTCTTGGCAGCCAAATTAAGTATAGAACTCTAACATGCCTAAGAAAGATAACAATTCATCTTTTTTTCTCCGTACTATGCAAACTCAACGCATTCGTGACCAACTCCTTCTTCGGGTAATCTCCTTCATCATTGAAGCCATGGCCCAAATACTCTTTCTGTTTTCCCAAACGCACACTTACTCAACTTCAGAGTCAAACCATTCTCTCTCAATATGCCTAACACCTGACACACTTTTTCGTCATGAACTTGCAAGGAATCACCATAAATCAAAATATCGCCCTGGAAGCATTTGACTCCCTGAATGCTTCCGAACAGACGATACATCACATGCTGAAAAATAGCAGCTGCAGACACCAAACCGAAAGGCATACGCACATAACAGTAGGTTCAAAACGAAGTGATGAAAGTAGTAAGGTCCTTGGAATCTTGATGCAATCTTATCTGGTGATATGCCACAGTTAGGTCCAAAGTGGTAAAATACTTCGCTCCGAGGAACAAAGAGACCATCTCCGTGATATTGGGAAGAGGAAAATGATTACTTATCACGCACTTATTCAGGGCTCTCAGGTCCATACATAGCTTGATATTGCCTGAATGTTTACGAGCCACTACAATAGGAGCAACCCACTCTGAACTTTCGACCGGCTCAATGATCCACTCTTAACAATCTCTTTACCTCATTCTCAACTGACTCTCTCATAGAGATAGGGATGGACACACTCTAGCTACGACAGGTGTAGTTCCTTGTTTAAGTTTAATTTAATGTACATAACCTTTTAAATATCCCAACTTGTTACTGAATACTTCCAGAAACTAATCCACAAACTTGACAACACACTCACAAACTCCACCACCTGTAATATCAAACTCTTGCACCACACATAGTCATAGTTTTTTTAAAGTAATCTCCCTAAGCATGACAGGTGTTGGAAAGTTGGGATCCAGTATAACATCTAAATCCCTCTGGTGTGGCTAACTCAAAACACTGTCTCCTTTCACCAGAACATACACCTTCCCATCGACCATGTTGCTTTTGTACTTGATGTCAGTTTCAAAATACCCCCTGAGCTCAATGGTCTGACTCCCATATGCTCCCAGAATTACATCTGAATCTTTTAATTAGATCTTATGGCTAACTTCCTTGCCATACAACTCATCTGACATTAGTGTAAGCCAAGCTACCGAATCAAATAAGGTTTCCACATCTTAACCCCCAATAGAAACCTGATCCTTAGGATGTTTTTTCTTTTCTTCTCTTGTGTATACTACTAATATACAGTCATCAATCTGCTTTATAGATTCTTGAGAAGTGCTTTTGGAAGAACGGCAACATTTTGCAAAGTGTCCCTTCCTTCTGCATTGCACACTTCATTCCATGCAGGACATTTTTTAAATTAGGCAAAATGCCCTGGATTCCCACAGCAAAAACATACACCTTTAAATTTAGTCTGTTGAGACTGTACAGTTTTGTTTTTACTCTCCTCTTTAACTTTACTCTCCTCCTCCTTGACTTTAATTTTGCTCATGGCAATTTTCTTGCTCTTGTCCAACTCTTCAACACATGCTAAAGTGTGCTCTATTCGTTTTGCAATACAAATGACCTCATGTAAAGACGGGTCATGTTTCACCCATAATTCCTTCCTAATCTTATCACTGCGACACCTCAACATAAATTGGTCCCTGATGTGTTCCTCCAGGGCAGCACTAAACTTGCAGGTAGATGCAAGTTTTCTCAAACAAGTCCCATACTTGTCTACACTCTCATCAAACTTCTGTTCCCTCATTCCAAAATGATACCTCTTAAGTATAGTGCTTATTTTGGGCAGGTAACGGAAATCTAACTTTTTTATGCATGCTTCAAATTCCTTTAATTCTGCGTCTTCACTGCTCTAATCTAGTAAATTTTCGAACACTTCTTGCCCTTCACAACCCTAAAAGTAAAGAAGTTTTCCTGTCATTACTGAGATTTGAACCACATACTCTAGCCTAGTGCATAAATGTTTTTTTCCACTTAGCCCATTGAATCGGAGGTTCAGCAGGTCGAATAAGAAAAAACGTTTGTGGAACCACATTCGGCATTATGGAAGGAAGGAAGAGAAATAAAAACAAACCACACAAATAAACTACAAGCTAGCCAACACCTCACCCAAAATGTCATTAACATGCAAGAATTGTGTAACAAAACTCAATCTCAAAAGGTGTACGCAAAACTAAAAACAGAGTACTGATTAAGTATTAAGGTGTACCACACTTTGGTCAAAAATACCCTAGACCCCATTCCGGCCTTATAAGAAATATAGGAACGAAAGGTAGGCCATCTGGAAGACGAAGGTTGGGTGGAGGCAAAGATGACCCCTAGAGTAGTGGTTCTGAACCTTTTGATTTCTGTGGACCCCCACTGAGTCATTACTGGGATCTAGAGACCACATTGAGTCATTATTGGAAGCCTGGGACCCACTGCCTAAGCAAATTCTAAGACTTGAACTTCAAAACAATGCACAAAAATACAAAAACAAGTATACACAAAAAAATGCTCACATTTCACAATCAAATATTGAAAAAGATTTAAAGTTTTCAGTTTTGCCTGTTTAATTGTATATGCGTTATTCATTTTAATGTATACATTTTAATATTAATTTATTTTGTAAAACAGTTGCGGACCCCCTGAGTAGGCCTCACGGACCCCCGGGGGTCATCAGACCACAGGTTAAGAGTCAAGGTCCTAGAGTGTTGGCAGTCTCTATGAAAATGAGGTTCAGCCAACTCAAATACATTCACTGGGTTTATTAAAGCCCCACCAGGCTCAGCAAGATGATGCATGATCTAGATCCCCACTGCCTGAGATGCAAAGTGCAGTTGGTAACGTTCTCCCACATGATATAGGCATAGGAATGAATTTTTGATGTTCTGACCCACGCGGCGGGACAACTGGGTTCAACGGAGCTAAAAGTAGTTATACTGGGCTGGATGGATGACTTGGGGGGATGAGTGGAGGCGAAGCACTCAACTGCTGGTGGCTGTTGGTTGCTCTGTTGCTGAAAGGGACTTGCACAACATTGGAAGTTGGAAATGGCTCCCTCCATGACCGAATGGACACGTGGAATGGACTATTGTACTAAAGCAGAGCAATTTGTTTATGTGAAGAGGATGCCTGGGGAAACATCGCAAAATATGAGGCAACTGGTGTACCTATTCCACTGATGCCAATATGATATTTTTTAAGGCTACTATACATTACTGATGTTGTATGCACTGGAGAACTTGTGGAAGATGTGTTGTTTGTTTCCTTACACTTGTAAAGTTCTTATGCCTAATATGCCTTACACAGATAATAAAAAGTGTGATTAAAAAAGATTACACATGAATGAGGTGGAATAACAGATGGGGCCACTGGGGTGAGACTGTTTTCTCTCAGAGACAGGGCCTCTTCCACTAGAGCTCCAGGAACCTCCTCCTTAGTGGCTGATGGGTGGACACCAGGGTGGACACCAGGGACCAGAGATTTACCTTTGGTTAATAGTAATACACAAATAGGCGAAAAAAACAACATCTGAAAGTTTGCAAGAGAACTGGAGTACGAACTAGAGCCCTGCTGAAGAGAATGTGGTTTCATCAAGTTTCTACCACAAACATCACCTTCTGGGCCCTCGTACTATTAAAAAAAACTGAGAGCTACGGGCAGCTTGTCCAAAGCGTGCCTGTGTAGGGGCAGCTTCATATGTGCGTCACTGGTGCCCTTATCTCAGGGCTACAGCTTTTTGGGTCTGTACTAATTGTTACAAATTATTTAAAATATACACACAGTGGTCTTTGGCTCGGCCAAAAGGAATAACCCATCACCTCAGTGTGTTGGCTATTTGGTGTATTTTTCCACCTTTCAGTAAGTGCTTCCACTGGAATATATCAGGGACTATTTTACATCTGGAAAGTATCTCTTCAGGTTGTCACATTTAATTCTTAATCTACTATATGCCTTATATACAGAAAGGAATCCTTTTTTTGCTACTTTTACCCTAGAGTTTGCAACGCCTTTAGGTTTTTTTTTTTTAATGTAATATCTGTTTATTGAACATGAGCAAATAGGAAATTCCACATTCCGCAAAGCTTAAAGGGCAAGGGTGGTTGGATAACAAATAAGCATCAACAAAAGAAACCATCAGTCGTAAGACCCCTTAGAAGACGGCATCCAGGCGAAAGTTTTCGCCAGCTCTCAGGGAGAGGCTACACAGGGGGCCAAGAGGCGAGGATCTAGCTAAGGTGACACTGTCCAATAATGAAGGACCACAGCTGCAACCTGGAAATCAAACAATTGTTCAAAGCCAACAAGGTCTAAACAGAACAAGACCCCCCGCCCAAGTGGGAGATACAGGTCGCACTGGAATAGCATCAATACACTTTGCGGCAAATAACATAAGAACCATCATATAACGAGAGAGAAGGAAACAAGGAAAAGGGAGGAGAAAAAGGGGGAAGAGAAATCAAGAGAAGGTGAGGACAGAGAAGAAAGTGAGGGGAAAAAGCAGATGCGCCAAGGGAATGTGGAGGAGGGGAGAAAGGTCAAGACCCAAAGTGGAGGCCAGCAGTCCTAAGGCTCGGGGGGCCCGCCCAGCAGACACAGCAAACTACTCCGGGGAGTCTGGTCTCCTGCCTCTTGAGAAAGGCTCTAAGGGATCGTCGAACAGTTGCAGAGCTCGCAATCTAGGAGGCATCAGGCGGGAATGTTCGGTTTTAGTAAGGTGGTGTATGAGTGGACGCCAGATGCGGTCAAAGCGTGTGTCAGTATGAGTAAGATGGGCAGTAAGCAGTTCCAGTGAAAGGACGTCCGACAGTCGGAGAAACCATGCAGCAATAGGCGGGGGTGGGGCCGCTTCCAGCAGGAGGCAATGGACTGTCGCGCTGCACCGAGTAAGTGAAGGATGAGATGCCAGTGTGCCGAGGTCATGGCTTTCAGCGTGTTGGGCCGAATGCCCAGGAGCACCAGGGATGGGGTAGCAGGGATCGGGAAACCCACCACCTCTTTAATGTGGCTGAGGACCTCCTTCCAGAACACAGTAAGCTCCGAGCAAGACCACCAAATGTGCAGGAAGTCCCCTCTATCAGCCTGGCATCTCCAGCAGATCGGAGGAGTATCCGGGAACATCTGATGGAGACGAGTGGGAGTATAATACCACCGTGTCATCAATTTGTAGGCAGATTTGCGCTGGGGAATGCTACGGTACACCTTAGGGATGTCCTTCCACAGACGGTCCCACTCCTCCGGAGAAATGTCAGCAGCCAAATCAGATGCCCAGCGAACTTGATAGCCATGGAGCCGAAGATGCCCAGAGAGTTGGAGAACAGAATAGGTTTTAGAGATGAGGCCTCTAGACCCGTCAAATCTACGAACCAGGAACTCGAAGGGGGTGAGTTGCCGAGTCACCTCCCGGGAATACGCGGGAGAAGACAGCCAGTGACGCAATTGGTAATACTGCAGGTGTGCACTGTCAGTAAGGTGGAAGAATTGTTTGCACTGATCAAAAGAACGGAGGGAGGAACCCTGAAAGAAATCTTTGAGAACACATCGACCCTCTATGGTCCAAGCCTCAAAGGCCCGAGGCTGGAAAGCAGGGGGGAACGCAGAGTTGCGTGTGAGCGGAGTGTTGGGAGAAGGGAAGGTCGTAAGGCCCCGGGAGAGCGCCAGTCTATCCCATATCTCTAAGACCGTTCTCGTTGGCGTCGCTAAGTAGGCACTACGAGGACGTGCCTTACACAGAAGCCAGGCGAGGTCCCACAGCGGTCTACAAGCCACCGCACGGTCCATGTGGAACCAGTGCTTCTCACTTTCAGGAACGATCCATTCCGATATAAAACGGAGGTGGCAAGCCCAATAGTATTCCAGCAAATTGGGACAGGCCAGGCCACCTCGAGATCTGGGAAGCATGAGTATTTTGTGAGAAAAGCGGGGACGTGACTTCCCTCATATGAACTTGGTAAAGTCTCGTTGCAGGGCCCGGATATCCGCATGCGGAATAGGAGTAGGAAGAGACTGGAACAGGTAAAGGATTTTAGGAAGAAGGGACATCTTAACAGCGTGGAGGCGGCCTAGCCATGCCAAGGGGAGACCTTCCCACCGGCGCATTTCTTCACGGACAGAGTTGCGGAATCGAGGCCAATTAGAGGAGGACCAAGAAGAGAGTGTAGGGGTTAAGTCTAAGCCCAAATAGCGAATCGACTCGTCAGTCCACTGTACCGGGAGCAGGTCCCGCAATCGCTGGACCTCCGCCGCCGAAAGCGTGAGATTAAGAGCGTGAGACTTTGCCAGATTAATTCGGTAGCCCGAAGCAGCCTCAAAGGACCCCAAGAGTTCAGCCACTGCAGGAAGAGAAGACGACGGAGAGGACAAGGACAGCAGCAAATCATCGGCAAAGAGAGAAGCCTTATGTTCCCAACCCCCCATACGGATACCCTGAATATCCTGATTGCGGCGTATAGCGATGGCTAGGGGCTCGACAACCAGCGTGAAGAGTAGGGGAGAAAGCGGGCACCCCTGACGAGTGCCACGGTGGATAGAAATAGGGGCGGTAGTAGAGCCATTAAATCGAATACGAGTGGTAGGTTTCGCATAGGGGGCCATCAATTTAGAGATAAATCCAGGTCTCAAACCAATCTTCCGAAGGACTGCCCGAAGGAAGCCCCAGTCCACGCGATCAAACGCCTTCTCGGCATCAAGGGAAACCAGACAGGCAGGGATGTCTCTGATACGCGACTTTTCCACCAAGTGGGCGATATGCCGAATATTGTCGGCGCCCTGCCGATGGCGGACGAAACCCACCTGATCACGGTCGATAAGCCCCGGAAGATGGGGTTCCAACCGGTTCGCCAAGATTTTGGTGAATATTTTGGCGTCAGTATTTAACAAGGCAATGGGGCGGAAGGAAGCCGCCAAGGTCGGGTCCTTGCCAGGCTCCTGAGTTTCAAAAAGAGACGGGAAATCCAGAGAGAAAATGACTCTCTTTAAAGGATTTCCCTTCCCCTACAACGCTCACCTGGCATGACGTCATGCCGTAACTTCTCCACTAGTGAGAAGTGAGCAGTGTGAGCACATGCACAGGATGTGCCTGATGTCTCGAAACGGGTCTCTATCGGGCTCTGTTTTGTGCCCTGGCACAGGCGGTCCGTTTTTTTCCGGACTTCAGTGACAGCAGTCTGATGTCACTGCAGTCTGGAAAAAAAGTGCCAGGGCACAAAACAGAGCCCGATAGAGACCCGTTTCGAGGCCCCCTTTAAAAAACTGCCGGTGCTCAGCACCGGTGAGACCCGGCCCACTTAAAGCCCTGTTTGCACCTAACCCTTAGCCCGAGCAGTAACATACCTGGCAGTTCCTGGTGTGCTCCACTTTTGCTGCTCCCAGTCGTGCTAGTTCTGGGCTGTGGCCACACCTCCGATACCATCCGGTTGTGTTTCACGCAAGCGCAGTCTCCTTTCTAAGGCAGCGCTACTCACAGGGGCCGCAAGTGCGACACACCACCACCCTCTCCTCACTGCAGCTACTAAATTGTAAGTATTTGTCAAGCCGCATTGTTCTCCCGGTCCAAGGGGTATATTAGCTGCAACACGGGCAATTTCTGTTGTCTGCCCTCTTTGTTCATCATATTAGTGTTGCACTGCCTGGTGCACCGAACCAGCAGTGTAGACGACGACCGCCGCCATTTTAGTAGTTTCAGTCTTGCGAGCCAATTTACCTGCCGCTCCATGAAACCCACAGTTGGGTTTAATGAGGCCTCTGATCGTGGCTGGGCCACGCCTCCACAACACTAACCCCTAACCCCGAACACTAACACATAAAATCTAATTTAAAGCACTGAAGCCATTACCATGCATATGCTTTATCATGCGTGGTAAATGCATACACGAGTAAATGCATATTCGTGGAAAAAGCATGCGTGCTAAAGGCATGCGTGCTAAAGGCATATGCGTGGTAATGACTTCGTGGTGACGGTGACGCGTGGTAATGACCGCGTTATAATGGCTGTTTCCCAATAGGGGTAGAGAGAGAGCGCAATAGGGTCCCCAGGTGCTGGCGCAAGTACACATCTTGCTTCTGATTGGGGGCGTATACATTAACGAAAGTGCAGGAGCCCCGACCCCAAACCATGTCAATCTTGAGAAACCTCCCGCCTTCGTCAGCTATGCACTGGGAAGATGCCGCGCGCCAGCCGGGTTTAAAAAGGATCGCCACACAACCAGTCTTAGAGGAGGAACTCGCCCAGAATTGGGTGGGGTATTTGCGGTGGGACATGAGGTGAGAGGAGAGCAGATGGGTCTCCTGTAGGAAAACCACATCAGGATCATGCTGGGATAGATAGCGCCAAACATGTCGACGCTTAGTAGGAGTGTTGAGGCCCTTTACATTAAGGGAGAGAAATGTGACAGAGTGGGTCATAGTGTGGGAGAAGGGGGACAGCGCGCCCCAGCAGCAGCAATTCGCAGGAGGTAGCAAGACCCAAACCCAGCCAGGGGCATACCAAAAAAGCTAACGGAGACAGACCCCAGGACTAGGAAATCAACAGCCCCCCCAGATCGTGCAGGAGAGGAGTAGAGGCCGGTCGACGAGAACAGCTGCAAAGAGAACAAATAGAGCATAGGGGTAAAGGACCAGCCGACCCCACATAGTGACCAATAGTTCCCCCCCTCAATCTAGAAATAACACCACAACCCAGCTGCTGAAAAAGGCGCATCCGAAAAGAACCTATAGAAGGGGGAGCAGAAAGGAGGAAAGAGAGAGAAAAATATGTTTGGTTTTAATGTGCTGTTGGAAAAGGCCCTTTCTGCCAAACGTTTTGCCTTCCTCCTCCTATTTTTGCTGAATTCATTTTTGTTGGTTTCGGACTCTGAGCACTTTACCACTGCTAACCAGTGCTAAAGTGCATGCGCTCTCTCCTCTAAACATGGTAACACTGGCTCATACCCAATTGGCATATTTAATTTACTTATGAGTCCCTAGTAAAGTGCACTACATGTGCTCAGGGCCTGTAAATTAAATGCTACTAGTGTACCTGCAGCCCTGATTGTGCCACCCACTTAAGTAGCCCTTTAGCCATGTCTCAGGCCTCCCATTGCAGAGCCTGTGTGGGCTGTTTTAAACTGCCATTTGGACCTGGCTAAATAAATCTTTTGCCAGGCCCAAACCGCCCTTTTGAATACATATGTCACCCCTAGGGTAGGCCCTGGACAGCCCAGAGGGCAGGGTGTAATGTATTTAAAAAGCAGGACATGTACTTTTAAGTTTTACATGCCCTGGTAGTGAAAAAGTCTTAAATGAATTTTTCACTACTGCAAGGCCATCGCCCATAGGATACAATTGGGATTACCTTATTACATTTTATAGGAGTAATTTCCAAATGGGAAGATATAACTGATTCAAGCTTGGTGTCTCTGAAATCCTAATTTAAAATTCTTACATATGGTGAAGTCGGATTTTAAATTATAATTCTGTAAATGTTACTTTTAGAAAGTTGGCATTTTCTTGCTTGAGCCATTTGGTGCCTGTAGCCTGTCTCTGATCACATGACTAGCTATAGTTGGCAGTTGGGCTTTGTGTATTCCTCCCGGACAGCCCCACACAATGGGATCTTAGGTGTGCATCGATGGGCCATCTCTAGCAGGATGGGAGGGAGGAGCTAGGCACAGCCTCACTTACACCTGAATAGGTTGCGTTCTATCCACACACAAAGGGCTGTATACCCCTCTGTAGTGAGTCTGGAACGAGGGAAGGCAAGAGAAGACATCTGTGCACCTCAATGGCATGTCTTTGAAGTCTCCCCCACTTCAAAGGCACCACTGGGTATGAGTACTGGATCTCTGACACCACCACTTCAGTACACTTCTGGACCTGTGGATACTCTGCCAGGAAGAAGGACTGCTGTGCTGCTGAAGGACTGTCACTCTGCTGGACTCCTGCTTTGCTGTGCTGACATGCTGCCTTCTTGCCTGGGTGAGAGCGACTGGACCTGAATCTCTTTACCCTAGAGCCCAGAGTGACTCAAAGGGCTAGTTGGCTGGCCTCTTAATCTGAAGCCTCAGAGACAAAACAGACTTCCAATCCCTGCACCCGCACTTTGCCATCTGTGAGTCTACCCTGCCAAGTGGTGCCACCCCAGACCTGGACCCTTGGAAGTGGGCCTAAGATACTTGCCAGCGGAACAGACGCACCTTCTCTGCGGAGCGACGCATCCCCAAGCAGAACCGATGCATCTCCTCTGCTTAGCGTCGCATTGCTGAGCAGTACCGAGGCATCGCTGCTGTTGCATAGATTGGACCCGTCTCAAAAGACTCGCATCACCGCCCCTATTGCATCTTGGGAGCTTCACCGCTCATCGCAATCGATGCATTGCCTCTGCTGTGTTTCTTATCCTCGACACTGAACTTCGTACCACAAGCCCCGTTGACAGGATCCTCGACGTCAACGCAACAGGACCTGGCACTGGAGCCCTGCTGAATCTTGGAAGCGATGCATTGCCTTGGATGCTGGGCGCATCTCCGATGCGGATCCACGCAACGCTCTGCAACCAGGATTTAAGGTACTCTGTTCAGCGGGCCTAACTGGGTCCTTGTAGCCAGCCCACACTCCATCGCTGTCAGCCTGAACTTGTGACTTTGTCCCAGTCTGATGCGACCAGATATCCCCAATAGCTCAACAGAATCAATGCATAGCCTCTGTGGTGCCTCATATCCTCGACACCGGACTTTGCATCGCAAGCCCCATCAACAGGATAGTCAACACAACAGGACCTCACACCGCAGCCTTGCCGCACCTCGGACCCGACGCAAACCGCGGCTGTGCATAGCATCTTCTACGGGGGTCCATGCAATGCTCCGCAAGCAGAATTTAAGGTACTCTATTCAGCGGACTTACTGGGTCCCTGTAGCCAGGCCCCACTCCATCGCGGTCGGTCTGAACTTGTGACTTTGCCTGGTCCAGAGCGACCAGATATCCCCAATAGCGCATTGTGTTTTTGGGCGCCATTTCTCACTATAAACCTCACAATTCAATAGCTCCAGTTCTACTCACTGGATTTTTGTCGTTTTGGTCTTGTTTGATTTATTAAAGTCAGACCATATTTTCTAACTTGGTGTGGAATCTTTTTGTGCAGTGGTTTCACTGTTTGAAGTGTTGCACAAATATTTTACACCTTGCCTCTAAAGTTAAGACTGACTGCTCTGTGCCAAGCTCCTAGAGGGTGAGCACAGGTTAATTTAGGGTCGCCTGCCCCTTACCTGACTAGGATTGTGATTGCTGCTTGATCAGGGCTTACACCCCAGTCAATCAGCAACCCAACTTCCAACAGATGTTAAACAGCATTTTTCTTTCCTCCGGGCTGTCACCCCCGAGCACTCTCATCTAGCTGGTCCAAACCTTTGGAACCTGCTTGAAATATCATCTTTGATAAGCTTTTGCTTGAGTGAATTGATGCCTGCATTTTCTTCTAAATCCAAATCTAACTTTATTCCTCTGGGCAAGATCACATTCTTTAGACTTTACAATTTAAATCGCTACTGACCTACACAAGGGTCCTGTCCACTCTAAAAGGATCCATAAGGACACTTAGAAGGATTTTTCAACTAATTAATCATTCACTCATTCAGTATTTTTCATTAAGTAATAATAACCAAAAATTGCCAAGCAACCGTAGGAAAACGGTCTTACCAAGAACAACGTGTCTCGACTCTTTTCCTAGAGACTTATAGCCATCTGCCCAGGGCTATACTGGTTGTTAAAGGCCCTGAACCTGAGCTATAGGCCCATGCCACAGGCGAGGGCCTATAAAAAGGGAGAGGGCCTTTAACATCCAATATAGCCCGAGGCAGAAGGGCTATAATGTTATTAAAATATTCCACCGAATAAGGGTAGAATTTTCTACATTAAAAAGGGAGAAACCTTAAGACAAACTTTGGAATGTTGAAGCAGAAGGCTTATACCAGCCATTATATGCCCGGAGATACTCCCTTGTCTTCAAAGGAGCTCTCAACTTTCCAATGTTCTAATATAGCCTTATAGCCAGCCGTAGCGGGCTATACCGGCTATTAAAGGCCCGCTCCAGTGTTAAAGGCCCGAGCCGAAGGCGAAGGACTTTAACAAGGGAGCAGGACTTTAATAGCCGGTATAGCCCAGCTACGAAGGGCTATAAGACTATTAGAACATTCTGCCACTAGAGGGCAGAATGTTCCAACAAATAAAACAAAGGCCTCTCGGAGTTCGAGGGGTTTAAATTCCCTCGGGCTCCGAGAGGCCTTTGAAAACAACATTGGAATGTTGCTTTGCGGGCCTTTACCGGCCCGTAGAAGCATGGAGCACTCCATTGTCTTCAACGGAGCTCCCAACATTCCAACATTCCAATGTTCTAATAAAAGTTAGAATTTCATGAATACTCACGGATTGTGGAAAATGTATTCAAGATAGAACATGCAGTGATGTTTCATGCCTGCCGTTTTAATGGTTGTTGGCAGTACAAGATGCTTTTTGCCTGAAGATCTAAGAACCTTATCAGGGACATAGTGTACATACTGTAATTGTCAATCAAAGATAGCGTTCAATGATTTCGCCAATAGTCCATATTCATTATCTATCTTACCACCAATAATGGCTCTATACACTGGCACCGACTGCCACATGGAGGAAATCTCTAGTTTTAATAAACAATTTCTTATGATAATCTGAAGTTGAGACCACACTATTAATACAGTTATCAGATCGATAACAAAAATGTTGTTGGACATAAATATAGTGGCCTAAATATCGCTCACAAAAATATCACTCCATTGGCTGTATTTTTTCAATGGGCCGATATTTTTGTAAAAGATACTTGGGAGACTTTATTTTTAGCAGATAATATTTAGGTCTCAATATTCTGGTACCATACTACTATTATCCATGGATATTCACACGTCCAATTAAACTAGCATTGTTTTAACCTTCGCACTAACTTTGATATCAGAAATACTGATTCTCTGTGTGGTGGAGTGAGTTCTGCTCCATATAAGGCTGGACTCTTCAAAGTAGCAGAAACCCGGTCTTAGTTGCGTTAAGACTTAGCCGGTTGAGATCCGCCAAGTTTTTGTATTATATCAAAAAAGCTCAGACACCTCCTGTCGGTCTTCTACTGGATCGTGAAATAAATGGAAGAATATTTGTGTTTAGTTGGCATAATTATGAACCCCCAAACCAAGGACCTGTAAGATGCAGAGGAATGGAAATGCAGTGAAGATCACCTTGACCACTGTAGGATCTCATGCTCAGCATTGATGGCTTTGGTACTCACCAAGACCATGACTACTACGGTTTCCTTTTAAAAAGGAATGACTTCACCCAAATGCTGACAGTTTCCAACACCAGACAAAACTCCTAATCCTCTTCAGAAGTGTGTTCTGATCTAGTGTATGAGAAGCTACTGACAGATCAAGAAGCAGGACTAAGGTTGGGTTTAGGTTGAACCTCTGAATCCATGTCATTAAGGACACTCTCTCCAGTCATGGACTTCTATGTGGCACCCTTAAGCATTCTGGCTATTGTAGTCTTGGTTTGTGTTCATAAACCAAAGTAAACTAACAGACCTGATAGCAATTATTTGCAACTAAAAAGTCCAAGTTTGGAAACAGTAGACCTGATGTACTGTTATTCTGTTTGCAGAAAGTGGTTGCAAATTGTGCATGTACTTTTTATGAACAAAACAGTATTATGTTAACTGCCCTATGTACTAATAGGTTGGTCACAAAATACCAAAACAGAAGGGGGTGCAGAACAACCTGCTTCATTCATATTTATTAAGCAGTTCGCTATTTGCTACCCCCCTGTGATTAATTACAATCAACGGACAGCAAACCACTATAAATGGTTTACAATCGCAATTGTAGTCATAAACAATGAGACATTCCCTTCCAAATTGGAATTATGAGGAAGGCGCCATCGTTCATCTTCCTCCCACCCCGCCATTTGAAATTCAGAAGGATTGCAAAAGTCCTTTTACGGGGTGGAAAGAATTTTCCAACCCATCAAGGGCTTTTCATACTTAAAGAAAAGCACTTTAGCAGTTGAAAACGCTATAATTTTGCATAGACTTAAATGGACCCACTTGAAAATCATTATATGGTTATATTTTAAAATGCTTTTTCCCTATCTCTCCAGTTTCTGGCCCAAAAGAAATGTTGAGTCTCCTTTTTCATACATTTTTACAATTGTTTTAAAAATTCTTGTTTGCACTCAAGTTAAATTTCTCTAAATTCTTGTATTCTGCAGCCCTTTTGGCATTGGTGGTCCTTGAGTTTGCCTTGCTCTACCTAATTGTAGGTCACAGGTGCCTTAAAGAGGGTTTCAACCTCCCTCTGTTAGTGCAGTGGGAGTGAAAAAGAAGTATGTCTTTAGCCCACTTCTACCTTGCGTGCACATTTTATGTCAAGACAAGAGGCTAGCATTATGCATTAAGTTTTATTCACTCCTTCTGAACAGCAAATCCTATAAAAGCTTCCAAACAGAGTCTTAAAAAATCACAACGTGAAAAATAATGTTCAGGCCCATTATATAGTGTTCGTTCTCCATCTTCCTCTTATGTTTTGCCAGTCCAATAAAGGGCTAAGCCTTCCACGCACAATACTGAGTGCCATTTAATGACCTCAAACTGATCAATGATCTAGATTGATCAATAAATCTAAAAGGATCCGGGCACCAATATATCACCACCAGACCTGGCTTATCAAAAAATGAGGCAACAGCGGATCATTCACCAGCCTAGGCTGCTAGTGATCTAAGTGTTAATTGGCCTTGGTAGAGAGATGTAGGTGGCAACATGTTTTGACATGTAATTTTTTCATGTCACAGCACGCACAATTTACAGGGCCTCTCGCTCTGTTGAATTATGAAATGTTGCCTGAGTGGAGGGTGCTCCTAAGGGTGTTCTGGTCTCCTTACTTTTCAACCAAACTAATGTGTGTGAGTTCTTGCCATCGATGATAGGAACAATCAAAATCCTGCATTTTATGTTCTGAACTCAGAATTGGTGTGTTCCCGGGAGTTTATCTGGTTTCGCACTGGAGCGATAGGTTACTGACTCAGTCCAAGCCTTCAATACCCAGTGTTTGGTCTCTGGCAGGTTGTGTATTTTCCTTGTGGATGACATGAAACCTGCCCACTTCTTTGTGTGGGTGTGAATCCATGGTCAGCGCATTTCAACAAATACCTGCCAGGGTCTGGTGTTCATTGGTCTCCAGGGTACTGCTTTTATTGGGGGTTTTAGGATTGGCTGCTGGTTAGCTCAAGTTAAGCTTGCATTCATCTAGTGTGAGATGCAGCGTCTCAAAAGATACTCCGAGCTCAGTTTTGAACAGACATAATTATGAAGGGGTTTTGGAAAGTGAGCAATGTGAGGATGCGGAGGAAACCTCTGAAACAGAAAAAGGGTGTCACAAACGGCACTTGAATACACAGAGTAAACATATAGTGACCATCTTAGGTACTAGTTGCAAAACTCACTGCAAACCAGCAATATCCTAAAGATACTGGTGGGGACACCTCATACCTCAACTTACCACGGAATGTGTTATCATAAGCATCCTCACCACACCAGAGTAGGTGAATACCATTCTGGTGATCTCAATCACGTACAGAGTTCTTATATAATTCTAATTCTGGACTTAAGGAGGGGTTCAGTAGTAAAGATACCGGAGGATAAGCCCAAGAGGTTCCCGCTATTGACAGGTACCCTTGAAAAGGTTAAAAGAAAGTCTTGGGAGAATTTTTGATGAAGTACAATGGTTCTTCAGTCCATTTTTTCACTGACATGTTTCGACCGATATACAAGCCAACACAAGTCCACAGTCTTCTTCAGGGCCTAACAGTTCCCTTCCTCACTACTGTATACATTCCATGCATAAACCTGAAGCGTAAGGTTCTCATACCTGTCTCGTGCTATACCCTAATCTGGGAAGTTACGTAGAGCTTTGGTCATGATCGGGGGGCACCTCTCCTGCAGTCACACAATCGTGAAGGAGTAGGTGGGCTTGTCACACCTCAGAAATCCCCCCAGTTTGTCGGGGCAGAATTCTTATGTGTGAGAAGCCAGTCTGTTTTAATTACAGAGTAAACTATTGATGGTTTTAGGATTATGTTATACAAACTTGTCAGGCTGCAACACGATATACATCAACCCAATTAACAGTGATTTGCTTGATGTGAGTGAGCATTTCAGTATTACGTTTTAGAGCAAGATTCAACGCAGGTGTTGTCATGTTTCCTTAGCGTCACACCTTTCAAGAAGTAGATAGTGCACCTGAGGAGTCTTGCACAGCACCACCCAGCCAGCACCAGAATTTCCATTGTTGGTTAGCAGGAAATTCTGCATGTGATGCAGAGTGGTGGGTGGCTGGCAGGAGGTGGAAGTGTGAAGGATGTCAAACACAAGGTTTTTTCCTTTGATCTCCATTTCTTGGAAACACCATTTTCCTGGAACAGTATGCGTGAGTGGTCTTTTATCTATGTCTTTCCAAGATGGTCGTCTCTCCAGTGTTTGCTGCTTGAAGTTCCCAATTCAAGATGGTGTTAGCCTTTTCCTGTGATGTCATTTCTAGCCCAGAGCATAGATAAGGAGACTTGCAAGAGCAGGATGTCTTCTCTTATTTTTTGTCGCATTTATCATCCATTCATATACCTTTTTTTTAATTAAAATTTTTCTCTGTATCTTCACCAGGATGCCGTTTGAATTCTGTCTGAAGAAAAATCTAATGCGGGGGTCTTTCTCAACGCTAAATCAAGGTGCTTTTGGTGTCATTTTTGTTTTCGACCTCTACATTAACAATTAAGTACAATCATAAACTCCCCAAATTGCCAAGGAGGTTTTTCTGTCCTTTTGTGCCTTTTTCCTCCTAACTGGGACCCTCTTAACGCTCACACTACGGATCCTTCTCAGTACCTAGCATAAGGTTTACAACAAAATGAGTGATCTCCTTAAAATGCCAAATGAGCTTCTAATCTTCTTCTCTTCTTCTTGTTCAGACACATTTTGTTCAAGTCACTCAAAATAAAAGTGTTTTAAGAGCATGTCCTTTGTTGCCCCTAATCAATGGCCCTATCAGTCCCTGACCAGTGGCCTCACCTACAAGGATCCCAGTACCTCACCCACTGACATAAGTCCTCTCCCATCCTATTTTTGACCAGGATCTTTGAATTCTTCTTCTTTAATCATCTACCCTACTAGCATAGCCATCGCTGCTCTCATAACAAAGTTTGACCTACATGAACAACGTAACAATACAATGAGATATTTATCATGTCACCCGAGTGTTTCGCATAGCACAACACTACTGAGTAAATCACTCCTGGACACTTAAGCCTTCATAGGCAATTGAAAAAGATGCTGCAGATGAATTGAATTCTCATCTGCCCCATAGTATTTTGAAATTCATATTTTGTGTACTGACATCCAACTTACAAAAATACAGAAGATATAGAAGGTAATTAAATTCAATCTACAATCTCAGATTTTGTTTTTGAGATTTCAGAATGTTTGACAAATCATGAATTATGGTTACGGGCAAGTAGCCAAATATGAGGAGTAGTTAACTGAGGAAAATTTGAATTATATATGCTACTGAGTAATCAATATGCAGCAACCAATATATTGCTTTCATAGAATGTCCCTGTCCTCACACCAATATACAATCCATCCCAGAAAGATTGAGGACAAGGAAGCTTAAACATAGTATACTTACAAGGCAACAACTTTACTTTAGAGCAGTCCAAGGACAGTGCTGTTCAGGCCGAGTAAAGGAGATCTGTGCACCTCAATGGAACGAAATAAAAGCAACAGATTAGACATATCTTGTTCTTTCCATTAAGTAAAACAAACATTGAATGTATAAGCTGATCTTCAATAACAAGTGAGACCAGACTATCTCATTAGAGTCCACAGCAATTCCAGATCCATATGGAAAGAGTGACCAAACTCCACTTATGTATGGGTGTCATACAAATAGCAGAAATTAGCTGAACAAATGCTGCTAACATAAGATTGCGTCTGTTCGCCTACATTATGCTGTACTGCGTTCATTCCCCTCTGTGTCTCACTGGAGCCCCTGCGCACACTTACATGGCAGCTCACTATTAGATATCTCGTCAACACTGACAGGCTGCCAAGGAATGTATAGTTTCTTACCTGTCGGTGTAGTTTTGCAGCTTGAAGAATTTTTTGGATGCACATGCTGTGCATTTTTCCGCCATCTAGTGGTTGGATCTGGAATTGTTGTAATTCTTCTCTTTTTTTTTTTGTTGTTGTTGGTGGGCGTCGACATACCACCATTTGGTGTCCTTCTGTGACGTCGACGTGCTTCCTCCGGAAGCTCCCACCTTTGGTCGCCATCTTCGGATCCTTTTTTTTTTCCTCCTGTCTTATCTTTCTGGCGGAAGAGGGTGGGTTCGCGAGTGAATCCAGAAAATTCTTCAAGCTGCAAAACTACAATGACAGGTAAGAAACTATACGTTTTGCAGCGTGAATCGTTTCTGGATTCACATGCTGTGCATAGATTTTGTAGTGGTTTGCTAGTCTTGTGGTGGCTGGGTGAAAGATGAACGTTGGTTTGTAAATATATGTTGTAATACTTTTTGTCCCACTTGTGCTTCTTTATTCATCTGAATGTCCACACAATAATGTTTCGTGAACGTGTGCACTGAAGACCATATTGCAGTGCAGCAAATGCCTTGAATTGGAGTATTTGCTAGAAATGCGACTGTTGCTCCTTTTTTCCTTGTTGATTGAGCCCTTGGTGCTCCTTGTAGGGTTTGTCCTGCTTGTTTGTGTCATACCTGTATGGCTTGAGCAATCCATCTTGCGATGGTGTTTTTAGTAACAGGTCGTCCCAGGAAGCTGTTAGCAAAAGATACAAAGAATTGCTTTGTTTTCCTGTATTCATTTGTTCTTTCAATGTAATACGACTGCTGTTCTAGCGTCAAGAGTGTGCAAAGCTTTTTCGGCTTTTGTTTTGGGATTTTGAAAGAAACTTGGAATCTGTACTGTTTGGTTTATGTGGACTTTTGATACCCCCTTTGGCATGAAGTGTGGATCTGTTCTCATGACAATTCTGTCATTATGTATTTGGAAGTAGGGTTCCTGTAGTGTTAGTGTTTGTAATTCACTAACCCGACGTAGAGATGTAATTGCCACTAAAAATGCTGTTTTTAGTGTGAGCATTTGTGGCGTTGCTCTGTGTAGTGGTTCGAATGGTGCCTTCATCATTTGAGCCAGTACAATACTTAAGTTCCATGTGGGTGTTGGTACCCTTCTTGGTGGTGCTATTCTTTTAGCTCCTTCTAGGAACCTTTTGACAACGTGAGAAGTGAAAAAACGGTTCCCTGTGTCTCCTCTTGTATAGGCTACAATTGCTGCTAAGTGTACCCTTAATGATGTGTAGCTTAGATTACTTTGTAGTAAATGTGTTAGGTATTTTAGAACTGTTGTTTCCCTTGTGATCTTCTTTAATAGGTTTTCTTTAAAGCACCATTGGGAGTATCTCTTTCATTTTGCTGTGTAACGTTTTCTTGTTGTTGGTTTTCTTGCTTCTCTTAGTACTGCCGTTGTACTTTCTGGCAGTTTGAGGTGTGCAAACTCTAAGTCCTCAGGAGCCATGCGGCTAGGCTTAGGCTTTCTTGTTCTGGGTGAAGTACCCTTCCGTTTTGCATTGTTAATAGGTCTTTCCTTTTTGGAAGCCTGTGCACTGTTTCCTGTGTTATCTCCATTATCACCGAGAACCATGTTTGTCTGGCCATTGTGATGCAATGAGGATCACTGTCATGTGGCTGATCTTGCATTTGTTGATCACCTTGTGGAGAAGTGTTATTGGGGGAAAAGTGTAAGCAAATATCCCTGACCAGTCTATCCATAGCACATTCCCTAGGGACTGCTTGCACGGTAGTCTGGATGTGCATTTTGCATTGTGGTGAGTTGCAAATAGGTCGATTTGCGGAGTCCCGTACTTCCTGAATATCTTGTGTACTTCTGATTGATTCAGTTCCCATTCGTGGGATGCAGACGTCTGCCTGCTCAGTCTGTCTGCCTCTACATTGTCCTTTCCCGGCAAGTGTACCGCAATTATGTCTATATTCCTTGGGATTGCCCATTTCCATAGTTGTGGAGCTAGTGTTGGGAGTGCTAAAGACTGTGTTCCTCCTTGCTTGTTTATGTAAAACATGGTGGTTGTGTTGTCTGTTTGTATTAACACTTTCTTTCCGTAAAGCTCCTTCTGAAAGGCTTTTAAGGCTAGGTACACCGTTTTTAGCTCCAAGAAATTGATGTGGTTTACCGCATCCTCCTGTGTCCACAAACCTCTTACTTTGAGGCTGTTCATATGTGCTCCCCATCCTATCTGGGAAGCATCTGTTGTTATGGTTACTGTTGGAGTTGGTTGGGTGAAAGATCTTCCCTGTACTATGTTTGTTTTTGTCAACCATGCCATCCCTTGATGAACGGTTTGCGTGACAACCACTAGATCCTCCCAACTAACTGTTGCTTGTGGCCATTGCTCTTGAAGCCATTCTTGGAACGGCCTCATGTGCAAGCGAATGTTGGGGATTAAATGAAAGCATGAAGCCATCATTCCCAAAATTTTTCCCACTGTCCTCACTGTCAGAGCTTGCTCCTTCCGGTACAGATGTGTCTCCTGCAGCAGTGCCAATGTTCTCTTCTCGCTTGGGAACACCTTCCCTAATATAGTGTTGATTTTTGCTCCTAAGAACACCTTCTGTTGTTCTGGTTCTGGTGACGACTTGTCCCAGTGTATTGAAAATCCGAGATGAACTAGTGTGTCTATCACTTGTTGTATATGTTGTTTGCAGAGACTGTATGAGTTTGCTCTTTTTAACCAGTCGTCCAGGTACGGGTATACATGAATCCCCTGCCTTCTTAGATGAGCGGCTACTGCCGCTAGGCATTTAGTGAAAACTCTTGGTGCTGATTTCAGCCCGAATGCCAGCACTTTGAATTGGTAGTGTGTTTTGTTGACCATAAATCATAATAGATTTTTGTGTTTTCTGTTCATTGGAATGTGCAAGTATGCATCCTTTAACCCCTTAAGTGCTTCTGTCGGCCAACGGCCGTCGTGAGCACTACCTCGGTAGTGCTGCGCACGTCCGTTGGCCGACGCGGCCCCGCCCGCTTAATAGAACGTTCCGCACTGGCGCGGAACGTTCTAAGCAGTTAAGCAGTTAAGTCTAAGGTTGCCATGAAGTCTCCTTTTTGCATTTGAGGTATCACCTCTTGCAACGTTGTCATTTTGAATCTTTGAGTTTTTATGAATTTGTTGAGAAACTTTAGGTCTAGTATTGGACGCAATGTTCCATCTACTTTTGGAATTAGGAAGTACGTTGAGTAAACGCCGTAGTTCCTTTCCCTTTGTGGTACTTGTTCTATGGCCTCTTTGGATTGTAGTTCTTGCAACTCCTGGAGTAATTGGGATAATTCTTTCTCCGAATGTCTCTTTTTGTTTGTTTTTTTGTGTGGAGGTTGCTTTGTCAGTTCTATGCAGTAACCGTACTGTATTGTGTTTAATATCCATTTGTCTGAAGTGATTTCTCTCCATTTGTGGAGGAAGTATTTTAACCTGCCTCCTACTGGTGTAGTATGTTGGAGGATCTGTTTGTTTAGAGGATGAAGTATTTTCCGTGATAGTGTCTTTGGGTTTCCACTCAGTGATGTTTTTGGTGAGTGGCCCACTTTTGGAATGCAGTCACTTTGGTGTGGTTTGCGGTCCCCCTCGTTGTGTTTGCCCTCTACCCAGAGGGCGCCCTCGAAAGGATTGTCTTCCCTGTTGGAACTGCCAATTTTTCTGCTGTCCTTGTTGTTGGCCCTGGCTTACCCCTTGGTAAGTTTGCTGATATGTTTGGTGTGAGGCTGTGGGTTGATGATTACCTCTGCCTGATGGTCTCCTTGAGGGTGTGCCCCTACGCATGCCTCTAAATTTTAGTGTGCCCATAGACTTTGCTGTTTCATTGTCTTTTTTCAGTTGATTCAGCTTTTCATCTAGAACGCTACCAAACAGTTGTTCCCCATTGAACGGTGAGTTCAGTATATTATTTTGCACTTTTGGCTTGAAGCCTGATATTCTCAGCCATGCATGTCTTCTCTCGGTAATGCCGATCATCATCTGTCTGCTAGATGTATCTGCTGCGTCTAGGGGAGATTTCAAACATGTGTTTGCTATGTTCTTTCCCTCTTCCACTAAGTGGTTTGCCCTTCTCTGGAACTGTTCAGGCAGGTGCTTTAGTAGGTCTCCTACCTCTTCCCAATGCTGATATGCGTGTCTGTTTATTAATGCAGTTTGCAATGCGCCACTGAATTGCTGCACTCTTTTCGACCTTTCTTCCCATAAGGTCCATCCTATTGCTCTCCTTGTCTGGTGGTGGTCCAACATTGGTTGGTACATTGGCCCTTTTTCTTGCTGTAGATGTAATGATTGAGTCAGCTGGCACCGACCCCTTGATGTACAGTGGGTCTTTTGAAGAATGTTTATATTTCTTCTCACCCCTTGGTGTGACTGCCTTGCAAGTGGCAGGCTCTTTAAATGCCTCCTTCCCTTGGTCCAGTACACTTGATAGCATGGGTAGAAACCGACTCCTGGATTGTGTAGGCAGCAAAGTTTCTAGTAGAAAGCATGATTGTGGCTTTTCCTCTTCAAGTTGTACCCTATATGTGTCTGCAGATCTTTTTATGACTTGGCTGTACATCCCAATGTCATCTGGTGGCGAAGGCCTCGAAGGATAGGTGTCTACCGCCTCCACTGGTGATTTGGCGTCGAGATCCTGCTATTGTAGGTCATGAGTCTCCGAGATTGCCGAGCCCACATACGCTAGTGCCTCATCGTCTCCTTCCTCCTCAAAGAAGAATTCCTCTTCGTCGAGCGGTTCAGGAGTTGTTGGTGGCTGTAATTCCTCTACCGATTTCTCTGCTTTGGTCGATGCTTTCGGAGGTATCTTGCATTGCTTCAAGCTGTCGTCGAATTCCTTTTTGCGTTGCAAAATATTTGCCATCTCAGCCTCTAGCCTCCTCTTCTTTTTCTCGATCTCCGAAGCGTGTGTTTCGGCGTCAAGATCCTCAGCCTTCTTTTTGTGCTTGACAACGCTGTCGTCGAAGGCTGTTTCGATTTCTCTTGTTTCGATGTCGATGCGTCTTTCTCGTGTCCGTCTTTCAACGTCTTCGATCTTTCGAGAGCTTTCGCCGTCACAGAGTCCTTGTCCAAGGATCCGATGGTCTGTTTCTCTTTGGAGGCAGCTGCGGTCGTCTACTGTTTTGACGTCGAAGCTCATTTAGAGGTCTTAGAGACATATTTTTGTGTCTCATCAGGATTTTTCGAGGTCGACAGCTCTTTTACCTCCTTCGAAGTCTTCTTCTCGACCTCTACGACTGGGACGTCCGTGTCTTCGTCAACTTCCGGGCCTTCGGCGACGTTGTTCTCCTCTTCGCTGGAAAGGCCCAGATCTCGAAGCGATGGTGGTGGCCCCTGGCCCTGCATGTTGAAGTTGGCCCTACTCTGTCTCTCTCTTACCCTCAAGGTCTTTGGGGTAAAGGCCGAGCACGCGTTGCAATCCTCACTTCGGTGATCCAGTGGCAGGCAAAGGTTGCAGACTGGATACTGATCTTTTTGAGCGTACTTAAGATGACAATTCGTGCAAAACTTGAAAGGTGTCTTGTCCATTATCGTGCACAGGGAGCCCCCTGCATGCGCATTCTTCGAGTCATTGAAGTTCCGCTTTTTCGGCTCACTCCGGCTTGTTGGATAGTAGTCCGGTACGTCGAAAAGACTTTTATTGCTGTTTTCGTATAAGTTTCACCTATTTTTGTCGATTCTTCTCTCCAAATCTCTGGAGCTTCTTCCGTATCAATCCAGACCCAATGGCGGAAAAAAAGAATCTGAAGATGGCGACCAAAGGTGGGAGCTTCCGGAGGAAGCATGTCGACGTCACAGAAGGACACCAAATGGTGGTATGTCGACGCCCACCAACAACAACAAAAAAAAAAAAGAGAAAAAAATACAATTCCGGACCCAACCACTAGATGGCGGAATAATGCACAGCATGTGAATCCAGAAAAGATTCACGCTGCAAAACTGGTCATCCCTGGGAGCTTTTGAATTTGAACCATTCTCAAGTTTGCTGGGGAGCAAGTGTTGCCACAGACGTTTGGTGCCCCATTTGTAGGGGCACAGTGATCCAAGAAAGCACATGATGGACTGGAAAGGGGCCCAGAGTATTTATTAGTGGCTGAAATCACCTCAAGTTTTTCACCAAACACTTTTTGTTTTTTCGGAGTAAGAGGCTTTAAGTTCCACGGGTATGCTCATATGTGGGTCCCATAGCTCTCGGTGGCTACTTCAAGCCGGACCTCACTGATAATGACCAATAAGTCTAAAACATATCCAGGATTCTTGTGTTATTGCAGAGGGGACGTGGCCTCTGTTCAGCCAGGAGTGGCCCTTCTGGCTGTGTTGGTCTGGCCTTTCAGGGAGGCTGACCTGCCAAATGAGTCATCTTAGAAGGGCCAATGTGTGGCCTTGTTTTTTGGTCCTGTCATGACCCACAGGATCACAAAAATAGCCTACATCCCGGTCCTTAGAAGCTGGCCCATCTGGTAGTATATATATATATATACACAACCTCCCACTTGACCAACATATATTATACAATGGCTATATTAAGCTCTAACGGGCTGTCCCTTTGCTATAAATATCAATAGGTACAACAGAGATGCATTAATTCATATCTTTATTCGTTGTCCTCCTTTGTAGGTATATTGCAAAATTTGTAGACCATATTTTTCATTTGTATTATTTTAGGTATTATAAAACCATAATTTTTCTGTGTTCATATGTACAGTGCAGGTCATAAATAATTCAACATAAATACAATTTTCTTAAATGTGCAAATAAAGCATAATTGTGCAATTTATACATACAAAATAACATGTTTGAGCATGTCCCCTTACCATTATCACATATAAACTAACCTCACATACAGTCATTGCATACCAGACATACACATACACACATCACATTCATTATTTTCCAGCTTGAATATGGCTTGCAACAAGAAACTCATGGCGAAAATCCTTCATTATTATCCATGGTTATGCCGCCAGCTGGAAAGTAATAAGGCCGACGCACGTTTCAGGGGATAAATATACATGAATCCACCTTCCTCAGGACCGCTTGCTTTCTTTAAATTAATGCAGCGGAGGTTGGATGGGGGATCTAAAAGCAAAAAGGGATCAGAGTCATTTATAGCGCCCTACATTAATTTCCTTAAAGGAAGTATTAAAAGCAACTACTGCTCTGTAAGTAAACATCTTAAAGATATAGCAAGAGTCAAGACCATGCTGAGCATACCACACCGTGAGTTGAGTATTGGTTGAGAGAAAGAAAGAAGGAAGACTACCAGGAATGTAAATGCAACACTGCCTACTTAGCAGTTTGGCGCTTAGACTGGTTTGCATATGGTTGTTCCCAGTCAGTAATAGGATGGTGGGCAAAAAATGATTGACTAGAATGTGTCCTAGAGTAGTTACGAGTGGTTGAGATTAAGTCGGCCATACCACCCATTAGAGTGTTTCTCAGTGAAACACACCAAGGGCTTGTGGGTACGCAAAGACATGGGCCCAGTGCAGACTGTGCCATAGGATTCAAGGTGCACTCAGAGATGAGGCCCATCAAGACTGAACCATGTTGGAGTTTGCTTGTGTTACCCGTGGCTAATATCAGTTCAAGCATTTCATCCATCACTTTTTAGGTGAGCTTGGACAGCGCATGTGCTGCTCTGCGAAGCATGGTGTATTCGAGTATAGACTTGAAGCCCCACCCACTCTCCACACATATTTGTCATTGGCTTGTGTTAATGTCCTTCAGAAATGCTGGCTTCTGATTCGTTAATAGGCTTGTTAGTCCCTCCTTAGTACCGCCTTGTCTTCATTTGTACCCTCCCATGAGGACTGGCCCTTTTACTTCTGTTGTTACACGGTATGTCTTATTTAGTCTGTAAGCACTATTTTCTTTAATGAGTTTCTCCTACTGCAGGCACAACATGCTTTCCTGCAACATTCAGCGAGTAATGCACGCTTTCACTTTCCAACAGCCCGGGACAATGGCGGCCGCTTCTTTGAAGTGAAATAGGACTCGCATTTACAAGAGTTTGAGATATTGGCATTGTAAGTGACAATGCCTTTTATTTATGTGTCAATTATCAAAACAGATAAATAAAAGGCATTGTCATTTACAATTCCAATAGCTTAAACTCACGCAAATGCGAGACCTATTGCATTGCAAATGCTGGTTTGTTTTTCTCAGAAGGTAGTGTGTGGCGACTGGGCGGGTTTAAGGATAGAGGGGCCTTTTCACAATTTTTCATAAAATATTTAAGATTTATGCATTTAATCATTTTAATACATTAAACGTTCTAACCGGTCTAAAATAAAACAACAGAGAAAAGGCTAAGGCAGAAATACAGTCATATTCTGATGTTTAACAGCGAAACATGCACGACTGTGAACAATTCGCCCTGACCTGAAGACCCTGAAATGAAACCAAAATGACAGAAGCTAATGTATGAAGCTTGAGAGTTTCCGGGTCGGATCAGGGGACACAGGGTTTGTGCAATTTTGGTGAAACACTGCAGGAAGCAGTTTAAAAAACACCTGCAAAAATGTTTCTTACTTTCTCCATAAGGTTTGAAAGATTGAAATGTCTGGAGTCTGACAGACTCGCCTAGCCACAGTTTTTCTGCTACGTTACAACCGAAATCTTTCTTCTTGTAAAACTATTTAAAGCGTGTTATGACATAAACTACGTTGCACTTCCTGATTACAGTAGAACAGTTGCTATTTTTAGGTGGCACGTGGGAACATCTCATGGCATGATGAGGAATGTCTAGTCACTAAACGCCAGGGGCAGTGGAATGCTCCAGATTACCATATGAAACCCAGATGGTATCACAGTGTTGACCCTCAACAGCTTCTTAAGTGCTCCTAAGAAGCCAGGTGAAGGCTTAGAACAGGAAACGACACCTGCTGTACTCATGACCCAGGGCCGGACAGGCCTTTTATTCCACTGGGCATTTCCCCAGTGGACTGGAGCCCGGGTTGGAAAGCCCAGTGCTGCCCCTGGTGCCGTCACATCCCCTAGCTCCCAGGAGCAGGCACAGGGAGGCTTCAAGAGAGAGAGAAAGGGACAGAGGGGGAAGGTAGAGAAAGAGCCAGGCTGGTTTGAGCATTTTTGCCAAGGCTGCTTTGGGTTCCCCAGTCCAGCCCTGCATCACCCAAGGAACCAAGGGCAGCAAGGGTGGTGCCAGGTATGCTAAAGGGCAAGCCAAGCAGCTGCCCCTCATGGACTCTACTGGGCAGGCTGTGTACCAGCAGCTTCATGAAATTATAAGCTTGTCTCTTCCACTGCAGCCAGGCCAAATACGTTGTACAGATCACAGGCTCTTTGCTTTATTTCTGATTCTAAAGGCGATGTTCTAGGCACCATGTACACCGGTGTTCCAAGATCACACAATGAGACGTTCAAAGCACACAACACATACAAATCATGTGTGCAGAATGGACTACTTACCAGTAAGGAGGCATTTGTAACATGAGGTGGAGATTTACCCAGTATTACAGAAGGGTCTCTGAGGGTCTAAAAAAAGCACACATTGCCGTAGCAGTCCCTGGTATTGCAGGGGAGTACTGTTTGTGCAGATGTGCTCCCTGTGGAAGAGCCGAACGCTGTCACTCACAGTGAAGTTAGCCAATGGCTGTAGTAGGCTGACCCACTGCCCCATGCTGTATGCTATTGTGGGCGGGGACAAAATGTGAATGACACAACAGACCAAAGGAGAAAGAGGGCTGGCTGAAAGCCCCTGTAAGTTTAGTATATATACTTTTAGTAAAATTGAAAGGTCTAAAGCAGAAGATTAACCTTGAAATAGAAACCTACAAGCAGCACAGCCGGTTGTCATCAAAGCCACCAACCAACAAACTGTGTTGTGAGATTCCTGGAATTGTGAAGGCAGGGCTTTAAGTGGGATGAAAAAACTGGGGGGTCTCTCAAAGCTGCGTGGCCAATGTAATTAGGGGCGTGGCTTAAAACACGTAAGATAAAAATCTGTGCTTAGCATAGTGTGCCGCCTGACTTGTATTTTACTGTTTCTGTCATTGCATCGAGATATATGATACAACAAGTAACATCATACCTACAACAAGTTAGGACTAATGTCTTTGTCAATGGTTGATAGTTGCATAAGATAAGCAGCAACTATGGCTTGTATATCATATTGAAAAAGCTTCCACTTAAAGCCCTGGTGACACCACCACAATGTTGCGGCTCCTGAGTTTCAAAATGAGAAGAGAGAAAATGACTCTCTTTAAAGGATTTCCCTTCCCCTGCAACGCTCACCTGGCATGACGTCATGCCATAACTTCTCCACTAGTGAGAAGTGAGCAGTGCGAGCACGCGCACATCCATGTGCCTGCTGTCACTGCAGTCCGGAAAAAACACGGACCACCTGTGCCAGGGCACAAAACAGAGCCCGATAGAGACCCGTTTCGAGGCCCCCTTAAAAAAAAACTGCCGGTGCTCAGAACCAGTGAGACCCGGCCCACTTAAAACCCTGTGTGAAGGTCAGAGTACCCGCATGAAGGCAACGCACGCATATGTGATTCAGCAAGTTAAGAAGATCACGCAAGGCATTCACGTCTTACTGCAAAACTAAATAAAATCAAAATAAAGGATTACATTCCTCCAGCCCCCAAAATAAACAACAAAGAAAGAAGAAACGAAGTAAGATAAATTTAATAAAAATGACAGACTTGACCCCTGGTTATGTAAGCAGCTCAATAAGCGACATAATCCACCAGGTATTCGAGTGACCTTGTTATCCTCTTTCTACTAGTGACTTTTGTATCGTCCCTTTTATTAACCGTGTATCCCGGACTCTCAGCCCGCGTCGCCACAGTATACTCATTATTGCCAACATTAGGTGAAACACTGGTACACGCAATATGGCGCAGGTTTTTATTATTAATTTATTTGGGATTTTTCTTTTCTCTACTCTTTACTTTGCGCCCATCCACTCCTGTATGGCATTTACACATATCCACTTCCATATTGGGTTTGCGAAGATCAAGCATCCAGTCTGGCACCAGTTGGTAATCAGTTTTCTGTTCCACAAAAGTGTAAAAGGAGAAACTCCTGTTGAGGTTTACAGTGTATAGTGATAAGTCAAGAATTTCTCTCCTAAAAACTTCCATGACCTCAAATTAAGTGAGGGGATATATTTTTTTAATCTTATCGAACACAAATTCAGGGGCTAGCCCATTTATACTTTTAAGCACCACGCAACACACCTTGAATTGTATTCGTTCCTTCACGGGGAGTCAGTGGAATCTCTTTAACAGATAGATTAAGGCAGATATTATAAGGTGTTAGTGTTTGAATACCTTCCTAACTCTACTAACTCTTTTAATCAACCCATTTGGTTGTGCACTATTGAGAGCTACCCTTAAGTGTTTTATATTACAGGAATCCCAAAACTTTGTAGTGGTAGAAACAAATGGAACTGCATTGTCAGAGACCAGATAGAGTGGTAAATCTTCTTGAGGAATGACAATACAGAAAAAAAATAATCACTCAATGAATTGCATGAGTACTTATAAAAACACATCTTAATCATTTTGAAACATGTCGACTAAAGCAACTAATAATTTATTGTGAGACGGTGGGCGTTGGAATGGCGGTCAAATTATTCTAGAAATGGAGCATTTCAGAGTACCACTCTTTCTGAAGTTTCAACGTATGGAAGTGATTTGCTCCTGGACTCTTTCACTTGGACATTTTTCGTTTTTACATTAGATTTTGGGATTGGCCTTTGGGCAGAATTTAATTGAGAATGCAATCTGTCTTACTTGTAAAGCCATTTGAGGGAAGTGAGAACAGGATTTATGTAATTGAAGATTTTGATATTTTAGACAAGTAGAGCAGCAAGGCGGCGGGCAGCTTGAAAGGCATGGAGTGATTTGGGAACACCACTGAGAATAGCATCTCCCATTGTCTGTACTATAAATAAACATTACAAAAACTGAATTCTACCTAACCAGGATTTACTCAGATGTGGTATCTAATAGTATTTAACGTATGAAGCAAGTGAAGGGGACCTTAGAAATCATTTGTGTACCAGTAATTTAAGGAAAGTTGTGAGAAGCCATCAAATTACTGGTATGGGGCAAGAGAATCACTTCATCCAGTGGATTAATATGGAAAGCAGAAAAGCTGTATAAGAAGCAGCACTGTAGAGCAGAAAATATTATTTAAGATGGGCTTTTTCAAGTATAGTCTGAACAAGGGTTGCAGTACACACACGCAAACTTATCTGCAGGTTCATGTACAGCCTTATGGGTTTGTAGATGAAGTGTGTAGTCGGTCTGAAACACCTTTTGTAAACACAGTAGAGAATAAATGCTATTTACATTTAAGGTATATTTAGGTAGTTCGTGTAAAAGGAATTGGAAGTAACCACAGTGATTAATCTCATCGTCCCTAGTGACTACAAAGTAATACACCAAGGTGGACTTAACAAAGCTGGTTATAGACTTGCTCTCCATTACATGGACTCTGAAGTGCAAACATTTAACGTTTTAGACTTTAATTTATTTTCAAGGCCTTGCGCTTCAGATGTCTAGCAACTGCACAAAACTGTGGAAATTCAACAACGTCTAACACCCGCTTGGTAAGAGCATCTTTATTCTACAACTCAGACGTATTTAGGAATCAATTCCTCTCTCCCACTGGATTTCAATATACATTGGGGAAAGAATCAAGATATTGTCCCTGCAGTCCCCCTCTCCCCAACCCCACCCGTGCACCTTGGGAAACTGTCTCACTCGCTCCGCTTGTTCACTGCAGCTGTTTTGGTATTTCTGAGTAAGCAGTGGTCAGTGCAGTGGACGTTAGTGGGTGGTGCGAGTGTGCAGAAGTCGGTGGCAGCACCTAAATAAAATGTAGGCACCTGACTTTATTATTATTATTTTTTTTACAAACTAAGCACTGTTTGGCTCTCAGGCTGTGAAGGTATACCTATCATATGTCTGATCATAAGAAGCCGCCACCTCTACCACAAACTTTCCCTCAGCCCTTACAGGCACTAACAATTAGGCTAGTCAAAGACTTAGGGCCCAACTTAGATGTTGGAGGATGTGGTCCCGCCGTTGCTTTCTCTACAGTATTCCCGCCCGCCGACTTGTCAGTCCGTCTGCTGTATTTAGATGTTGGCGGGTCTCTGGAGGGAAGAACGACAGAGTAATGCCGCCTCCGCCAGAACATTGCTCTCGCGTCAATGGCCTCAGAGGCAGAAGCGGGTGTCGGAGTGAGTCCCGCCAAGAATACCGCCGTTCCTATTATGATGTGCCTTTCTGTCAAGGCAAATGTAGCGGGAAAACCTCCAAACTCGAGTTGGTGGAATTTAAGAAAAAGTGGTGAAAACTTACCCTTTTCCGATTGCCCACTTCCGTTTCAGTCTTGAACTTCATTATCCAGGTCCCTGCTGTGCTGCTTCTACCTCACCACTACTCTCAGCAACCCTGTTGCCGCTGGAATCTAAGGTAGGCTTCTGTGTCACTTGTCTCCCTATGAATCGTGTGTTAACATTTGCTATCGCGGCGTGTATTTTTACATTACTCTTAAATGCAATTGTTTTAAAAAAAAAAATTTGTCCTCATTCACCTCAGACCACAATAACCGACCCAACAGCCTGTACTGCAAACACCTTTAGAGAGTTAAAAGGTGTGTGATCTCTCCCTCTGACTGGTACACCTGCGTGCTGGAAGGATAAAGTCCCAAACGGGTAAGGTCACTCTCAAAATATGATCCGGTATTTACCAGCGACTGCTTACGATGGGGAGAGGCCGGGGTGGGTTTGCCCATCACAGTCCAGAGAGTTCCAAAGAGGTTTAATCATAGGGCACATTTTTTCCATTTTTAGACATACACAGATCTAATTAATGTCGTTGTCTCTGAGTTTATCCACCTTAACAGGGGTGTCCAAAGTGCTTTCTTCCTCTTTGTCTGGGTTCCTCTCAGGTCTAATTTAGATATCGAGATAAGGGAGGCCAACCAGTCTGAGTGTAATGGAGGTGAGCATTCCACCCATCTTCGACAGATTTCTCTTCTGGCTAGTAGTATGGCATAGAAGAGGAAGGTTCTAGCCGGACCTATAACTTCATTTGAGATTCCAAAAATTATCGTAGAAAGGCTTAACTTTACTTGGTGTTCAAGGATGACAGAGATTGTATCGCCAAACTTACCCCAAAATTCAAGAATAGCTGGGCACTCCTGGAACATGTGGATGTCTGATGCACTCTCCAGGCCGCATTTCTGGCATTTCACAGGGGGTCCCTTCGACATCCTTGTTAGCCTTTGGGGGGTAAAGTAAGCCCTGTGGATTGAAAATAGGTGATTCCTCCTTAGCCAGGCCGGATATACTGTACGAAACAGGGTGCAAAAAGATGTCTGCCAAAGTTGATCACAGGGCTCTCCCGGCAGACCGGCGCCCCACATTCTTCTGCAAGTTTGAAATCCCCATCTATCGCCTCTGATTTTCCAATACCAAATGGAAACCTCTTTTCTCCCCCTAGGTTTCTTCACCAGTTGTTCCTCCAATGCGTTTCCCGTGCCCACCGGGGATTTCACGCTTTGTACCCAGCCTTGGAGTTGAATATACTTAAATTTCGAAAAACCTCCTTTCAAACCGTCACAGAGCATTTCCCAGGGTAAAAAGGTATCTTCCTGCGCTAGTTTGCCCCAAACACTGAGACCTGCCTCCCTAAGTGGCTGCGCTAATTTATCCCTTAGACAAGCCGGTGTTCCAGGAAAATCCCAGAGAGGGGCAAGATTACTAAAGTAGCTAAGGCCCGTCGACCGTCTGATGCTTGCCCAAGTTCTGGCCATCGCCTGAAGTACCTTTAGTCTTATCTTTTTTTTTAAACTTGGGATCTCCATACTTAAACATGAAGCCCTCCTGGACCAAGTTGGCGCCTTTCAACATTGCTGAGAACATTGCCCCCACCCCTTCTCGATCTGGTGATTTCAACAACATCCTGGAGTGGGACAGTTGGAAGGCCCAAGCATAATACTGCAGGACTGGGAGGGACAGACCTCCCTTCTCCCTCCTACACCTCAGTTTCTTCCATGCAATTCTGACTCCTTTGTAAGCCCATACAAAGGAGTTGATAGCCTGCTGGAGCTTATCTATAGAAGGCTTGCAAAAGTGTAGTGGAATGGCATTAAAGAAGAAGGTGATTTTGGGAGCACAATAATTTTTTCCAAGCTCACCCTCCCAAAGATTGAAAGTAGGGGGGCGTGGCTACGCGCCAAGGAAGATGGAAGCGAGGTGAAAGAGCTCCACAGTCCTTAGCTCCCACCGCCGCATAAATCCGACAAAAATCCGTGAATAAGGTCCGAAGGTGAAACCAAGATTGCGGAGGGGCTGTCGGCGCTCCGTCTGCCGGAAACTGTCGTCGTCAGGAACTGTATGAGGCCGGAGGAGAAACGAAGCCTGGGCCCAGCGGTGAGCCGCGGTCGCGAGTGAGTGGAGGAGCCGCTCAGCGATTGAGAGCAGCGGCGACTGAAATCTGGAGGTCGCGTCGTCTCCCATGGTCAGGAGGACCGGTCGTGGGAAGGTGAGGGGTGCCGGGGCCGGAGTGCAGTGAAACGCTGTACTAGCGAGAGTGGAGGCCCCCCCCCCCTCGGCCAAAATACTGCTGCATAGAAAGAGCGGCCCACCGGGAAGCCCCGGACTAAATTGGCGGCCGATGTCAGGAAACAGACTATAAACAAGTAGGGTGGGCAGTGGGGCTCGCAAACCCCCTCCCCTGACAGCTAATAAAGGGGGCGATACGCCCTGCCTGGATCGGCCCACACTTGGCATAATCTACGATAAACCGGCGGCCAGTGGCACTAGCGAACACAAATATTGCGTGCAGGGCGTGGCCCGATCTCCTTGCTCCGCCGGACTTTCCTGCATGCCCTCGGCGCCCTCTCCTACCCTGCGTAGGGGGGGTGTAGGGGCAGAGTTGTGGACTGCGGCTGCTCCCCCACAGTCTTGTTACATGGTCTTCTTGATTGAAGGCAGTGGCGGCTGGTCCATAGGGGCGCCGGGGCAGCGCCCCACTAGGCAAAAACTGCTCACTAATCTGGCAGCAAGAAATGTAAGTAGACGAATTGCCAGCTTTGACAATTCGTCTGTTTACATTTCCGGCCTGTGCTGGCAGCTGCTTCACAGCCTCAAGTGCGCATGACAGTCTCTGTCATGCGCACACAGAGTCAATAACAAACGCACATCCCACGCAGGCAGAGCAGCAGGAGTCCAGACTCCGACTGCGCATCTGCGAGAAGAGCGATCTTTATTTCTGCAACCCACTCCATTGACATTACATTAGGTATGCTGCGCATGCCTAGTGTAGTGCAGGAGTGTGAAGATAGGGTCCTGCTCGGGCGGTGACGTACAGTCGCCCCATGCCCTGTTAAATGGCAGGATACGGCCGAGTAGCCGCCCCAGTCTTCAGATTTGCCACTTGCCAATCAAGCAAAGAGGGAAAAGTTAGTTTCACGTCTGTGAGAGGAGAGTGGAGACGTGATGCGACACGGGACCCGGTGGAGGAGATGCCTGACTGGTAAGTTTGTTTTTATTTTATTCACTTTAATTAAACGCCTCCCCCCCGCACATACCCCCACCCCCCCGTCATGCTGGCCGCATACGTTCTTGAAGTTTACCAACACGCGCAGCAGGGTGACAGTTCTGCGGCATTTCTTGCTTTTCATTAAAGGTGAAAGGTGAATTAAAAAGGGCCGCCTGGCAAGTCAGGGCAAGGGGGCGGCTGAGTTCTGGAGAGCTTGGAAGACGGCTGTGCTCTAGGAAAGCAGGGGAGGGGCTGCTTTAAAGCAGCGCCTTCGGGACTGACTGGGATAGCAGGCGTTGTACAGACACTGGCAGAGGAACGGGGGAGCTGAAGGCAGCATGCGGGACCGGCAGCTTGGAATGACGTCGCATTTTATAAATAGAAATATGATGGCAGGAAACAGTTCTGCGTGACATAGACATGGCATGCATCGCAGCAAATGATATTTTTGGACGGTGCACCACTGTTATGCAAACGCTCTGCGTTTCCCAATTATTTCTGCTACATCTTTTGAGGACTTGCTCAACAGTCACTGGTCCTGGACGTGAGCAGAGGGCATACAAACTGCAACAGCATTGGCAGCAATTGATGGGCATTTCTGGTGCCATGGAATGCACAAAGGTGTTCCTGTTGGTGGCGTGGGCCGTGTTTCAGGAACATTTAAATGGACTGTCTGCAGCCGACACAACATAACATGTGTATTTGTAAAGCGCACGTTCACCACTACGGGTATCTTGGCGCTGAATAACAGATGTTTGTTGTTACCCAACTCAATGGTACTCATTTTATCGACCTCAGATGGATGAAAGGCTGAGTGGACCCGCCGGGATTTGAACCTGTGACCATGAGGTCGAACACAGGCCCCTGCAGTAGACGCATTAGTCCACTGAGCCACCAGACCCAGCTCGACTGTGACTGACAACCTCGACTGTGGCTGTCACACAAACGTAAGTACCAGTTCACTCTACAGTCAGATGACGGAGGAGTCTCGAAATGTTTGTTCTTCCAATAGGGTGAACAGAATATAATTTATCTGCAATGGTTATTTATTTCTTCCCAAGTGGTGAATTTTTACTCAAGTACTCGTAAAATAGATAAATAAGGCCAAAGTTATGTAACTTAATTATTTTTAAAATACAGATGAAATACTAGAGGCTCGATTCTCAATAGTATTTGTAAGTACGAGAAATAGTCCCACATGAGCACTTTTTATGTACTCTACAAGCCCTTTTGAACTTTCCGCAATACGTCCAACACTGTTACTAAAAGCGCAAAGGCGGCTCAATCCTCTTAGTTTTTACTAAATATTCCTAAATTATTTCCATTTTACTTGCTTTGGGACTAATTCACAAACCGATGCAAGTGTGTGTAAGACTATTACAGGAGTACTACTTTACGTACTCCAAATTCCCCTTTTGAATAGGTCCCTAAAAATGCTTGAAATATATTGTTCATTACACACCTGCTTACCTAGCAACTTACCTAGCTATTTGGTCTGGCAGCACAGTGGGATCCCACAACCATTGCAGAGGTTTGTGTGTGGCACCTTTGTCATGTGATCAAATCCCAGAGGATCCAATCAGACTTTAATCATTCCGAGGCCGATAAAATGATCCCATTTAGTTGAATAACTACAAACATCCGGTATCTGTCCAAGGCACCAAAAGACTTCTTGGGGTGAATGTGTTTAGCTCTTCATTTAAACAGAATAGCAATGGTTATAATTATTCTGTGCATGGTTGGACCTCTGTTGCAAGTGGGTGGTGGGTTTTTGACCAGGCTCGCTCACTTCTGGGGGATATATGTGCAGATGCAGACATATAATAGATTGGAGTGCAGGAAATTTGCGGAATTTGCTTTTGAGGCACGAGGATGCATTTTGTGGGAAACAACATTTCTAAAAAACACAAGTAACATTCCAATTGCTTTATTAACCTTCCTGCTTTCTCAAATTTGCTTGAAAATGCACCATTTGTCCACTCTTTTTTTCAAAATTTTCTCAGGGGGAGAACCCCCCCGAACTCCCCTTAGGTTGTTCGGGCTCGCTCGCTACGCTCGCTCGCTGCAGTATGCCAATCATTTTACGCCTCACCACTTTCAAATGTCACCAGCCACCACTGATTGAAGGACACCATCAGAGGGGTCCGGTGCACAGGCTCCTTATGTAAAACACACCACTGAGGAGGAATATGAATAAATTGACAAACTGGAATCGGGTGCCAAAACAAAAGTGGGCGGCCTGGTGGGGGGGCTTGCACACCGAAGAGGAGCCGCACTGAGAGCAGAAAGCAGCACTGCCTGTATATCTCAGTAACCACCGGGAACAGTGTGCACAAGTGAAGCAGCAGGTGGAGTCCACGTCATTGGGGAGCACCACTTTTGCATGTTGAGCTGCCCTCTGGGGGTAACCCTGACAGGCAGCGGGAGCACGAGAGATCGGTGCTCCAGGGGCAGGCGGCGAGTAGTACCCCCGAGGGTAGGGAAGAAGCGGCATGGTGGGGGGACTCACTCCCACCCCCACCGGTGGTGTAATTGAGTAATGTCCGGAAACAAGGGAGTGAGAAACACGCACCAAACCAAAATGGACAAATATGCCTCCTCCAGGGCGACAGATACTGACGGAGTGGACAAGGCCGAGACGAAAACCACGCCCGGACGGGGTGTGGATGACCCCTCCCTAAAAGATATCATGGAGGCCATCACTGGTATACGCACATCGCTCGAGGATAGGATGGACTCAATAACAGCAGAAGTAACGTTAATAAGGGCCAACCTCCAGAACATGCGAGACAAGGTTAAAATCGAAGGAGACTGTCACATCTGACCTCTGCCGCGATTCCAAGTCAATGCAGCAGCAAATCAAAGACCTGCAGGCAGCAAGTAAAATGATGGAAGTCAAGCTGGACGACTATGAAGGGAGATCACGCAGAAACATCGTTCGTATCCTTGGGGTACCGGAGCGAGCAGAAGGGCCGACACCTGACCCGTTTGTTGAAGAACTGATCACTCAACGCCTACGGCCCATGAATCTCTCTACTTTCTTCTCGGTGGAAAGGGCGCATCACGTCCCTGGTGGCAGGACCAAGCCTGGGGCTCCTCCACGACCTCTATTGGCACGACTTTTCAACTTTAGAGACCGGGATGTGATATTACAAACTGCCCGCACTACCACACCGATCAAGATTGATAATAGTGTAGTGACTTTCTTCCCCGACTTCACGGCACGGGTGCAAAAACAGAGACGCTCATTTCTAGATATCAAACGTGGGCTCAGGAAAAGGGGACTTAAATACTCCATTTTGTTTCCTGCGAGGTTGCGGGTAGAAGCGGAGGGAAAAGCCTGGTTTTTTTACACCCCGGAGTCGGCACAGGAGTGGCTTGAAGGATGACGAATGGTCGGTGGTAAGGGCACCAGGCAAAGAAAAGATCAATCACCAAAGACGTCAGCAGTACCAGAGGGATAATCAAAGTGAAACTACAAAAGACGTGACTAGAAATAACTGGTGCTTGGTACTGATTCGCTGCCTGGGAAACAGAGTCAGAAAAGGCATTGATCATGGACAGTTGCAAAAGAGAGGGTCAACTAATACGTCCCCCAAACTCAAGAATAAGCAACTTTCAGTCTAATGGATTCGGCATAATCATCGTGAGATTTCAATTTTCTGTGCCTTTCGTACCTGAGGCAATGGTGGGAGCAATGATATAGGGACAGCACCCCCCCCCCCTCACTTTCTCTGTTAAAGTTTCTTATGGGGCGACAGGCACTGTGCATAGTTGGGGATAGGGGCAAGTTTCAGCCCAGATTACAGGGAAGCAGGGAGGGGGGTTTGGGGTTTCAGTTAGTTCTTGGAGATAGTTCAGATGACACTAATGCACAAAGAGAGAGGGTAACGCACAAGTTACTAACTTGTGTAACGATATATCTGTAAGAGACAGTAGTTAGTGACAGATTCCTTACCTTAGAATATCCCCAGGCGTCAGACTGGATCCGGAAAGTTTTTTGCGTAGCAGTACCCTTGCGCGTCGGTAGGCGGCGTCGTGCGGCTCCGTGTCCGTCGGCGGCGTCGTGATCGCCGGGATGACGTCGCGGGCAGTACTTAGGCGCCGCCCCTGCGCGCTGACGTCAGTTCTGTACATGACTTTCCGCGCCAGGAACGCAGAGCCATGCAAGAAGCTGACACAGGTGTCTGAAAAATACTAGGGCCCTGAAAGGGATGTCCTTAACCCTAGAAATCAGTTCGCAGAACGGGGAGGATGGGTGGGGCGGTAAGGAATCTGTCACTAACTACTGTCTCTTACAGATATATCGTTACACAAGTTAGTAACTTGTGCATCTGAAAGAGACATGTTAGTGACAGATTCCTTACCTTAGAATAGATACCCCAGCAATACCAACCCCGGTGGTGGGTCTGCGAACAAAGATCAGACAAGGAAGTCCTGGAGGACAGAACGGCCAAAGAAGCCGTCCCTCCGGACCTGACTGTCAAGGCAGTAATGCTTTGTAAACGTGTGCAGCGAGGCCCACGTAGCTGCCTGACAGATAACCGGCAGCGGAACACCGCGGCCCAAGGCCGTGGTAGCAGCCGTTGCCCTGGTGGAATGGGCACGCAGCCCAACAGGAGGCTCCTTCTTAGCCAAAGAATAGCAGGTCTTGATGCACAAGGTAACCCAGCGGGAGATGGTCCTCTTGTGCACCGCCCGACCTTTTTGGCGCCCACGTAGCCAACAAAGAGCTGGTCATCCACCCGGAAGTGTTTTGTGCGGTCAATATAGAAGGAGAGCGCACGTTTTGGGTCCAGACGGTGGAGCCTCTCTTCCTCTCTGGAAGGATGCGGAGGCGGAAAGAAGGTGGGCAAAGTGATGGTCTGCCCAATGTGGAAAGCAGTAACCACCTTTGGCAAGAAGGACGGACGCGTCCGAAGAACAACCTTGTCTGGATGAACAGACAGAAAGGGAGGTTTGCAAGATAGAGCTTGGAGCTCACTCACCCGCCGAGCGGAGGTGATGGCCACCAGAAAGGCTGTCTTCAGAGTCAGAAGACGAAGAGGACAGTTATGTAGAGGCTCAAAGGGAGCGCACATTAAAAGGTAAGAACCAAGTTCAAGTCCCACTGAGGCATCACAAACGGAACAGGAGGGAAGAGGTGTGTAATGCCTTTTAAGAACCTGTTAACAACAGGGGACTTGAAAAGGGAGGGCTGATCAGGGAGCCTGAGGAAGGCCGAGATAGCACAAAGATAACCCTTGATGGTACCCAGGGCAGAACCCTGTTGGGCCAGAGAGAGAAGGAACAGAAGGACCTCAGAAAGAGGGGCAGAAAGGGGATTCACAGCCTTTGCTGTGCACCATGCCACAAATTTGTTCCACCTGCAGGCGTATACCACCTTAGTGGAGGGACGCCTGGCTGCCAGAATCACATCACAAACTTCGGGAGGCAAGTCGAAAGGAATCAACTGCCGCCGCTCAGTCTCCACGCAAGCAGGTGTAGACTGGACAGGTTCGGGTGGAGGACCGTCCCCTGCTGCTGCGACAGAAGATCCTCCCGAAGAGGCAGACGGATTGGGGGATCTACGCTCATATTGAGTAGCTCGGGATACCAAACTCTTCGAGCCCAGTCCGGAGCCACAAGAATGACTTGGGCCCGGTCGTGCCGAATCTTCTTCAACACTCTGGGTAGAAGTGGTATAGGCGGAAAGGCGTACAACAGACCGCAACTCCACTCGTGACGAAAAGCGTCGCCGAGCGAGTGCCGCCTTGGAAATTCCAACGCGCAGAACTGATGACATTGCGCGTTCTCTTCGGTGGCGAATAGATCTAACCAAGGCTCTCCCCACTGTAGAAAGAGTCCTTGCGCCACTTCCGAGTGAAGACGCCATTCGTGATCCATCATGCACCTGCGGCTGAGTTCGTCCGCCCTGGCGTTCAGCGAACCTGCCAGGTGTTGAACCATCAGGAACATGCCCTGATGTTCCAGCCATGTCCAGAGGCGCAGAGCCTCCTGACAAAGGGTCCACGACCCCACCCCGCCTTGTTTGTTGCAGTACCACATGGCGGTGGTGTTGTCTGTGAACACCTGCACTACCTTCCCTTTGACAGAGGGAAGGAATGCCTTGAGTGCAAGTCGGATCGCCCGGAGCTCCAGAATGTTGATATGGAGCCGGGACTCCGCCCGGAGACCAGAGGCCTCTGATCTCCGCCTCTCCCATGTGACCGCCCCATCCCAGAAGGGACGCGTCCGTCACAACTGGGTGCTCTGGCTGGGGAAGGGAGAGGGATCTGCCCATGACCCATTGCCGGTTCGAGAGCCACCACTGCAACTGTTTTGCAGTCCCCTCCGAGATCTGGACGTGATCGGACAGGTTGCCCTGGTGCTGCGCCCACTGGAACTTCAGGTCCCACTGCAGAGCCCGCATATGCCATCTGGCATGATTGACCAGCAGGATGCAGGAGGCCATGAGGCCCAGCAGCCTCAGGGTCATCCGTGCCGAAACCCAGGATAAAGGCTGAAAGATCGGAATCATAGCCTGAATATCCCGGACTCGCCGTTCGGGAGGATAGGCCCGAAACTGCGTCGTGTCCAGAACTGCTCCGATGAAAAGGAGCTGTGGAGAAGGAATCAGATGCGACTTCGGCACATTGATGGAGAACCCCAGCGAGTGCAGGAGTTCGGCCGTAGTCTGGAGGTGGGAGACGACTGCCTGGGACGAGCCCGCCTTCAGCAGCCAGTCGTCGAGGTAGGGGAAGACTGAAACCCCTGCCCGGCGCAGATGAGCTGCGACCACCGCCAACACTTTCGTGAACACCCGAGGGGCACTGGTAAGGCCAAAGGGAGCACGGTGAACTGAAAATGCTCGGGGCCTACCGTGAACCGAAGGTAACGCCGGTGGGCCGGCAGGACTGAGGGATGTGGAAATATGCGTCCTGCAAGTCCAACGCTACCAACCAGTCTCCAGGGTCGAGGGCAGTCAAGACCTGAGCTAGGGTGAGCATCTTGAACTTCTCCTTCCGGAGGAAGCGATTGACGTTCCGGAGGTCCAAGATAGGACGCATGTCCTCCTTGTCCTTTTTGGGCACCAGGAAGTAGTGGGAGTAGCAACCACGCCCTACTTCTGGGAGTCGGAACATGCTCGATGGCCCTCTTGGCCAAGAGGGCCGTGACTTCCTTCTGCAGAAGTACCAAGTGATCCCCTGACATGCGGTGGAATTGAGGTGGCATGGCTGGGGGGTGGACTCGAAGGGAGGGAGTAGCCCCTTCGGACAATGTCCAAGACCCACCTGTCCGAGGTGATGGTACGCCAGTGGGGAAGGTGATGGCGGACCCTGCCCCCTACTGGCGTGCTGTGCACCTGAAAGGAGGGACTAGGAGGGTTTGGAGGCCGCGGACGGGTTGGAGGTGGTGGCCTGACCCGCACGCTGGTTGCCCGATCCGCCACGGCGGAATCCACGTCCTCGGCCACGCGAAGACGCCTGCTGCGCGGGCCGGTGGCTGGGCTGCTGACGTGAAGGGCGCCCCTACCGTGGCCACGATAGGGTCGAAAAGCAGAAGTCAGCGGAAGGCGTGTAGCAGAAAGGCCCAGGGACTTTGCAGTAGCCCGTGAGTCCTTAAAGCGCTCCAACGCATGGTCTGCTTTGGACCCAAAAAGACCAACTCCATCAAAGGGCATGTCCATGAGAGTATTCTGGACATCCCCTGAAAAACCAGTGGTTCTCAGCCAGGCGTGGCGTCGTAGCGCCACCGTCGTTGCAATAGACCTGCCCAGCGAGTCGGCGGTATCAAGGCCACATCGAATTGTATATTTGGCCGCATCCCTTCCTTCCGCAATGGCGCGGGAAAGCAGTGTCTGGACCTCCTCAGAACACTGGGGCAAAACATCCGCCACCGAATCCCACAAGGAGTGGGTATATCGGCCCAAAGGCAAGCGGTGTTGACGGACCGCAAGCCAGCACTGGAGGAAGAAAACCCTTCTTCCCAAATTGATCCAGGCGTTTGGATTCCCTATCCGGAGGGCGGTAGGGAAGGCGGTTTGGGAAGCGGAGGCTTGGACAACCAAGCTCTCAGGGGTGGGGTAGACAGAGAGAAACAGGGGGTCGCCCGGAGCTGGGCGATGGCGTCGGGACACGTTCCTATCCACAGGAGCCCCTGTGTTGGGCTTGGACCAGGCGCCCAAAAGAATGTCAGTGAGGGCGTCGTTAAACGGCAGCACAGTCTCCGAAGAGGAGGCTGCCGGCTGAAGCACCTCTGTCAAGAGATTAACCTTGACCGCCACAGCAGGGAGTTGGAGATGTAAGGCTCCAGCTGCCCTACGCAACACCGTTGCAAAATTTGCTCCCTCCTCCGGAGCCACGGGGGAGACAGCATGCCAGTGTCAGGGAAGTATCTAGACCACTAGCATCCCTAGACCCTCTGTCCAGTCCTCATCGTACTGACACTGCTGTGTCAGAGGGTCATCAGACCCCTCCCAGTCCTCCTGGTCCTCCTCAGGTTCAAAATAAGGGGGAGGAGGGACATTTGGGACCCAAGGTCTCATTGGCGCCGGAACCGGCGTCGAGCGACGTCGGTCCGGGTCCATGTCCAGAGCCGGAAGGAACTGGGGAACGACGCCGCTCAGAGCCCCAGGCGGCGTCGAGAACGGCACCGGAGACATCGGCGCCGGCGGAGGTGTCGTTAGGTCGACCGGCGTCGATGGGGGTTGTGGAGCCGGGATCGAGGCCGGGGCCGAAGCCGGAGCCGGGATCGAGGCTGGAGGCACGGGCGACGCCGGGGCCGGAGCCGTCGGCGATGCCGGAGCAACCCCATCAGGGCCCGCGGGGCCCGAAGGCGCACCGGAGGGGCCTGGAGGCCCGAAGAGGCGGGCCATGGCCGACAGGAATTCCTGCACTTTGGCCGGATCCGCCCCCGAACCCGGGAAGGGCGGGTATGGCGGGCGACTCCACAGGCATGTCCGGGGCCGCGGGGGCGGGGACAGTGCCGGGAGGGGCCTCAGCCGAGTCGCGAGACCGGCGGGGCGAAGTCCTAGAGCGATGATGCTTTTTGGACTTTTTGTGTTTCGACTTACCGGACGAAGAAGACTTCGATGCCGACGACCGGTGTGGACTCCGCTATCGACCCCTGGACCTCTCACGCGACCGGGGCTTCCGCGGAGCCGAATGCCGGGCCTCGAGAGCTTTCGAGACCGCTCTCGCAAAGCTTTCGGGTTGAGGGCCTGGCAGTCGGTACAAGACTCCGTGTCGTGGCCTCGGCCGAGGCAGAAGAGACACTCCCAATGCGGGTCGGTGACGGACATCATCCGAGCACAGGCGCCGCAACGTTTGAAACCGGGCATCCCTACGACACCTTGATAGAAAAACAGTGAAAAATTCACCCAAAAGTATGGTCAAAAAATGACCAGGGCACTGCTCTTCCCGGATCTGCGCTTGCTGGCGCGGAAAAAGAAGAACTGACGTCAGCGCGCAGGGGCGGCGCCTAAGTACTGCCTGCGACGTCATCCCGGCGATCACGACGCCGACGACGGACGCGGAGCCGCACGACGCCGCCTACCGACGCGCAAGGGTACTGCTACACAAAAAACTTTCCGGATCCAGTCTGACGCCTGGGGATATTCTAAGGTAAGGAATCTGTCACTAACGTGTCTCTTTCAGATATGCAGCTCCTCCAACACAAGCTTGGGAGTGAATCCGACGGCCTGTGTTCAGGTATTGGTCAAGTATGCGAAGGGGATTTGGATGCTCACAAAGCTGTATATCCCACGTAATGGAAAAAGGTAATAATGATGATGAGTTAGACAGTAAAAGGCGGCATTAAACTTATGTCCTGAAACGTGAATGGCCTGGGTGATAAACTTAAACGAGGAATAGTGCTCCAATACATAAAGAGACACTCACCGGATATAGTTCTCCTACAGGAGACGCACTTAGTTGGGAATGCATGCGGAGCAATGACCAGGTGGGGTTATACATCTAGTATAATGGGATAACCCAGTGCCCCTCAGAACCTGGGTGTACAAGAATGCGGAGAATGTTGGTTCTGTCGGGTACAGAAGTGATTCTTGGTTTACTGAATAATAATAAATAGAAAACAATACTCAGACCTTTCAGTAATAATTAATGAAAAGGAAAGAGAAAACAGAACAAAAACACACCAGAAAATTGAATAAATCTGAACTTGTATTGAGGGATAAATCAATATATTCATTTACATTTTATGGTGTCAAAATGACATTAGAAGGCTGTCACAATTTATGAACATATTAATTGTTCAAACGGCGCAAGTGATAAGGTGAAGGAAGTGCGAAACCAGTGCTAAATGTGAACAGGATATATACAGTGTTGTGTGGATGGTTAAAACTGGTTATTCAGAGGACATCCATCCCTAGGTACATAAATCTCCTCGCTGTTTGGGATTTAAATTTCCATTTCACGTGGGGCGGAGAGAGTAGGGTCCAGATTATCACAAGCGCGTTGACGTTTCGACCCAGAGAAGTGCTTAAGTAGTTAGTGGGCACAGCGGATCTTCCTCAGGACAAGGTGAACCAAGGGACAGCCCGAATTGAAGCAAGAAAGGTCTTCAGGGTATGGTCCACCATAGGTCGGTTTCAAAAGAGCAATGACTGCAGTGAGATATTTGATGGTGATGAATCACATCAATGGGGCAGCACAGTTCAGTAGCTCTCCAGCGTTTGACCCTTTGGAATGACCGCCTGCAACGCATGCTGGACCTGCAGGTATCGAAAAGTTTCTGTCTCAGCCATTTCGTATTCTTTTTGTAACTGTACGAAGGGGATCACTCCGCCTTTTTTCTATAAGTCGCCCACACAGGAGATCCCTATCAGGTCCCAGCCAACAAAGCCCTTTGTGTTTCTCAAAGTGCCCAGTGCCTCTGTGTCCCACAAGGGGGTGGCCTGTGTTATTTTCCCAGCCCATCCCATACTTTTATTCACTGTGTGCCATATTTGTACTGTTAGCTTGGTTGGTCCTGTTAATTTAGCACTTGGTGACTTAGCATAGAGCACTTTGGAATAGGTCCCACGTGGGAGAAGCCATCTGTCCATTCTGTAACCTGGGTCATTGTAGGATCTATAAATGCCTTGATTGATCGGTACCAAGTGTGCCGCCCAGACGGGTTCGCTGATCACTTTCAAAACATATATAAGTCAAACACTGTCACCACAGGTGAGGATGCAGACGCCCTATTATCAGACATGTCTCTCCCCACTCTCTCTGAAGCAGACTCCGTCGGGTTAGATGGCGAACTCTCACCTATTGAGGTGGAACGAGCGATAGGTGAACTGCAATCAGGGAAGGTGATGGGCCCTAATGGCTTACCCATTGAACTATATAAACTAGCCCCCAGTAAAATAGCTCCATATTTAGCTAAGATGTTCGCTGAGAGCGAGGTATACTTCCGTTCGACCAAAGACTAGCCACTATAGTGGTCATCCACAAGAGTGGGAAGCCCCAAAATAAATGCTCCTTGTACAGACCGATATCCTTGCTCAATGCAGAGGTTAAGATTCTGGCCAAATTATTGGCCACCCGATTACAGGGGGTCATAACGAAACTGGTGCACCCTGACCAGTCTGGCTTTATGCCATACAGAAATACCTCACTTAACCTTCGACGGCTGCATGGCGTAATAGGTAGAACTGAGACGCTAAGAGAAGATGCAGTGGTAGTATCCTTAGACGCCTCAATGGCGTTTGACACAATAGAATGGCCTTATATGTACGCAGTCCTAAGAAAGATAGGCTTTGGCCCGAACTTTATCAGCTGGGTTAAACTGCTGTATAGTGAGCCGGAGGCCCAGGTAGTGGTCAACAACAGGAAATCGAGAGTGTTTACCCTAGAAAGAGGGACTAGACCCTCTCCCCATTGCTCTTCGCACTGGTGCTGGAACCCCTAGCGCAGTGGATAAGGAAAGATCCAGTGATGAGGGGATTGCGTTGGGCGGAGACATGGGAGGACCGTATCTCCCTGTATGTGGACGACATAACCAGAGCACTACACATTTTTACAAACTTTGGTAAATATTCCGGATATACCATAAACTGGCCTAAATCAATCATTTATGTTTTGAGGGTCGACTTCCCCCAGCTGCCTCGGGGGTATGTACTAATGGAGGCGAAAGAGTGCTTCAGGTACCTCGGTATATATGTCACCAAAGATCCAATACGATACTATGAGCAGAACCTCTTGCCCCCACTACAAAGACTTAAAGCGATGCTCGTCAATGGAGGTCTCTTCCGCCGTCACTGCTGGGGCGCGCTGCATTATTCAAAATGATGGCACTGCCCCAATTCTTATATATATTGCAAAACTCACCAGGACCAGTCAGCGCAGACCATTTCAGAAGTATTGAAGGCGCACAGAGGTAACTGTTGTGGGAAGGAAAACCGCCACGAATAGCGACTCAGAAATTAATAAGGGGATGGTATGATGGCAGGATAGGTCTCCCGGACATTAAGAGAAAGGGTCAAACGCTCCCCGAGGCCTCCCCACTAGAGGATAGGATTTTAGAAGAACACATGCCCAAAAAAGCTTTCTCTATGACGTATCGAAAGTTGGTCAATAATATGCCTGACCCCCTCTTGCAACTCCGGAAACACTGGGAAAGAGATATTTCGGGGTTGGAAGATGATGACTGGCAGGAAGCCCTTACATTCCCTAAGGAGGTAGCAATCACATCTAGATTAAGATTAGTGCAACTCAAGGTGCTACATAGAATGTATTTATTGAGTATGGCACTGGTGAAAATGGCTTACAGGGATGACCCTGGGTGTGGTAGAGGGTGTGGCCAAGAGGGAACATTCATCCATATCCTCTGGGAGTGTGTTCAAATACAACGTTACTGGACAACTGTGACTCGGTGTATGGCAAATGTGTTGGGGAAACATGTTGATACCAAGATAAAGCTATGTCTCCTAAATGTGTGGGACCCCACTGACTCAAACGAAAAAGAGAAGACCTGGGTGTCGCTGGGGCTGATATTTGCTAATCAAAACGCAGCCAAACTATGGAAAGCGCACGAAGCACCTACGCTAGTAACTTGGAAGAAGGATATGGACTGGTGCATGGCAATGGAAAGAACTGTATATGAGTCACAAGGTTGTCCCAAGAAATGGTTGCAAATATGGGGCAAGTGGAACGAATACAGAGGGAACATTTGTGAAACACCGCAGTTAGGGCGACAGCCTGAACTTGACTCGGACTGAGTGTAGTCCTGAGAGATAGATAGCTTAGAGGGATCCAACCTGGGATAGGGAGGAGGAATATGATTCATTTGTAAATGTACGGTTATAAGTACTGCATAGATGCGCAATTGTGTTGTATCAGAGATGTCCTCAATAAAAAGAATTGGAAAAAAAAAAGATTAAAAGTGGGAGGTATGCCCAGTTTTTCATGAGCCGTGAACACTCTCTTGTGACATTAGATAAGTTAACCTCTGTGATTTTATTGATGTCCTCCACTATTCTAACCCCCAGGCACCTCATCTCTCTTTTAGTCTGGTGTTGACTCACCCTCATATTCCAAGACATCACCTCCGTTTTCCCCGCATTGACCTCATACCCTAATATCCTTCCAAAATCTTCTGCGTGCTTTATTACTCCGGGAAGGGCGGTTAGGAGGACAGAAGAAATAACCAGTATGTTGTCCGCATAGAGGGCCACTTTTCTTTCCCATCCTTTGTGCCTAAAATATTTGCCTCTTCTCTCAGTCTTTGAGCAAATGGCTCGATGTACAGGTTAAATAGAAGGGGGGATAAGGGACAACCCTTTCAAGTCCCTCTAGTTATTTTGAAAGGACTGGTGAGTTTGCCGTTAACCAACAGTTTAGCAGATGGGTCTCGATATATCAACTGGATGGCTCAGCGGAAGTTCTTGCCGATGTTGTATTTCTCCAGCACAGCCGTCAGATACACCCAGTTGACTCTATTGAAAACCTTAGTGGCATCAAGGGTCATGGCTGCAAGGGGAAGCGAGTATGTTGTGGCAAGGTCTATTGCGCCGATGAGGTCGTATGTAAGTTCAAACAAGTTTCTACCCTTAACAAAGTCTTTTTGGTCAAGATACAACGTATCACCTGCTACTGCACCTAGCCTGTCAGCAAGGACCTTAGCAAAGATTTTATTATAGTCCCCATTAAGCAGTCATATGGGTCTATACGACTCACAACTTGCTGAATTTTTCCCGGGCTTCAGAATTAAAGTAATTGTAACCTCACCCCAAGAATCTGGCAGTTTCTCCCCTTCGCTTAAAATCTCATTAAAGAGCTGGGTCATTACTGGGATTAGGACCTCCCCCAGGTTTTTATAAAGCTCCGTAGGGAGACCATCCGGGCCTGCAGCCTTACCCCCTTTACTAGATTGAATAGCTCTCTTGACCTCTTCTTTAGTGGTTTCTTGCTCTAGGGATTGCTGCTGTACAGCGTCCAAGGGGTTAAGCATACATGAATTCCACCATGCCTCTGCCTCTAGTTTAGTTAACTGTTCTGTCTTCTGTATATAGTGTCTGGAAGAAGTCGTAAAAAGCGCCCTCTATTTCCTTATCGGTGGATAAAATGGTTTTGCTATTACTATCTACAATCTCTTTGATCAGGTTACATACTCTATCCGTTTTTGCTTTCCAAGCCAGAAGCCTCTCTGCCCCCTCGCCGTATTCGAAGTGGGCAAGTTTTAGCCTCCCATCGCTTCATGACCCTTGTTTGGAGGATAGTATCACGTTGGTCTTTTAGTTTCACTAGTTTGACTTTATTTTCCTGCTGCTTCTCGACTTCTGCGCTACTGCTCCCGCCCATCTCTACTTTTTTCATCTCTTCTTCTATTCAGGCGACCTCTTCCTTGTACTTCGTATTTCTAAAATATGTTCTGCAAGACATTTTCCCCCTTAGATATGCCTTCAAGGAGTCCCAAACTATTGGGGTTGAGGCTGACCCCATGTTATAGCCTAAGAAATAAGCCATCTCCAGGCTCAAAAAGTTCATTTTATCCACGTCTTGTAGCAGTGTGCGATCGAGAGTCCAAACACTACCAATCTTCCCATTTTCCAGCTCTAAATCTAGGTACACCCCTGAGTGATCAGATAGATGTGGTGTCAGGTAACCAATGTCCCTGATTTTTCCCCTCAATCCAAGGCTAGTCAGAATATAATATATCCTGGATTTGTGGCCATACTTCCCGTTGTAGTAAGAGACACCCAACTGGAGACCCGATCTGTCTCTCCAAGCGTCACTTAGCCCCATCTGCTTCATCATAGAGTGGAGATAAGCACGTGATTTAGATGGTATCGTAGCCCTGCTGTTAGGTGATTTATCTAGTTTGGGATCTAGTACTATATTGAAGTCTCTGCCCATAATTACAGGGTCAGGGAATTCGAGCAAGTTTGAGAAAATGGTTTTTAATGAGTCAGGGTCGTCATGGTTTGGGCCATAGTATCCTACCAGAGTACAAAGGTCTCCCAGTATTATGACCTTGATGATGACCCACCTGCCACCGGTATAAACTAGTGAGTTTAGTAGGCGTGCCTTGACTTGTTTTTTTTATTAGTACTGCCACCCCTCTGATACTAGCACTTTGGTCAGTTCAGACCATATGCTCAATCCATTTTAAGTTCTTAAAAATGGCTATGGATTCAGCTCTTTAAAGAGGTGTCTCTTGTAGGATGATGACCTGTGCTGGGGAATCCCTTATGTATTGTAAAAAAAATTCCCTTCTACGTTTAACTTGCAAGCCATTCACATTCCATGATAGAAACTGGACCATTCTTTAGCTATATCGATTTTTGAGTAAGTAAGGCGCATAGAAAACGGACCACACTTTCCAAACGGAATGCAGTGGACTGACTAAGGTGAATGAGGAATTTTTTTGTTTTTTCTCCCGACATGCTCTCCACCCTGTGCTCCCCTCCCAAAAATCCCCCCCTTGACCCCCACCCTCGAGAACCCACCCCACAACTAACCTGGACTTGATGGTAGTCCTATCTGCTACACTCGGAGGCAACTCGCCTCTCTGGCGCTCTTTAGTACAAATCCCAGAACCATAATAAACCGTGACAAACAAAAATTTCTAAGTGATTTAAAAAAAATGTTTTTGTTATATTATATTTTTATATATATATTTTTTTATTCTTTTTATTTTTGTTTTTATTTTTCCCTTCTTAGGTATCTGAGCTGGGTGCGCTAATCAGTTCACCCCCTTCACCCATACCCCACACTCAGCAGAGAGGGGGTCAGAACTTTTAGCTACCGACCTTATTTTTACAATGGCAGAAGAGAAAAGAGGAAAGGAAGAAGGGGGGTGGGGGGGGAGGACTTCCCGCAATTAAACATCATTTTTTTGCATGTTCTCCAGCAATTCAGCTGCCTCTTGCTTAGACCTGACATTATACATTTTATTTTTGTGCATAACTTTTAGGGAGGCGGGGGAACTTAAGTTGGGCAACAGCCCCCAGCTTCTTAAAGTCGTCTAGTTTGCTCCCCAGCTCCCATTGCCTGTCTAAGGTGGCTCGAGCAAGATCAAAACAGATTTCAAATGTGAAGTCTTTCCCCCTCAGTGATTTCACTTTCAGAGCCAAGTTTAAGATTTTCTCCTTCAAAGAGTAGGTGTGGAAATTCAGGAGGATCTTGTGGGGTTTAGCTTTGTTCGGGTTCCTTTTGAAAGGGTCTCTGTGTGCCCTCTGAATGTCCCTCTTTAACTCCTCCTCGGATTCCTCAATCTGTGTTGCTCCCTTAATTAAAGCAACAATGAAGAACTTAAGGTCCTCTCCGTCCTTTCCCTCTGGAACATTCAAGATGCGGAGATTGCTTCTTCTAGAATTGTTCTCTAGTTGCTCCAGCTTATCTCGAACCGCCTGCTCCTCTCTTTTGAGTGGCAATATATCTGCTTTTGCTGTACACAACTCCTCTTTTAAATCCCCCACAGAGTTTTCAACGGATTCCGTTCTAGAGTTTAAAAGGTCGATCTTCTTCTCCAGGGATTCGCAAAAATTTCTCATCTCACCTTGGTTGGACTCAGACACTGCGATCCCCTTTTTGATGTCTTCTGACAAGGTATGAAACAGCACTTCCATGGGAGTAGATAATGTCTCCCTGGGGTCTTCAGTGCCCATCTCTGTTGTCAAAGGCTCATCTCCTCCCTGCTGAGCAGGGGGTGTAGAAACCCCACCTGCCTCTGCACCCCCCTCCACTCCTATACACTCCTGGCTGCTGTTAGGGTTCCTTAGGGGGGAGGCACTGAAGTCGCCATTTGCTCTCTGTTGGGGACCTGGTTGGGCTGAGCCACTAGCCCCTTTCTGAGTGCTTCACCCTGCTTCACTATATCAACCAAAATAGGTTGCACTTTAAAATAGGATCTTAACGAAGGTGTGATTTTTATTTTGTGGTCGCAGGGCTTGGCTCTACCCCTGCCTTTGCCAGCTTTAATACTCCTACTTTTGACCTCGCACCTCTGGAAAGGGCTGGAGTTTGCCACCCCCCCCCGGGTCTTTGGGTATACCTTGAAAAGGGGGAGGGGGTCCTTCCTTTCCTCCCCCACTGGAAGCCTTATCTTTTAGTGAGGCCTGCCTTCTCCCTATGGACACCACTTTAGAGGGGCCTGAAGAGACCCCCCAGTACCCTTTACCGGAGTTTATAACTGTAACCGAGCCCGTTAAGACAGCCTGACCTGGCTTCTCAGGATTCCCCTGCGGGCTCAGGGGCTGCTGGTGAGCTTTGTTGGGCTCCTCGCTGTCACCAGTCTCCTTTACTGCCGATGCAGATCCCTCAGCGGTGGAGCAGGCAGAGCGTGTGCTGCCTCTACTCACGCTGCCCCGGAGGAGACTGCGCGCCGCTGCCCTGCCTCAACTCCAGAGCGGCCACCTCCCAGCGGAAGCAAACAGAATGAACAGCTCTGCCGCAAGCAGCCGCAGACGCCGGTCCGGCGCGGCACATACACGGCGGGGGTGGACAACAGGAAAGAACGCGGAGCACCTCCAGGCACTCCCGCCACGGGCCAACGACGAGCGGTGAAGCGGCAGATGCGGGCAGAAGGAAAGAAGGAGGTAAGAAAGATACTGTTCAAGTCTGGACAAGTCTGGGCTCCGTTAAGCTACATTACGGGCCGAGAGTGCGAGCGCCTCCGGTGAGTGTGCGACCGGCTTCAAGCGTTGGCCGCCATGTTCTCCCTCAAATGCAATTGTTTTATATGTCATGCATAAGTGTTCATCTTACAACTTATCGTGGTAAAATTAACACACCTGTATTAACACGTAAAAAAATATTTATTTGGTGGTTGTGGGTGTTGTGCTTGTGGTGCCTGTGGGTGTACATTCAATAGTGAGTGTGTGTTGATGGTGTGCAATGCTACATGTAAAAAAAAGGGCATGACATTACCTACATATACATTATGACACATTCACAACATACATGTGTAGTAAGATAATGATGAGTAATACTTACCTGACTCCACACCGCCATGGCCTTATTCCGTCAGGACTCCGCCGCCAGCACAATGGAAACATCTAAATTGCCTTGGCGCAAGCCCGCCGGCCTGACGGTGACGGAGTGCTGTTAGCCAGCAGATAAGACTGCCACAGCAGCGGGAACCTGTCTATTGACGCAACACCTAAATACGGCGGGCGGACCATTGTCAGCTCAATGGAGTACTTGGATCCGCTGCGGGACGACGGTAGTACTGCCAAGATCTAAATCAGGCCCCGGGGAACACACACACTCAAGATGTACAGGATTGTGTATAATAGGGTTCTTAGTCTTCTACACAAGCAACAACGCAAAAACCAGGACTTTGGGCCTGATTCACAAAGGTAAACTTACACTTTTAAGTTTGCTATTTTTTTGATATTCACAAACTACAAATTTCATTTACTAATAGTAATTTTACAATTGCGGAAACACCGCACATAAATAGATAGGCCAGGCCTATCTTTTTATGTGCAGAGTTCTACGCACCAATTGCGGAGTCTCCGCAGTCATGAAATTACTATTAGTAAAATTAAACTCTTACATTATGAATACCAAAAACATAGTAAACTTACGCAAAAGTAGGTTACCTTTGTGAATCAGGCCCTATACTGGTAATAACAAACCCAAGGAAAGTGGCCAGAACGAAAACTGAAATACATGTTTGTAAATATCACTCCTACATGTCCTAGCTCCTACATGTTAGTAGCTATTAATCTGCCGTAATGAGAAGTGCTGCATTAGGGAGTGTTTCAAGATGTCCTTAGAAGCACATCTCCCTGGATGGTGATCTAGTCATCTGTTCACACAGAGAAGCATGAGAAATTGCACTTCATATTGATATAAGCATGAGAACAGTAGTCTGAGAATTCTTGATGAGAATATGTCCATGTATAGAGCTTACCAATCAATTGTATGCGTCTTCTATGCCTTATTAGAAGGGATGCATACTATATATCATTAGCAAAGAGCAACAGCACAAATGCGTAGTGTATACATAAAAGGTGGGCACACCATTGTAAAAATTAGATTCTAATAACAAACACAAGCATTGTACTATATCTTATATAGCATTGTGCAGAAGCATTACAATCATGTGACACGGCTTGAAGATCATGGGCCATAAGTCATCTGGGCATTATCAAATAAGTAATAATGGTGTACACACAACATTCTCTACATGAGAAATATTTTCTCCAACCCCAACAAAGGTTCCATTATTTGCTTAGCAATATTAAGACAATAATATTTACCTCTATGTGATTCTGTATCAGTGGATCGGTCAGATCACAAGCTCACTCACTTTTCAATTTTTTGAACTTATTACTTCCTCAGGTGATTGTGCCAAAAGATTAAAATTACCTGAAACTTCCCTCCTCACTACTATAACCTTATCAACATCAGCGATCGAGACCCCTTGTTTAAGATGACACCGCCTGACTCTGGATGCAATGATTTTACTGCCCACCTCTCACACTAAATGCTGGGCATCAGACTCCATCCAATTTCCTTTTCATAATGATAACTATTGATTACAAACACCTTTCCACTCTATGGAATAAATTCACTTTCATCTCTTCTTTCATCCTTGGTTAGGCAGTCTCAGATACCAATCCCTCCTACTACTTACCTGTCACTATTGTACCCTCTGCTCCTATGGAACATAAACATCTGTAACCCATCACTAGCTAAGTCATATTAAAGCATTCCTGTGACAAGGATCTGTAAGATGGGTCATGTTCCTCTTCTCTTAAAAATATCAATACTAATCATGAGTTGGCGTGAAACTTACCATTGATAAGTGGACCTTCTTTTCTGCTAAATATTCTTGAACGATATACTGCAATTCAATTCGCTGACTACACCACGAAGGATCACCTGATGAGCGACTTTGTATTAGATTTCCGTAGTGAGCACAGCGTTAATATCTCTCCAGGATTGTGGTGGATACCGTAATGGTCATTCCTACCTATTAGCCCTTCTGACTCAATCGGCAGCTTTCAAGATGCTAGACCATAATATAAATCTTAATTCTTAAAAATAAATTAGGGATTTGGTGACAAATTGTCTGCTGGTTAAAGACTTACCAAAGATTCCATGAGGTCAAGATTGAGGAAAGTCTACCTGAACCTTCTGATGCCCCATGTGGTGGTCCTCAGGGGTCAATACTAGTCTCCATTAGCCCTTTAACTCATCAGCCTCTATGGTGAACCTCTTGGCAATATGCTGATCAAGTGTGTGATATCCTTCACCCATGTGCTAATGACACTAGGCTTTACCCAAGGATGCGCTGTGAAAAATCGATTTCATCTTTGCACACCTTCCCAATCAAGCTACAGGTGCGGATGGCACAGAGAAATGTTAACTCAATCCAATTACAACTGAATTTCTCTTTCGCTTCCGTTAAGCAAAACAAAAGTTTAAGAGTCCCTAAACAAAACAAAGGTTACAAGTCCTTCTGTCTGACTGGAGGACCGCGAATCTGACCGAAAGATTGTCACAACGACTGAACCTCTAGTCTTTATCCTTGATCCAGATTTGAATGTGATTATGGCCAAGTGTGCACAGTATCCACTTACACTGATTTGTGGCAGGAGACATCACTTCCTAAGGCAGACCTGAAATCACTTTTAAGGAGGTTTTCAACTACGAATCCACTCCCCAGGATTTCCCCGGAAGCAAACACCAAACAATTCCTCAATATCTGTTAGCACGAGAGACAGTCCAATGGATTTTGCTGCCCACAGAAGTGAGCTTGTGCCCTCTTGTGCCCTGTGTTATGGGTGCATAGAATATGAGAATCTGGGTCTGTAATGGCTAGAATTTATCATCCTGCTTAAAAGGTCCATGTTCAGAATGCTAAGGCAGTCATCCTCTGTAACTGCCTGGCAGCCTGGTGAATCCTCGTTCTGCCATCTTTTCATGTAGGCCTTGCTACTTCTACTTCAGTGAAATCTCCACTTTGACTCCGCAATCTCCACTTTGACTCCGCAATCTCCACTTTGACTCCCCAGTCTTCACTTTTACTCTGCCATGTGATGACTCGGTCTTCGGCATCTCTAGTACATGGGGACAGAGGATAGCACCCTTTTATGCTGGCACCAACATGGTTTTCGCCCCCCACGGAGCTGCCTGAGCCCATCTTTCATTAGATCCCCATGTGACTGGGAGCACAAGGTCGTTGAATTAATCCTCTCTTCCGGGAGATCTGAGCCAACGAACAGAGAGCAACAGCCTGGAGTAGAGAATTCATGTCATCTCTCCATGGACTCTTATCTCTTCATGTCTCACAGGGTCAACAGCCAACCAGCTCTGAGTGCAGTAATGTTTTATTGTGGACTGGAGACAGAAGAAAGCTACAAATAGGTTAGTAATGCCAGAAGGGTGTAACCAAGTGCCACAGATGATTTTAAAAACCCACTTCCGACTGTGAATATTGTTGAAATATGTGGAAGTAGTAAGGGCCTCTTTTGCGTTTGGCGTAGAGAAAGGCTTGTGTAGACTGGCGAAGTGCACGCCCCGGCATAAATCAGTGGGGTTCCGGCCCCGGAAACCCGCAACCCTCTCACCTCATTTAGAGAAGGGGGAACCACCAAGTTCTCACAGCAGAGCCTCAGATATCTTTGCTGTCAGATAACTATTACCCACACAAAAAGAAGAGAGACTCCTCTGTGGTGTGGTTTTAAGGGGAGGAAAACTCGGATGAGCAATAACTAATCAGTTGTGCAGAGATTTATGCAATACACTATACTTTATTTATAACTGCATTATCCTGAGACATTCGGGGTAAACAAAGGCAGCTTCCAAAAACAGACATTTTTCTAAATTGAGGGTTTAACAGCAGAATCTTTAGAAATCGGATAAAATACATCTGTCAAATTGCAGAGTGAGATTTAGTGCTTGAATCCGTCCACCATCATTGTGACTACCAATGGTGTAAAATATTTGAAGATGACAAAATCAAAAATATTCCGTAACAAGGATACCACTGCATTATTTTTACATTATGACAAAGGATAATCGTGAATTAGATCTGTTCGCAATGGCTAAACTTATAGTTTTCAGTCCAATATTTCCCTCGATGGCGAGTGGGAAAAACAGGTTTCATTCTTGTGTCGTCCAAACTTATGAAAAATAGGCAAAGGGCTAAATGGAGCTGCCTCTTATTCTTTGTTGTAGTCCTTGCACCACTTGGGAAACCTATGACCCGGCAGCCCAATCGCCTCACTGGCCCTTGGTCAACAAATTGGAAGTCCAGCCCTACTTAGGGCGGAATTTCTGATGTATATTTTAATTAATCAATGCCCCCCCGAATGCAGCTAAAATGTCCCCTGTGGATTTGGTTGAATGAATTGGAGTTTCCTTTAGAAAAAAAACTTTGGTTTGGGGGGTTTGTTTACGAGAAATTAAAATAATGCCAAGTAGGCCGCTGTCATAGGGAAGCTGTAGGAAGCTGGTTCTGTATATGATATTGCCACTAGGTGGTAATACCGCGCCCCAAAAGTGTACAGGGCTCAATGTAAAACCCAAAGTGCTCTATCAGTGGTAGTGTGGGCGAGCAGCTTTAGGCCTAACACAGAGGAGTCCAAGACTTTTATTGCACAACAATGATCAATAATGGACACACGATTCAAGGAGGAGATCCAGACCAATTTTTGAAAAATATACTTTGTTTGTATTTTGTTTTAAGACCAAGGTCTTCCTAATAAGGTAAGTGAGTTTTTAGTTAAAAATACTTTTCACTTTGAAAAATCGGCACTTAAAAACTTTTCAACACAGTCCAATGTTATCCAATGGGGAAAACAATATTGCGGTTCAGCAGATAAGTATTGCACATACAATACCAGTCTGCGGAGCAAACGTCAGCAATGGTTAGGGGACAGGTGAGGACAAAAACTGCACCACCAGCGGCACAGGGGCGGCCAGGTGCAGAGGTCAAAATCAGAGTTCGACCCAATTCTTTCCAATGGAGACAGGGCATGCCTGGAGCCACACTGCTTGCAGGTAGGTAGATCGGTTGCAGGGGCCAAGCTTTAGGGGTTAAGCACAGAGGGGGGGCACAAAGCAGCACCAAACATACACCAATAGGGGTGACCGGGTGCAATTTCGACTCAGGGCGCCCAATGCTTTCAATGGGGTTTCTTCTTTCGACAAAGAGGCTGCAGGCGTGGCACCGGAGGTTGCAGGAGGAAGACCAAGGACAGCAGAGGTAAGCTGGGATGTAGGGGGTTGTAGGGGCACAGTCTGTTCAGCTTACCAAGGCCCAGGAGCTTCGGGTGCAGGGGTGCCTTTGGACGTTGGAGTGTTCTTACTGGAGCCGGACGCGGTCGGGGGGAGCCTCTGGATTCACACTGCAGGCGCCGTTGTGGAGGGCAGGAGAGGTCAACCAACGCTGGACACGAGGTCAGGAACATCAGGGAGACTTCACTGCACAGGTGAGCCACTCAGACTCGGGCCGTGGCCATCGGGTGCAGTGTGGACAGGAGACGCGGATCCGCCTGGATCCAGGGGTCCTTGGAGTTTGTTTCTTCATGGTCAGGTCCGTTGTCCACAGGAGATTGGAGTCTTTTTCGAAGGCAGCAGTCCTCCCAGGGGTTTCGGAGGTCGCTGGGTGCAAGACAGGTCACAGGTTCGCAGAAGCTGGAGACAGGCCGGTAGGGCTGGGGCCAAGGCAGTCGTCATCTTCCGTCTTCTCTGCAGGGTCGTTTTCTTTCTTCCTAGGTCATCGCAGATCTAGTTTCTAGGTCTGGGGGAGCCACCTAAATACTAAATTTAGGAGGCGTTTTAGGGAAGTAACAGGTAGGGCCAATGGGCACCTTACCAGGGGTGACTACACCCTAAATTATGCCACCCTCCTGTGGGAGGGGGCATAGACCTGATTGGAGGGTCCCCTCATCTTCAAGATGGAGTGAACTGAAAAGTGTGCTTAACTTTGCCTCCTAGCCTTTCTAGGTTTTCTCTCCGGTTTTCCCACCCAAAGAGGGGTTGTAAACCGGGCGCTGCCATATGTTGCTAGCAGCAGAGGCTGGGGGTTGCATTACAAAGGTAGCAGGCCTTTGGCGCTTCCCCTTCGAGCACTGGCCCATCCTGGGGGAGGAGGTTTGACACCTCTGCCCAGAATGTGCATTGTTTCTGGTCCCAGAGTGCAGAGGCTCTCCACCCAGGGGTCCAGAAACATGTCTGTGTGTGGCAGGCTGCCTAAAGCAGTCAGTGCCCACACCAGGGTCAGTAGGTTTTCAGCGGGCTCCTCTGAGGTGCCCTCTGAGTACATGTTTTAATAAATCTCACACTGGCATCAGTGTGGATGTATTACGAGGAGCTGTTTTGTACCAAACGCTCCTGGGTTCAGTGAAGCCATCATGGTGCTGTGGAACTCGAGTTGTCAAGTTCCCAGCCCATGTACTCTCTATGGCTTCCCTGGCACTTACAATATCAAGGAATAGACCCCAATACTTTAGGGGCATATCTGCTCATGCAGATATGCCCACACCTGGGATATAGTGCACCCTGCCTTAGGGCTTGTAAGGGTTGCTAGAGGGGTGACTTACCTATATCTTAGGCATTGCTAACTCGCATAGCACACAGGTAGTGTTCCATGTCGACCTGGTCATTTTGTTTCACCTCACAAGGGCCTGCCAGCTGCAGGGGCGTGGTCCTAATGAGGGGGTCTCAGGGGACCCTCTTCAGCCTCAAGGCCCTAGGTACCCAGGGTACCACTTACGAGGGACTTATAGGGGGCCAGAAGTACCAATTGTGAACATGTTATTTGGGAAAGAACACTGGTACTAGGTACCTGAACAGCAGGGACCCAGTACTCTACAAAGTTGCATTAAAAGCCTGGCAAAAAGTGGGGGGCGGTACTGCAACAGAACCCCATTTTCTCACAGTAGCCCTCACTGCATTAAAAGTTTATTATAAAAATGGCTGGGATTGTGACTAGTGAGGGATGGAGGCAGAGCCTTTTCTGGCCTGGTGGACTGCTTGCGGTGTGGGTACATGGACCAAAAAAAAAAGAGGGCGTAGACTATCCAGAATACTTCCAAACACCTGGGTCGACCAATCTACCAGAGGCTTACATGAATGCAAGGACAGCCTGCCTAGCTAGAATAGAAGGTCCCCAATAATGGACCTAACATATCACCATCCAGGATAATAAAATGTAACCGGCAGTCTCAGAGGTCATATTCACTCCTGCAGAGGCTTCTTGGCGCTATGACAGATACTTATTGTCACCTAAATGAATGCTACTCATTTTATAGCTGACAAAGGATGAAAGACGGAGTCTACTACAGAGATTGCAACCCTGACTGTGGGTCCAAACACAGGTCCCGGCACTTGATACATTAGCCCACTGAGCCACCTGACCCATCTTGATCTGGTAGTGCCGGGTTGACCTGGATATCCCAGAAAACAAGCCTGGAATGGACCAGATACGTCCATTATTTTAATGGATGTCTAGAATAGGACCCCTGTACATTGCCAGTCCTAGCCTGGCCCAGGTTGTGTACTGGTCACATAGAACCAGCACAGTCTGGAGTGTTTCTTAACACACCAGAACAGCTGGTGACCCCGAAGCTCAGCTGGAATAGGACTTTCTCATCCTGCCTGAAAAGTCTAACTGCAAAGAAAAAGCACAGCCAGCACAGGCAGGCAAGCACTTGATCAGGGGTCCAATGAGAATTGAGCCAAACAAGCCTAGAACTGTGCGCATTGCTTCGAGAAGGCCAGGCTTTCCTCGTGGTCCCAGCCTAATCGTAATGTTAACGATCTCTTAAAAAGGGCTAAGTTGGGTTTATGGAAACTGCACATTCTAGATCTGGCTTAGTTTTCTAAAATATACCCACTGACTGGAAGCAGTTCAGCCTACCTACAAGTTTTACTGATGAACCACAACTGTTCCCACCTAAGTGGGAGCGCGCCACACTTGTCATCAATGGGTGTAGACCAGTTAAAGAGCTCAGCAGCGTTTGCTCAGAAGACGACCAATGACCTGGAGAATCTGGGAAGGCGTTAGACCTAATGCATAAACTACAGCGATCTCTGCTTGACCCAAGGTCACATATTCAAATTTCTATCCTTTTATCCTCTGAAGTTGATAAAATGAGAACCAGTGAGTTAATTAACAATATAACACTGATGCACAAGTTACTAACTTGTGTAACGATATATCTGTAAGAGACAGTAGTTAGTGATAGATTCCTTACCTTAGAATATCCCCAGGCGTCAGGCTGGATCCGGAAAGTTTTGCGTAGCAGTACCCTTGCGCGTCGGTAGGCGGCGTCGTGCGGCTCCGCGTCCGTCGTCGGCGTCGTGATCGCCGGGATGACGTCGCGGGCAGTACTTAGGCGCCGCCCCTGCGCGCTGACGTCAGTTCTGTACACGACTTTCCGCGCCAGGAACGCAGAGCCATGCAAGAAGCTGACACAGGTGTCTGAAAAATACTAGGGCCCTGAAAGGGATGTCCTTAACCCTAGAAATCAGTTCGCAGAACGGGGAGGATGGGTGGGGCGGTAGGAATCTATCACTAACTACTGTCTCTTACAGATATATCGTTACACAAGTTAGTAACTTGTGCATCTGAAAGAGACACGTTAGTGATAGATTCCTTACCTTAGAATAGATACCCCAGCAATACCAACCCCGGTGGTGGGTCTGCGAACAAAGATCAGACAAGGAAGTCCTGGAGGACAGAACGGCCAAAGAAGCCGTCCCTCCGGACCTGACTGTCAAGGCAGTAATGCTTAGTAAACGTGTGCAGCGAGGCCCACGTAGCTGCCTGACAGATAACCGGCAGCGGAACACCGCGGCCCAAGGCCGTGGTAGCAGCCGTTGCCCTGGTGGAATGGGCACGCAGCCCAACAGGAGGCTCCTTCTTAGCCAAAGAATAGCAGGTCTTGATGCACAAGGTAACCCAGCGGGAGATGGTCCTCTTGTGCACCGCCCGACCTTTTTTGGCGCCCACGTAGCCAACAAAGAGCTGGTCATCCACCCGGAAGTGTTTCGTGCGGTCGATATAGAAGGAGAGCGCACGTTTTGGGTCCAGACGGTGGAGCCTCTCTTCCTCTCTGGAAGGATGCGGAGGCGGAAAGAAGGTGGGCAAAGTGATGGTCTGCCCAATGTGGAAAGCAGTAACCACCTTTGGCAAGAAGGACGGACGCGTCCGAAGAACAACCTTGTCTGGATGAACAGACAGAAAGGGAGGTTTGCAAGAAAGAGCCTGGAGCTCACTCACCCGCCGAGCGGAGGTGATGGCCACCAGAAAGGCTGCCTTTAGAGTCAGAAGACGAAGAGGACAGTTATGCAGAGGCTCAAAGGGAGCGCACATTAAAAAGGTAAGAACCAAGTTTAAGTCCCACTGAGGCATTACAAACGGAACAGGAGGGAAGAGGTGAGTAATGCCTTTTAAGAACCTGTTAACAACAGGGGACTTGAAAAGGGAGGGCTGATCAGGGAGCCTGAGGAAGGCCGAGATAGCACAAAGATAACCCTTGATGGTACCCAGGGCAGAACCCTGTTGGGCCAGAGAAAGAAGGAACAGAAGGACCTCAGAAAGAGGGGCAGAAAGGGGATTCACAGCCTTTGCTGTGCACCATGCCACAAATTTGTTCCACCTGCAGGCGTATACCACCTTAGTGGAGGGACGCCTGGCTGCCAGAATCACATCACAAACTTCGGGAGGCAAGTCGAAAGGAATCAACTGCCGCCGCTCAATCTCCACGCAAGCAGGTGTAGACTGGACAGGTTCGGGTGGAGGACCGTCCCCTGCTGCTGCGACAGAAGATCCTCCCGAAGAGGCAGACGGATCGGGGGATCTATGCTCATATTGAGTAGCTCGGGATACCAAACTCTTCGAGCCCAGTCCGGAGCCACAAGAATGACTTGGGCCCGGTCGTGCCGAATCTTCTTCAACACTCTGGGTAGAAGTGGTATAGGCGGAAAGGCGTATAACAGACCGCAACTCCACTCGCGACGAAAAGCGTCGCCGAGCGAGTGCCGCCTTGGAAATTCCAACGCGCAGAACTGATGACATTGCGCGTTCTCTTCGGTGGCGAATAGATCTAACCAAGGCTCTCCCCACTGTAGAAAGAGTCCTTGCGCCACTTCCGAGTGAAGACGCCATTCGTGATCCATCATGCACCTGCGGCTGAGTTCGTCCGCCCTGGCGTTCAGAGAACCTGCCAGGTGTTGAACCATCAGGAACATGCCCTGATGTTCCAGCCATGTCCAGAGGCGCAGAGCCTCCTGACAAAGGGTCCAAGACCCCACCCCGCCCTGTTTGTTGCAGTACCACATGGCGGTGGTGTTGTCTGTGAACACCTGCACTACCTTCCCTTTGACAGAGGGAAGGAATGCCTTGAGTGCAAGCCGGATCGCCCGGAGCTCCAGAAGGTTGATATGGAGCCGGGACTCCGCCGGAGACCAGAGGCCTCTGATCTCCGCCTCTCCCATGTGACCGCCCCATCCCAGAAGGGACGCGTCCGTCACAACTGTATGCTCTGGCTGGGGAAGGGAGAGGGATCTGCCCATGACCCATTGCCGGTTCGAGAGCCACCACTGCAACTGTTTTGCAGTCCCCTCCGAGATCTGGACGTGATCGGACAGGTTGCCCTGGTGCTGCGCCCACTGGAACTTCAGGTCCCACTGCAGAGCCCGCATATGCCATCTGGCATGATTGACCAGCAGGATGCAGGAGGCCATGAGGCCCAGCAGCCTCAGGGTCATCCTTACCGAAACCCAGGATAAAGGCCGAAAGATCGGAATCATAGCCTGAATATCCCGGACTCGCCGTTCGGGAGGATAGGCCCGAAACCGCGTCGTGTCCAGAACTGCTCCGATGAAAAGGAGCTGTGGAGAAGGAATCAGATGCGACTTCGGCACATTGATGGAGAACCCCAGCGAGTGCAGGAGTTCGGCCGTAGTCTGGAGGTGGGAGACGACTGCCTGGGGCGAGGCCCGCCTTCAGCAGCCAGTCGTCGAGGTAGGGGAAGACTGAAACCCCTGCCCGGCGCAGATGAGCTGCGACCACCGCCATCACTTTCGTGAACACCCGAGGGGCACTGGTAAGGCCAAAGGGGAGCACGGTGAACTGAAAATGCTCGGGGCCTACCGTGAACCGAAGGTAACGCCGGTGGGCCGGCAGGACGGGGATGTGGAAATACGCGTCCTGCAAGTCCAACGCTACCAACCAGTCTCCAGGGTCGAGGGCAGTCAAGACCTGAGCTAGGGTGAGCATCTTGAACTTCTCCTTCCGGAGGAAGCGATTGACGTTCCGGAGGTCCAAGATAGGACGCATGTCCTCCTTGTCCTTTTTGGGCACCAGAAAGTAGTGGGAGTAGCAACCACGCCCTACTTCTGGGGTCGGAACATGCTCGATGGCCCTCTTGGTCAAGAGGGCCGTGACTTCCTTCTGTAGAAGCACCAAGTGATCCCCTGACATGCGGTGGAATTGAGGTGGCATGGCTGGGGGTGGTCTCGAAGGGGAGGGAGTAGCCCCTTCGGACAATGTCCAAGACCCACCTGTCCGAGGTGATGGTGCGCCAGTGGGGAAGGTGATGGCGGACCCTGCCCCCTACTGGCGTGCCGTGCACCTGAAAGGAGGGACTAGGAGGGCTTGGAGGCCGCGGACGGGTTGGAGGTGGTGGCCTGACCCGCACGCTGGTTGCCCGATCCGCCACGGCGGAATCCACGTCCTCGGCCACGCGAAGACGCCTGCTGCGCGGGCCGGTGGCTGGGCTGCTGACGTGAAGGGGCGCCCCTACCGTGGCCACGATAGGGGCGAAAAGCAGAAGGCAGCGGAGGGCGTGTAGCAGAAAGGCCCAGGGACTTGGCAGTAGCCCGTGAGTCCTTAAAGCGCTCCAACGCATGGTCTGCTTTGGACCCAAAAGACCGACTCCATCAAAGGGCATGTCCATGAGAGTATTCTGGACATCCCCTGAAAAACCAGTGGTTCTCAGCCAGGCGTGGCGTCGGAGCGCCACCGTCGTTGCAATCGACCTGCCCAGCGAGTCGGCGGTGTCAAGGCCACAACGGATAGTGTGTTTGGCCGCATCCCTTCCTTCCGCAATGGCGCGGGAAAGCAGTGCCTGGACCTCCTCAGGGCACTGGGGCAAAACATCCGCCACCGAATCCCACAGAGAGTGGGTATATCGGCCCAAAAGACAAGCGGTGTTAACGGACCGCAAGCCAGCACTGGAGGAAGAAAAACCTTTCTTCCCAAACTGATCCAGGCGTTTGGATTCCCTATCCGGAGGAGCGGTAGGGAAGGCGGTTTGGGAAGCGGAGGCTTGGACAACCAAGCTCTCAGGAGTGGGGTGGACAGAAAGAAACAGGGGGTCGCCCGGAGCGGGGCGATGGCTTCGTGACACGTTCCGATCCACAGGAGCCCCTGTGTTGGGCTTGGACCAGGCGCCCAAAAGAACGTCCGTGAGGGCGTCGTTAAACGGCAGCACAGTCTCCGCAGAGGAGGCTGCCGGCTGAAGCACCTCTGTCAAGATGTTAGGCTTGACCGTCAAAGTAGGGAGCTGGAGACGTAAGGCCCCAGCAGCCCTACGCAACACCGTACCAAAATTGGCCCCCTCCTCCGTAGCCACGGGAGGAGACAGCATGCCAGTGTCAGGAGAAGTATCCAGACCACTGGCCTCCCCTAGACTCTCTGTCCAGTCCTCATCATACTGACAGTTGCGTGTCAGAGGGTCATCAGACCCCTCCCAGTCCTCCTGGTCCTCCTCTGGTTCAAAATAAGGAGGAGGAGGGACATTTGGGACCCAAGGTCCCATCGGCGCCGGAGCCGGCGTCGAGCGACGTCGCTCCGGGTCCAAGTCCGGAGCCGGAAGGAACTGGGGGACGACGCCGCCCGGAGCCCAGGGCGGCGTCGAGAGCGGCACCGGAGACATCGGCGCCGGCGGAGGTGTCGTGAGGTCGACCGGCGTCGATGGGGGTTGTGGAGCCGGGATCGAGGCCGGGGCCGGAGCCGGAGCCGGGATCGAGGCTGGAGGCTCGGGCGGCGCCGGGGCCGGAGCCGCCGGCGGCGCCGGATCAACCCCATCAGGGCCCGCGGGGCCCGAAGGCGCACCGGAGGGGCCTGAAGGCCCGAAGAGGCGGGCCATGGCCGACAGGAACTCCTGTACCTTGGCCGGATCCGCCCCCGAACCCGGGAAGGGCGGGTATGACGGGGCGACTCCACAGGCAAGTCCGGGGCCGCGGGGGCGGGGACGGTGCCGGGAGGGGCCTCAGCCGAGTCGCGAGACCGGCGAGGCGAAGTCCGAGAGCGACGATGCTTCTTGGACTTCTTGTGTCGAGACTTACCGGACGAAGAAGACTTCGACGCCGGCGACCGGTGTGCACTCCGCGAGCGACCCCTGGACCTCTCACGCGACCGGGGCTTCCGCGGAGCCGAATGCCGGGCCTCGAGGAGCTTTCGAGACCGCTCTCGCAAAGCCTTCGGGTTGAGGGCCTGGCATTCGGGACAAGACTCGGTGTCGTGGCCTCGGCCGAGGCAGAAGAGACACTCCCAATGCGGGTCGGTGACGGACATCATCCGCGCACAGGCGCCGCATCGCTTGAAGCCGGGCATCCCTACGACACCTGAAGGCTGGAAAAAAAAAAAAAAAACAGTGAAAAATCACCAAAAAGTATGGTCAAAAATTGACCAGGGCACTGCTCTTCCCGGATCTGCGCTTACTGGCGCGGAAAAAGAAGAACTGACGTCAGCGCGCAGGGCGGCGCCTAAGTACTGCCCGCGACGTCATCCCGGCGATCACGACGCCGACGACGGACGCGGAGCCGCACGACGCCGCCTACCGACGCGCAAGGGTACTGCTACGCAAAACTTTCCGGATCCAGCCTGACGCCTGGGGATATTCTAAGGTAAGGAATCTATCACTAACGTGTCTCTTTCAGATGTGTAGCATCAGGAAATCACAGATGAAGAACACACCTTATCTTAGAGAATAAGCCCAACCTGCTAACCATAGTCCCCATCCTTGCTATAAGGACTAACCCGGTCTTCGGCCACTGCAGTTTTCGCCGCTCGTGCACATAACCATCAAGTTTAGCAAACATCAGAGCGCAAAATATTATCATGCAACAAAAAGTGTACTGCCTCAAACACGCATCACATTTTCTGACCCCAGGGTTTCTATAACACAACAAAAGGTCCTGATTTCAGATGTTTTTAAATAAAATTGTTTATTTCCAATTATCAATCTTCACTGAAAAAATAGATTTTTAGTCCATGCAAGTACAACACCCCCTGCCCCCAGGCCTTGGCTAGTCCTGATTGAAGTCTCTGGTACAACTTTGATATCCGCTCTTGGTAGGAGAGTAAAGGACTTGGCTGGGCCTGACTGCTCTCTGAACAAGTCACCACCGTGCCCAAACTCCTGGACATTGGCAGGCAGAGGAGGCGTGGCATCATCTCAAGGAGCCAAGGTATGAAGTCACTAGAGAAGACCTACATGGGATTTCTTCCACTTGCCAAGTGGGACCACCTGGATCCAGATAGCTGGTTTTGGTGACGTGGATGAATGTTCAAAACATAGTCCTGTAAACAGATCTTCTGTTGGCTTGGTGAGAACCTCCATCTGACCACAATACCATGGGTATAAGCCTCCCAGCAGAGCCCACTGAGATTGTGATGCATAAAGTTCCAAATATAGCTCTTTCTAAGGTCAGTCCATGTTCTCCACAGCCTGTAAAGACACCGCTTGCGAGTCCACACCGTTCTCCGACTGTTCCGGGACCTCCCCAAGCCTCATGTTTTTCCACATGAAGTCCACAAACATTGAGGCTTGCAGCAAGCGACCGAGTCTCTGCAAATGCCGCTCTGTGGGAATAAGAAAGAAGACCATTAAAAGCCTCATCCGATGGGCTTCGAGTAGCACATTATATTTTCCCACCAGTTACACTAATCATTTTTATTCCTAAATTGAAGAAAAATAAACTCACAAGCAACCTTCATTCATTGCACTGTTTAAATGACCATTCATGGCCCCTGTTGCAATTTAAAGGCAGTTTATTCCACACAGTCCGCGACTGTAAGGCGGTGAACTTCAGACCATCTACGCACAAGGTTAACACACCTCGACAGCCTTCTGCTCACACTACTTGAGGACTGATGCGTCTACTTTCAGAAGTGAGTGGAGTGGTCCTTCAATCTTATTTACACAATGGCAATGTGAGCTGATTTCATCATCTGCCCCGTCCACTTGCCCGCCCTTATATCAGTATATCCGGGAACCCACAGAGCGAAGCATTTTCACAAGGGCATAAATACATGAAGCTAGATCTGGAAAGGGAGGGGACAATGCGTGGAAACAGAAGTGTGAAGGAACCTCTTATAGATCCTAGCCCCTTACTGAAAACATTAAGGGATGTTTTAGCAGCATCGTGTTACATATGGCCGTGTGTTAAGAATGTGTTGTGTTATCAGCATGTGTACCGCACACTTGTATATTCTGTATGGCACCATAGTGCTGTCGAAGTATGGCTGTGCACTGCATACAATTCTGTTTTTTTTTGTGATGGGTTCTGTTTTAAAGTGCGTGGCTGTGTCTGGCTAGTAGTGAAGACAGGTTTGTCCAAAGTATTGACTAATAACGGTTCATACTGATTAATGTGGAAACAAAAATGTGTCTCATGGATCTTTTCTGTGTGCTATGTGTATGGATGTGTGCCGAACAGCTTTGCAGCTTCTTTTACTTCCGTAGGGGGAATGCCTGCCCATTGCCTGGTCTGGGTAGACTGGTCTCAAGGCTGACATCCACAGCAAAAGACACACCTTCGATGCAATGCTGTGCTTTTGAGTGTGGGGGTTCTCCGAACTGGAGTGTTTAGGGGTACAAGTTCAGATGATGTCAATGTTAAAATGCATGGTCGTAATGGCGAAAGGTAGAGTGGGGCGAAACAGGCACATGACCACCTGCCTTTGTTTTCCAAAACGTAACTTTCCTATTAGTAAAGTACAGGGAAGAACGCCTGCTCGCAACATCCAAAGCAGAGACCTGAAGACGAAGTAGCCATTTCCCACCTATGCATCAGCCCTCACAGGTGCACTAGGATGTGCATTCCAACTAAGACAACCCAGTGGTTGAGAATCAGAGGCGTCTAAAGCTTATGCGGAACAATACTCCTGATTAGACCTTCCCACCCCCCTCAACCCTCCCAAGGGCATCTCATTTCAGCACAGGTTAGCTTTCCTATAGAGGGCCGGTTTACAGTATTAATTGGACCGTATTGTGGCAGGATATGGGTTTTAGGTATCCGAGGAAAAGCTGTTTGCTTGGAAGGTTGATAGAGAACAGTAATAATGTCTCTGTTTTAAACGTCACCCAGTGTGATTGAAAGTAAACTGATCTGCCGCTTGACTGAGGGCAGTGGCTTGCTCATCGATGGCATGATCCACTGAACACTCACCGGTGTAGGGCAGCAAGGACTCCACCGCCGCCTTGATCCCGCTGTACTGCAGCAGGGCCTCCGGGCTCTCGTGTGTCAGCAGCACCTTCACCACAGCCTGAGCCTCCAGGCAGTTCCGGGAGTTTGTGTTCCACGTCGTGCAGTATTTAAGCACAGACTCTGCAGGAAGGAAGTAAAGAGCCCATTACAGTTAGAGCATTGGCATCTTACAACTGTCAATCACTTTGTCCCACCACACCCGTCTGCCCCACCTACCCAAACTGTACCTACTCCCGCGCAGACAACAATTCTGGAATTTGGACTGGGGTTTTTTTACATTTACAGTGGAACAAGTGGCTGCCCTGTTCTTAAGTTATCAATGTATTCTCCTGCTCCCAAAATGACTAATGTGGCAGAAAAAAGGCCACGACCCGCATAAAACTTGACTCCTAGTAACATTTGGAGACCCTTCTATGGCTCCGCTAGATTGAGCAGCACACCCGCATTGCATTCGGGCCTTGGAAACATAAAACAGACAGAATGCTATCCTAAAAGCTAAAAGAAAGAAAAAGGACAGTGCAGATGGAGTAATGAAAAAGTGGCCCAATGGGACGACCGACCAAAATATTATTAATCTCTTCAACTTGGGGCAATGTGTGCACTGCTTACTGGATTCTTACTCTTTGATTTAATGTGTGTGAAGGAGCGGAACAAAATCCAAAAAAAGAACGGGAGAAGATATTATGCTCCGAATGTGGCATAATTTACTAATAATGGACTTCAGTCCTTTTTGATTTGTGTTCTGTGTGCTCCATCACAGCCAACAGTGGGGAGTGTATGGCGAAGAAGCACTCTGGGCCAGGAATGGGTCGTTGATGGGATCTTGTTAGGCAGGTGTTGTCTCAATCTGAACATGCCTGTGATGCTACAACTGCTCATTTAAGGAACATCCATAGTACTGGAGCAGTTACACAGGTCATAACCGACTGATAATTATCTGCAGGGGCTAAGGGCATTTATCGACACCATCAGGCACGCTCCGACTAGTCCCTAATCACAGTGTCTGTATGAGTCTCAATGGTAACCCACGTCTCTCACAAAAGGACTGAGCAAGAGCTGTGCAAGTGAGAGAGTGCAGAGGGTCATTCACAGACAGCACTCTGCTAGACGAGGAGTAGGGAGCGGGCGGACCCTCTAGGTGTGAACAACATCTCCTCCATCCCAGTACTCCCCCATCCTGCTAGGGTTGTGGCTGACGCAGAGTGGCAGTAGCAGCCACACTCACTGCCATGCACACATTCTGTGGTGGAGGACATTCAGTGATAGCAGCTGCTAGGGACAGAGAAGAGATCGCTGCTGTCTTTGATGGGAGTCGGAGACCAGGGTAAAGCACACTTGTGGCCCCTGCATTACCCCCGCTTTCTTCCTCTCAAGATGCAACTGGAGCCAGGAGTCAATCGTTTACAATTTGGAACCAGGGGTTTGGGAGCGGCAAAGAAAATGACTGTTTCCTCAGCCCAGATCAGAGCTCTTAGAAAGCGCACATTTATTAGCAGTCAGGACCTTCATTTCTTGGCTTTTGATTGGCTGGAGAGATTTCAACCTTCTAACTTAGGCTTGGCAGATAATGGAATGTGAATAGTCAAAAGGGCTTATTTCTTGAGACCTTCACTGGCTGACCTTAACATGGAGGGTTGTGTGGCTGATTCTAAGAGGTCAAACATTAGCTGCAGATTAGAACTAAACCTCCAATGGGTTCAGTGACCATCAGAAGTTTGTCGTCTCCTGTTCGTTAACTAATGATGTATACCGTCTACATAGGGATTACATTTCGGTCTACTCTGTTCTCAGAGGTTAACTGCTAACCCATGTCTGTAAGAATACCTTAAAGGTACTTTGATGCAAGGGACACCACATATGGCAAACAGGGAATTTACCAGGTGCATGCATACAACAGGTATTAAGAAATACAGGTTGGAAACCTCATTGCTGTTGCAACACCGTGATACCACACACTCCCAAGGCTCATACACGTGTATTTCACCTTTCAGGTTGCCCAATGTATTGCATTGTCTACTTTCTTCAGACAGATATTTGAGTAAAGAAATTTTTATTCTTAGGCACGTGGGACCAGCAGTGTGCTATCTAGAGAGGACAGGAGAGATCAGAAAGCCAAAACAACTAGGGCACTTGAATGACTAACAGAGGCACCCTAGTATCCAAGATAGTTATAGCAAAATATAGATGTGTTACTAATTAGCAGGCAAACAACCTGACATTCACACCAAGAGCACACTCAACTTTGGCAAAGAGGCTGGCTTCTACCTTCGTAGCAAACACCCCACTTAGTGAGATATGCAAAGAATTCATTCTAAACACACTTTAACATCACAGTGTTGTGAAGACATCAATACAAGGAAGAACTCTCAGAGGGGACAAGTGATTCTTAGGAATCTGTTTAGAACAGCTTCAACCACAAACCTTCTCCAGGCAATGCTGTAGACGTAGCATGTGAATCTATTCCAGATTCACAGTGTAAAAGAAACTAGCTACCTACTTATAACAATGCTTGAGATGGGTTGCAGACGTTGAAACATTGCAATGCATAAAGAGCAAACAAAATACGCAAACACACACACATAACAGTAGAGCAAACATGAATCTAAAGATATCAAAGTTGGGCAAGGCAGAGTTCCATCTTAAAGAGTGGAATCCTGTTACAGACATTCAATTTGAATTTGCACTGGCCTTACCCAGAAAACGTCTTTAAAAACGTTAAAAAAAACGCCTGATCACTAGAAGGCAGGAGTATGCACAGTAGGTCAATCTATAGCAGCAAAATTATTGTTACAACTATTGTTATGCAGATGTTGCTCACGTATTGACCAAGGCCTACAGAAGTGGTACTGTGGTGTTTGAAGTCACATCAGTATGGTTTGGAAGGAGGAGTGAGCCTGAGTGAATGGTAATGGAAGATGGGCCAAGACAAGAAGCAAGAGAAGGGGGGTGGTGATGAGGTCACAACTGGTTCACCCAAACACTAGAAGAAAGGGTGACAAGAAAGAGGGCGTAGAGAATGAGGGTTCGGGAGAGTAACCAAGTTGTGGAGAAAAAAAGATTACAAACAACAGGTAAAGAAAGATATGGGTGATTCAAAATTAACCAATTTGAAATTGTCATTTTTGGGAATGACATTGATTTTTGTGGAAACGGGTCCAAAAGATTAGATTTGTCATCTCTCTTTTTACCACTCTGGCAGAACCGGTTTGGCTTAATCTGTTATCATGCAGAAGTGGCTTGCAGTTGTCAGCAGTAATACGGCTATTTGTGGTTGTCTGCAGAGCTTGTTTGGCCACATTTCCCCATACGTGCTTTTGGGTTATCAGACAGGCGTGTTTGTTGCAAAACGTTTCCAGGTGTAGTTTGGGGTTATCTGTCTTGTGTTGCCTGGAATAATACATAGTTTAGTGGTTCCCTTGAGTCAATTTTGAGCCTTGTTTACAATCATGCACAGCCCTATTAATATCAAAGTAAGACTTTGTCATTATTGGTAGTTTTGGGGTTACCTATGTCCTACTTATCACTGGGTACTAGCCTAGCCAATTTATATCCCCCAAAGAAGAGGTACCATTTAGTACTCGCCCCTCACACTGCCGGGGTTTCCATTGTGAGTACAGAAAAACACATACGCAAACTGTCGCTTTTCTGAGCCAAGGGATCCACTCACCTTTCTGGTCCTGTCGCAATTTCAAGATAACCTCCTCTAGCTTCTTTTCCCCAGTGGGTTCTTGGAGGATGGCTGGAAGCAAAATAGGGAACAAATGGCAAACACTGAATATAATAGCACATAATTTACTCTGTATATGAAGGTGATGAAACCATATTAGACGTCAACAGAAGGCAACAAAGAAAGCAAACTGTGTTTCCCAAGGAGGGTTACTGGGGGATGCCAGTCGGCTCTCCCTAATGAGGAGCATCTCCTTCTCGTATGCCACAAAAACATTATGATTCACTGTGATAAACGTTTCATCTCTGATGGAGGAGTCAAGGGGCTGGCGGGGATGTTTTCGGATTGTGTTGCACATTTTTTAGATGATCCATTTCCATTCTCAGGGCGATAGTTTCAAACAGACCTGTTGCACCCCAGAAATGCTCAAGATAACAGGTCAAGGGCCGCAGAACTGTAAAGCAGTACATTAAAGGAGCATTTAGTGAACTACTGAAATTGAACTTTTGTGGGCTGATTTAATCCAGAAGCTTACTATCAATGGACGCTCCACGTATGTTGAGTGGAAATAGCCGTGAAAGTATAAGGCCTCAAGGGATTTTATTTGAAAAGTTCTGACCTGGGAGCAGAAAGAAATATTCTAAGCCTGCTCAGATTATAAATGAAAGAGGTCCAGTAAGATGCTGATGTCTCCAATATCCAGCAGTCTCTATGGACTGAGCAGGGTTCAACTGTTAGAGCACATCTCTCATTCTGTAGCTGGTAGCTTTCCAATGTGTCCCATGAATTCTTCAATAAATATTATCAAGCAAGATGGCCAAAGGTAATCTTTTCACATGTAAAGGTGAAGGGAGATGCAACATCCACTTGACGTCAATTGGCAGCCATGTAGTGGCAAACTCTTGGCAATGTGCGACCCTGATCCCATCAGGAGCATCACTCACCAATATTTTGATGCATTATTCTGAGTGGGTTCTGAGATCTCACCTAATGTTACATTACATGCAACAGAAACATTTGATCACTCAACCCCTCTAAATACTGCCTTTCGTGGTCAGTGTAGACTCATCTTTCAACCCCAAATCCAGTGGCAGATACTCGTGAAACTGTAGAAGTTCAACCTTAGAGTTAAGCTTCCAAATGTAAACAAGCATCTGCAATGCAATGGGTCTCGCACTTACGCGAGTTTGAGCTATTGGCAGTGTAAATGACAATGCCTTTTATTTATGTTTTGGTTTTTAAAACATAAATAAAAGGCATTGTCATTTACAATGCCAATAGCTTAAACTCTCGCAAATGCGAGACCTATTGCATTCCAAATAATTGACCCTCCTGCCTTCCTGCAGTAAGAGAAACTCATTAAAGAAAGTAGTGCTTATAGACTAAAGAAGACGTACCGTGTAACAACTGAAGTAAAAGTGCCAATCCTCATGGGAGGTTACAAATAAAGACAGGGCGGTACTAAGGAGGGACTAATAAGCCTAATAACGAATCAGAAGCCAGCATTTACGAAGGACAATGACACAAGCCAATGACAAACATGGGCGGAGAGTGGGCGGGGCTTCAAGTACATACTCCAATACAGCATGGCTCGCAGAGCAGCGATTGCGCTGCCCAGGCTCGACCTAAAAAAATTAGGTCTTTTTTCAGAGGTGCATCAAGACATCCCTAGCCAATTCCTCAGCCTACACGGATAGAAGATACAGCCCAGAACAGCGGGGCCATGAGATTTTCATGGAATGTCTTTCCATTGAGGTGAAAAAGAGTTAACCAGCCACAAGTCTGCGGTATTGACTCTTTTCAGCCTTCTTGGAAACAAGTTAAACATTGATCTCTGTTTTCTCAAATGCAGGCTGATCTTGTCCAGTGTAAAACTGTAGCTAGCAAAGGTTGACGTCATCAAATGTCTGACCTTACGTTCCCTGTACATCGTCACATCTTTTTATTTTTCTGGATAGCATCAGTGACAAACCTTTGGGTCCTAACCTTCATCTGGCTGCTCGACTGTATGAATAGGAGAGAACGAGGCTTTCTTTTTATGTGAATGAAGAATTAGTGGCAGCATATTATATAAATACAGTAGTAGTCCTCGCCTTAAGGATTCTCAGCCAGTGCCAACTTGCTCTTTACTACCACATGGCACATTTCCTGTTTGTCTGAATTCCAATACTATCATTTGCTCACTGAGCTACCTCTCTAAATGAAACCCTTTAGTAATCCGTGGAGATCAATAGCTCCACATCATTGAATAAAGAACACAAGAGGTTGTGACATATAATCGTCTCTCCGAAGGATTCAAGAAATACGTTTTGAAATCATAAAAACCATCAGTAGATGTGTGACGCAGAGTCCAGTCAAATGCCATTAATGTACATTGTCAGTCTCCAGACCCCAGTTCAGGGGGGTCACAGAGCAGACTTGGTGTCTGAGTCCGTCCTACTATGACTTCGTAAATAGGGCCATGTACACTACTTTCACATTTAACTCAAAGAGTAGTAAGCAGTCAAAAGCTTCTCAGGAAGGTAGTGTTGTGTAGCATTCTGTTCTAAACAACACTACCTTCAGCACTCAAGCAACAGACGAAATTACACAATCACTGTCCAGCCAACTGCATATATTTAGTAAAAGAAACAGAATACTACACAATTGCTGGGAGTAAGATCTTGCCTACAGTCTCTTAGTCAAGCACCACACCTTCTGCGGTGCCATCTCCCACACTTGGGTACCACCTCTAACATCTTTTGCAAATCTAAGCGATAGGGACATAGGTAAAGATTAGGCACAACTGCAAGATGAATAAGCAATCACCATATTGGCAAATCATATGACAGTTCAAATACTTTTTGAGCTAGAGTTCACATTGGCAAAAGGTTAACTTCCTAACGGATGGGTTATCTTGGTGTGTTCGAGAGACAGTCTCAGAGTCTTCCGTGCTCATGTCTTGTTGTACCAGCTCCGCGGAGACACAGCTCTTGTGGTGCCAGATGATGTACTCATCAGACTCACACTGTCTGCGTCTTCAGCGGCGCAGGATCGCAATGGTGGCTGTTATCTTCAATCGGGTCACTAAGGTGATTAGCACGGTAGGCATAGTTGGCAAGTGCTCTTCTTCAGCAGTTACTGTCTCCGGCTGTTGGCCATCGGCAGCACAGTCTGTTGGACATGCTGAACACTAGCCGGAAGGCACGCTGTTGTTCTGGCTTTGGTTCCTTCATGCAATTCGCCATCGAGCTGCGTTCTGAGAGATCGGATGACCCCTCACGGCTCGGGTCAGCACCATCTTTACTCCTGATGGCAGTCTGCTTCATCTGCGTCCATATGCCAGGAATACTTCTGGGCTCTCCCTCCTAGGCATTCCCTTCTCTTGCAGGGCCACGTGCTCTCATTCCCTCTTTGAGCACACAAGCAGGCTTATAGGCGCTAGTCAGACCACAGCTTCTCCAGCAAGTTGCAGAGGCTTCAGGTGATGTCCCCTCATCTCTGGAAGACAGGCTATCATGTAAACACCAGCCCAAGTCTCAAAACAGCCCTTTGAGTCCTCTACGGAGAACTCCCTTCCTTGATGAAGAACATGGGAAATGGAACAAAGTGGGCGGTATGGATCACATTTTATACTCCTTCTCCAGACACGCGATAAAGATCCACAGTCCCATTCGCTGGAACTGGTTTGAGGTGGATCCCTTTCAAATGTCATTTTCTAGCTGCAGTGAAGACACTACCTTCGTGCATGGTGATGGCTCTCAAAGCAGGTACTGATGATGCTGGCTCCAATCAGGTGTATCCACACCAAACTTGGGCACAGTTACGGGTGAGGACTGCGGATCTGGCTGCCCTAAGCTGTCCTGAGGAGTAACCAGGGACAAGCAAAAGGGCAGGCCCTTACCTACGGAATCTGCGGAGACATCCCCTCTCCCATACGATCTACCATATGGCAATGCTCAGGAAAACCTGACCAGCAATTCCCTTCTAGAAGGTCCTGAGAGAATATCTAAGAGCCGCCCTGTCTTCAAACTCCTGCACTTCAGTGTCTGAATCTCTACCCTCCAATCACAGAAAAGCAGGCAATACAGGGAAAGCAGTATCCACCCTTAATCTTGTGTCATGCAAACCTAGGGGCAATCCAAAATGGCTCCCACTCGTCCCAGCAACCATACTTGCATGGAATCTAGCTACCATATGTGGGCCACACTTTCACCATGCAGCCACACACCCAGAATAGGAGCATAAGGTTTAAGGTGCTATATAGAAGCATAACCTTACTCAAAGGGGTCAGTAAGGCATGATGACACAAAGAAAAACCTGTTCCAGACTATTAATTCACAAAAACCGATGTACTGCAACTCTTATTTTATGTGAGTACCCCAGAATATGGACAGTAGTCCCATATCAACAAAAGAGGGCATTTTTGGCACCCCTCCAGGTAAGTCACAGAACAGGTCACTAAGGACAGGACTAGGCCTTCAGTGCATATGCTAGATTAGTGTCTTAGCTGGGCAGGAAACAACTCAGGATTCCAGTTTCATGTTCAATCCAGATCACTCATGGCAGATGTACTAGCATGTATACCATACTGGTGACGTAACCTTTCCGGCATCCGCTGAATAACAAGAATGCCTGTTTTCCCCTTAAAGATATGGAGACTGCGGTTGTTTCTAAACCCTAGTGCTCTATGCTGAGCAGGTGTGAAGCCAAGATTTTTGAAGGTCAACAAACAATTCTGCTGGGTTTCATTTTAATGAGGGTATACATGTGTCTTGAAGCACATATGCTATTGAAAATGATGGTCAACAGGAAGAGGTTTTTGGCAGAGTAAAAAACCCACAATATTTGCTCAGGGCAATGACACTTTATCATTGATCTTGAAAGACGCCTTATTTCGCAAGGCACCACTTTTGATTCTAGTCTGAAGATACACACCCATTTACAGGAGACAAAACAACTATTTGCCACCGGAATCTGCTCCAAGGTAAGCACCAGAACAGGGCTGGTAACAAGCAATTTGTGTAATCTGGCAGAGGCTCAGAAAGACAAAGAAAGACCCTTTGTATGAAAGGCTTTGGCCAACATACAAGAATGTGAAGTAACAATATCTGGCTGAACTTAATGCTTTTGACTAGACACCTAAGACTACCAAAATGTGTATACTAGATAAGGAAGTTTTACAAGTATTGAAGGTGTTCCTGGCAAACTAAATGAGTACATAATAGTTCAAATTTTCTGATGAACAATGTGCCTCCAAAAAGCCTGCAGTACTTTCAAAGGCTGCATTTTCAAGAGGTGCAAGCAATAATATGTCATGTTCACTGGAGCGAAACTCCACCCTTTTACACTTTGTTGAAGCCAGGAGGGTTTCAGGCTTCCCATTCAGAGGATAAATGTAACCAGTTTTTTCCAGCATGGGAGGTTTTACCGGGACAAACAGTGAGGGTAGCCTTTTTATTAGACCCAACACCCTTCCTGTACTGTTACCTTTTTTTAATTTTTTTTTTTTTTTTTTTTTATTGAGCAGAAAAAACAACAATGGATATAGCACTGCATTGTAATCAAAGTAAACAAAGTTTTATACAGGAACTTGAAGACTAGTAATTAATCGGTAGCGGAGAAAAAAAAGACAAGAAAAGGAAGACAAAAAAATCCACTTATAGTCCATCAAGAATAACATTTGAGTTGAATAGCCTGAACTTCTGCATAGCTAGGAAATGTTTTTTTAATAAAAAGCTACTTAAAGAAATTTACTGAATCTTGGCATCTGAATATATACACAAGTATAAATTTACAAAGATATCTGCTTCAGATCTTCATCAATTACACCTGCTATGCCCAGATTTAATTTGCTATATATAACATGCGGTCATCAACATCTGATTTAAAACTAACCAAACTATGATAGATTCTATGATATAAAGTGCAGGTGTGCTGAAGTGCTTTGAAGGAAGAAGCAGAAATAAATAGATAAATAAGTGAATACATTCTTTTTCCTCATTAAATCAGATTTGATGGATTGAGTGAGTTATCTTTCGTTTTCCTTAAATATCTAAAGTTATGAATAATAGGATTGCTCTTAGTCAATATAGAGTGGAACGGTGCTAAAGTGCTATTGGTTTATACTAGCCTAATAATATTTTTTAAAAACTTTCCAATATAATCGTTAAAGTAAGTTATCTTAAGTTTTCCTCGAGTTTCTGAAATTGTGGATAATAAGATTGCACTTAATCGATATAAAGTGAAGCAGTGCTAAATTGCTTTGATGTTTTTCCCTGGCTTAGTGATTTAATTAGATGATCTAGAGTTTCTCTTATATTTCTAATGTAGCAATTAATCAGTGTACTTTCTACTTTTTTCTCCTTCTTTCCCCCTCCAAAGAAGCCAAAAGGAACACTGAAATAGTTGCTACCAATCCTCAAATTAAAAACATTATGGTGACGCCTCTGGACTTGCTCCGGAGTGCTGATCTTAATAAACCTGCAAGAGTCCTGAGGCGAACATAGAGTACTGTAGTGCTTATCCATTGTAGACCAAATTACAAACCTCCTATAATAGTCTATTCCTGATACCAAAACCCCTTTATCTAGAGAGTGAATTAAGACTTTTAGTAATAGGATTCTCGACGAGCTTAATCTTTAATATGAAGTGTGCAAACATGCTTGTGAAATACCATTACAAAAATATGAGAGGGGTAGGGGAATGCTATTCCCTGATTATTTCAAGCTGTTATGTATAGATCTAAGGCGCCTAACGGCCAAGGAATGCTTTTACCTAACCTTACCCGCTTAGTGCCAATACTGCCAAATGTTGAATTTTTTCATTGCTGCTACGCGTATGCATAGGCCTCTTCAAAATTCATAGTGCTGGACATTTTTTTTCTCCATTCTACTATTGAGAAAGTCTTTTCTGACCTCCAATTCTGAAGAATAAGGGAGCGTGCAATGGATAGAGCTATTGAAACAAAATACTGTTGGGCTTTTGTTCACAATTGGCAGGCTTTAGAAGCACCAAATAATACTAATGTGGCCTCAGGCTTAATCAAATGATTAATAGCGTTACTGATAGCTGTAAATACTTGACGCCATGAATTTGTTAAGTGCGGACAAGTAAAGAAAGTATGGAGCCAACTCCCTTCACCTGCTTGATGGCAGTGAAAACAGTTATTTGGTACCATAGGATACATCTTATGAAGATGCTCCAGTGTGTAATATGATAGCCATCTAGACAGGAATGCCATTCTTTTAAAATTAGCCGCCCGAAGGGATTTATTTCCTACCTCTGCAATTAATTGCCACTACATTCAGTTTTTTCCAGTACCTTTGATAGAAAAGCGGCTAGATCCGGCTTTGCGGAGAGATTCTGCGGGAATCTTTACCAATTGCCTACTTCTAAAAATTGGCTTATAACAAGTGCTCTGCTTATCGATTGAGTCCCTGGATTTACCTCATTATATTGAGCCTGGAGAAAATGTGTGATCTTATTAAAACTTAAAAAGTGTTGTACACATTGTGGGTCAGTCGGTTCTCGTAATTCCCGCCAGGAGATAATTTTCACTTGTCTGAAAAAGTCACCCAATGTTTTGAATCCTACAGAATTCCAGAATCTAATTTCCTTCTCTACAAGGGACAAACCTATATATATTCACTCTCCTGCAGCTGGACTGGGCAAACATTAAAAGGAGTTTCAAAGACTTTTCCCAATGCATTCATCCGCCCAGAAATGTGTTGAAGAAATGTATATCTTATTTTTTTGGGTAACTTTGCTGTTTTATAAAAACTGGTAAGCTCGCAGCTGATTCTTGTATCATTTTCTCTAAACAATACTTATCTAATGCATAAACCCGATTTAAATAGCACGAAAGTGCATCAAGTAGTGCTGCCTGATAATAAATAAGAATATTGGGGCATGCCAAACCACCATGTAATTTATCGAGTTGTAGGACTGCTAGCTTAAACCTTGCAGATTTTTTATTCCATATAAAACTCCTCACAACTGAATCTACTGCCTGAAAAAACTATTGGGAACTTTTATAGGAACATTAGAGAATAAAAAAATTAATAGCGGTAGAATCGACATTTTGAACATTGATATACGGCATATTATCGTCAAGGGGAGCAGAGACCAGCGATAAAGCAAGCCCTTGATTTTGAATAACATTTTGGTATAGTTCAAATGAAAAAGGCTGGAGAAGTTATTTGTAGCGGCTATGCCAAGGTATCTAATTGGGAGCCTTACCTTGGCGCAAGACTGTAGTGATGACAGGAGATCGTCAACTGCAACGTTGAAAAGCAATAGTTCCGTTTTAGTCGGATTGATCTTGTACCCCCCTATCTTTGTAAAATCTGTAATAATCTGGAGAGCTCGTTCTATTTTGTCATTATCAGGGTTGAGATATAGAATCATGTCATCTGCAAATATTTTTAGCTTTGCCATCCCCAGCTTTGGGGGCTTTACATTTGCTGTGCTATGAATTTGTATTGCAAGTGGTTCTATGAAGAAAGTAAATAAAATAGGGGAAAGGGGGCACCCTTGACGTGTGTCTCTTTTGATCTTAATTAGACCTGCTACCCTGGAATTTACCACCAGCTTTGCTTGGGCGCCATTATACAGATTGGTTAGCATCGAGATAACCTGAGGAGGAAAACCACATTTTCCTAAGCTATAAAATAGGGCATCCCAGTTTACCAGATCGAATGCCTTCTCGGCATTGATGATCATTGCTAGGACCTTTACATGATTTACTGAAAAATAATCTTTGGCCTGAATCAGGAACTGAGTATTTGAAGACATTAAACACCCTGCCACAAACCCAGTCTGATCTGGATGTATTAGTTGTTGTGCTGCTGGAGTAACACGACTAGCCCAAAGCTTCAATAGCAATTTATAGTCTGTATTAAGCAGACTGATCGGCCTGTAGGAATGCAGAGATTTTGGATTATTTTCCTTTTTAAGAAAAGGATATTATAATTGCTTCTTGAAAGGTTGAGGGGATCTTGCCACGCTTTTAATGAAATTAAATAGATCGACTAAAAATGGGAGAAGCGCGCTTGAAAATGCTTTGAAAAATTCTGTGGGCAGCCCGTCATTTCCAAAGGCTTTTGCATTGGGCATTAAATTTAGGGCATGTTGAATCTCCAGAGAAGTTATAGGCTTCAGCAACGCCTGGAAATTCGATTAGGATAAAAGGGGTAAAAAGTCAATGAAGCATAATACTGACTAATAAGGCTCCTGGATACAGTATATGGAGTCTGATAAATATCAGAATAATGTTGAAGAAAACGTTTTTGAATTTCTTCCTGGTCAGTAACCTTCTGCGCTGTGATTGGATGTTCTAAAGAAATGACAAATTCCTTCTCTTTCTTTAGTCTAGTTGACCAGGCGAGAAACTTGCAGATGTGTTGATTCTCCTCATATATTTTTTGTTGATAGATGTTAGACTTTTTGATTTCTTCTAGAGTGAAAAAATCCCTAAGATTTTGCTTTGCAGTGGCAATTGAACCTGGCTCCATCTAAAGCCCGTTATTTTGTTCCCTGACTATAATTGCATTTTCTAAGTCGGCCTGCAGGCTTGCAATCTGCTGAAAGCGTACCTTGGTTTTTCTTGAATTAAGCACTACGATCCTCCCCCTTAAAGTTGCTTTGAAGGTCTCCCAGATAGAGAATAACTGAGCTGTATTGGAATTAAGGGTAAAAAAAACTCCAAAATTAAATGCTTCGTCTCCTTCACCCAATGGGGATCGGACAGCAGAGATCTTTCAAATTGCCATCTGGATCTATCCCTATTTTTTGACCCGATTTCGGACCAGGGAATGAGCTGAAAAGGTATTGGAAAGGATGTCCGTTCGGCCCCCGTTTAGTAATTTTGATATAAAAAAAAAATTAAAAAATGGGAAGCCGTTTTAAATCTGTACGAAAAACATGTATAGCGTCTACCTTCTGGGTAGTGCTCTGTACAGGGGTCAATCAACTGGAAGCTTGACTTTAATGCTTCTAATATCTTTTTGGTTTTGGGCTTAAGCTGTTTTTTGTTTTTGTTGGAGATATCTTTCAATACCTGTTGTATAAAATTGAAGTCCAAGTACTGTTACCTTGTCATTATGCTGTCCTAGACAACTGTTTTAAAATTTAGGTTCAACCCATTTTAAACATTCTCTAGAGATCAATCTTTTGTCGCATGTAACCACTGAGTTAGAAAGCAATCGGAGTTATAACGTTCAAGCCATACCGGCATGGCCTTTTAAACTCTCAGTTGTTGAATCAGAGAAGGAACGTGTGGTGTTCTGGTGTGACCATTGTAGCTGCACACCAAGAAGAAGCATGGCACAGTGCATGTTTCCTGTCGTCAGTCAGATCAGAGGAAGAGACTTCGCAACTTGAGCAGTAGATGTTACCCAGCTCGGACTCTGCCTTCAGCTGACATTGCAGCACCACAGGAGCACGAAGACAAACACTTTATAACATTCCCCTAAGACAATAGCTCCGCACATGGCCAATTTTAGATGAATTAGGACAATATGAGCAGTCATCAAAATGAGTCACATACTTTGTAAAGGGTGCGCATTGCATAGGTGGCGATCTAACGCGGGGAATGTGGAAAAGGTAGGCGCAGCACGTTGATGGGTGCCCAACACCTGAAAAGACACCTGGCAAGAACAGTTCTAACACTTAGGGAGGTGGCAACTATTTAAGCTCTTTGTAATCTAGAAGTGTTTCTTGCTCTTTGGTAGAACACCCTGAAAATGTAACGGTATTTGGTGTGATTCCTCACCTGTACTCGTAACAGAAGTAGAATTAAAACCCAAAAGTGAGCATTTCTAGAGGGCAGCAGCTGTAACACAACACCAGTTTTAGAAGCATGTTTCCAAGCAGTAAAATGTTTCAGAAGTGTCTGAAGAATAACTGATTCCTTCAGTGGTTTAATGCTGTTTAGGAATTACTTTAACCCCAAATTTAACTGCGATAATCCCCTTTTGGCACCAGCAAGTCCACCTGTATGAAGTTGGTTCAGCACTCCTATCAACCGCCTGGCCACCGAGGTTGATGCGGCACCGAAAAGACCATTTAAAACAATACGATGACCATTCTTGGCTCCAAAATGATCAATCTAGAATTTGGAGGGGCCACGGAAAATAAATGGCACAGTAATGGTGTGGTCCATTGGAAAATCCACAACAACCATTGATATGCAAGTAGCTCTGATCTGCGGACAACCAGTGAAGATATGTTACATAGTACAAAAGTCTGAGCACAACACTAATGGGAGGAGTATATAGAACATGTTAATCTACAGCCGCACATGTTACGAACTACACGTTGAATAATTCACTTACCCTTGATCACGGTCAGCACTGTATACGGGTGATCCAGTGATATGGCCAGTCCCAGTGCTTTCACAAAGTTCTTCTCATGCAGCAAATTAGAGAGTTCTTGTTGTCTGTAATACAAAGCAACACAGTTAACCAGGTGATGGGCACTGTCTAAGGCAAAGTGCTGAAAAATAAATGTATTGCCAGGAATAATCCCTGCATACGGCAGGGACAGTGCGAGCAGCAGCTGCTGCAGCTAAACACAACACTAAAGAAAAAAATCCATCACAGAAACAGATGCAGATGGCCATAAATAGTCGAAGTTAAAACATTGACTGTGAAACTGTAGACAGAGTGGGCAATAGTGTTTAGGCTGGCAAGCACTTTGAAGAAAGAGAGATGTTTGACGTCTTAATGTCAGATGCTTATTTCAAACAACAGCCTAAAGTGGAACAAGGGTGATTTATGGGAACTTACTGTATTTTGTTAGAGCAGCATATCTTAAGAAGAAAATTTAGCCAATTGGGAACACAACATCCCCAAATCTGTCAGACCAATGCACGTATGACAACTTTCATCAAAGATTCGAAAACTGTACTAGCTCCATGTTCAGCATTGTGACCTACGTAAGAGGTCTTGCAAATCACCCTCTAATTCTTTAAGTAACAGGATACTCCACATTAATGTAAATGTTACAACAGAGTCCCCATCCACTCAATTCGCTGTTAAAAATAAAAAAAGAATGCATGGGTGGTCATGAGCAGTGCTAGCACCCTTTACTGTGTCCTCCATGCCAGTTAATTTAACTCTACAAATATCAACCTCTAAGGTCCCACAAGCTCCTGCAGCCAAAGTTGCAAGACTTCTACTGATGGGCATGAGCTTTAGAAATGTTGGACATGAATTAAAAAACTTACTGTACACAAACGTGTCTAAAATTATTTAAACTGCAATTCAGCATGTAAAATCGATTGAGCCAGAGTAAAAAGTGTGAACACTATGAACCAGGATATTTGTGTCTCAACCTGTTACACTTATTTTACCCTCTTATCCCTCATAGTTTGTTCACCACTGCTGTGGCTGGAAGGTTTGGGGGAGCTCTGTGCAGGTGTTAACGCCTCTTTTCGAAGTAGAAAGTGTAAGTGGCCCGCTTAAGAGAGAAGGTAATCTCCAGTAACATCAGAGCTCCATTTGGCACCAGAAGTGCAATGGAGACCTCACAGGGGACCAGGACAGTTAACAGCCACACATTTAACCAGCATTGCAGGGGCAATGAGGAAGTTGGGTGGATGGTTACTTCTGAGATTTTAGGGTTTTCAACTTAAGGCCAATAAAGACAAAGTAGAATGTCTAACTGCTTGAACTGCAAGTGGCACTGGTTTAAAGTCGCTTAAAGGTTAAGCGGGAGAAGAGTGGTGAACAAAAGAGCTTTGTGAGATCTGCTAAAGCAATCATGAACATAAATTTGCTTATCAGAATTACACAATTCAAGATGGCTTTTTGAGAGCATGCCAGTGAAAGCAAATGAAACAGAGAAGTACAGTGTGTGAACTTTGTGCTGATTAGAGAAGGAAGGGAACTATAAAAGCTAGCTAGTAAAACTGGATACTGACCGTTTGGCACAGAAAGAACCAGCAAATTATTTCCCCGATGACAGGAATTATTGCAAGTTTTCCGCCCTCTTACATTCTTCCTTCTCCATTTAGCTTGCGAGTACAATCTCTGCTACTGCACCAATACATCCTTCATTACATACCGCCACTATGTAACCATCAGCACCCGAGAATTCGGACACAGCTTTGGCAGACCAGAGTCCAGATTTTAGATTCTTTTCTCTGCAGTCAATTCCCCAGGCAATTCTCAGACTACTGTTCTTTGGAGAAAAAGCTTTCTGACTGAAAGGACTTCTGATGCCTGCACAAGTGCAACCCAACCGCAGAGGTGTCTTTACTGACTGCTTAGCACCAAAAGACAATGCATGGGGTCTGCATACAGAAGCACCATTGTACGTTTACGCAGGATTACCTCCTGCTCTTTCCAGTGGCACACACACACAAAATACAGCCAAGACTGTGCTGTGGGGATGTACATTACTTAATTACATTAGGCTCATGCCACCAATGACTGCCGCATCCCTGAAGAGGCCAGAAGGGAAGTATCTCCTCCCCAGGACAACCTATAATTGGCTAGGGAGGCCCATTTGTTGTTATTGTTGGGCCTATATGCTTTCCACTTTAAGGGGCAGATTTAATCCAGAGAGGCAAGGCTATGGGGGGGGGGGGAATGGCAGGTCTTAAAAGGCCTCAACCTGGAGACATGAGGAGATCTGAAAGGAGAGGGATTCAAAAAGGTAGCTTTACCATGTTCAAGAGGGAACCAAGTGATAGCTCTTTTGAAGGGTGATGGGGATGTCAGCAAAAGCAGCTTCAGGGATCCGGACAAGACAGGTTAGATGGACCAGTACATCTTAAAGAGGTACAGATCTCTCTCTGGGAGTACTAGCAAGGGAAACTCAACTGTTTAAGATGCCCATGTATGAGAAACAGGAGTAATAAAAGCACCCTAGAACATAAACCTTGGAAAGGATGTTTAATGAATAACAATAGGTCTCAAATCCAATCATCCTTCCCTAAAGGGGACACTGAGTGAAAGATGCCCCAAAAGATTTCAAAACCCATATATCCTTCCTTACAGCGCACCTAAACTGGTTCATGTTACTACTGTATGTCTGAAAACCAATCCAGACATGAACGTTGGGCTATTCTTTGATTATTAACAAGGCGAAGAACGATTATGTTAAAGGAACTGGAGTTTTTCCACTGCTGGGAGCTTCTATTCCAATGGTCCTCTAGCTTCCTTTATAGAGGTTTTGGACCTCAGCTGTCATGTGTCCTATGCTACCTTTTTACCAGATACGATACAGGATGATCTATACAAAGCAGGACCCTTCGACTCCAGCTGCCATTTCGGACTGAAGCCCTTCATGGTTACGGCTCCATGAAAATATGTGAAAGACTGCTCAACGCATTCACCTCATACACAGTAGCAAAGCTGAATAAACCAGCAAAGCACTAGAGCAGCACTCAATCAATTCTGAAATAAGATTTCTACAGGAGGAAACCATTCCTGGAGGCCAACCATAGCTCAGCACACAACCACTTACTGTGATGTGAAATCTGAACAAAAAAAGCAGGTAGAAATAAAGAACAGCAAATGTTTCATCACCCAAGCGAGTAAATGCTTCATTTAACACTGACCTCAATTTCTACAGCAATAGAACAGAGAGTCACAAGTGATCTTTCTCTGCTTCAATTGTAACAGCAAGAACTTCTTCCAAAATCTGATATTTGTAATTTTAGCAAAAAAGCTGTGCATAGACGAGCCTCTGCGACAAAGACGACTATCAACAAAGAATCCCGCCTTTAGTGAAAACTCCAGGTAATTTTGGCAAAGGAACAATGAGAAGCAAGCATCAGTTCAACAGCCACACATTAATGTCAGACACCATTAAAGGATGGTTTGCAAGTTAATGTAAACACTCAAACAGATGGTCTTACCCTTCATGATATTATGTAAGATTATGCAACAACAAAGTGAAGGAAGGAATGCATGAATTAGTCTCAGACACTGGCAATGACTCAGGGCCGCATTGACGTCCATCCTTTTTCATCCACTATGTCGGTAATGAACGAGATCAACCACATGCAAATCAGTCTTGGCACTGCCCCAATAGGAACAAGCACCTGTCTGAAGTTGCATGGTGGACACAAAAAGTAGGGCTTGGTTGAGGCCCAGAGTAATTACCAGTGGCTGAAATGAGAAGTCAAAGCCTCCTTTTGTGAGGTTCATTGAAAAAGACTCTGCCCCCAGGTAGTAAAAAGATTCCAGCTGAGCAGATACAGTTTTGACAAGTTCTTCTTGGCAAATCACTTATACAGGATATCCAAAAAGCTCACACAGAGCAAAACCAAAGGAGAAAAGATGTGTGGGATGTCAGAGGTAATCTTAGCTACTGGTAATTACTCTGGGCCTAAAACTAGTCTAAGCTTGCTTTTTTCCTGGTTTAAAAGGGAAGGGGCCTTATGAATCGGGCTGGACTGTTCGTATTGGAGAAGCATCAAACCTCATTTACATATGGTTCTTGGTCTCTGCCTGTTGTCGCAAAGCACAATCTGAAACAATACACTGGAATAGAACGAATAGTTTCTTACCTGTCAGTGTAGTTTTGCAGCTTGAAGACTTTCTGGATTCACTATGCTGTGCATTATTCCGCCATCTCGTGGTTGGGTCCGGATTCGTAGTCTTTTCTTTGTTTTTTTTTTTTTTTTTGTTGGCCCAGGTGGGCGGCGACGCCCCACCATTTGGTGTCTTCGGTGACGTCGTCGCGCTTCCTGCGGAAGCTCCCACCCTTGGTAGCCATCTTCGGATTCTTTTTTCTTTTCCTCTTACAGTTTTTGTTGTCTATGTCTTTCTCTTTTATCTTTCAATTTTTCTTTTGATCCCTCTAAACTCTGTATGTAGTCTAGTTGTACCCTTAACCTCCTATGATATCTTCCTGGCGGAGGCGGGTGGGATCGCTAGTGAACCCAGAAAGTCTTCAAGCTGCAAAACTACACCGACAGGTAAGAAACTATTCGTTTTGCAGCGTGAATCTTTCTGGATTCACTATGCTGTGCATAGACTTTGCAGCGGTTTTGTTATTGCGGTGGTTGGGTGGAAGATGAGCATTGGTTGCTGAAAATGTGCTGTAAGACCTTCTGTCCTACTTGTGCCTCTTTGTTCATCTGGATATCCACACAGTAGTGTTTGGTGAACGTGTGCACGGAAGACCATGTTGCCGCTTGGCAAATGTCTTGTATAGGTGTGTTCGCTAGGAACGCAACCGTTGCTCCCTTCTTCCTTGTTGAGTGAGCCTGGGCGGCTCCCTCTAATTCTTGTCCTGCCTGCTTGTGGCAGAGTTGTATTGCTTGTGCAATCCATCGTGCTATGGTATTTTTTGTTACTGGCCATCCCAGGAAACTGCTTGCGACGGAAACAAAGAGTTGTTTTGTTTTCCTGCATTCCTTCGTCCTTTCTATGTAGTGCATCACTGCCCTTCTGGCGTCCAGCGTGTGTAGCGCCTTTTCTGTGGGCGTTGATGGTTTCTGGAAGAAACTTGGTATCTGTATTGTCTGGTTAATATGGAACCGCGACACCACCTTTGGCAGGAAGTGTGGGTCTGTTCTCAAGACAATTCTGTCCTTGTGTATTTGCAAGTAGGGCTCTTGTAGTGTAAGAGCCTGCAGTTCACTGACCCTTCGCAGTGACGTGATAGCCACTAAGAATGCCGTTTTTAGTGTGAGCATGTGCAGTGTGATCTTGTGTATGGGCTCAAATGGTGGTTTCATCAACTGTGTTAGCACAGTGTTGAGGTTCCAGCTTGGGGCTGGCATTCTTTTAGGGGGGCTATTCTTTTAGCCCCTTCCAGGAATCTTTGACCACCTGGGAGGTGAAGAAGCTTTTCCCGCTTCTCCCTGGTGTAGGCCACTATGGCTGCTAAGTGAACCCTTAGTGACGAGTAACTCAGCCCGCTGTGTAGTAGGTGCGTTAAGTATTGTAGTACCGTTGATTCTTTTGTGACCTTTCGTTGCAGTCCCTCTTTAATGCACCATTGCGAGAACCTTTTCCACTTTGCAATGTAACATTTTCTTGTAGTGGGTCTCCTTGCTTCTCTGAGAACTGCCATGGTGCTTGGTGGTAGCTTGAGGTGTGCGAATTCTAGGTCCTCAGGAGCCATGCTGCTAGGCTGAGGCTCTCTGGTTCTGGGTGGAGCACTTTTCCGTCTTGCATTGTCAGGAGGTCTTTCCTTCTGCTGAACCTGTGTGCTGGTTCCTGCGCCATTTCCATTATTTGTGAGAACCATGATTGTCTGGCCCACTGAGGTGCCACCAGTATGAGTGTCATGCTGCTGCTCCTGCATTTGCTGAGTACCTTGTGTAACAGTGGTATCGGGGGAAAGCGTATGCAAATTCGTTCGACCAACTTATCCATAGCGCATTCCCTAGGGACCTTTGGTCCGGTTGTCTGGATGCGTAATGTTGGCATTTTGCATTCTGGAGTGTTGCAAACAGGTCTATCCGTGGTGTACCCCACTTTTGGAACAGCCGCTGCACCTCCTGTTGGTTGAGCTCCCATTCGTGGGATGCCGACGTCTGTCTGCTGAGTCGGTCTGCCTCTACATTGTCTATTCCTGGGAGGTGTATTGCCAGTAGGTCTATCCTTAGAGGGATGGCCCATCTCCAAATTTCCTGTGCTAGGTTTGATAGCGGTGCTGACTGTGTACCACCTTGTTTGTTGATGTAGAACATGGTGGTTGTGTTGTCTGTTTGTATCAGCACTTTCTGTCCGTAAAGCTGCTTTTGAAAGGCTTTTAAGGCTAGGAACACAGTTTTTAGTTATAGGTAGTTGATGTGTTTCACTGCATCTTGTTGTGACCACAGCCCCCTGACGCGGAGTCTGTGCATGTGCGCGCCCCAGCCCTGCTGTGAGGCGTCTGTTGTGATGGTCACTTTTGGAGTTGGCTGTGTGAATGGCTTCCCTTGTAATATGTTCTCTTCCTTCCACCACGCTATTTCTTGCTGCACTGCGTGTGTGACAACCACTAGATCTTCCCAACTCCCTGTCGCTTGTGACCACTGCTGCTGTATCCATTCTTGGAACGGTCTCATGTGCAGCCTGATATGTGGGACTAGGTGGATGCACGATGCCATCATCCCCATTATTCTGCTCACCGTCCTCACTGTCAGAACTTGCCCCTTGCGGTAATGACGTGTTTCCCTCAGGAGCGCTATAGTTCTCTTGTCGCTGGGGAACACCTTGGACTGTGTGCTGTCTATTTGTGCCCCTAAGAATATTTTGATCTGCTGCGGTTTTGTTGACGATTTCTCCCAATGTATTGAGAAACCTAGTCTGGACAGTGTTTCTATGACTTGATTGATGTGATCCTTGCAGTGTCTGTATGATCCTGCTTTCACAAGCCAGTCGTCGAGGTAGGGGTATACATGTATGCCCTTCCTCCGAAGGTGCGCTGCAGCTGCTGCTAGGCATTTGGTGAACACCCTTGGTGCGGACTTTAGTCCGAAGGCTAGCACTGTGAACTGGTAGTGATTGTGGCCTATCACGAATCTTAGTAGACGTTTGTGTTTGTGGTTGACGGGTATGTGCAGATATGCGTCTTTCATGTCTATGGTCGCCATGTAATCCCCTTGTTGGATTTGGGGTATTACTTCCTGAATTGAAGTCATTTTGAATTTTTACGAACTTGTTCAGGAATCTGAGGTCCAGTATTGGTCTTAGTGTCTTGTCTACCTTTGGCACTAGGAAGTATGTTGAGTATACTCCCTTGTTCCTTTCGTTTATTGGAACTGGTTCTATTGCTCTTTTTGTAGCAGCTCCTCTGCTTCTAGACGTAGGAGGGCGAGCTCCCTTGCGGGAATTGCCCGGTGTCTTGGTTTTTGCCTGGGGGTGTTTTTGGAGTTCTATGCAGTACCCGTGCTGTATGATGTTCAGTATCCACTTGTCCGTGGTAATGTTCCTCCATTGTGTGAGGAACTTTCCTATTCTGCCCCCAACTGGGGTTGTATGCTCGGTGGTTATTTTTTGGCTGTGTGTGTTTTTTATTTTTGTCCTTTTGTTGACTTCTCCTCTCCCTTGGTGTTAATAGGGGAGGGTTTGGTTTGTTTGTGGAGTCACTTTGAGGTGGGCTGCTGTCCCCCTTTTCGGGCCTGTCCCCGTCCGTAACCGCGCCCTCGAAAGGACCGTCCTCTGGGTTGGTACTGCCAATTTTGCTGCTGTTGTCCCTGTTGGCTTTGGCCCTGGTTGTTCCCCTGGTATCCTTGCTGGGGGACTGGTGTGAAGTGGTGGGTGCATTGCCCCCTCTACCACTGGGCCGCCTTGAGGGGTTTCCTCTTCTCATCCCCCTGAACTGCAGTGCTCCCATGGACCTCGCAGTTTCGTTGTCCTTTTTTAGTTGCGTCAACTTGTCGTCGACCGGTGCTCCAAACAGTTTCTCCCCGTCGAAAGGTGTGTTAAGGATGTTACTCTGTACCTTCGGCTTGAAGCCCGAGATCCTGAGCCATGCGTGTCTCCTTTCAGTCACCCCTATCATCATTTGCCTGCTGGAGTTCTCTGCTGCGTCCAAGGCTGACTTTAGGCAAGTGTTCGCGATAGCCTTGCCCTCCTCCGCTAGGTAATTAGCCCTTTGTTGGTATTCTTCTGGCAGGTGTGTAATGAGCTGGCTCATTTCATCCCAATGCTGGTATGCATGCCTGCTGATGAGGGCGTTGGAGTTGGCGATGCGCCAGTGTATGGCTGCGTTCCTCTCCACCTTTCGTCCTGTGAGGTCTATTCGCTTGCTCTCCTTGTCTGGAGGTGGGCCTGTGTTGGTGGGCACACCGGCCCTTTTCCTGGCCGTTGCTGCGATAATGGAGTCTGCTGGCACTGAACCTTGGATGTACGCAGGGTCTTTTGTGGAATGCTTATATTTCTTTTCGCTTCTAGGTGTAACCGCCTTGCAGACTGCAGGTTCTCTGAAGGCCTCCCTTCCCTGGTCCAGGACGCCGGGCAACATGGGTAGGAATTGGCTCTGTTTGTTGAGGGAGCAGGGTTTCGAAGAGGAAACCTGCTTTTGTCTTTTCCTCCTGCATTTCGACCCCATATGTCTTTGCAGCCTTCTGGACGACTCCATTGTAGACTCCGATGTCGTCTGGCGGCGAAGGCCTCGAGGGTAAGAGTCTACCCCCTCTTCTGGTGACTCTGCGTCGAGGTCTTGCCAGTCCAAGTCTTGTGCCTCCGAGGGCTCTGAGTCCCGGTAAGACTGCATCTCTTCTTCGCCTTCGGCTTCGAAGTCGTAGTCTTCTTCGTCCTGGTCTTCGAGCGGTTCGGGTGTTTTCGGGGGCTCGATGTATTCGGCGTCGAACTCCTCGAGTGCCTCGTGCGCTGGCTTCGATGGAATAGCGTATTGCTTCATCTTCTCGTCGAAGTCTTTTTACGTTGCAGGATGCTCGCCATCTCTGCCTCGGGCCTTCTCTTCTTTTTCGCCATCTCGTGGGCCTTTTCGGCGTCGAGTGGTGCAGCGCCTCTCTTTGTGGTCGCGGTCGTCGAAGATGGCGCCAGACCTTCCTTTCTCGGTGTCGAGGCTTCCTTTTCGGAGGTGACCTTCGACGCCTTTGTTTTTTCGGAGGCTTTTGCCGATTGGGAGTCCTTTTCGAAGGATCCGCTCGGTTGCTTGTCCTTGGATGCTGTTGCTTTCGTCGAGGGTTTCGGCGGCAACGCTCCCTTTGAGGACTTTTCTACACTTCTAAGAGTGTCGCTCGGGGTTCTGGCTTCACTCTTTCGAGCGTCGCTTGGGTGCCTTGGGGTCGACGACTCCCTTACCTCCTTCGACGTTTTCTTATGGACCTCGACGACAGAGCAGTCCTCCGGTCCCTCTGCGATGTTGTCTTCCTCTCCGCTCGAGAGGCCCAGGTCTCGGAGCGATGGTGCTGGTCCCTGGCCCTGCATGTTGTAGTTCGCCCTTCTCTGTCTCTCTCTTACCCGGAGGGTCTTCGGGGTGAACGCCGAACACGCGTTGCAGTCTTCACTGGTGTGTTCGAGCGGCAAGCAGAGGTTACAGACTGGGTGCTGGTACTTCTGGGCGTACTTGTGGTGACAGTTCTGGCAAAACTTAAACGGTGTCTTGTCCATAACCGCTCTCAGGGAGCCCCCTGTGAGCGCATTCTCTGTAGGCGTCGAGATTTCGGTCGTGGACCTTCTACCTCGTCGTCCTTCTTGTTGTCTCCGGTTTACTTGTGTCGTCGTCCGGTGTCTCGGGAAACGATCCTCTGTGGTGATATTCGACTTTTCGAGATTCCTCGTCCAAAGTTTCTGGAACTTCTCGGCAACGATCCAGACCCCACGGCGGAAAAAAGAATCTGAAGATGGCTACCAAGGGTGGGAGGTTCCGCAGGAAGCGCGACGACATCACCGAAGACACCAAATGGTGGGGCGTCGCCGCCCACCTGGGCCAACAAAAAAAACACAAAAACACAGAAAAGACTACGAATCCGGACCCAACCACGAGATGGCGGAATAATGCACAGCATAGTGAATCCAGAAAGATTCACGCTGCAAAACTACTAGCGACTGAGAAGAATTCAATCATTCCATCCATCCTTTTTTGTTTTTTCCCAAAAAGCTTTTACAGAAATTAAAAATAGTGCAGAACCAGGCCATCAGAATGGGCATAATGCTACAAAAAACTAAAACAAAAAGAAATATAAGAGAACTCACTAGACCCAACCTAAATCCATAGCTGTAATCTGCTTAATTACCAGTAGAATATGAAAACAAACAAACTTATGCACCACACACATTGCTTTCGACTGCATTTCAATTTTCAGCGGATCTCCCATGTTTGTCAACCTCTAAATAGCCACTTAAGTTATAATGAATTTGGTGGGACACTCTGACTCTGGGTTGAGCATACATTACCAAATAAGGTTGATCAGAGAAATTTACAAGAAAGTGTTCAAAAGGGGATATTTAGAGCCTGTCATATGTCCCGGTTGCCCTATTTAGAAAGTATATCCATGTATATACTTCAAATAGGGGGAGGGGCATCTGCCACTTTTTTTCTTTTTTCCCTGCATCAAGCAAACTCTAAATAACCCCCTTCCATTGTTACCTTGTAAATTCCTGGCTTATCTTTCATCTTCTCTAACCCAAAATAGACATAAATGGGTTTACAATACTAGATTAAATAATGAACAATTCAAATAAATCATTCTCTATTCAAAGGTGCAACTTGCTATGTTGCGTTCATCCTCTTTCTAAGGGAAGATTGAGGAGGAAGATTGTTATGGAGAGAGGAAGCAAGGCCTGCACTGCTGGCCCTGATGTGCAGAACCTGCAGGCCATTTCTTTTTAAATAACAGGGCCAAGGTCAAATCAGTATTATCCTTCAGAGTAACATGGACCTGGGTAATAGTATATTTCCAGTGCTATGAAATTAGCAAAATTAGCAGTAGCTATATAAAAGAAACATTTTTAGGATCATTCATTTTGTATTTTTAGGAAAACTTGCCCTGCTGGTGCATCCTCAGTCAGTTGCTGTTAAAGAAAATGTAATATTTACTTTAGATAAAAATCAATCTTTTCTCAGAAATCAGCAGGCAAAGAGGTGAGAGATCAATTCCCTTCCAGCACAACATGGTATTTTACTCTATATCTTTTTTAAATGCTCACCAGGAGTTTGACCATAAATTCCATGGATATACTCTCTAAATTAAAACCATAGTACATGATTTCACTGCAGCCCAAGTACTGCTGTCAAACACCTGACTGGATTGGACTGAATGTGTTTTGTAGCGTATGCCCCTGTATTATTAACAGCTTCCAGGGAACACATGTCGGTAGGGAGCTCCGCCAAGAGCACTTGAAGCAGAAGTGAGAGAGAACCACATACCCTTTACCCTTCACTATTTCTCAAACTTGCTCTTGGTTGTTTGAAGGTTGGCATAAACACTTAACGCCTTCAATCTTCCTCCTGCCAGCCAGGTTGGGACATAAGATCTTTGTGGACTTTGTATCTATAAGCACAGCAAACACAGAAAAAAACTCCTCAGTTTCGTGCTTTGCAGCCAATTGCACCTATAAAATCCTGCCTGCCACCAGACTCCGACGAACTCTTTAAAACTATAAAACAACTGCAGCCCTCCAAGCTTCAACATGCACTCATGCTTCTCTGATAACATAACAATACATACAACCACCACCTCCAGACTAGCAAACTGAGGAACTACAGTCTGCCTGCTCAGTACACTACGACCTACGGCCGAACACCACCACCCTGTCACTTCACTATAGAGATTAAAATGTTCCACCTTCTCTAAAGGTGCCAGGTTCACACAACACTGCTAAATATCATCCACCAGTGCCAAATCCCTCTTCAGACATCTTAGACATTACACAATTCCTAAAAGGTGTGCCACCCAAAATCCTGACATTGTAAATGACACATTGGCTCTCAATCATTGTACTGCCCTGCCAAAGGCACACACACTGAACTGTTAAAAACACCTCCACATTGTTATTTTCGAAATAATCTGCACATGTTTTGTTATTTAGCTTTTCTGCTGGGATTCTGTCTGCACATCTTTTGCAAGGCCAAACAACATTGTTCCCTGTTTTGCTCTGGGGTTGGACAATAACACCTAGACGTAATAGAGAGATCCAGCTGCTGTTTTTCGAATAGGGTAAGTCTTATCATATAAGCCAAGGCTTGCCATTCTAAAAACAGAGACGAACGAGGCTTGCAGAGAAAAGGTCCCGAGACGAAAGAGCTGCGCGGCGGAGATGTAGACCAACTGTTATGACCGTCAAGTATGGGGCCTGGCACTAATCCCAGAGATCTTTAGTATAACACTGTGCTTTTATAGTAAGGGCAGGCTTAGGCTGATTTGTCATTCACTATGACAGGGCTTTTCATTGAGTACAGTTTATTAATTGTTCTAATCACATTATTGACTTGCATATATCTCCTAACTGCAGCACAGTTGCTTCATGATAGAGCACGCTGGTTTCAATAATTATTGTAGGCTTTCTTTGTGCCTCTTTCTTTTTATTGTAGATACATGTGAATGAGAGAACGAAAGGTGATGACCAGGTACAGCGACTTCTGAGAGAGTTCAGAGTGTTGTGTTCTGGGCTGCTAACTCATCTGTCCCTCTGGAAGGTTAGGAGGGCATAGGTACTGATGTGGCATGGCGACGGAGTCCCTACAAGCTGACGTCCCGTAATACCAGGCATAGTTCTGTTTCTGAGAAGAATCCCTGCAACAAAAGTGGCAGTCACCACCACCATCAAATAAACTGTTGCCTTGAATGCTGCTCAGTTACAGAATTCTTGACATACTGTCCAAACAGAAATATTTTCATGGCTTCCGGATCACGCTCCCAAGGAAATTTACATAAAATCATGATGGCTGAATCATGATGATGACAAGAGTGCACAACTTTTACAATAAGCACTAAATACCTACACTGTCTATCAATCGAAAAGAGAACCAAATTCAAAACACTGACTAGCAAATAAAACAATATAAGGAAACCTCTAACTTATCTGTCTCGCACCTCGAACCTTTAAGAATCAACATAGACACCAAGAGCTTCAAATAATGGTGATGATGGCAAATGCCCACACTGGAGGCGGAAAGTGATTTTACAAAGTACTAATGACAAATGCCTTACCACAAACACCATTCTTCATGAACAAATAACGGTCTTCACAGCAACCGTTTGATGAAACAATGAATACTGCCAGTAACACTTCTGCCTCCTAATGCATACGTTCTACCTGTGTAACTGCTGTTTATGTTTAAGCATGCACCTACAAAAGACTCCAGATAATCCATGAGAGTGAGCAGAGGCAGAGTTTGGAGGTACTGGCCTGTGCACATTCTGGTTGCAGCAGAGTAGCGGGATGTAGGTGAGCTTGATTTCTGCTTAAGTTGCCAACCCCGACCTACGCGCATAGCTGATGAATCACTTACTTGACAATCTGTTCCTCCTGTTTCACCTGCTCCTCGGCCAGCTCTGCTTCCGTGACATCCTGAAAGAGATGAAAGCTGTCAGGCACCATCTCTGTGAATGAGAGGGGTTCTTTGTGACAATACCTTCATAGACTAGTTCGCTACTCCTAGGGAAGCCAGGTGGGTGCCCAGTCTGTATACCATTCTACTGTGCCATCTTTGTCTACGAATCGCCTCTATGTGAGAGTAGGGTGGTAAGTCACTGCCCATTCAGTCGTGGCACCTCTTAGCAGGGATCCCGTCTAAGAGTAAGAGGGATGTTCAGCCCATATGCTCTCGAGTCCCAGCCTCTTAAGAAGGCATTGCTTCTACTGGTAAGATTTGTGTACAGTCTATGCCCCATATGACCAGACATCCATTAGTAGGAATCGCCTCTACAGGTAGGGGTGGCACTCAGTTTATACCCATTCGCCCTATGAGCCAGAAAGATCTTTTAGGTCATAGCCTCCATTAGAAGGTATCATTTCTATAGATAAGAGGGAAGCTCAGTCTCCATTCCACATTATATCCAATGTCCCTCACCCCCTTCGCAGAGACCTACTGTACAGGTGGCTCTCATGTTAGCAAGAGTCATAACCTGTATCGAAAGGAGGAAGTATTTTCCTTGCTCATGTATCTTTTTTCTTTCTCTCTCTCTTCCTCACCGTTAATCACTCAATAGATACCGTAATTCTGTGCTTGGGATGAAAGGCTCTATAGACCACTGCCATCTCGTGAAACCACACAGGCCCCAGAAAACACCATCAACTCAGAGGGTAAAGTAAATTCTTATGATGATGCCTGATTACTCGGGTGAAGAGCCACCATACCTTCCAGAGGATGATGCAAGAGTCGGTGGATCCTGTGACCAGGGTATCATCCGCCTTATTGCAGTGCAGACCCCAGACCTTATCCTCATGGGCATCCAAAGTCTTCACACACTCATTCGTCTTAATCGTCCAAAGCTTTAGCAGACCGTCTGAGCCACTGTGGACAAAAAATAGAAAGATATTGAGAACACTACATACATTTTGCCAACATGTCTCTTCGATCCAAGTGACAGTGACCACCAGATGTGATGTTTTGGCATGGGAGACCACTATAAAAACGTTTTTGCCCATCTCTTTAATGGTCATCTGCATGAGGTTTCCTATATTATGTCTTTGCAGGAATTTGAAATGTGAAGCATTTGAAGAGGCCAAGTAATATTGTGAATGTTGAGCTACATCAAAACGGCCTTGAATAATGTTAAAAATTCCAAAATAAAGAGGCTGCAAAAGGTACAGTTAAACATTTTCCATATCCCAGAATTCATAATGTGCTGACGTACCTGGTGAGCAGCTGAGTCCCACGACTAACAAAGACAACCTTTAGCACAGATGCATCATGACCCTCAAAAGTCTATGAAAGAGAGAGAGAAATCACAATATGGTTAAAAAAAAAAGTGTTGGAAAGCAAAGCGGAATAACTTGGGACGTAGGTGCCTCAATGCAAAGGGCCAGAGTTTCAATCACTCTTCCACTTCTCCCCATTTCCTCCACTACTCTTGCCTGATGAAGTCCCAGAGGTGTGATAGTTCCTAAAGCTTCTAGCACAGGCACTAGGTGGAGAAAAGTATATTACTTAGAGCTCAGAGTGTAATTGCTTTAAGAACTGGCAGAAAAGGTGGGTTTAAAGATATTCTCTGAGAATGAGACGGGTGGGTTTCTTCTGACATGGACATGCCACATTGATAAACATGTTGACATTATCCAGTATCATCACCTCTATATTTTCATCTGTTTCATCACATTTAAAACCTCTTCCCAAATTGCATTAAACACCCAACAGGAATATGGGATACAGAAGCAGAACAGCCAGCCTACGTACTTACCTTAAGACAACTAAAGTCGTGTAGGCCCCAGAGCTTCAGCGTACCATCAGCAGAGGAAGTCGCCAACACTTGATCTACGGGTGAGAACTGCACACACCAGATGCCACGTTTGTGGCCACGGAAGGTGCCCTGCAGTGAACAGTCTGTTGACGACCACAGTTTAGCACTCTTGTCTTGTGAGCCAGTGGCAATCAGTTTGTCATTTGGCGATACAGTAATGCTGTTAATGTCCTGAGGAGAAGGAAAAAAGAGAAGTGACATCCTGCAAAAGCCCTCTCGAGCACTGACAGATACTTGACCCATTATTCATTACTAACATGGATATAGGATAACATTAAAAATCAAGCATTTGCAAAGCCAATAGGTCTTGTCTATACGAGAGCTACTGGCTACGACAATGTGTTTTAGCTATGTTATACACCAGTGTGGCGGCTTTTCAGCATGAATATGAGTTAGTGGCGTGGAGTGTGATAGAGTGGAGTAGGGTAGATTAGAGTGGGGTGGGGTAGATTGGAGTGGGGTAGACCGGAGTAGGGTAGATTGGAGTGGAGGGTTGTAAACTGGAGTGGAGTGGGGTAGACTAGGATAAACTGGAGTGGATTGGAGTGAGGTGGGCTTGGGTAGAGTGGGGTAGATTGGCGTGGGGTAGAGTGGAATAGGGTAGATTGGAGTGAAGTGTGCTAGATTGGAGAGGAGTGTGGTAGATTGGAGTGGAGTAGATGGGAGTGGGGTGGACTGGGTAGATTGGAGTGGGGAAGAATGGGGTGGAGTGGGATAGAGTGGAATAGAGTGGAGTGGGGTAGACTGAAGTGGAGTGGGGTAGAGTGGAGTAGCCTGGGTGGAGTGCAGTGGGGTAGACTGGAGTGGAACGTGGTAGTTTGGAGTGGAGTAGGGTAGAGTGGGGTATATTGGATTGTGGTAGATTGGAGTGAGGTAGACTGGGGTAGAGTGGAGTTGGGCAGAGTTGAGTGGGGTAGTTTGGAGTGGAATGGAGTAGAGTGGAGTGGAGTGGAATAGACTGGAGCGTGGTAGAGTGAAATGAAATGAAAAGGATTTGTAGAGCGCGCACAAATGCCCAGAGGCGTCACAGCTAATGACGGTTAGTCCGGACGTAAGTGATGTCAGTTGAAGAATTTTAAGGTATGAGAACCTTGAGTCTTCTGTTAGACTTTGGGCCTTGCCATCAGATGGTGAAAAGCCAGGTTTTTAAGGCCTTTCAGAATGGGGTATGAGCCTGGATGTAAGTGATGAAATGAGGAAGGGAGTTTCAGAGCTTGGATGCGGCCACTGAGAAGGCTCTGCCTCCCCACCTTGCCTTTCGGAATTTAGTGACAACCACACGGTTATGGCTTGCAGACTGGAGCGGTCTGGAGGGAACGTACCATTGGAACATGGCTCCAATTCCTAAAGGCCCTGTGTTCTGAACAATGCATAAAGCTTTAAAGATATGAATGATATTTAGGAGTAGGGGTGGGGTAAATGCGCTACCAAAAATTCTTAAAGACTTGCAAAAACCACCGCTTAGACTTCTTGTTTAGACAAGGAATTCTATACATGAACCAGCAGAAAGTACTTGGACCGGCACCTTCAACCTATAGTTCAGAAGATGTCTACTTATCTTAAGGACACTACCGATTTTTTTAATAGGATAAGGGACATTGAATTTCATGATGACACCGTGCCTATCCTATGCACTATTGATGTGAAATCCTTATACACCTCGATCCCTCATGACCTTGGTCTCCAAGCAGTGGAATCCTTTTTGATGAACGCTTCGATGGAGGAGTACTTCTGCTGGAACTTTTACACTTTCCTTTATACCACAGTTACTTTGAGAGGAATAAGGAGTACTACCTACAATTATCTGGAACTTCTATGGGAAATTGTGCTGCTCCCTGCTATGCTAATCTCTCTATGCATCGGTTTGAACTGGACAACATCTTTTCAAAACAAAACTGGCGTGAGAACTTGAGTATATATCTACGATATATTGATGACATTTTTGTCATTTGGAAGGGTGACCAATCAGACCTTGAATCAGCTATTAGCGTCTTGAACACAGTTAATGAAAGAATTGAATTCACGTATTGTATCAGTAAAGAAAAGATAAAATTTCTTGATGTTGAAATTTCAGTACAAAATCAACGACTGGTCACTAACGTTTTTGTGAAACCGACTGATAGGAATAATCTATTACACTTTCACAGTTTTCATCAAATGGCCCTGAAAAGACATTTACCATAGTCTCAATTGCTAAGGCTAAAACGTATCTCTTCAAGTGAAGATCATTACAAGAGTAGTCAAACTAAGCTTGTTACAAGGTTTAAACATAGAGGATACCCCAAGAAAGTTATATAAGCTACCATAGACAGAGCTGAACTGAAGGATAGGTCTCATCTTTTGAAAGCAGACAATCGGAAGGATATAGCCAAAAGGACAGTGTTTGTATAAAAATACTTCAACAGAAGTCATAAAGTGAAAAGCATAATTCTGAAACATTGGCCAATGTTACAAACAGAAGCAGCATTTAAAGGCATCTTTAACCATCAACCACTTTTTGCATATCAAAGGTCAAAAAATCTAAAGGAACTGCTATCGAAACCAGATGACCATACTAGTACTACGTATAAAGGAACTACACCTTGCCTTAATTGTGCCAACTGTAACAGTGTTATAAAGGGTACAACAATCCTGCATCCCACTCAAGGAACCCCCATAAAATTGAAAACCACAGCTACATGTGATTCGAACAATTTTATTTACCTATTAAAATGTCCCTGCGTATTGGTCTATGTGGGGAAGACTGAATTAAAAATGAAAGTGAGGCTGACTGAACACAAAACTAATATCCGCACAAAAAAATTGAAATCAACTGTTGCTGCACATTTTAATAGTCACAATCACAACATAAGCCTACTAAGATTTCTTATTCTAGAAACTATCCACAAAAGAAGGTAGAAATAACTAAAAATACCTTCTCCAAAGAGAAGTTTATTGGATTAAGCAACTTGATTCTGTTAATCCGAAAGGACTGAATGAGCGTTTGGATTTCAGTTGTTACTTATAATCTTACACTTGAGCATATTATCTCTGTTGGAATTTCTGATATGTTTTATAGTTATGATTGTATTTTGTATCTTTTTAGTTACATTATAAGTCTTTTCTATTTATTTTCTCTTCTCCTCTATTTATTGCTTTCAGTATTTCAATTTTCTCACAATAGGCTCACTTTGGTTACATTACTTTTCTATCATGGCGCCCGACCACATTCCTGGTGAAAGTCTCTTTCTATCTCTATTTTCCTTTTTTTACGTTACGCGTCTCCGAACCAGCAACACTTTATGCAAGCGCGTGAAACTGGCGTCTCGCATGGCGCTTACCGCTTCGGTGAATATTCTTCCGAGCAGTTCGTTACGTGATTCGTAAATCTTTTACTATTGTAGTCCTGGGTCACTTTTCTTAACACGTATAGGTTTTGACCTCGGGCTTAGCTTTCTCGCATGTGTTCTTTTGGTTAATTCCGTTTCTTTAAAAACTCTTTTCGATTTGCTTGGAGTCATTTCACGGTTTCCTACAAGCACGGTTGCTGGAGCAAGGATTCAGTTTCTCTGTATTACTCTCTTCTGTCTTATTACATCGATAATCTACACCTTTTCTTGGGACCTTTAAAAGATGATTACTTATCCTCTACCACGGATTTTGCCACACCTACCATTATTATCAATTTTATTTTTTATGACTGTATGTCCTCAACGTTATAGTTATGCAGTTGATGTAGAATAACGGACAATGGTTGTTTTGCACTGGTTTTGTTCACCGAGTGATTCTTTGTCACGGTTCTCCGTCACGTTTTTTGTCACCCTGTTTGACCTTTTGATTCTGCTTATGAAATAGATTGCCTGTATGGTAGTACCAAGATTCATTTGAATTATTACATTCCAGGAACTTTCCCCTGATGAAGGGCTGGTCCCGAAATGCATTGGGCTGTATTGACATGGATAACAGAGTATAACTATTTCAATAGTGTGACGTATGAACACTACATGTCTTGATGAGATTCTACGACAATAAATGAAGATTGGATATACTACTTGAGTGAACTGTATTTTCTCCCAAAGAACCTACATTTATAAATTTGTTACGGAGTGACTTGTGGGGACGTTTTTCCCATTTAGGAACACGCAATTTTTCGTGACTTTTATGCCTACTGGTCAGAAGGCGATACCCACCTGCACCCTTTAAAGTCTGACAGGATTAAAATTATTGAGAATTCAGGAGTGCGATTGTCTCTCATTCTTTTCACTCAAGAAGGGTCTCTCAGGGCTGCAGCACGAATTGTCTGACCCTAAGGAACCCCCCACCAACCACATGCAAGACTGCCACTGCAGGTTGCGTGTTTTGGTGCAGATAAAAGTGAAAACACGACATGACACACATCCCTCTGTGCTATGCCCCCTAACACTGCATGTAGTATCTGTAAGTCATCCCTACAGCAGGCCTTACAGCCCTAAGGCAGGGTGCTTCATATTACATGTGAGGGCATACCTGCATGAGTAGAAATGTCCCTGTGGTGGTCAATCCCATTACTGCCAGTGCAAGTGAACTGGGAAGCCATTTTAGAACATGTGCTGGACACTGGTGAAAACAAGTTCCCCAGCTACATGATGGCTTCACTGACAATAGGGATGTTTGGTATCAAACATCTCGTATTAATAAACCCACACTGATTCCAGTGTTGGATTTATTGATACATGCACCCAGGGGGCACCTTAGAGGTGCTCCCTGAAAACCTACCAGGCTCTGGTGTGTTGGCTGACTAGTCTCTGACAGCCTGCCACCCGAGACAGATTTCTGACCTCCCAGGGTGATGGTCTTTGCTCTCAGGTCAGAAGCAAAACCTGCACGGGAAGAGGGTGTTCACACCCCATCCCTCAGGATGACCTACTGATTAGCACTCCTAGGCCGGCAAGCTCCAAAGAAGGTTCCGCCTTTGAAATGCAAATCTGGCCCCCCTCACAGGGGAGGAGGCCAACCCCCTTTGTCCAGAGCCCTTTGGCACCTGGACAGGTGGAAACATTAGCTAGTCAGGTAGGTGTGCCCACCCCCAGGATAGTACCACCCCTAAGGTGGCCTAACCTGATGTGGGTACAACTTTTCAGAAGTGGCCATCTTTGTGATGGCACATGTAGGAACTGTGGGACAGGGTTATAACCACTTCCCACAGGAAGTGGTCATATAGGGGGCACAGTGACCCCAGGGGTCAGTAGCCTATTGGCTACCACCCTACACACCGCTAAATTAATTATTTATGGGAGCTCCTGGCACCAGGAAATCAGATCCTGCTAACCTAAAAAACGAAGGACGTGAAGAGTCGCACTCTGCAATAACTGAAGACCCAGCAACTGACTTGGCGCCAACCCTGCCGGCCTGCCTGCTGACTTCAACAATTGCGCCAAAAGATGACTTGTCATGCAGCTGCTGAGTCCCCAAAGCTCGGGTGACCTGCCAGCACTTCACCCAGGAACCAAGACCTCCTGAGAAGTAGCGGACCTGCCTCCCAGCAGGCATCCAAAGACTCCTGTGAGGACTTCGTGACCACAGAAACCCAACGTCTAAAGCCACCACTGCACCCGTCGCTATAAGTCCAGGTTTAAGTGGGCCAACTGTGTCATTGCGGTCCCTCAGCCCTCCAGAGACTGAGTCCACTGTAGTTTTGCCCCCAGTGAACTCTCCGACGTCGCCTGCAGCCTCTGCACACAAGCCCCCTCTACTGCAACTGCTCCCGGTAAGAACAAACTGACGCCTAAAGACACCTTTGCACCCGTCGCCCCCGGGCCGTGGAGAAGAGGACCAACGGTGTCCCTACGTCCCCAAGCATCGTGAGGCCTGAGCCCACCTGTTGGTTCATCCCGACTGGCCTCCCAGTATGAGCCTGCAGCCTCTTTACGCGAACACTGATTGCCATGGAGTAACATTGCTGTTTTGCATCCTAGCACCCGGCCGCCCTCGTGCCACTGGTGGTGTTCTGCTGGTTCTGCCTTGGACCTTGCCCACCACTCACTGAAGCTCCTGGAGATTGGTCAAGTAAGTCGCCGTACTATACCAGAATGCTGCATTGACTTTTCCTCCCATAGGATAACATTGCAGCTTCTGAAAATTGCACTGTGTCGCTTGTTTGAACTGAAAAGAATTTCTATTTAAAAATGTACTTACAAATTGCTTCTGGCGCCTAAACATATATAAAGATACTTGTTGTTTATAAATTGGTGTAGATCTCCTTATTGAGTCGGGTCTCTCATTTACGGACTATAGTGTGTATCTGTAGATGTCCTGCCCTCCCTCTGTGATAAGCCAAAGGCTGCTCGACCACACTACCCCCTAGAAGAGTACCTTGGGATTGCCGCAGCAAGCCCTCTGACCACTCAAAGGAACAACTATTACAAACGTTAAAGCAGTGTCAGAAAATGCCCATCACCATAACCTTCCCACAAGTGTGGTCAGTAATAAAAACAATAAGCATAGTGTGCTACCACAGACAGCACCCCTGCTGCAAAGAGGTGCACCTAGGTGCACTGCCAAAGCAGAGACTGATACAATACTCAACAAATGCCTGGAACACAAACCAAATTTCAGTAAATCCAATTAAAACCTAATGTGCCCCGAAGGAGACATCACTCCTTATCAACGGGGTCTCTTGCACATCGCTTGTTAACAGGTTGCATCATACAGATTGATAGCCGTAAGACTCTAATTGTGTCCATATTCCTTGACTGTGAAGTATTTTTAGAGACTCGCTTGTCTCAACACAAATCATTTCATTGGACAATCATACCTTTTGTCCAGAGAATATCATGCTACACGTCTGTTTGCCCTGAGGAAGTCTTATCTTAAGACAAAACACGTGTTGGCTTACCTCGACAATTGTATTTGTGGCTAGATGCTGATGTCTTTACCCTGTATTAGGGATAGATCCAATTTACATTGTCTGCTGGATCATTATATATGTACCATACATCAGTTTGTCCTATTGGATACCTTTGAACTACATGTTTGCTATAAAAACCTTATCTGTTATGTCTTACAATCATGATAATGTTGTTAAGAAATCAGTCTTTCTTGCCATCACATTAGGTTTTGATTGGATTTACAGAAACTTGGTTTGTGCTCCAGTCACTCATAAGGGAACCCCTGGACTCTTTACACAATATATCTAATTTTGATGTATTATATAAAGAGCCAGCTTCCTTCAGGAGGAGAGTGGGCTAGATTAGGGTAGAGTTGGGTAGACTGGAGTGGAGTTGGGTAGATTGGAGTGGAGCAGGGTAGATTAAAGTAGAGTAGATTGGAGTGTGGTAGATTGGAGAGGAGTCGGGTGTGGTACATTGGAGAGGAGTAGAGTGGGGTAGATTGGAGAGGGGTTGAGTGGGGTAGATTGGAGAGGGGTCGAGTGGGGTAGATCGGAGAGGGGTCGAGTGGGGTAGATCGGAGAGGGGTCGAGTGGGGTAGATCGGAGAGGGGTCGAGTGGGGTAGATCGGAGAGGGGTCGAGTGGGGTAGATCGGAGAGGGGTCGAGTGGGGTAGATTGGAGAGGGGTCGAGTGGGGTAGAGAAGAGTGGGGTAGTTTGAGGTGGAGTGGGGTAGACGGGTGGATGGGAGCGGGGTAGATTGAGTGGGTTGGATTGGGATGTAGTGGACTGGGGTGGATTGGAGTGGAGTGGGGTAGATTGGAGTAGAGTGGGGTAGATTGTAGGGGAGTGGAGTAGATTGGAGAGGAGGAGAATGGGGTGGAGGGAAGTGGGTTAGATTGTAGTGGAGTGGTGTCGATTGGAGTGGGGGAAGGGCGGTTTATATTGGAGTACAGTAGATTGTAGTGGAGCGGGGTGTATTGGGGTAAATTGGAGTGGAGTGGATTTGGTTAGATTGGAGTGGGGGTAAATTGGGGTAGATTGGAATGGGGTGGATTGAAGTAGATTGGAGTCGAGGGGAGTGGTGTATAATGGGGTGGAGTGTGGTAAATTGGAGTGGAGAAGAGTGGAGTGGGGTAGACTGGAGTGGGGTAGATTGGGGTACACTGGAGTGGAGTGAGGTAGAATGGAGTGAGGAAGATTGTCGTGAGGTAGTTTGGGGTGGAGTGGAATAGGGTCAGCTGGAATGGAGTAAGGTAGAATGGAGTGAGGTGGATTGGAGTGAGGTAGATTGTCGTGAGGTAGGTTGCAGTGGGGTGGACTGGGGTGGTGTGGAGTTGGGTGGATTGGAGGGTGTAGAGTGGAGTGGGGTAAATTTGAGTGGAGTGGAGTTGAATGGGGTAGATTGGCGTGGCGTGGTATAGATTGGAGGGGTGTGGAGTGGATTGGATTGGGGTGTGGATTGGATTGGGGCGGAGTGGGGTAGACTGGAGTGGAATAGACTGTGATGGAGTTGAGTGGATTGGGGTAGACTGGAGTGAAGTGAGATAGAATGGAGTGAGGTGGGGTAGATTGGAGTGGGGTAGAATGGGGTAGAGTGGGGGGCAGCAGGGCGTGGAGTGGGGTAGATTGAGGTGGATTGAGTGAAGTGTAGTAGTTTGGGCTAGAGTGGAGTGGGCAGATTGAAGTAAGCTGGGGTACACTGGAGTGAAGTGGGTAGATTGGAGTAAGGTGGGGTAGATTGGAGTAGGGTTGAGAGGAGTGGTGTAGAATGGCGTAGAGTGGGGTAATTTGGAGTGGAGAAGAGTGGAGTGGAGAAGAGTGGGGTAGACTGGATTGGGGTACAGTGGAGTGAGGTAGAATGGAGTGTGGTAGATTAGAGTGAGGAAGATTGTCGTGAGGTAGTTTGGGGTGGAGTGGAATAGGGTCAGCTGGAATGGAGTAAGGTAGAATGGAGTGGGGTAGATTGGAGTGAGGAGGATTGTTGTGAGGTAGGTTGGAGTGGGGTAGGTTGGAGTGGATTGGGGTGGAGCAGAGCAAAGTGGAGTAGATTTGTGTGGCGTGGTATAGATTGGAGGGGTGTGGAGTGGATTGGATTGGTGTGGAGTGGATTGGGGCGGAGTGGAGTGGGGTAGACTGGAGTGGAGTAGACTGTGGTGAAGTTGAGAGGATTGGGGTAGACTGGAGTGAAGTGGGATAGAATGGAGTGAAGTGGGATAGAATGGAGTGAGGTGGGGTAGAATGGAGTGAGGTGGGGTAGATTGGGGTGGGGTGGAGTGGGGGCAGCGGGAGTGAAGTGGGGTAGATTGGGTTGGATTGGAGTGAAGTGTAGTAGTTTGGGCTAGAGTGGAGTGGGCAGATTGAAGTAAGCTGGGGTAGACTGGACTGGAGTGAAGTGGGTGGATTGGAGTAAGGTGGGGTAGATTGGAGTAGACTGGAGTGGAGTGGAGTGGGGTAGAGAAGTGGGATGGGGTAGATTGGAGTGAAGTGTAGCTGTGGCTGTTAGGCTACATCTCTTGCACCCAAGTGCATATGAATATAGGGCACCTGAAAGCGCTTTCAGTAGAATGCACATGAGAATGAGGAACTAGGCACAGGTTTTAAGGAGAAATTGAGTCGCTGCTGCGCTGCACAAAATCGAAGCACTTTAAAACGGACACAAACTTTGTATGCGCAGAGAAGAAGTGGAATACATACAAGACTGAGGACACAGGTTTTAAGGAGAAATTGATTAACTACAGCGCTGCCAAAAATTGAGGTACTTTTAAAAAGCCACATACTTTGTGTTTGAAAAGGCACAGATGTGTCCAAAATATTTAAGTTATAAGATGGAGTCTTTCGGCTGTCTATCACTTACATTGTGCTGTACTTGTATGCCTGCAATGTACTTTCAAGATATCTAACGTACGATGAGCTGGTTTGAAAAATAAAAATTATTAAAACAATTTGTTTTTTAAATGTTTAAGTTGTTTAGTGGCAGTCTGGCCCGACGCATGTGACTGGACTGCTTGTCTGGAAACACTATGGGAGTCCGGTTTCAGACTAGTGTACGCTTTAAACAGACGCAGACTTTATGTGTGCAGAGAAGAGGCATGGCCTACAAACACATGCAGTCACACGGACTGCTTTAATACTACGGGCCATTTGTTTGGTGCTGCAAGGGAAAGGGCCGAATTCCCCAAAAAATGAAGGCAACTATAAACAAACCTGTAGGACGGTAGTTAAAAGCAACCTAAATGTGCAGTTTGGAAGTGGAAATGACGGACAGAAGAATTTTTTATAAAAGTACTCTGAATCACCGCACGAGCAGCGGACGAAGAGCAGAAGAACACTATTCAAATGAAATCAATTAGTACTTGGTCTGTGCTCCAGACAAATAAAAGGAAGTGATGTGAGGCATATGGTGGCCAAAGTGGAGGCAGCTAAAAAGATTGACAATCAAGCCAGCAAATGGTAAGTAATAGGCGGGCTCCAAACCATTTACTGTATACAATACCCCTCACAGCAACTGCGCATGTGTGCTGTTAGGCGAGACCTTAAAAATGCTTAAAATTGAACTGCATGATGTATTTTCAAGAAACCATTTAGAATGCTGCACTGTTTTTATCACAAACCTTCATAAAACACCTTCACACATTTGCGAAATTTTTAAAAGAGCAACAAAGCAGGTCTGCAGAACTGAACATACTAAGACTGAACAAATGTTATAGGTCTGGTTTCACAAAAAGAAATTGCTTATCTTGGGCTTATGTACCAATTTAAGAAATATAGAGCAGGCTACTGCAAAATACTCCAGCTAGCAGAGATACAGACACATTTTCAGCTGTATAATGGATGGAAGCTCAGAAGCAAATGGCTTAAAACCGAGCTATGCCAACATAATAGCATTAGTACAGCTCAGGTCTCTGTGTCCTACGAGAGGGAGCTGAACACAAAAGATCTATTAGGCAATTTTCAACTTGGCTGTGCTAAAATACTATTCATGTTTAAATTGCTGTGCTCAAGTTTCACAATCACTGATTCACTGGCACACCATAATGGAACTGTGACCTCTGAGCATCGCTCAACAATGACATTCAGAGCAAAAGTAAACTTTCAGTCCAGCTAAGCAGGGAAATGTGAACTAAGCCACTGATGGTGCTCCTACTATCTTACCTTGTCGTGGCCCTTCTCTGTCACACTGGCCTGGAGGGTCTCTGGAGCAGACAGCCGGACTTCCTTCACTTTGGAAGTGAGCGACTCTGGCAACCTCCAGATCTTCAGAGTGCAGTCCTGGCTGCCCGTTACCACAAAGGACTCTTTCATTCTGAAACGAGACGGGGAGGTAAGAGGCCTCTCTGCTGAAACATATGTCACAGCTTTGCCAAAATCTCAGGTTTTAAATATTTCTAGTTGGTGCCAATGCGCAGAGTTGGAAGCGACGCTATGGTCGATAGAGTTTTATTTCTCTTTAACAGAAATGATGGCTCCCCAATCAACCCCTTCTGCCCCAAATACTAGTGCCCAGGAAGAGAGGGGTTGAAGTACTTACTGAAGCCGATAAATACTGAAATCCTGGGGTGGGGTATTTGCCAGGTCTGAAAACTACCTCCTAATCAGAGTTTTGACTCTGAAGTGGGCATGGATTGCTGAATGTGGTGCCTACTGTACAGAATCCCGCATTTCTGTAAATCCTGGACAAGTTTTCCCCGGTATATTCCAGTAGGTTTAACCTCTTGATATAGACCGGAGGGAAACTGCGGGCGCGATATTTGCACAGGGATGGAAATTTAGGGTACATAAATAAGGGAGACATATATAAAGGAATACCAGAGAGGGAGACAATGGTACAAGTGAATGTTCTCGGTCTATGGCATTGATGAGTCACATAGGAGATCATAATTAACCAATTCTTACAAGTAATATTTTCAATTTGATGACATTTTATAGTCAAAATCTTTCTGAGTGAAAGTATTTACTCAGAATACAAGTAGTTGAAAGTATCAGTACACTGCAGTATTATTATGTTTTAATAGGAGGATAGAGTTCCTTCTTCAGTGACACTTCTCCCAACCCGCCTCTGCCCATGATGGCACGGGTGGGAGCGGGCACTTCTGCCCAGAGTGAGTCTGTCTCACTCTAGCAAGGCGTTGGAATGCCATATAGGAGACAGAATCAAATATGTGACAGATTTGCAAAGTGTGCTGTCCCTCATTTCATGGAACCTCTCGGCTTTTTATTTTTCAGGGTTTTTTTTCCAGTCAGTCTTTAAAATTTCAAAAAAGTGACTGGGACCCTTAGGAGGCCGCATCGAATCACAGTTAGACAAATAATTCAGCTAAAAGTACTCATAGAGCCCTAGTTATAAATTGTGTAGTTTCGTAGAATGTAAACCTAGCAACTAATGTGCCAGAGTGCTGTACGTGGTCGCTCTGTTGTGTTATGTAACGCTAATTATATAGGGCAGTGTTTACCAATTACTTGGCCTCTTGCTGCTTTCTGTGGGCATTGGTATGCTGCTCTCTTGGTGCTTTGTGTGGGCATTGGTCTGCTGTTCCCCTGCTGCTTTGTGTGGGCACTGGCCTGCTGTTCTCTTGGTGCTTTGTATAGGCATCGGTCTGCTGCTCTGTTGGTGCTTTGTGTGGGCACTGACCTGCTGTTCTCTTGGTACTTTGGCCATTGGTCTGCTGTTCTCTTGGTGCTTTGTGTGGGCTCTGGTCTGCTGTTCTCTTGGGGCTTTGCAGGGGCATTGGTCTGCTGTTCTCGTGGTGCTTTGTGTGGGCATTGGTATGCTGTTCTCGTGGTGCTTTGTGTGGGCATTGGTATGCTGTTCTATTGGTGCTTTGTGTGAGCATTGGTCTGCTGTTCTCTTGGTGCTTTGTGTGGCCATTGGTCTGCTGTTCCCTTGGTGCTTTGTGTGGGCTCTGGTCTGCTGTTCTCTTGGGGCTTTGCAGGGGCATTGGTCTGCTGTTCTCTTGGTGCTTTGCGTGGGCATTGGTATGCTGTTGTGTTTCAACCAGGGTAGCTTCTCCCTTGGGCAATTTTGTTCATGAACAAAAGTGTGGGTTGGTGTTTGTAGGGTATGGGTGAAAGGGGAGGGAGTCTAACAACCTTCCAGTCTCGCCTAAATTTAAGGTTGAAAAAAATAATTGTTCTTTTGAAAGCTAGCTCGCACCTGTATCAGCTGTGGCAGTGTTGTTGCATAGCAGCAACTGGTCTTGTGCCTTTCCAAAAGAACTAGGTATTGGCACACAAGTCTTTCTAATGAACTATTTGTTGATCCTTATCTAGGGTGCATTGTTCATGGTCTAGGCTCCCATGGAAACATGCCACCCTGGCTTCTTGATTCCTGGTCTCCTTGTAGTAGGGGGGTGGGGGGGTGGGAGGGGGGTTATATCCCTACCATGCACTGGTCTGTTTTTCTTGGGTGTGCTGTTGTGTCTTGATGCTTCCCATCCCAATGCTGCTCTGTTGTTGGAGTCCCTTTGAGCCTTTGTTCCCTGCACCTCCACACCTCTTGGTGTCCCTGTCCCTCAAGTATCATCAGAGGTTCTCCTTCCCGCAAGGCCTCATTGTGTAACGCTATCCCTGGTGCTAGCGTGTTCTTAGGACTGCAGGGACAAACCACTCAATTGCTCCCATTTACCAGTAGTTACACAGATCTGCAGGTACTGGGAAGCCTTCTTTCCCCGTCTTGATAATCCATACACATATCTGTAAAGCACAGACTTGCAGAGATTTGAAATGTTTGTGACCTAGTGGAGCACTCAGTTGCTCTGCATTACATGGGCTGAGAGGCAATAGAAGCCAAGCCTGGTGACTCAGTGGACTAATGCATCCACTTCAAGGATCTGTGTTTGACTTAATGGTGGCAGGAACGAACCCTGACGGGTCACAAAGCCTCACTCAATCTTTCATCCATTCAAGCCAATAAAAAGAGTACCACTGAGTTGGGCATCAATAAACATCTGTTATTTCAGTGCCAAGATACCCTTCTAGGCGAACATGTGCTTTACAAATACACGTGCAATGTTAAGTGATGGCGGTCTTGTAGACATCCACATCCAACAGCCCATTATGAGCCATTCCCTTACATATATCAGCTTTTGTAGATTGATGCAGAGGGTATAGGAGTTATGAGGACATCAAAAATCTTCTTTTAATTTAACTGAAGTAACCTGTGACTAGGGTCCATTTGTAACTGCAGAGCCCTCATTTTAAAATGTTATGACAGCGTCAGAACACCGGTGTGAGTTATTGAGCCAGTGAACTTAGAAAGTGATGTCAGTATAGAGAAAATATTAGTTGGACCGTTAGAGGGAAGGGTGTAGAAATTTAGAGCACCATGAGCGGTGGAGCATAATCATAACCAGGCCACATAAGTAAAAGCCTAAGAGAAAATAAGACTCATTACAATCTCGTGAGTCTGCTATCCCAACTGTAAAGAGAAAGCACTGGAAAGGTAGGTGATCACACAGAGGACTAAGAAACTATTCTGCAATGTCTGTTACGCTACAAAAAACACTTACAGTTAATACGTAGACTGCGACGCTTTTTTGTTCATCGGGCGAAAAATTGGCTAAAAGAATCATATTCAATGCTCTAGGATGTTCTGGGTAGGTCTCGGATTTCAAGGCTGAAGTAAACATACTTTCTCTTAAATTTCTTGTAACTTTAACATCCATGATCCAGCAGAAATGTCCTTAATAAAAAGCTTATTCGCATGAAATCAGACCTTAATCTATACACAAGTTTTTTTTAGCCTCAATGTGAATAAAATAAACTGTGTTTTATTGGGACAAATTCAGCAAACTGCAAGACCCATGTAAGATTACTACACTGAAGGAAATTAGGATCTGCTTTCACGGTTACCCCCACATTTTTGCCTGGTGGGATGCTGTTTCTGACTAGCCTGACTGGGGTCCTGCTAATCAGGACCCAGTATCTGTGCTTTCTCCCCTAAATTGGCTATGGTGAGTACTTAGGTACATCCCAGATTGGCTACTGGTGTACCATTATAAGTCCCTATTATATGGTACTGAGGTACCCAGGGCCTAGGCACACCAGGGGTTTCCCATGGGCTGAAGCATGTGTTATGCCACCCATGGCAAACCACACAAACACTGACTACAGGCCTGCCATTGCAGCCTGTTTAAGCTGGTGCTAACACCACTTACGAAAGATATAGGTTTCCCTATATCTGAGGTCACTACACTTAAACCCTATAAGTCACCCCTAAAGGCAGGGTGATTGGTTCTAAGTGTGAGGGTGCCCCTGCATGAGCAGGACACCCCTACAACCTTCGGAGTCCATTCTCCCGGGTTGTAAGTGCATCAGCCATTTCGATGTATAGAGTGGCCATGCATCATTACGCGATGGCTAACTCTAAACTGGCTGTAACAAACCCCGTCATGTTTGGTGTCAAACATGTTGGAATCATACCCCTGCACTGTAAATCTCCTCTGGGAGACCCTCAGTGCTCCCGGTACCAGTCTTCCAGAAGCGGACAGCAAGCTAGGACTGTTGCCGGCCAGAGACATGATTCTGCCCTCCTGCTGCTGAGCCAAGCTCGAGCACGGAAAGGTAGGACAATAGCTACCCTGTCACAGGGCGGTGTGACCACCTCCCAGACAGGGTTTAGTGTATTGGGGCAGGGTGGGTGCGCTGGCCAGCGCCACTGAGACTGCTTGAAGGGCACACTTGGTGCCCTCCTTGCATGCTCCAGTTCAAACCAGTCCAGGGAGCCGTTGGCTCCCGCTCTGGCGCGAAACTGGACAAAGGACATGGGAGTATCCTCCCCAATGTCCGGCCCCTCCTCTGGGAGGGACCTCTGAATCATCCCAACTCTTTCCTTAGGGTACTTAAGGGCTTACCTGTGGGTAGGTCCCTAGATTAGTCATGGGATTCGATTCAGATCCAACTCCGTGTTATCTTCAACCGTCTGGACAATGACCGCGTCGTGCTGACCGAGTCGGACTGACCGCATCAAACTTCGCTTTGGGAAACCGAGACTGCAACCAGGAAGACTCCATCTGCCCAGAGTCTCATCGTCCTGCAAGTACGCTGCATCAACTGTGTCAGTGCTCCATACAGGTCCCTCACAGGGCCTGTGGACATCAAAGACATCTGAAGGAATCTCCCTTGGAGTAAAGGAGCCACTCCCCTGCAACTGCTGGCACAGCAACGTAGCTGATCGGTTCGCTGATCCTGGGCTCCTACGGACTCCAACAGGCTCCGCAACACAGGTGACGGTTCTACAACTCCCTCGAGGCCTGCCCTTCCCTCAGACCGAGTCTGAGGCCAGTATCCCTCGCCAGTACTGCTGGAATTGAGTCCCTGTGCACCGTGTCATCTGGCCGTTGCTAAGGCTAGTAGACTCCGTTCTCCAGAGATCTTCGGGTCCTCTCAAGGGACTCCTTTGATCCCAGTGGGCTCCCCTGTTTGCTTGGTGCCTGCTCCGACTCCCCTCCACTTGGTGAGTCTCTTGGACCTTGCTGGTCCCAACTTTGTACCTTTTTCACTTGCCACGTTGTCTGCAGTTGCCAAGGCTTATTGGTGCTCCTGACGGACACCAACCCTTCAACTCTCGACATCCGACGTGGAACAACTCGTGATCGGCTCCTGGTTGTCCACAGCGTCGCCTGGTCCACACAGCTGCAGCTCCAAGGTCACCGTTAACTCTCCTGCAACACCAGACATCGGTGGGCATTCGTCTTCCGGGCCTCCTGGTCACTCCTGTCCCTTCTGCTTGCAGGTACTCTGCCTCCTGAATCCACCTTTGGGTTCCACCGGACGCTTTCACCTTCTTCAACAGCAGAATCTTCCTGAAGTCCTCCATTAAGTTCGACTGCGGTTTCCGACGCCACTTCACATCTGTGCACCCGACTTCCTTGGTGTAGGTATCCTGGTTCCTAGGGTATCCACAGGTGGGATGGCTCTCCAACCTTCTGTCTTCCCTCTTCAGGGGCCACTGGGAAGGGACCTTCTTCTCTAAAATTGCAACAGCGACTTACCCATTGACTTGAACGGAGCACACAGTTGTGTTCCCACTCTGTACACGCGGCTCCGTGGGGTTCCTGGTTACTTACCTTGGGTAGTTACTTACCTTGGGTCCACAGCACTTCTACGTCTTCTGGGTGTAGTCTTGACTTGGGTCGTGGTTCACAACCCACTATTTTAGTATATGGTTTGGTCCCCCTGGGTGACCACTGTGTATATCATGCTACTTACCTGTTTTCTTCGCAAAGTATTGTGTGCATTGTGTATATCTCTGGGTAGGAGATATTTGCATGTGTTAGTGAGTACTTTATAATAAATACTTATTTTTATAAATACACTGTGTGGTTCTTTTTCACTTAATCTATATCAATAAGATTACGTTCTGGTAAAACAAGCTGCTTTAAACTCCTCCTGGACCTAAGCCTGAAGGCTGTTCTCCACAGCTACAAGTTGGAGAGCTTTCTAAGGTTGTCCAAGACCACTAAAATTACCATAAGGGTTTTCTGGATGACTGCAAGGTGCTACACTTAAATAAGTGAGCACCATATACTAAGCCAGCCTCTCACATACACCTTGAACCAAAAATGAAGATGCAAGACTTGAATATCCTCTGTGCCACTCTGCAGGATCATCTGCAATGTCAGTAACTTTGCAGATTATTTTGTACTATAGTGTACTGGCACACCCAATACGCTACCCATCCTCTACATAGCCCTGAGCAGCTGGACAGACTCTCACTACAGTGCTGCATTTGGCACAGGTGGGCAGGGAGGCACGTTAGTAGCGGAGCGAAAGCATTTAGTACAAGCAGAAGATAAATAAAAGAATAGTTTTACCTTGAACAAGATATGGCGCCCACACCATGAGTGTGTCCCGATCCTTGTGCCACGCATTGCACCTCCCCTGTGGTTTTATCCATCCGCCAAACTCGCACGCTTCTATCCTGTAAAGATATATTAAATCATTAATTCAAGCCTGTAGATCTGAAATAACTAGAGCATCATCTACACAGTGGAGTCTAGAAAGGCCCATTATCACAAATATTATGTCTTTCCCTTTCCAGTTAATCCCCTGATTGGGTTACAAGTGTCAGTCCATCAAGAGTAAATGTGTGTGATTAAAAAAATGCATATTTAGTTTTTGTTTTAATCTTCTGAAACGTAATGATCAAGTATTGTGTGCATATATTTTTAGAATTCAATCCAAGTGCTGTTTGTTCAGTCTTGAAGTATTTGTTATTAATTTTTACAGAGTATCTAGAAAGTTATGTTACGTTATGTTAATTGCACTTTTAGAGCGCACGGTTACCCTCAGGTGTCCTGGCGCTGAGCACAAGTCGATAAATGTGTTTGTTGTTGTTCAAAGAACACCATCTAGCAGAATGAAAATGTTTCGATGGCATCATGTGACTCTTTGATCATGGTTTACTCAGAGTTCTTATAACAATGAAATAAGGTTATAAAAGCCTAACAAGAGGAAAAAAGGGTTAGAGAGGAAACCTTCATGCAGGGGTTACACTGGGACAGGCTGTGCAGAATCATATCATGGATTCTGACTTGAAGGCTACGCAAGCGGTGCTTACGTTTCCTGGTTGGCTACATTTATCAGTACAGCTGGTGGCATTGTGCAACAGGAATAGCAAGGCCTTGCCACACTATTTGAACATAGAACTCTATTGTTCAAACTGGTATGTGGGTGTGAATCATCTTTGAAGCTCAAAACAGATTTTATTTTCTGCTGTGCTAGAAATGTATTAGTGCCTAGAAGTAGCAAAATATAGGTAGGATTGCAAAAACAAAAATATATATAAAATGTAATCATATTAGAGTGTTTTTTTTATTCACACTCCTCTTAGCCATTGCATGTGTTTGCTTTCTGGTAACAATTCATATCATGTGTACTAGATTAGGGCTTTGATTTAAAAAAAACACTATAAAAATGTATTCCCCGTTTTCTAGTGTTCTTGAGTTTGTTGTCCATTAAAGATAGCGGGTATGGGGTTCCACTAACTCTCACTGCACTATCTCCTGTGGCTGATCGTTACCTGAAATGCATTTTGTGCTAACTTTGCTCAGTGGGTTGTGGAGTGGTTGCAGTTCAACTGGTTTTCTGTCTTGGATTGGCTTATTGACCGCGTCCTTGGTGCCAGGGGGTCTAGAACACCAATCTCTGCGATTCTAGAATAAATCTTGAAAATGTATCACAATGAAGTCTTCAGAAGGCCTCTAAAAGGATCTGTAATTAGTATTTACTAATCAACAGAGATCGGACTGCCACCAAGTGTTTTCACACCACTGCACTAAGATGCCAGTTACCCTCACCATGCACCCAATACTTTACTTTCCCACTGCGCATTTTCTTTTGTTGGTTCCATGAACATTGAGTTCTGTTACTGTTACAGATTCTCCATTTTCTTATTTTTTGGGAACACTAGAAAAGGCAGCAGGGTGAAAGCCTGAAGAATCTTCCTTGTGTGAGTGACCTCTGTAAAAGGTCAGTGCTGAAAGAGAGAGACCTCTCTCACCTGTGTAATACCTGAATGTTAAGGTGAACGGACTATAATGGGGATGTTTAGCCTTCAGTCTTTTGATTCTTCTGTTCTGCTGTGGCTCATCCTAATCATTCTTCTTCAATCGCCATTTCTCAATGGAAGCCATGGAATTGAAGAAAGCAGCAATTCTGCACTGAGGTACGCTATCCATTCGTGTGACCCATCTTCTAAGGGGAACTTGAGTGTCTAGAAACTGGCTGCTGTGGAATAAAGTTAGGAGCCTCCAATTGCACAGGAGCTCAAAAGGGGTCTATATCTCCCAGCACGCCTTGAAATGTCCCGCCGTTAATAGCATGCATCAGACTCCATATCCATGCTACAGGGAGGCAGTGTTGGTACAGGAGACTGTGTAGTAGCCACAGACAGTGCTTTTATTATTTATATTTTATGTACCTTTACCTACAAGTGTGTATACACCAGGGTTCCTTTCCTAAACCAAAGCAACAGAAATTCCTCCCTCAAACTTGCCCACAGATATGCCTCAGCATTGGTATGGGCTGGCACTTCAGAGCATCCACGTTTTAAACCACTGTCAAAACCCCCGTCCTCCTGCAGCCCCATTAATTCCGCACACGCTGGATCTTCACCCTCAATGTTATTGGATACTCAGCAGTCATTGACCCCAGCCAAAGCAATAAGGCAAACATAGGAAGCTCAGCCGTGTGGGGGGAAGTGTCCAATTATTATCCAATACACAACCATAAATTAGACGCCCCATGTCCTGCACTCTCCGAAATACCTCTCCGCAAACATAGGTTAATAGTTTAGAGGACTTCATGGGTTATGACCTACAATGCTGAAATCCCTCAATTCCATTGGGAGTGAAACCAGTTATCCCTACTCACCCCCTCTGAACAGTGCTTATTATCTGATAATGATTTACAAACAATGTGAGATTTAAAAGGAGGCCAATGTCACGCTTTTAAGCAGAGGTCTCTACGCTCTCATGATACCTATTCTACTCGCACCGCACCTGTGACAGTGTTTGCTTTCTTAATCTGTACAATGCTGTATAACACGAAGCCAGACATACGAGTCATCATAGGGCATATTGCTAGGATGTATTTCTCTGAATAAATCATGGCTTATTTTGAGGACAGAGGGCAGAATCCAGAAACATTTGAGCAATAGTTAACCTGACCAAGATGGAAACAGAGCCATGGTTAGCTGAACTTGGAAGGAAAGGAATCTGGTATTGAAGGAAGCAGGAGTGGTCGGCAGCCGGATGGAGTAACCCACAGGTTGAGATGATGTAATCACAAACAGAATAGGGCAAGGGGCGTGAGAAAAGAACACACTGTTGAGATAAAAGGGTAAATGACAGCAGCTATATAGAAAACTTGGAGCACCTAAGGAATGTGCAAGCTGCATTAGTGAGGAAGAGGTCACATAGAATAGTCTCCATGAAACAGTGTATGACAGCAAGTACACAGCAAGCGTTAGGGAAAGCTATAATCTGGGGATTAAGGCCTCACATGAGAAGTCAAAAGGCCAGTTTGAGCAACATGAGATGCTGTACAAGAAAATGATTGTGGTGAAGACAGAGGTGGCAGGAAGATCAAGAGAGAGATGGGAAGTTGGAATGCAGATGGATCCAGATACTTAAGAAGAGGGAAGCAATTGAGTTGGCTACGTTCATATCGAAATCAGGGGCTAGAGATTGTCACTTGGCTATTTAGGAAATAAATTTAAACAAGAACCGGAGCCTAGGAACTAGATATAAAAAGAGGAGGAAAGACTATCAGAAGTACCTGATAAGATTAGGAATATTTTTCAATTCCAGGTCCTGTTACTAGGGAGAGTCTTAGAACAGGTTGTGCCTGTGCAAGCAGATCCCCATAACAGAATCCACAACTGTGGGTGTGTGCAAACATCAAACAGGCCCCTCTGCCATGCATGCATGCATATGGGAACGGTAAACATCGGTGAAGGGAATGAGCCCAAAGATGATCCCTCCATTAATTTGAACTGCACCTTGAAATTATGGTGCTATAGCAAATTAACTTAGCGTTGCACTAAGTTGGAACGGCATTTTTAGAGAGGGGGCTTTCAGCAGCTGGGGTGGTTCTTTAAAGCATGTGCTGCATGTTGTTATTAAAGGACAAGTGTACTATTCACACAAAGTGTATTCTGTTGGGGCATGGGAGATGGGCTGCAAATGATCTTGCTTGCCTTATGGGGAGGCCACACTCCTAATTGGTTACTACAGGTTGCACTTACTGACCATACTACAGTGAAGTCAGGCAAAGCTCCACATACAGTTTCAAACTGAAAGCTCTTGATGGAAACCTAAATATATTTTTAAAAACTCTATCTCCAAATAAGACACTGCTCTCTATTCTAAATGAAATAGAGCACATGCAGACAGAGGCAGAACATACCTTACCACAGCTGGAGAACATCAAACCTTTCTTGAACACATCCAAAGCAAGCACAGTGTCTGTGGGAACAGAATACAAATATATGATGCTATGGTAGGAACTATTATGCAAAGCAATCATTGTAGACTGAAGTCATAAAGTCCTACTTCTAAATAGTTGCCACTCAGTCACGCAAGTCACTAGGCATACAAAATGGGGTGAGGGGAGTTCTTAAAGTCAGACAAAGAACAACCTACTTAGTGCATGTGCAAACTTCAGAAGAACAGTTCACTTACATAGAGATTAGGAGTGTTTTCAAAGAGCAGGCTCCAAAATCAAAAGCGCTTCAACTCACCATAGCACATGTACAGAGACAAAGTGTCGGAAAGGCAATCTGACATTAACTCTTTCTGTATATTTCAACCCTGAGGTACTGCACATCAGTGTTTTATGTGGCTTCTTGAATGATGGTGGGCTTCTGAACAGAAGTGAAGCTGGCCCAAACATGGGCTGTAGGGTTCGTTCAGGGGGAGCCTGATTTAGGGCCCCCTCAATCCATTGCCATGGATTAAGGACTCCAGGTACTAAGCTTCAGAGTGCCATGTGTGCTAATTCCCTTTATGTGCCTGATAACCATAGGCCCTTCTAAATACAGATAGATACCGCTGACAAGTCTGCGGATGCCCTTCTGGCACAAAGAATGGCATGGGCACTGAACATCTGGCCATTTCCTTCAGTCATCAGGTCTGAGGCAGCACAAAGATCTAGGTGACGGCTGAGAATGACTAATGTTATAAGATGAGCGATGAAGGCCTTCCATCCCCATGTTTGTTTCAGAAAACCTGCATCGTCCAGACAAACCATAAGCTCTTGCAGTAGTTGAGGGCCATGGAATGTGACAATTGGAAGTTGCTGAGGTGATTTATTTCATTGCCAGGATACCGCAAAGCGTAAGGTAAAGCTGTAACATGCAAATGCTGATGCACGTACTAGAAAGCTTGCTCCATAAGAAAACGGAGACCTTCTGAACAAGAGTAGTCTCTGATACTAGGACGGTATGCTGTACAGTTGATCGTCCCTGGAAATCTGTCCATGTGACAACTTGCTCCTACTTTTATCATTCTGGCAGACCAGGCATGTTTTCTTGTGTAGGAACCCTTATGACCAGGCCACCACACCATCAGCAGTTGCTCGAAGCTGGTCACAGTATTCCTGTATGGGCTCCTTTACCAGAACCTCACCACCCAGTGTTCCCCACACATCTGCTGATAAAAACTGTACTATGTGGATGGGCCTATCACACCACCCAGTGTTCCCACACATCTGCTGATAAAAACTGTACTATGTGCATGGGCTTATCACAGGAGACAGTAATAGGCAAAATTGTGAGGGCCACAATGACACTTTATTGACTTCACAGTGTCACTTATTTAGCCTGTTTCTGTCAGTTACGATAGGCCCTCCCACACATGTGAAACACTGTTTCTATGGCCACATGTTTGGAACAAGCATTGGCAAAGCCAATAGGTCTCGGCAACCCGAGAGCTATAGGTGCTGTCAATATTAGTGTCTTATAGCTATGTGTTATGGAGTGGATGTATGTAACGTGGAGTGGAATTGTGTGGGTTGGCGTGCAATTGTTTGTTGTGGAATTGTGTGGTGTTAAGTGGAGTTATGTGCAGTGGAAATATGTGGCATGGTGTGCATTGGAATTATGTGGCTAGTAATTATGCGGTGAGGAGATTATCCGGTGGGTGTTGATGACGGCGCAGCAAGATGCAGTGCCCACCCCAGCCCCGGCTGTGCAAGTCAGGGAAGGCAGTGATGGAGGGGTGGTCAAGAAGAGCAAATAATGTGGAGAGAGACCAGCACGGGCTGCTTTGGAGAGGAAGGAAGGTTTACTTTCCCACTAACATATAACTTGCCGTATATTTATGGTTACCTACCCCACTACCATATAATGTTGCCAAATTATTAGAGGTACCAGAGTAGTTCTTTGTTCCACTGGCAGCATACTCATATAGTGACTGCGATGTAGTCCTTGCTGAGGACCAATCCGGGGTTTAGAATTGTTTTAGCATCCTTACACCTCTTTGCCTAACCAAGCCCAGCCTGGTCTTGTCCTGTAACCATGGACATCATTTAGAGGTCGCCATGGGTCGCATTTGAGACCACTGGCTTGTCTCCTGTGGCCACTGGAACTGTCCTTGTGACCCCTGGGCTCAGAGATGGGAAGGGCAGCATCACAGATAGAAGGTAAACAAGGCTCTAGTACGCCTTGTTAACTTGCTATGCCACTCCGCTACATCACGTGCACGAGAAGGCATAAAAACTCTCAGCAGCAAGTGGATCTAAGCAAAGTAACACACTTTCAAAACTATTAGTTATTTTGCAAGTGGATCCAACCCCTGTAAAATGCATCTCTGTACCTGCTACTGCTCCCAAGCATGTAAAGGAACGAAGAAATATAGAGGGGGGAAGGAGGGAGAGAGAGGTTAGAGTGAAAAGACTTTGAAGGGAAAAATAACGCAAGGAAGAGAGGAAAAGGACACGACAGAGAGACAGGTGAGAAACTGAGAAAAAGAGGTGTGTGTGGGAGAGGGATTAAAGACATCGGAAAGAGGGGACATGTGTGAAAGAGATAGAGACAGATGTGAAAGAGTGTGGCACACTTGAGAGTAATAGGCCGTATACACATAGGCATGTAAGTGGTGAATGCAATTAAACACTTTGTGCCAAGGGCGCAGGTGGCTAGCAAAAGTCATAGTGTGAAGTGGATAGCCAGTTCTATCCTTTCTCTCGTATGTTCATGGTGCAAAACTTCTGTTCTGCACCAACACACATGAATCTGCAACATGTGGCCAGTGACAGCATGGTAGTGCTTTGGTCCATATGTTTGAAGAAAGCAGAGTTACCTTTCAGGAAGCAAAAGGAGCCTCTTGGGTCAAGGAAAGACTGCAGCCGGTATCAGATTTTCTGTTAAGACAAGAACACGCATGGTCGAGCTGACTGAAGCAGGAGGAAGTTGTCGGCCTTAAAAAGGGCAGCGTGTTGCCACAATAATAAACTGCCTACGGGAGGATTACCTAATCAGTTGGGAGGGGGAGGAGGGGGGGGGGAATGCTTCAGTGTGCACTCATCGAAGAGTTCCACTTCAGACCTAAACCTTTGAGAGCTGAGCCTGTTTCTGCAACAAGAAAGGTGATCTCATGGGCTGCGGTGCCTCATATGTGGCTTTTGAAAGGAAACAAGTGGGTGCAGAAGGGAGCTGGCTACGGTTCTCAAGCCCTCTGAGCTCAGCTGGCCAGTGCACGGGGCAGCATCGCTCCTGCAAGATATTTTATTTAGTCTAGGGCAGAATCGACAGGACTTTTTGCATGAAGTCTGTGCAGAGGGAGTGTCACCCATGGGGACGCAGTTGGGGGGAGCGTGCGAGTTACCAGTTCTTACGCATCAGTCCGATGAAGGGACTTGGTGGGTTAGAAACAGGCTTGCACTCTTTCCGGGAGCAACACCCATAACCAGAAGAATGTGACTGGAACATGTAACAGATGCCCCATTAGGATGGGAGCCGGGTGGAAGGGGGATCCGCCTTCTGCCTTTTGCGTTCGGGCTAGAGATTTTTTTTTTTTTTTTTAAAGTAGTCCCGAAACAATGCCCACAATGACCACGGCGTATGTTCAACAGTGGTTGGAGCGGTTGATTGGGCAGTGCTAAAAACCCCAAGAGGTATGACTTATGCATGTCTTGCCAAATTGTGAGACCGCATAATGGAGCAACAATGGCTGCAGCCAATGGCAAGCCTATGGGCGGGCAGAAGCTCCTGATGTAGATACACAAGGTCTCAGTTCGAGACAGCGCATGCGTGCCATCTTAGCTCCGAGACCTAAAAACAGGCAGGTGGTAGGTAATTTTGCTGTTCCCCGTACAATCTTGAACTTTCTGTCAGAAATTAGAAGAAATACTTTTTTAAACAATGTCTGGCGTATACATGGAATTCTGGGTAAACAAAAAGTGGTTGCCATCCTCACAAGCAATACAATCCAGGACTCCTCCTGGTGTCTGGGGTTCTGAAATGTCTTGGGTTTGGTAGGTTTCTCCAGGCCCTCTTGTTAGGCAGTTTGCAGGTGCCCAGAAAAGATCCAGCAAATCCCTCAAACTCCCCTCTGCGGCCAATGAGGAGTTTGTCCCCTATCAGAGGGACAATTTTTTTTTTTTTATAAACAGCCACCAGGGTGCCCTTGGTTGACATTGATGTATATACATTGTAAGAAACTGGCTCTATATATACTACACCAAAATGAGGTATAGTGTGTATAGGGTCCAGGTGACTCCAAAGGTAGGCAGATGTTAAAGTTAGATAGAACCTTACTCTCTACTTGTGGTAGCTTGGTCGAGCAGTAAGGCAGTATCAGAGGACAGTGTTAAGAATTTGATGTACACACAGTCAGCAAATGAATTCACACACTCAAGAACTGAACTCTAGGCCAATTGTTTTTGTATAAAAATATACTGTTGTTTTATTTTTAGAACCAAGGTAAGCATTAAATACTTTTCAGTAATAGGTTACTGGATATAGAACAGTTTGAAAAATGCAATAGAAATTGTACTTTGTTTGATTTACAGGGGAGCAGTAGTATGCAACACTTAGCAAATGCAGTACATTGAAATGAATAGGCTTTTTCAGTAAATTGCAGGTAAGTTACTTTTCACGTTACTTTTCTAACTCAGTGCTGGATACCTAGATTCAGCACTGGGACACTTCCTGCAAACAGGTAAGAAAACACGTTTTGGTTATTCGTGCGATTTTTAAAAAATATTTTCAGATTTCAAAACTCCACACTTAGTCGGTTTTTTTGGAAGAAAAATTGTCAATGTTATCCTATGGAGGAAAAACAGGTTATCGGTTTGCAGGTAAGTAAACGACTGTGGGAGTTAAGGTTCTGGGGTTAGACTCAGGGGTCCCCCAGGGTCAGTGATGCACTTTTGTTTCACCCTCAGCAGCACTAGGGCGGCCGGGTGCAGAGTGTTGAGGCCCAATGTTATCCTATGGAGGATAGGGGGTCTCCGGTTGGTGGCTGCTGGCAAGCAGGCCACTGGGTTGTGGGAGCAAAGCTCCTAGGGTTTAGGTCAGGGCAAATTAGGAACCAAATTAGCACCAAAGGTGCACCCTCAGCGGCACTGGGGCGGCCGGGTGCAGAGTGCTGTTTTGGCGTCGGGTGCCCTGTTGTTTTCAATGGGGATTTTCGGTTTTGGTTTTTAGCTGCAGGCTCGGTCCAGGAAGACTTCCGGGAGGAACCAACAGCTGGGCAGGTAAGTTGGAGGGCTCGGGGACGTAGGTGCACCTCGGGTTCTTTTCTCCAGGGCGCAGGGCGGCTGGATGCAGGGGTGTCTTTTGAGGTCAGATTTCACCTTACGGGCCACTCGCGGTTGGGGGGGTCTCCTTGCAGAGGCTGCAGGCGACGTTGGGGAGTCCTGGAGGGGTCAACCCACGGTGGACTCGGACTCTGGGGCGCTGGGGGACCTCGCTGGAACCGGTGAGCCACTCGAACTCGGGCCGTAGGCGACGGGTGCAGTGGTGTTTCCAGGCGTCGAGTTTCTTTGTTCTCAGCAGGCTCCGAGTCTTGCTTTGGAGTTTCTTTTGAACAGAACTGCTATTCACAGGAGATCCGGTCTTTGTTGAAGGCAGCCAGTCCTCCCAGGGGTTCTGGAGGTCGCTGACTGCAAGACAAGGCGACTTTTGGCGCAGGATCTCTGAAAACTGCAGACGGGCCGGTAGGGCTGGGGCCAAGTCAGTTGTTCTCTGCAGTCTTCTCTGCTGGGCGTCTTCTTTCGTCCTTCTTCTTCGTAGGTTGCGGGAATCTGAGGAAGCAAGGTTCAGGGTGCCCCCTAAATACTACATTTAGGGGTGTTACAGGTAGGTAAAGGGCAGGGACCAATGGGTCCCTTCCCTGGGGTGGGTACACCCCCTGTTCTGCCACTCTCCAGTGGGGGGGGGGGCAGGAGCCTGTCCCTGGTTGGCTGGGTCCCCCCTTCCTCAAGATGGCGGGGACTCGAGGTTGTGCTTCACCTCGCCTCCCCCACCTGAGGGGTGGAGTTGGCAGAGGAGGGCACACCTCCCTTCCTCACTTGTTTTTCCCGCTGGTTCTCCCGCCCAAAGTGGGGGTAGAACCAGTGGGGACCAGTTGCTGAAAGCAGCAAATGGTCTGGAGAGGCTCACAAAGGCGGCATGCCTTTGAAGCTTCTCCTTCGTGAACCCTGCCCATCCTGGGGAGGAGGCTTGGCACCTCATCCCAGGATGTGCATTGTTTCAGGCCCCGAGAGCAGCAGGCTCTCGACCCAGGGGTCCAGAAACATGTCTGTTGGTGGCAGCCTAAGCAGCCACTCAGTCAGGTCACTAGAAGTTGGTCGAGTTTCAGGGGGCATCTCTAAGATGCCCTCTGTGGTGCATTTTACATTAAATCCCACACTGGCATCAGTGTGGGTTTAATGTGCTGAGAAGTTTGATACCAAACTTCCCAGTCTTCAGTGTAGCCATCATGGTGCTGTGGAGTTCGTAATGACAAACTCCTAGCACCATATACTCTTAATGGCAGCACTGCACTTACAGTGCCCAGGAATGGACTTGGGCACTGTAAGGGTACAGGGCTCATGCACCTGTACCCTCACCACTGGCATAGGGCACCCAGCTAGAGGGGTGACTGATGTATGCCAGGGCAGTGGTTTGTGAGCATGGCACACAGGGATGTGTGCCATGTCGACTCTTCACTTTGTTCTGCACCAAAACACGCAGCCTGCAAAGGCAGTGTGTGTGTGTAAAGGTACAAGGCCTCTAAGGGTGGCACAATAAGTGCTGCAGTCCTTAGAGGTCTTCCCTGGTCACAGTGCCCTGGGTACCTGTGGTACCATTTACCAGGGGCTAACCTGTGGCCAGAGATGCCAATTGGGTTAGTTTTGGGGAAAGAACACAGGCCCTGGGAACCTGACTGGCAGGGACCCAGGGCACACCAAGAAAAAGTGCAACAGTAGTCTGGCAAAAAGTGGGGGGTTACTGCAACAGAAACCCACTTTCCTACATACATCATAAGAGAGTCCTATGGATATAGATATATATATATATATCTATTTATAGATATATATATATATATATATATATATATATATATATATATATCTCCTTTCGAGTAGCTGGTGCGGAACAACAGGTGCGAGTCCCGTTAATCATAAATAATTGCCACAACCTCACACATCAAAGAGACAAGTAAAGTCCACACTCAGCGCTTCACATGTAGATGCAATTTATTCGGCAACGCATTTCAACCTAAGCAGGTCTTCGTCATGGACTCGTGAGGTTGAAACGAGTTGCAGAATAAATTGTGTTGTCTACACAAAGCCAGAATATGGCAAATCCATATTGGGAGCATGTGCATTAATTAGTGTAGCTGGGGTATCAAACAATCCAAGTATCAATATCAATCTACTGCTTGCGTCTTTGTATACAGATTGGAAATGTCCTCATTTAGAAGCACAGGATGGATCTCAACATGGGTCAATCTAAGTCTCCTGCAAAAAGGCAACATCCATACCATGCCCATCAAGGTACACCAGCACTAATTGTGTTCTGGTTGAGATCCACCATAACAATTTAATATTTTGCTTTAACTTGTGATGTAAACTTCTCCACTGGATACAGTGCAACCAGATCTGTTTACACGTTGCCTGCTTGAACAATATCTCCAATGTGCCCAACTGTTTGCCTACAACGTTATCTTAAAGATAGCTGTACTCCCAGACTCCATCCCCTTCCACACTGATCTGCCTCAAACTATCATCTGCAACCTAGTAGGTATTATTGGTATCATTAAAATAGCTTAAGGCATATACAACAAACATGGAATAGAATATTTCAGCAGCATGACTTCCATTGTACAACTAACCCGAAAGCAATGATTTACATCATCATGTCAATTTACAGGGTGAACACTCTTAGTGTCTCTAAAAGACTCGAAGAGATACGTATCTCTGCCATCATATATCAATCATTATTCAACGTCACTAGAACCTCCTATATCGTCTCGGGCATGAGGGTCCTTAGATCAGGAAAGTGGAGTACCATTTCTTCTCTTCTTACTAAGTATGCCGTAGCAAATGAAACTGCATCACCATGACTTTTGCCACCAAGAGTTTGTGGCTTATTCTCAGCTGTGATTGGTTAAGCATGGCATACTTTACCTATGCTGCCTGCAACATTTTCTTGACTTCTTGCAAGGCATGTCTTGCATCTTGTACTCTGATTGTAAAGTCCAGATACAGTCATTCTGCTACCTTGGTATTCGAATTTGACTTTTTCCTTGGCCATACACAAAGCTGTGTTACAATCACTACTGTTTAGAAATTTAGAAATAAAAGGATGAGGAGTGGGTTTTGGAAGAGGCCTTGGCTTCAGAGCTGTGTGTGCATGTTCTATAACAGAGTCCTGAGAATTGGGTCCAACAATCAGGTGTGTAGTCCCACTATTCGCACGTTATTGAGACATGATCTCACATCTACATCTTTGTTCTTCTTCTTAAATACATTCAAGACCTCCTCCACACTGAACTCCTTTTAAATATTTTTTGCATAATTAAAGCACAACGTAAATATCAGCTTTTTAGTCCCAAGCACAAACAGGCATTGGTAACTGTAAACGAGTCTCAAGTCCAGTTCCATACTTTATATCAAGACCGCCAAAGACTTCAGTGGAGTGGTCATGATGCTGGGGATGGAGGATGCTGAGGATACAGAAAGATGCTCTGGGTGATGTAGTTGACAGAGGCGTCCTTGAGGTTATTCCTTGGTCCACAGGTTAGGTGGGGTGACTTTGGCCACAGGGGTCTGTGTCCCCCAAAGTCCTCTTTGAGCTAGTAGAAGGCCAGCTGCGGCTGGACTTCTGATCTCCCTGCACAGCAGGTCTATAGATTTCCATTGGTGAAGGCTGGTGTCCCTCTTTGGCGACCAATCTGGACTCAGACGACACTCCTGGGTCGAGCAGACTTGGGGGCAACTTCTGGTCATTGAGGATAGGTCTCTTGGGGCGCTCAGCAACGGTCAATGGCGATTCGTAAAAAGTGGCTACTGACTTGCTGGAGTGGGCTTCATCAGTTTTGATGGCCCTGGTGCTTTTTGGGTGGGTAGCAGGGGGTCAGCCGACTGACCCTTGGAGTGACTTTTTTGATCTGGGGCTCGGGAGCGACTTTTCCATGAGTCAGGAGCCACAGGTCTTCGCTATCCCAAGGTGTGGCAGGCGCAGTTCAGCAGAAGGTGCAGCTCTCTTGCCAGGTCCAGGGCTCAGCAGGGCAGTCTTTTGGTCCTTTCTCCAGTTCCGGTGTGATCTGATGTTCAGTGTGAAAGGGGTGCCATATTTCTGCCTAGGAAGTGCCCTTGGGGATCATGCGGTCACTAGTCAATGGGCTACCAGGATCCCTCCCGCTATGTGACGATGTCCGGCTATGTGTGGCATCTAGCAATGCCAGATTGCACTATTTTGCCCACTTCCAAGGCATCAGAACTCTTCCTTGGATGTTAGGATCTTGGTGGCCCATCCTAGAGGTGTGGCTGCCTGTGGGCTACATGCCCACAGAAAGACCGGTTTGGGCACTGGTTTCCCTTCTCTGTCCCCGCCGCAAGCCTGTCTACCTGAACAAAGGGGCAACCCTTCAGAAGTTTGACCACTATTTGCCCACCAAAGGCAGCTTTGCCTTTGAAGCTCAACTTTTGGGCCAACACCCGAGTGTCTTCCTGCAAAGGGCGGTAACGCCTCTCCCTGTAGCAGGCTTCTATTGTTCCTGAGCTTTGGAGTCATTCACACAACTCCTCAGGAGGGCAGAAGGTTTTCTGGTGGTCATCAGCTGTGCAAGGCCACTGGACAAACTGGGAAACAGAGTGGCAACTTTCTAAAAGTTGCCTTTCCTTAAAAGTGACATTAAATTCGACTTGGGCACCAAGTCGAGCTTAATGCCACAATTAATTTGATACCTTGAAGTTTCCATTTTAGTAGTCCCATTCAGAAGTTAGCAGGGCTGATGGTTCAGCCGGTAACCCTGTTAGCCAATGGGGCTACCTATTTTTACACTACAAAAACGACAATTTGGAAGTGTTGCTGTCACTACATATTAAAAGCATATGTCCTACTTAATAATATACAGCTCCCTGCCTCAGGGCTCCATCGGCCTTCCTTAGGGAAGACTTACATATATCGCTAAGGGAAGTGGGGGCTTTGCCATTGGTCTGAATCGCAACGTCGAACTAGCAGTTTAAAACTGCTCTTCCAGGCTGCAGGGGCAGGCTGGGAGCCATTTTGTACTTTGTCCCACACAGGGTGGCACAACCAGTGCTGCAGCCCTAAGGGGACACTCTGTCTTACATGCTCTATGTACCTTTGGTACCATATACTAGGGACTAATAAATTAGCCAGCTTATGCCAATTGGGGATAGCCAATTCAACATACATTTTGTAAGGGGTTAGAGCACTGGCACCGAGGTCTGGTTAGCAGGCTCAGTGCGCTCTCAGAATTGAGAAAGCAGAAGCATCAATCCTAACATGTGAAAAGAGGCATTTCTTACAGATCATTGAAATATTTTTGTGCTCAGTGACATTTTTGATATATCATCAGCTTCTTGGATTCAACCTAACAATGTTGTTACTCCTTGCATATCATACACCATATATACAACATATATGATACATTCCCTCTAGCACCCCTGTTCCATTCACTAAGCCAATTAATAATTAACTGGGACAAGAAGTGTTCTGAACACAAGCTGCGTCTCCCTGGTAGGGCCTCCACAGAATGGGCTTTGGTGACTGGTTTAAGAACTGGGTGTTTTCTAACCACATGGCGCCTAGGGGTAGTATACTGGTTGACAGCACTAGCTCCACTATACATCTCTAAGTAGGGGAATAAGGCACAGTTGCCCATTACACCCTTCTCTTAGCACTAGCAATAGAGCATTCGACAGGTGATCTTTGGTCATTAACGAATGCCAATTCAATTATTGCCTTTTATCAGTTAAGTCCTATAAATATTCTAGATATCATATCTCAACACTACAAGGTGCTTAGACTTTAAAAAAAAAATTGCGCTCATTATAATTTTTACCAACTCTCACAACATCCTAAAGTAAGCCTTGATTGTTCAATCACACTATCCTATGACAGATCAACAGCTAAATAGGTATACCTGGAACACAAAGGGGCACAAGGTGCCTGGAGACCGGTTGTAAACAACAGGTACTCACTACAGAACTGCTCAGTAACTCCCGAATGCCCATGAACCTGAAGAAAAGGCTTGGCAGTCCTTCTATATGGAGAGCCTGCTAACACAATAAGCTGGAGCCTGATGGGTCCCTAATCCCTCTTTTTCTGTCATACTGTGATTTCCATTTCTCGATAAAGCACTGATTTCTCGCTCTGCTCAGGGTCATGTCTTCAGCACTCCTAGGGATTAAGGACAGGTTTAAACTGGGCTTTGGATAGCTAGGCAGTGTTTAGCAGGAGCATGCTGGTCCAGGCCAGCTCATATTGATAGATAGTGCCACAAGGAAGGGATTCTCTGCAATACTCTGCATAAGCAACAGAATTGAAAAAGAATTGAAAAAGAAACACTGCCCCAGTGTGGCCAAAAATAAAGATAAAACAATGCAAATAAGGTTTGACGTATAAGCAGGTTCTGGTAACACAGACAGAGATGGACCTGCAGTGCTTCACTCAACATACACAAAACCACAGTGAACCTCCCCAACTCCCAGAATTCACCATCATCTTGCCAATCTGAAAGTCCAAGGCATAAATACACCCCAAAACATCTGCTACCTGCAGTCATTCGAAGCTCATATGCAACCTTCACTTGCACATTTATTTCAGCTAATCCCAGAGTGTCATGCTCTTCACTGTGTCAACATCTGTACTGGGGAGTTCACAGGCTGCCTGTGATCTTTGCTCTCTTATTTAATGTAATGCCAGAAGCGCTCACAAGGCCTTTCCCTCCTTGTGGACTAATCCGTAGTTCACACCCAGACATAAGAACTAGGACTTCTTGCACCCTTTTATATTCAGAGCTCACAACCATGGCCCAGTCACTTTCTAGAATGTTCAAAATTCACATGCAAACTGAGAACTGATCCTCTACGTAAATCTGTAGCATACTAAAGTGACCTTTGCCTCTTTTTTCCCATAGACTGTCTGAGATCACACCCTTCCTTTTGTTCTAGCTAAGTACATGCATTAAAACTGGGGCCTTGGTAACTCATTACCGGGTAAACTCGTTGCACATACTTTAACTATAAACTTTGTCCCTTATTCAAAGGTATGACCTTCGGTCCTTGTAGCCGTGTGCATGGAGCTGAACAAAGACGCCCAACGCCATATCATCAAGGAAGTAGATCATAAGTGACCTGCAACCTTCTCCCAAGCTCACATGTATACTTAAATAACAGATGCATCATGTGTTCACCTGGTCTTTTTGCTCCCATGTATGTGCCATATCTTTCTGATTCTTACTTTTGTGTACAAGGTGCTCATCCAGGATCTTCAACACCTTGTTATCATGTTAATCTGGAGCTCATACGTGTCCAGCTATCAATGCCATCAGCTAACCTGCAGATTCAGAGTTGTCGTGTTAGCTTACCTGTATGTCCGTACAAGATCTGGCAGTTAGACGTGGAGAGCTCAAACACTTTGAGCTGAGAACTGTTCGTAGCCACCACAATATGGGAGTCTGAAGGACCTAGGAACTTCACATCCAGAACCTCATCATTGTAACCTGCAAACTAAAGACAAGAAGTAAACAGTGTGTGGAAGATGGAGGCTGTTGAGGGGATCAGAACTAGTGTTATGAATGTCAGTCTGAATGTAAGTGATAACCAAAGACATTCTATTCCTGCTACATCTCAAAAGACAGATCAAAAAACAGACACTTCAATTCATGTGTTTCTACAAAACTACGTATAAAAAAACCAAAAAGGCAGATATTCTGCTTCCACCCACCAATCTCTAGGTACATAGCACCCACCTGCTTTCTGGGCTGGAGGTTCTGTAGGTCATACAGAATGATGTTGTGCTCCACGTTCACCGTTGCGATCACCTGCTGGGAGGGCACCAAAGTGCAGAAGACCAAGCTGTGGATGTCTGCCTCATCCTCCGTCTCTTGGGGAGTATGCGGTACAGTCTGTGTAAATACGCATCGACCAGTAGCAGCTTCCCAAATACGCAGGATGCCTAACAGACAAAAGATCCATTAAAGACAACATTCAGGAGAAGCCCCTGCGTGAGATGTCCAATTTAACCATTAGAAGTGATTTCAAATAAATCAGCTTCAAAACTACATTGCAACCATGCCGATGAAATGACACAAAACACTATCTAGAACTTCCTTGAGACTTTCAGTTGTAAAAGTGTTTACAACCACTGGCCTAAGGAAATGTTTCGATAACTCAGAAATTTAGGGGGTCAAATGTTGACAGCCTCAGATCCAGGTATGGCAGCAGCAACCACAGCTCACATGAGAACATATGATGGAACTGCAGCTTGACAACAGACAACTGGGAACACCAGTTAGAAATGGAAGGGAAAAAGTTTAGTTTATCTTAGACACATCTTACTGGAAGGGCATTTTATTTATTTCTGGCTTAAAACACAACTACATGGGACTCTAAATAATTTGCGCTGATGCCGTGGAAAAGTTATAGTGCTGCACTAAAGAGTCCCTGAATCCTTAAGCCCACAATTCATATTGTACTTATAGAGGCTTTGAGCATTCTTCACCCACTGGTCTGTTGTGTTTTTAACGTTTTTCTTCCATCCACGACACCATACAGCATGGGGCAATGTGTCAGACCACTTCAGTCGCTGGCTAACTTTACTGTGAGGACATTATTCGGATGCTTCACAAGGAGCACACCTGCACACAGAGTTGTTCCCTTCAGTGCCAAGACCTACTATGACCGTGCGCTTTTTGTGGCCAAAAATAGTTTAGCTTTTAGCCAATTTTTAGTTTTAAATTGGCAGGGGCCTGGCTGTTCCGCCAACATTCTTTTTTTATTAAAAATATGGCAAAATAAAACAAGCATTAACAAAGCCAAAATGTGGACAGCCAAAGCCAGACCTATTGTGATTGTCAATGCCTTTTAGATAGCAAGGTTAGACACATGGCTTATGGGGCTAACAAGTCGTCCAATGAGCAATCAAGGGTAGTTTGGATTCTAACCACACACATCGCCATCTCCTTCAGGATCCAAGCTAGATAACCATTGTTTCAGTGAGTGGTCCTAGAGGTTGTCTGCCAATCTCTGTTAATGTAACCCATGTAATACTGACAGGTGTTCTAACGGTGGTGCCAGTGACTCAGACTTTATGCATTTGGTTTGCTGTTGTTCCAAAGTTCACGAACTTTGGAAATTTGTGTTAGAGTTACAAAAAATGCTAAACGAGAGGCAAGTTCATGTATAAATGTGTATACGTGTTATAAGTATACAGATTAAATCACGCTCCTTGGTCATCGGAACAGCAAAGCAGGAGGTTGTCAGGACTTGGATGTGCAAAATACCTCCTGTGTATAGAGACACTGCTTTTTAATGACAAGGGAGACACCCTTTGCACCATGCAATTTTCATCTCAGTCCCCAACAGACAAACAGGTCAGCTTTCAGACATATTAATGTGACTGAAAATAAAAATGCTCTCTGCAACAATTTACTGTGTGTCATGTTGCAAAATTGTATATACCGCAAAGAATGGGTGTATTGATCTCAAGTAAAATAAATATGTTAAAGCGATCCCCTTACAAAAACACCAGATTAACGTCAAGTAATTTGGCCGTTGTTGTCCAGCATGTAAGCACAGGCTTTTTTAATACACATACGCTCATGCATCTCTTATCACAGTCAAATAAGCAATACTCTTGTCTGAGAAAGCACACACACACACACACACACACACACACACACACACACACACACACACACACACCCCCACCCACCCACCCACCCCCCCACTTTTAGGGACCAATGAAAAAATAGAGGCAATTGTGTGTCATTTGTTGCTTCTTATGTTTTGAAATATGATTGCAATGTTCCTATTATACACCAATGCTGTTCAATGCGGCACCCCCATTGAAAAGCACATAACAAAAACTGGTGGCGAAGAGACAATGCGGATCTGTGGCTCGAACGTACCAGGTCTGGAAGGAAACTAGATATTTTTACATAATCCTCTTAAAGGGAAATCAACCAGATCTGAGCTATAAATATCTGCAGGCATGTAGGGTGGTTGAGGAGTTTGTATATTATAAGCATGCACTTCATGCTCTGATTTATTTAGTCCCCTTGCTTACGTAAGAGGCATGTGTATGCAAACTCCTGTATGCAAACTTATGCTACAGTAGGCGTGCATGGGAATATATATGCATCCCACTGGTAGTACCTTTAGGCAGCTACCTTGGTTTACCTGGTCATTGGGAAGTTCCTGAATAGTGTTGTCAGTTAACCAACAGTGATTCAGGGCCTTTTTAGCTAACAGGGCTTAATTTTCATAATATTTTTTTCTATTAACATTTTGAGAGACAAATTCTCATCAGAGAAATTATGATCATAAGTATACATTATAAAAGCAAAACATATTACGGTAATGTAGTCAGTATACAATTTCGATCAATAACTTAGATTAATAACATTATCCAATCATGATCATATTCAAATACCATTAGTTCCTTAAGATAAACTCTACTATAGAAAGAGCGAGGAGTGAAAAACGAAGTTGCTGTTTTCACTGTAGCAAGGCCAATGACTTAATTGGCTAACATGGAGTTTCACTAGCCACTGCGCTAAGTGCTAACGTCCAATTGGACCACCAAAGATATCAAGCCACAAAATCAAATTAATCATTACGTTAAACCCAATTCATTGCGGAGATTGGACTGAAGGGAAGTTTTAGTAAAAAGGTAACTTTACAAAGTCACCACTTTGTTGCCCAAATCTTCGGGTAGCCTTTTCCTGACTATCTGAAGCAGTTGTCACCCAAAACAACATACTGTCCCCCTGCTAGTAAATGTGAAGCACTCCCAGGATCAGGGAGCACAGAGAATTAGTGAAGGGAGGAGGTCTGACATTCTCCAGCAGGAGGACTACCAGGCGGTGGCTACAGATGGTCCAGCTTCAAAGAGGTTACCGCCACAGTGAAGCAAACGGCGATCACACCATCGCCTGCAAGCTCCTTTGTGTAGGCAGACAGGGTAGTATTTCCTCCTGAGGAGGAAAACCGGTTGTAGCAGAAGTGACTTGTTATGCTGGGTACACCACAGGGGTGTGCCCAGGGCTGCTTACAAGGGAAGAAGGCTTGCGTCATCTTGGATTAGGGTAGCGGGGTATCCTTTGGTGGCCAAACCCCCAGAAAGTGATGGAAAATGGGAACTATTGCGCCATTAACTAGTGAGTCCTCCCCTCCCTCAAATGAGAAGATAGCTTAAAAGTGGCACCTCAGAGCACAGTCCTGAGATCACTACTTGACTGGAAAGAAGACAGAGGAAAGACTGCCCTGATGCTCCCTGGCCCCAGCAAAGAACGGCTGCACCAAACACTGGCCTGCACTAGAGGGACCCACAAAGAGGAGTGTGACTGCTGTGCCCACCCGTGGAAAAGAGCTCCACTGGTAGCCAGGACAGAAGTCGTCACTCCCAGGGCTAGTTGGCTAGCCCCCTGTTAAGCACCAGGGACACAAAAGCTGAAGGAGGCCTGCACTCTCAAGGGTCCAGTTGCCCAGGAACCCCTGCCGACTGCTGGACACCAAAATGCCTTCTGGGAGTCCTGACCTGCCCAAGGTGTCCCCAAGCCCATGGGACCCAAGGTCGTAGTGGACGCTGGTGGTCCACCAAAAAAGAGAAAGGTAGCTAGAAACCACAGCTGACGACTGCTGGAACCAGGAGACCAGTAGCATCTGGACCTGCATTGGACTTGCCCAAATGCACCCCACACCGCACAGTCGGAGACAGAAGCATGAGGCTAGAGATGACATTTGACACTCGTGGTAAGGGTGGCCCCAGGAACACTCAACGCATCTGTAGGAAGCTGGCTCTGTATATACTGTACCAAAATGAGGTATAGTGTGACAGAGTCCAGTGCAACCCCAAAGGTAGACAGAGGTAAAAGTAGATAGCACCTTACTCTCTATTTGTGGTAGTGTGGGCGAGAAGTAAGGCGTTATCAGAGGGTATTGTTAAGCATTTGATGTACACACTCAGGCAGCAAATGATGTCACACACTCAAAGACTGAACTCAGACCAATTTGTTTGTATCAAAAATATTATTTAGTTATTTTATTTTTAGAACCAAGCCAAGCCTGGTGCAGGTAAGTGAAATAAATGCTTTGCAAAATCTATATAGTTGAATGCAGGTTCAAATGCAGTTGATATAATGACAGGTAAGTCAATGTTTCGAAATAACTTTTCAGTTAATTTACAGATTACTTTGTACGTTACTTTTCAGATTACTTTTTAAGTTACTTTTTCTACTTAGCGTGATATGCCTAGATATCACACTGGGACATTTCCTAGAGAAAACTTAAGTAAATCAGTTTGTGTAAATTTGCATTTTTTCAGTGTTTCATACAATCCACCTCCATACTTAGAACAATTTTCAAGGGAAAACAGTCAATGTATTCCTATGGAGAAAAATTAAGTTAACAGTTTGAAGGTAAGTACAAGTTTGTGGGAGTTGGTATTCTGGGGTTAGAACCAGGGTTCCCCCCAGGGCCAAGGATGCACTCTCAGAACACCCTCAGCGGCACTAAGGCGGCCGGGTGCAGAGTGCTGAGGCCCAATGTTATCCAGTGGGGTGTAGGGGGCCTCTGGTTGGTGGCTGCTCACGAGCCACAAGGTTGTGGGAGCAAAGCTCCAGGTGTTAGGCTCAGGGCACAGGGGGATCCGAGTAAGCACACAAGGTGCATCCACAGCGGGACTGGGGCAGCTGGGTGCAGGGTGCTGTTTTGGCGTCGGGTGCCCTGTTGTTTTCAATGGGAGTTGCTGGTTTTGGATTTTGGCTGCAGGCTCAGTCCAGGAAGACTTCCGGCAGAAACCAACAGCTTGGCAGGTAAGTTGGAGGGCTCGGGGACGTAGGTGCACCTCGGGTACTCCTCTCCAGGGCGCAGGGCAGCTGGATGCAGGGGTGTCTTTTGAGGTCGGATTTCACCTTACCAGGCCACTCGTGGTTGGGGGGCGGGGTCTCCGTGCAGAGGCTGCAGGCAACGTCAGGGAGTCCTGGAGGGGTCAACCCGCGGTGGACTCGGACTCTGGAGCACTGGGCGACCTCGCTGGGACTTGTGGCCCACCTGTATTCGGGCCGTAGGTGTCAGGTGCAGTGGTGGTTCCAGGCGTCGGGTTTCTTTGTCTTCAGCAGGCTCAGTCTGTCTTGGGAGTTTCTTTTGAACAGAGCTGCTGTTCACAGGAGATCCGGTCTTTGTTGAAGGCAGTCAGTCCTCCCAGGATTTCTGGAGTTCGCTGGCTGCAGGACAAGGAGACTTTTGGCCAGGATCTCTGGAAACTGCAGACGGGCCGGTAGGGCTGGGGCCAAGTCAGTTCTTCTCTGCAGTCTCCTCTGCTGGGCCTCTTCTTTCGTCCTTCTTCTTCCTAGGTTGCAGGAATCGGTCTTCTTGGTTCAGGGCTGCCCCCTAAATACTGTATTTAGGGGGTGTTTTAGGGGTCTCGAGGTCAGTAGCCCATTTTGAGGTCAGTAGCCAATGGGCTACTGACCTTAGGGTGACTACACCCTTGGTGTGCTCACTCCACGTGGGGGAGTGGGCACAATCCCTAATCCTGATTGGAGAGTGCCTGCTATATGCAAGATGGCGGGCACTGAAGAATGGGCTTCATCTCGCCTCCCCCACCTGAGGGGTGGGGTTGGCAGAGGTGGGCACACCTTCTGGGCTGTGCTAATTTTTCCCCGCCTGTCTTCCCGCCATAAAGGAGGGGAGACAGGAAGGGGGCCTGCTCCTGATAGCAGGAGAAGCTGGGGGTCGCATTACAAAGGCGGCAAGGCCTTTCAAGCTCCCCTGCCACAGATGGCTCTTCCTGGCCTGGGGGAGGTGTGACCACCACCACCCAGGAAAGGCTTTGTTTCTGGGCTCAGGGAGTGAAGGCTCCCACCCCAGGGGTCCAGGAACATGTCTCGTGGTGGCAGGCTGGTGTGTACCAGTCAGAGAACCAACCAGAGGCTGGTTGTTTTTCAGGGGGCAACTCTAAGATGCCCTCTGAGTGCATTTGTCATTAAATCCCACACTGGCATCCGTGTGGGGTTAATGTGCTGAGAAGTTTGATACCAAACTTCCCAGTTTTCAGTAAAGCCATTATGGTGTTGTGAAGTTCGTAATGACAAACTCCCAGTACCATATACTCTTAATGGCATTACTGCACTTACAATGTTGAAAAATTGGTCTAGACACTGTAGGGGTACAGGGCTCATGCACATGTACCCTCACCACTGGTATAGTGCACCCAGCTAGAGGGATGGCTGACCTATTCAAGCACAGTGGGTTGTAGGCATGGCACACAGGGATGTGTGCCATGTCGACTCTTCACTTTGTTCTGCACCAAAAAACGCAGCCTACAATGGCAGTGTGTGTGTGTAAAGGTACAGGGCCTCTAAGGGTGGCACAACAATGCTGCAGCCCTTAGAGGCCTTCCCTGGCCACAGTGCCCTTGGTACTTTTTACAAGGACTGACATGTGGCCAGAGAGGTGCCAATTGGGGGTACAAGGTACAGTTTTGGGAAAGAACACAGGTCCTGGCAGGGATCTAGGGCACATCAAGTCAAAGTGCATCAGTAGTCTGGCAAAAAGTGTGGGGGGGGGGATTACTGCAACAGAAACCCAGCTTCCTACAGCATCTCTGCAGCCTGTCCAGCATCTTTAGCATATCAGTATACTTCCTCCCCAGCATCAGGACCATTACTTTCTTTGGAGCGCATAAAAAAAAGACCCCTCCCCTAGGATATTACGGCATAGATTACCAAATTTAGCGACACATTTATTTTGCTACAGTTACACACTGTCTCTAAGTTAAACCGGTCTGCTCCCTACTGGGGCTACCAGGGGATTGAGCTCAGGTTTAACTAGTTACTTAAGTGGTTCACCTTGAAAGGGATTGCGATTATTACCCAAGGTGAGTACTTATCTCCCTCCACTAATACTCAAATTTCTTACTGTCCTGTTTTGGTTGTAGGGTGCCAGGATGGAGGAAAGTGTTTGTAGTGGTGGGTTGGAGGGGGTACTGCTGCCTGGGTGGGTGAGAGGGGTTTTGGGCCCCACTGCAGGCCCCACTTTGTTTTGGATGACTATGGAGTGGAGGGCCATGTGTGGGTGTGTGGTGACTGGAGCCCGCTATAGCCCCAACATACTTTTGGGTGGGTGGTTGAGGAGTGGAAGAGGCACTAGTGCCTTGGGTGGGGTGGAGTGCCTTGGGTAGTTGAGTGGTGCCTAAATGTGCTTAGTTTATTTTATGGCCCTAGGGCCACTGAATGTGGCAGGGGCGGCAGGCCCAAATTTAGTTCTTCTCATAATGCCATCAAGGGCCTAAACATTACCTCCAGGACCCACCATACTTTAACTTACAATAAAAAAAGCTTAGACATTCACTGGAAAAAAAACTAACATTTTAAAACCAAAAAGCACTGAAATTCACCAGTTATACGTAACTGACATAAGTATAACTTTTTTGGTTTTAAAACTGTAGTATATATACATACATTGAAAAGAAAAAGGTTAAAGTGGAGTTGTCTCCTTGGGTATTTACATATATACCAAATATAAATACAAAAAAAGAAAGGAAACTGCTACTTACCAGTATGCATCTGTTCTTGGCATGTAGAGCTGTAGAGTTGTATACTTTAGCATAGATCGCCATCTGGTGTTGGGCTCGGATATTTGCACTTTGTTTTTGTTCGAAGAAGTCTTTGTAGTCACGAGATAGGTGACTCCTCCTTATGGTGATAGTGCGCATGGGCATCGACTCCATCTTCAGATTGTTTTTCGCCATAAAGGGTGATGATGGAGTTAGTAAGAGAATAGAAAAGGATGTCCATGTGATGTATCTAAATAAGATAATACTGCAACAGATAAAGGTACCCGGGAGGTGGGTGGGCGTATACAACTCTACATGCCAAGAACAGATGCATACTGGTAAGTAGCATTTTCCGTTCGAGGCATATGAGCTTTAGATTGTATACTTTAGCATAGACTATACAGCAGTTTTCCTCCCTAGCGGTGGCAACCTGTATCTGTTGCAGTGGTTTGAAAAAGTGTTCTTAGTACAGCCTGGCCCACAGTAGCTTGTTGTTTTGCTTGCACATCTACACTATAGTGTTTAGTGAAAGTATGTGGTGTAGACCAAGTTGCTGCTTTGCAAATGTCATCTAAGGGACTGTTCCCTAAGAATGCCATAGAAGCCCCTAGTTTGCGTGTGGAATGAGCTCTAGGGGGAATAGTTAATGTGCGTTTAGCTTTAAGATAGCATATTTGGATGCATTTAACAATCCACCTTGCAATTCCTGTTTTTGAGATGGGATTGCCTTTGTGAGGTGGGGAGAAAGCTACAAAGAGCTGTTTTGTGTTTTTAAAGGGCTTAGTTCTTTCGATGTAGTAGAGTATTGCTCTTTTAACGTCTAGCGTGTGGAGAGCGCGTTCTGCCACTGAGTCTGGTTGAGGGAAAAAAACTGGAAGTTCTACCGACTGATTAAGGTGGAAGGCAGATACTACTTAAGGCAGAAATTTTGGGTTAGGCCTAAGAACCACTTTACTATGGTGTATTTGTAAAAATGGTTCTTGTATGGTTAATGCCTGGAGTTCACTAACTCTCCTAAGAGATGTGATAGCTATGAGGAAGGCTACTTTCCAAGTAAGGAACTGTAAATCGCATTTGTGTAGAGGTTCGAATGGGGGAGCCATGAGTCTGGTAAGGACTATATTGAGATTCCATACAGGGGAAGGTGGAACTCTGGGTGGAATTATTCTTTTAAGTCCTTCCATAAACGCTTTGATAGCCGGTACTCTAAACAAAGACAAATGTTGTCTGTTTTGGAGGTAAGCAGAGATTGCAGCCAGATGTTACCGTATAGATGTGTATGCTAGGTTACATTGTTGTAGATGCAAAAGATAACAGATGTTTTGGATGGATGCATCTAGCGGATCGATTTTGTTGTTTGTACAGTAAATGACAAATCGTTTCCACTTTGCCGCATAACATGCTCTAGTGGTAGGACGTCTGACCTCTTTAATGATATTCATGCAGTCTGGCGGGAGATTGAGGTAGCCAAACTCTAGGACTTCAGGAGCCAGATCGCAAGATTGAGTTGATTGGGATCTGGATGCCTTATGTCTCCATGGTTCTGAGTGAGGAACCTGGGGGAGAGGTGCAGCTTTTGATGAGGCACTACTGAGAGTTCCAACAGGGTTGTGAACCATGGTTGGCGTGCCCATGTTGGAGCAACTAGGATCATTGTGAGGGAGTATTGTTTGAGCTTGCGAACCACTAATGGAATGAGTGGGAGAGGCGGAAAAGCGTATGCAAATTTTCCTGCCCAGTTCATCCATAGCGCATTGCCTTTGGACAATGGGTATGGATATCTGGAGGCGAAGCTTGGGCATTTTGGTGTGTGGCGAACAGATCTATATGTGGATAACCCCACATGTGAACGAATGGAAGGAGAACTTGAGGATGAAGTTCCCATTTGTGGATCTGCTGTGTTTGACGACTGAGCAGATCCGCGATCTGATTGTGTACTCCCGGGAGATGTTGTACGAGGAGGTATATGTTTTGAGGAATAGCCCATCTCCATATGCTTTGCTCTAGTCGTGAAAGCTGAAGAGAGTGTGTCCCCCCCTGTTTTTGTATGTAGTACATTGCTGTCATGTTGTCTGTACGTACCAAGACAGCTTTGCCTACTAGCAAGAGTTGAAAAGACTTTAGTGGTAGAAAGATTGCCAGTAACTCCAGGTGATTTATGTGAAGTTGTTTTTGTTGATGGGTCCATATGCCTTGAACAGTTTGGTTTCGGAGATGAGCTCCCCAGCCAGTGAGCGATGCGTCTGTTGTTAGCACTATCCGTGGAACCGGGTCGAGGAACGGCCGCCCTTTGGACAGGTTTTGTGTGTTCCACCACTGCAGAGAGCGATGTGTGCGGTTGTCCACCAACACCAGATCTGACAACTGACCTTGAGCCTGGTTCTACTGATGTGCCAAACATTCCTGTAATGGCCGCATCTGGAGTCTTGCATAAGGGACGATGAGGATGCAAGAGGCCATCATTCCGATTAACTGCATAAAGACTCGAGCTGGTAATGAGTGTTGAGGCTGAAATTGGGATATTAGAGCCTGCATGGTGCGGATCCTGACTGGATTGGGGTATGCTAGGGCTTTTGAGGTGTCCAGAGTGGCTCCTAGATACTGTTGTATCTTGGATGGTTGAAGGTGAGACTTGGTGAGGTTTACTGTGAACCCCAAGTCGTGAAGCAATTGGATGGTTTGGTGCGTGTGTTGTACACAAGTGTTGTGAGACTTGGCTTTTATGAGCCAGTCGTCCAAATAAGGAAACACGTGGATGTGTTGTCTTCGTAAATGAGCTGCCACCACTGCGAGGCATTTGGTGAAGACTCTGGGTGCTGTGGTCACTCCGAATGGGAGGACTTTGAACTGATAGTGTTGGCCGTCTACTATGAACCTGAGGTTTTTTTTGTGAGAGGGATGAATAGGAATATGAAAGTAGGCGTCCTTTAGATCCAGAGTGGAGAGGAAGTCGCCTTGTTGAAGTAGTGGGAGCACCTGTTGGAGAGTGACCATGTGGAAGTGGTCTGATTGAATGTAGAGGTTTAGGGGTCTGAGGTCCAGTATTGGCCTGAGAGAGCCGTCCTTTTTTGGGATTAGAAAATAGAGCGAGTAAACCCCTGTGCCCTGATGAAGTAAGGGGACTGGTTCTATTGCGTTTTTTTGTAAGAGAGAGAGAATCTCTTGTTTTAGAAGGGTCAAATGTTCCGTGGACATTGGACTGTGTTTGGGAGGGATGTGTGGGGGATTGGAGGTGAGTTCCAGGCAGTAACCATACTGGATAATTTGTCTTACCCACCTGTCTCTGGTGATGGAATTCCAGACAGGGAGGAACTGTGATAGACGTCCCCCGACAGGTGTGGAATGGTCGGGGGGAAGTGGAGGGAAGTCACTGTTTGGTGGTAGGGGAAGTGCGGGTGTTGTTACCGCGTCCTCTTCCCTTATTGTTGTTGCCCCTGTATCCACCCCTAAAATATCCTTTGGAAAAGGAACTTTGATTGGGGCTTATAAAAGATGAGGAAGACTGCTCTGATGTATTTGTTTTGGAGCCAGCCCTGTAAAAGGAGCGACGAAAAGAACCTCTATGAGACGGTGATTGCAAAGCCCCCATAGATTTTGCAGTCTCTGTATCTTTTTTCATCTTTTCTAAAGATGTGTCGACTGTAGGCCCAAAGAGATGTTCTTGGTCGAAAGGCTGGTTAAGAATACTGGTTTGCACCTCTTCTTTGAAACCGGATATCCGGAGCCAAGCGTGCCTGCGTAACAAAACGCTGGTATTAACGGCACTTGATGCAGTATCAGCGGCATCAAGAGCACATTTAATGGATGTATTCGTAATTAGTTTGCCTTCTTGTATTAGGTCATTTGTCTTGTCCTTATATTGGTCAGGGAGATGCTGGATAAGCTTCTCAAGCTCATCATAGTGAGCTCTGTCATATCTTGCCAGCAAAGCTTGGGTGTTGGCAATTCTCCAATAATTTGCAGCTTGTGACGCAATCCGTTTTCCGGAAGCGTCTAAAAGTTTTGATTCCTTATCAGGAGGTGGGGCGTTGCCTGTAGTTTGTGAATTGGCCCTTTTAAGTGCATTAGACACCACAAGGGAGTCTAAAGGGACCTGACCCTTGATGTATATTGGGTCGTTGGGAGCTGCCTTATATTTTTTATCTATTCTAGGGTTAAGAACCCTGGCCCTGACTGGGTCTTTAAATACTTCTGGTGCATGTTTAAGTAAGCCTTTCAACATTGGTAGGGTGTGTGTGGACTTTTGTGGCTGAGCGAAAGTTTCTAATAGGAAGTCCTCCTCTAAGGGGTCTGAGTGTAATTGTACCCCGTGATATTGTGCAGCCCTGGTGATTAGTTGAGCAAACCCCACGTTGTCATCTGGAGGGGATGGGCGAGAGGGATATAGGTCCGGGTCATTTTGTAGATCCGGATCAGTATTATAATCCTGCCAGGGGTCTGGATCTTGTGGGATGGTATGTGAGTCGTCATCATCCCTTTGTGGATTTGTGTTCCCATCCCCATAATCACTATCTTCATCAAGTGGTGGAGGTGAAATTGAGGGTTGTGGGGAATGTACTGGAGAAATTAATAGATTGGGATCAGTAGGAGATGGTGGGGGAGGTGGAGAGGTATTAGTGCCTATATTTCTTTTTTTAGGAGGAACTAGAGAATCTTGTGAATAGTCCGGTTTCCTTTTAGGTGTGGAAGTAATACAACCAGTCGCTGGGTCAATATGTATTGTTTTCTGCTTTGGATCTGGAAGATCTGGTACAGAAGGGTGTTTGGATCCAGTGTCTTTTTTGGGAGCGGAAGATTTATGGTTCGTATGTTCCTTTGCCTTATGAGGAGTTGTATCCTGTTTAGGCTTAGGTGTAGTAATTTTCGGTTCGGGGACGTTTTTCGGCTCCGAAGACTTTGGTTTAGGCTGCTTCGGCTCCGAATGCTTGGTTTTGGACTGTTTCGGCTCCGAAGGCTTATCTTTTGGCTGTTTTGGCGCCGAGGCTTTCGGCGTCGAAGATGTTTTCGGCACCGGTGGTGGCACATTTATGTGTTTGGGCTTCGGTGCCGAAGGTGTTTTCTCGGAACCGGAGTGTGGTTGGTTCGAGCCCAAGCCGGAAGGCTTGTCTTTTGGTTTCATAGCCGGGACAAAGGGCGGGCGTCTGAACTATTCGATAGGTGTGGACCTAGGCCCGAGTGCGAAGGTGTTACCGGAGCCTCTTGTGTAGGAGTGGGTAGGACAGGGGTCTCGGTACTCACGGCCCGCTTAGCTGGAGTGACTGCGTCGTCGGAGTCATCGGCCTCGGAGACTGAGATCTGTTCTTCCTCGGCTTCTTGTTCTGGAAGGGTATCGGGACCTGGTTCAAAGATGTCCGGAATCAAAGCGCTTCCCCGGGACATTTCTTGGCGTCGAGCCCGACGATCACGGATGGTTTTCTTGGACCTGAAAGATAAACAGGCCTCGCAGGTGTTCTCTTCATGCTCCGGAGAGAGGCAAAGATTACACACCTCGTGTAGGTCAGAGTGTGGGAACTTAACACCACACTGGGGACATTTTTTAAAGGGAGGCCGTTTCATCGACGTCTAACGTTGTGGGCGCAGGTAGGCCCAACGGCCCGCGTCGAAGTCTAGGTCAAGTAGCTTGATTGTAGAAGATGCGCGTCGAAAGGGAAACGCGATCGAGACAATACCGTCGAGAGGTGAGTGATTGCGCGTCGAAGGGGGTTTCGATAACGACACCGACCCGGAGCGCAGCTATTCACATCCGAACCCGATGGCGGAAAAAAACAATCTGAAGATGGAGTCGATGCCCATGCGCACTATCACCATAAGGAGGAGTCACCTATCTCGTGACTACAAAGACTTCTTCGGGGAAAAAAAAGTGCAAACATCCGAGCCCAACACCAGATGGCGATCTATGCTAAAGTATACAATCTACAGCTCCTATGCTTCGAACACTGAAATTACTCGAACTGCAAAAAAAAAAAAAAAAAATCCTATAGATCCAAGTTTACAAATCCAAAATGGCTCAGTTGATCTGTGGCTGAAGGTGGTTCTTTGACGCTCTGTGAACCTGCAGTCTGAATTTTGCGGAGTGCATGCAAGCAAAATGGTGGCTCTGAGGATATGTGTATCTGATGGCAAAGCTGCAGATCCTGCTGTGAAAAACATATTTGTTGGAAAGTATCTACCTCTCTGCGACTTCTCTCCCCACATCCTCCTTCAGGTATGGTCTGCTCCCATGGCCCATTTACATGCTCACATTTTTTTCTGTGATGCATGGTCCATGGGTATTTTGAGGAACCTTGCATCACACAATCATAGCTAGCTAATCATAATGTGAGAATCCATAAATCCTTCAGCAACAGCCACAGCTTTATTCTCGGAAGGAGACTTCCTCTCAAACTCTTCAAATACCTCTTACTGCACTGTTTTCTTCTAAACCACTGTGGGTTAGTGGATTTGCAATGGGCAAAGCAGCCTCAGGTGAAGCAACCTTACCGGGATCAACACCACCATTAGTCTAGCAAACAGCGTGTACTTTGCTGGAAATTCTGAAGCTCGCAAAAATTGATCTGTACTGCACATTCATCAATTATAGGAAAGAATGTGGCTTAAAGGCCAAAGCTGCAGACTTTGGCACTGGGGGACCACATCTGAGTCTTAGCATCGGCTCAATGAACATCCGTGATTCTGGGCAAATCACTTAATTTCCATATCCCTAAAAACAAAATGTGTCCTTACGTAATGTAATTGGTGCTCATGTAAAGCACTCCAATACCTTTGGGTTGAGTCCGCGTTACATACAAAAAGAAAAAAAAATCGAATTTTGCGGGTACTTTTGCACAAATAGCAGAATTTTTACCAAAGTGCCAATGTCACAATTTGTTTTGCAAATCATGAAATCGCTTTATCCTAGGGGCCTGTTAAAAGAAGAAAAGAGCACCGAGGACCCTAAGAGTGTTAAAAGCGACAGGTAACTGTCCTCCTGGACCAGAGTGGTCCTTCTGACTAGCTCTCAACCTATTGTGGCTACTCCAAAACTAACAGGAGTTTTAGCCCATTGGATATAAACCGCTTTCAACGATTTATGGCATCTAAAAACCAAGTAATTTTTCTTACCTTTAAAAAAAAGTCATATCTCCAGGTTCCCTTGATAGACTGTTGTCGTTTTGGTGTCCATTTAAAGCTAATATCACATTCTATTTTTATAAATTGGTGTTGGGTTTTTATTAAGGCGTGTTTCCTTCTTACCTACTGTTCTGGTATTTCTAAGTACTTTACACTTGTTCTTTTGATTAAGCCTGACAGCCCTGTGCCACCTCTACCCAGGACTGAGCTAAGGGTTATGTTATGTTAATATATTTTACAGACCGTGCGATTACCAAAGAGGCGTCTTGGCACTAGTGTCATTTTAAACCGAGAGCATGAGATAAGCAAAAACAAAGCATTTTGCCAGCAGCTAAAAGAACTATTAGACTATGGTACTAAACGAAAAAGTTTTCGATTCCTTTCTGTACTTCAATAGATTAGGCTAAGATGAATAGGTAAAAAATTACACCATTTAGCGGTGGAATAGGAGAATCTACTTCCTACCCAATGACATTCGTTTAATCTGGGTACACATACCTGCTTGGCATTGCTAGACCGCAGAGTACAAGAAGGAATGTACCATTTTAAAAAATCCTGAAGAAAGCAAGGACCAACTTGATGTAGTGCCTTATGGGTCCAGTATAGAGCTTTAAATGTGATCCTTGCCCTAATAGGCAGCCAATGAAGATCTTTAAAGGCTTCTGAGGCTGTACAGAATTTAAGAAGATTCTTCAGCACTCTTGTTGCCATGTTTTGGAGGGTTTGCAACTTGTTGAGAAGGCGTGATTGGGAGCCCACATAGAGAGCATTACAGTCATCTATTTTAGATATAACAAGAGCTAGGATAACTGTTTTCCTGAGCTCCATGGGAAGGAAAGGCAGGATTTTCTTTAAAATTTTGAACATGAGGAAATAGGATGAGGTCACCTGCTTAGGATATTCAATGAAGGTGGGATTTGAGTCAAAAATGCCCCCCAAATTTCTAGCTTTCTGAAAAGGAAGTGGAAGGGGCCCAAAGCTGGGTGACCACCAAGAGGAATTCCAGAATGAGTGATCCTTGCCGAATAGCAGTATCTCTGTCTTTTATGAGTTCAATTTTAAAACATTCTTCAGTATCCAGTTTGCGAACCTCGTCATACACATTCTGAAATCTTTGGCCACTTTATGGGGTTCAGTAGACACCAATACCACTATTTGGGTATCATCGGCATAAGAAAATACCGAAAACCCTCAGGATCAAACTAATTTGATTACAGAGGAGATATAGGCATTAAATAAGGTCAGAATTAGTGAAGATCCCTGAGGGACCCCCACATGGAAGTGTAAATGGATTGGAGGTAAAAACGTCCAAGGCCACTGATTGCTCTCTGTTGGAGAGAAAAGACAATTAATTTGAGGGCAGAACCTTTTAATGCCTATCCTTTCTAAGCGGTTTAACAGAAAGAGGTGGTCAACCGTATCAAATGCGTTCCCAGATCCAAAAGGATCAGGGCCGCATTATCTCCCCAGTCCACAATAGCTCTGATTTCTTCCGTTGCCACCAATAAGGCAGATTCTGTACAATGGTAGGGCCGAAACCCATGTTGAGCAGGATCTAAACTGTTCGTGTTTTCAAGAAAAATTGCAATTTCCCGATTCATGGCCTTTCCAAAAAATTTGCAATAAAAGGTAGACATGATATAGGTCTGTAATTATTTACATCCAAGGAGTCAAGAGAGGGCTTCTTTAGAAGTGGCACAATAGAAGCCTTTTTCCAGACCTCTGGAAAACTGCCAGACTCGAGCAGCCTGTTAAGTAATACCGTCAGATGGGCAGAAAGGGTAGCTGAAACCAGACAGTGTAACTGTAGAGGGCAGGGATCAGGAGCTCCAAACTTCGTGGAGGTAATTAGATTAGAGACTTTCTCCTCAGAAAGTGGGGTGAAAAAGTTCATTACTGAGGAATGGGAAACACAATCATCATCTATGCATTATGCATTCCTCCCCAGTATCCGTCCCTGAGAATGAATTATTTGAGCTATTTGGCATGTTCTTAAAGTCCAGGAAACTTTATTTACTTTTAAAAAGAAGAAATCCGCTAATACATCACATAACTTTTGGTTGGGAATTGCTACATTTTTGTTGCCAAAAGATGAAAGTGATTTAACTGTATTGAACAGTTCCTTAGTGGAATTTTCAGCTGCTCTAATTTTATCTGTTAAGTATACTGTTTTAGTTGCCTGAACCATATTTTTCTAATTTTTTACCATGGTTCTATATAATATTTTTAGGTCTCGCCTGAGCCAGCTCATGCGCTGCTCTGGCGAGACTTTTAGTAAGTGGCTTTTCAGAGTGCTACCCACAGGCTTTTGCTGGCCTCCAGCTTGCGTTCACGATCGCATGCACGCGCGATCAGACGCCATCTGGCTTCCCTCGCCATCTGGCTTCCCACCCTTACACTCGCAGCGGCTTTCATCGCTCGCGATTACTTTCACTTTCGCGGCCGTGTCACTTTCACGGCCGCGCGGCCAATGCTTGTTTAAAGAGCTTGCTGGAGCTCCGTTGTCATCTCTTATGTGCAGCCTGCTCTCGCGCTTTCACTTTTTTATCAAACATCTCTTTATTTGTTTTAATGATAACAGAGCATACAAGTATACAACAACCCTTGTAGGGGATGAGGACCCCAATGCAGATTATCGGCCACTTCGTACGGTAGGCTAGTGGAACCAATACAGTGTGTGAACTAGTAAGTGGCAATCAGCACGTATTGTCCATGTCCAATTCTCGTGTCCCGCCCTACCCCCCCCAACCATACCCCCCACCCCCCCTCCCAACAATCGAACAATAAGAAAAAGAAAAACCTAAGGTGTCACGGTCGAACAAAAAACAAAAAAAAACAACAACAAAAAAGTAGTGCACTATTAGGGATGCTAAATCCGGACGCTGAAAAAGGATTGACGAGGTGTGGGTATCGGAGTCGTCGTACGTGGCCTTGAAGAGGTCAGTGGGAGTCCTAAATATGAAAGAGGTGAACAGCCCGCAGCCTTGGTCCACAGGCAAACAGGGGCAGCCCCTCGGAGAGATACTCGACTAGTGGCCCCCATATATAATCAAAACCTGTGCGGGAGTCCTCCACAATGTCTGCCATTCGTTTCATCGCCAAGGCGCTCCATAATCTGGCGTGCCACTGCGTGAGGAAGGGGCTTCCGATTTTTCCAGGCAGCGGCCACTGCCATCTTGGCCGCCCCAAGGCAAAGCCACATCACGGAGCGGTCTCCATGGGTTTGGTGCTTTAGGTTGGAGTCTCTGAGTCCCAGTAGCGTGTGTTCTAACGTGTTGGAGATCGGATATCCCAGAATCTGTTTGATTTGGGCGAGGACCTCCTTCCAAAATGGCTGAATGTGCGGGCAGTCCCACCAAATATGTCTGAAGTCTCCTAATTGGCCGCAGCCCCTCCAACATCTGTCTGAGGTATTAGGGAAGATAGTGTGTAGTCGGTGTGGATGCAGATACCAATCATATACAATTTTGTAATGTGCCTCCCTAAGGTGCATAGACCGATTAAACTTAGGAATATCTCTGTAAAGTGAGGACCATTGTTGTCTCGTTGGGGGAGTGTCTAATATAGTGTCCCAAAAGAGGTGGTGCCGAGGGGTGTTTGTGGAGCCGTGAGAGCGGAGGAGTGAGTACAGAAAGGAGATAGTGCCCTTTGAGGAGGCCCCCGACTGAGCAAATAGTTCTATAGGAAGCAGCTCCCGGGTAGCGGCCAGCCGCACCTGTGGCTGCAGAGTCCAATGTTTAAGTTGCAGGTATCGGAATTCTTCGGATGATGGGAGTTTAAATTCCTTCGCACATTCCGGGAAGGAGAGCAGTCTCCCCCTATCGAAGAGATGGGAAAGCATCAGGCAGCCCCCTCCCGCCAAGCGTCAAATGGGCCTTCATGTAGGGCCGGGGAAACTCGGGGTTGAAGTGTATGGGCGTGTACGGGGAGGGAAAGGAGGTAAGGGGGTGGCTCTGTTTACTTCGTCCCATACCCTCAGGGTGGTTGCCGTGGGAGTACTTATATATGTGTTTCGCGGACGGTGTTGTTTGCTTTTCCAGAGGAGGTCCCAGATCGTTCTCCCCGTGATTTGCCTGTCCATGTGTAGCCAGTGCCTATCGGACTCCCGCAGAGACCACTCAGTTATGACCCTCAATTGAGCAGCTCTATAGTAGCCCGAAAGTCCGGTAGAGCCAGTCCCCCTCCTCTCTCGACCTAGTCAATGTACGATTAGAAAGCCTGGCCCGCTGCCCCTGCCAGATGAACCTAGTGACCATTGATTTTAACGAAGAGAAGAGTGACTTCTCCACCGGGATTGGGAGGCCCTGGAAAAGGTACAATAGTCGCGGCAGGACATTCATTTTAACGGCGTTTATTCTCCCTATCCATGAGAGGTAGGCTGTCCTCCATCTAGCGAAATCCGCCTGGAGTTGACGCAGCAGTGGGGGGAAGTTAGCCCTGTAGAGATTCTCTACTTTCGGAGTGAGCTTTATACCTAAATAGGTGATCTCCTTCTGCCCTCCACGGAAGGGGGACGCTGCCTCGATGACCTGCATGGCCTCTTCCGGTACGGTGAGGTTCAATATATAGGATTTTGATAGGTTTACTTTGAAACCCGAGGCCCTTTCGTAGAGGGCAAGCTCCGTCTGGATCGCCGGGAGGGAAGTCTGTGGACGCGTGGCGGGGATGAGCACATCGTCGGCGAAGAGAGCAATCTTATGCTCATCCGAGCCAAACGGAACACCCCGTATTTCAGGGTTGGAGCGAATACGCTCTGCGAACGGTTCGATGCTAAGCGCAAATAGAAGGGGGGATAGGGGACATCCCTGACGCGTGCCTCGCGTGAGAGCAAATGGCGTAGAGGCCACTCCATTTACGAGGACCGTGGATCGCGGCGCATGGTAATTCGCTTTGACCATTCCAATAAAAGGTTCCTCAAAACCAAAACGCTGTAGAGTGCCAGTCAGGAAGGCCCAATCCACCCGATCGAAGGCCTTCTCCGCGTCCAGCGCGAGGAGGACCGTGGGGATTGCCTTCCGTTGTGCTTTTTCAATTAGGTGGATTATTCTTCGCAGGTTGTCATGGGTTTGCCTCCCCTTAATGAAACCCGCTTGATCAGCTTGCACCAGGAACGGCATAATGTGTTCTAGGCGGGAGGCCAGAATCTTAGAGTACAGCTTAGCGTCCAGGTTGAGAAGCGCAATCGGTCTATAAGAGGCGCATTGGGCGGGATCTTTCCCTGGTTTGAGGAGAACGGAGATCAGAGCTTCACCCATTGAGGGGTCACTTGTTGCGTGGAGGCGATATGATTAAAGAGAGTGACTAGATGGGGAACGAGGTCCGGCGCGAAGGTACGATAAAAGTGGGCGTTCAGACCATCCGGACCGGGTGCTTTTGAGAGTTTGAGCGAATCCACCGCTTTTTGGACCTCTTCTGCGGAGATGGGGCTGTTTAGCAATTCGTTGGTAGCAGCAGGTACTCGCGGAAGGGAGAGACCTTCCAGGTATTGGTCCTGCGCTTGCAGATCAGGTTGATCTGCCGTGTATAAGTTGCTGTAGAAGTCTCCAAAGGCTTTGGCCTTGTCTGCCTCGCTCTGGTGTGGGGACCCCCCGCCACCCCCCACTCGTTGAATGTAGTTCTTCTCTTGCCGGATCCGTAATTGGCGCGCCAGAAGTGCGCCTACCTTGTTTCCCCCTCATAGTTGCGAGCTTGTAGACGCAAAAGAGTCTTTTCGGCCCCGTTCGTGTATATCGCTTGGAGTTTCCCCTAACTTGGGTGACCTTGCGGAGTGTTTGTACCGAGGGAGAAGTTTTGTGGTTCTCTTCAGCTGAACACAGTTCGCTCTCTAGAAGGAGGCGTTCTCCCTTGCGTTGCTTTTTGAGCGCCGCGTCTAGCTCCATACACTTCCCCTGACGACTGCCTTGAAGGCGTCCCAGTTGTTAGCTAGCGAGGTCTGGGCTGGGTCATTGAGTTCGAAAAAGTCTGCAATTGCCTTCCTGAGCTCGTCTCGGAGGAGCCTATCTCGGGTCAAATGATTAGGGAAGTACCATCTGGCATATTTGGAGCGGGGAGCGGGCCAGTCAAGGGTCAGCTCCAAGGGCGCATGATCCGAGAGGCAGATCGGGTGAAACTGAGTTCCCATCACCTTCGGTAGAAGGGACTGGCTCAAAAAGGCGTGGTCTATGCGGGAGTACGTCCTGTGCGAGTGGGAAAAAAAAGAGTAATCGCGGGTCGTAGGATGTGCAGCCCTCCAAGCGTCTATCAGTCCTAGGCCCCGTAATGTCGCCTTGAGCGGCTGGCTGAAGACCCCCCCCGCCGCCCTGTGGCTATGTGTAGTGTCCATCGCCTGGTCCCAAATTAAGTTAAAATCCCCCAGCAGTATGACATCCCCACTGGCGAAGCCTCCCAAGGTGGACAAGAAGGCGTTGAGAAAATCGTGTTGGCCTGTATTGGGGGCGTAAAGTGTTGCAAAGGTGTAGGTTCTGCCCCGCAGCTCCCCCTTGACCATCACATATCTCCCCTCCTTATCTGTGCGAGTGGCCTGGTGTAGGAATGGGGTCGAGGAGTGAAAGAGAAGCGCCACTCCATTGTGTTTGGTATGTGCCGAAGAACGGTAAATTTGGGATTATGCCCTATGCTTCATACGTTGTTCGTCTTTGCGGGGAAGATGTGTCTCTTGGAGGGCAGCGATCGAGATCTGATGATCCCGGAGGAACCTCCAGATCTGTTGCCTCTTATTGGGAGAGTTCAGCCCCTTAACATTCCACGATAAACAATTTAACCCTGCCATTGGACATCCTTGCCAGGATAGCTAGGCTCATCAATCCCCCTGTCCTCCCCCGATCGGCAAGCTTCTTCCCCCGACCCCGTCCTAGTGGCCCCAGAGTGCAGATAACGGCTAAAAAACATGGACAGTGACACCATAAAGCAAAAAGGAAAAAAAAAAACTGGACAAGGTAAAATAGAAAAACTTAGACCAAGTCCAACTTAGAGCAGCAACGTGCTCGCGGAGATCCCCAATCACAGAGGAGGACTCCGTTACGAGCACAAACTGGGGTGGACCAAAATTCCACCGCCGCGGCCCATTGAATGTCTCATAGATAAAGAAATCAGTGGAAGACAGTAGCTTGGCTGGGTATGGCATAAGATGTCCGACTGGATCCGTGTGCGCCTTTCTCCACTGCAGCAGAAGTGTCTGAGAGGGTCGGTGGGGGCGTCATGGCGGCTCAGAAGTGTCAGCCCTCCGGGGATTTGCCAGATCTACGCCGCTGACGCCAGGGGCCTCCTCCTTTATTCTTTGGACCCCCCTTCTCCTCAACCCGTCTGGCGGCTGCCTCGCTTGTTGATGGAGGCACCTCGATGCCCAGGATGGCGGCCGCTTCATCCAGGGAGGTACAGTGGCAGTTGTGATTGTCCCAGGTGAAAGCTAAGCCAAAAGGGTAAGTCCAACGGTAGCGCACCTGACGCTCTCTTAGAAAAGACGTGATCGGACGAAATTGGTGGCGCCTGGCTAGCGTGGCTTGGGCCACATCTTGGAAAAGCGAGCATTCTGTATTTTGGAAGGTGATCTTGTCCATTGAACGAGCTTTCTGGAGGATTCGTTCCTTGACCTTGAAGGAGCTAAATTTCGCTAGCACGTCGCGTGGTTTTCTGGTGTCTACTGGAGCCCGAGGTCCTACTCTGTGGACCCTTTCAAGGCGTACCTCCGGTTCAGAGTCCCCCAAAATCATAGAAAAGAGCCCCACCACAAAGGCCTCCAGGTCAGGACCCTCGCATCCTTCCGCCAGACCCCTCACTCGGATGTTCTCCCGCCGTGAGCGATTTTCTAAATCTTCACACCGGAGCTGCGTGGCCTGTAGCTGTGCGTGAAGCTCCGCAGATTGGGTTTCCAGGGGCCGCATACGTTCCTCCAAGTCTTGCTGTTTCGCTTCGAGATCGAGGGTGCGGGCTCCGACTGAATCTACGTCTGCCTGTAGCGCCACCAAGCGGCCACCCAGCTCTGATTTGAACGCATCGAAGGAGGCCCAAATGTCCGACTTGATGTCATCCCGCAGTTCTTGTTTGAACTCCCTGAGGGTGGCCAACAGCTCCTCCCTGGAGATTGCCATGGTGCCTTGGGAGACTTTAGGATCTGCACTCGCTGTCCCCTTAGATGTTGGGGAGAAGCTGGAGACTCTAGGGGGCTGGGATTTTTTGGGTGGCATAAGGACCCTCTCGCGCCGCGTCCGAAGGGCGTCTAGAATTCGAAGGGGCCGTTGAAGACCCGCTTCTGCCACGATACACCAGTCGCAGTCGTCAGAGGCCTCTCTAGGTGGCGGCTGGGAGAACTAGGGAACTGCGTGCCCTAAGGCCGGCAAGGAGGCGCCAAACCCACGCTATCTTGTGGTGCAAGTAGACCTCCTCCGGACCAGGGTGCGGTGCGTGGGTGGGCACAGGGCCCCTTTTCAGGCGTGAGATCCGGCCTCGCTAGTACGGACCCCTTTAGGGTCGGCTGCAGGGGAATCACTCTCTTGAACGCATTCACGCCTAAGGGGTCGCTGCCACTGGTGAACCCTTCTTAGGTGCTGGTGGGCTGCACCCTTATTCCTGACCTGGATCTGGTGTCAGCGCCCCCACCAGGGCTCCCACGTCGCTGTAAATGAGCTCAAAGTCAGGCCCCGTGGCTCCTTATGGCGCCACAGGCTGGGGGTGACTCGCCGCCATCTTAGGGTCAGGCATCAGCAGTTGCTGGTGTGCTTGTAGAAGATCTTGACGAGGGAAGGGGAGACCCACCGCTCCTTACCGGTGGTCCCCGTGGGCTGTTAGTAGTGTCTCCTCTCGTTGCACCCCCATCGGAGTGCACCTTATCAGCAAGGGCTCGCTCCGTTCGCGCGCTGCAGGTAACCCCCGGTGGCCGCCATGATGAAGACAGGCAGGGAAGGCGCGCACCGGGATCTCAGGAAGCGGGAGGGACCCCCCCGCCGATCCTCGACAGTCGTGTTCCCCAGCCAGGGGGGGGGGGTCTCAACAGCGTCGCATGTCCCCCAGGTCTGGTTCCGCCACTCAGGTGGGCGAGCAGACAGGCGATCGCAAGCTCCGCGGGTGTCCCTGCAGACCCGCTGCCGTCAGAAGCGCCAAAGTCCAAACTCGGGGGCAGTCCCCGGCCCCCAGCTCTGCAGCGGCGCCTGCCCTCAACTGCACTTCTCCCCCCACGGCCACCAACCTGGTGGCGTGGAGCGCCGTGAATCTCAGTGGAGCATCGGATCGGGCGCCGCCATGTCACCTCCACCGAGCCCGGAGGGGGCCGGACTCTCACCGTCACTGTGGGTCTTCCCAGCGCTTTGGACGCAGGCTGTGCACCTTCCCTCAAGGCACCGGAGCTGCCAGATAGCCCCCACGGTAAGATCAGGGCATTTAGGACGCTCTACTCCACTGATTTGGACGGGCCTGGCGAGGAGCTGATCGGAATCACGTCCGGTCAGCCATGATGGTTGGCCACGCCCCCCGCTTTCACTTTTAAAATTGTGCCACACGCAGCGCCCGTTCATTATCTAAGGGCTTGCTGGCAGGGTTCAATCACCTCCCTTAATTGCTTTTCAAACACATGAGACTGCAGGTTGGACTTGTTTTTTGAAAACCCGAATTTGCAAGTGAGACGGGCATGCTTTTACAAGCGTCTGTCTCACACATCTAGCGTGGTTTTGTTTTTAAACTGAAGCATTCTTTCTTCATCCCTGCCCTCCGGAGGAATACACTTTATTACAGCCTCTCAAGTCGTGTGGGCCGGGGTAGGGGCAGTCATTAAAGTGCGGCACGTTGGATTTTACATGCACGCCATGTAACCAGGAGCCTTTAGAGCTGTCTTCTCTGTTGCTGCTCGCGGCTTTAAATACTGCTGTTTGGTGCCAGGCCAGTCGATTTCCAACCGGCCGAGACTGGATGTATTGCTACACGGCTATAGCAAGGGGCAGGGGGCACTTGTTTCATGGCGATTAGCATGGTGAGCCAACACGGGTTCTGTGCGGCATAGTTTTCCTACGGTTTGCACAGCTGACTTCCAGGCCTGCCAAGTGTCACGCATCATGCGTGACGCTAACGCATTTCAGTGCGGTGTTCCCGCATCACCGCACTGAAATGCATTGTCACGCATTTTTTCCACTGACCACACTCTCTGCTGACAGGCTGAAACTGGCTGCCCGCTGTGCTAGCGCGCGCCGGCGCTCAGACACACCTGTGTGCGCCCCGGGCCGCAGGCAGCAGACTTCTCTTGCGGCAAGCAGCAGCACAGTTAGGAAGCAGTTAAAGATCTGCTTTCAGACTCAGTGCTACAAATGTTACAATCTGCCCTGCAGTCGTTGCGTTACAGGCTGTGGCGCAGTGTGGGGGATGATCCGATCGGATGTGACATCACGTCCAGTGGAACAAGAAGGAAGTGAGGTGGAAGCGGCGCGGGGCCGAGGACTCGACTGGACTTGTGTCGGTCCGCGCGGCGTCCCTCTCAGCATAGTCTGAGACTGAGTGAGCTGCTGCCTGCGCAGCAGGAAGGCAATAATGTAATAGGACCGGCAATGGACCAGCGGGATGGCACAGCATCGACGACCTCACCACAGTGACTCTCACTCAAGGTCATGGCCGCGTGGCATCATCACGGCATCGGGCGCTGCGGGGAGACTGCATGCAGTGCTGCACAGCAGTGCGCCCGCGACCCCGTGCGGTGCCGCGGCTCATTGAGCCCGCCGCTGCTGCTCGCACCGCTATCTGTTGCGCAGCCATTTGGTGTCTAGTCTGCAGCCTTTCATCAAGTAATGCCGCTCGAGTCCGGACCGGGCCCAGCTGCTGAAGAGAGCTTGGTGCCTGCAGAGCCTCATGAGGCTGGCCCGTAGCGTGGATCGCTCTCTCTGCTTCAGTTTCAGGTATTTTGTTGTAATATAGTTAATTATTTTAGCAAGTCATCATGTCACTGCTGACTGACTCTGAGCCTGCTCCAACTCTGCTGACTGCTCAGGCGAGGCTGCGCTTGGGACGGTGCCGCGACGGGCTTAGCTGGAGGGATGAGGAGGAGATCACTGCAATCAGCACTACAGTTTGTTTAATTTGAAAGGACAGGTCACGCAATTGAGAGCTTTGACAGTGCACACATTTCCAGGGCTCATGTGGACCTTTAAAAATTGTTTGTAAGCGCTGACAGTGACTGTGCTTTACTTGACCTGTGCGGTCACTTGTTTGTCTGGTAATGCAGTGGCTGGAGTCTGTGCGGACCGTCATTTATTCTACTAAAAAAATCGAGAAGAGGGTCTGCCACCAAGTCTTTGCTCGGCTTGCCTAGACGATTAATTCCTACCAGGAGGTGCACTTTACCACAGAGTCTGCTGTGGTAGGAATAACATCTCCGTGTTGCAAGAAACACGACTGTCTGTCCTGTTTAGTTTTCATTGATAGGACATTAACTTTGTTACGTTATTCTCTTTTTCTGCGATATGCAGACATATTTTCATTGCATATCACAAGCAAGCAACCCTCGGAAGTATTCTATATTGCTGTGATATGTACACACTTGATTAATTATCTTAAATTAATTGTACATTCCACAGAAATATGTTAAAAAATGCTCTTATCTGAAATGTACACAGCATACGTAAAAAGCTGTGCTGCGCTCAGAAATAGGATAAGTATATCAAGGACTAAGTGAGCTGCATCAGTCTTTGTAGTTTACTCCTACTAATGCTGCTTTTAGTGATTCCTGACTCCCATGTAAATACTGCGTTACTAAACAGGGCCAAGAGACTCAATTAAAATTGCACAAAACAAGAGACATGCAGTACATACATCACTGCAGCTGTGTTTGTGTGGGAAGGGCTTTGCCTGCACTCGATCCTCCTTTGCTAGGGTCGTGATATTAGCTTTTCTCCCTAAAAGACCACTGTGTGATGATATACCACTTTCTCTATGCTGCCTCTTGTGGGTCTTGGTATGTTTTAAGGCCTTTACTGTGTAACAGAACATTTCTGTTAATTCTGATGCCTAACGGAATTAGATGACTCCATGTAAGTAGGAACACAATGCTCTAGTCCTGGGATTTTCTGTTAGTTCAAATGATGCGAGCCAGGACTGCAATCCCCAGAATGTAGTAGATTTGTTGTTGAATGAAAACCTACAACAGGAGCAAGGCATCCTTGGTAACATGGGGTTATCTAGTCACCGTACTAATGTCTGTCATTGGATCCCCGTTTTCTCATCTCTAACTAGATTATGGGATCTCTTCTCTATATACATGATGGGGTAGTAGGGCATGGATCTGTCAACATGCAGTCACAGAAGCAGTGCTTATGGATACATAGAGCTGTCAGAAGCGGCTGGAACCCTCCCCCTCATTTCTCCCTTCATTAATGTGCCGGTCGGCCCGGGTCCAACAGCAACTACTTTACTTTCAGCACTGATCCGCAGCATCACTGTCAACAGAGCCTTTAGCTCTGTGACAGGCTGCCTGCGGCTGGTGTAATCTGGTGCCTGCTGCAGGGCTGGGCACGTAGGCACCTCTCGCCAAATGGGGAGGACTGCTCAGCTCGGGTTAATGGTTTTTATTAGGGTTGAGGCTGCTATACTAGTCTTGAAATAATAACATACAGCCTGGCTGTGACCTATGTGTGCCTCAGCCTCACTCTCCGGTGTAATTTCTAATATTTATATTGCTCGCGAGAAAGTGTCACTCATAATCGTTGAATTGTCACTCATAATTACATTGAAATTATGAAAATGTCACACATGGCAATCTGAAACCTTGGCAGCTATGGACTTCTTGCGTTACTATTTTCCTTTCCGTTTTTCCATGAGACTTGTTTGTTTTCCTTACCCAGAACAGAAGCACTTGCTCCATCTTCTCATAGGTTTTTTAGGACAGTATATTTGCAGTAACCAGATCGGCTTATACATAGACTCTCAGTTCCTGCATAAAGCAGTGTGTTGTTATGCTGCAGTGATAACAATCCATTATGCTATTGCTTGGATACTTTGCAACAGTGCAAATTCTACACAATATGGAAATGGTGTAAAATGAATTTTAAATGAGTTGTAAATGACTACATATTACAGGATGCTAAAATACATTGAGGTATATCGCACAGGCACCATGTAGGCTTTGCTGGGGATTTCATTGGTACAGTATTGTTGGACACACAAGGGCCAAACCATTATTGCAGCAGCACACATGACCGAAATGGCACAACTGCACAAGAAATCGGGCGTAGATGTACAGTAGAACAGCAAATCGCCTCATCTTAATATACTGCTTTGTATCAAAGTCGTTGTTATATCTCATTCTTTTGTATTGCAGTGTTATAAAGAAAACAAGCATTGGCAAAGCCAATAGGTCTCGGCAATGCGAGAGAGCTATTGCCATTGTCAATTTATTTTATCTATGTGGTATAGCAGTTGTTGCATTAGTTACAAAACATTAATTCTTAATAATTTGCATTACTGTCAACAAAACTCAAAATGCGGTCAGCATCTCCACAAAGCTGCGAAACCCTCAAAAGACTGCAATGGTAAATGATTGTTCTTTTTAGAATCACCATCCCTATTAATTAGTTAGCAGCTCCGTACGAGGTTGCAGCATCCCAAAAAGTACCGCAGTGATAAAACTGCTCCCATAGTTTGACACTAGTCATGGATGCTTAAGTGATCTTAGTGCAATTCGCGGCTTCGTGCACGCAACTTTTTCATCTAAAAGCGCCGCCGCATGTTTTGTTAGTCTGCAACTTCGTACGAGTTTAGAGAGCTTCGGAAAGCACCATGATGATCACTTGTTTTTTAATTGTATTTATATTACCTGTGAACAAAACTCAAAATGCGTTCAGCAGCTCCACATGACTCTATGAAACCCTCAAAAGAACATCAGTGGTAAATTACTGTTCCTTTTAGAAATCTCTATCCAAATTTGGTAGTCGAGAGCTCCGCACAAGGCTGCAGCATTTCAAAATGAACCGCAGTAATAAGTCACTTCCATAGTTCAACACTTAGTCATAGGTGTTTAAGTAATCTCAGTGCAATTTGTGCCTCCGTGAATGGCACATTCTTTATCTAAAAGCGCCGCCGCATGTTTTGTTAGTTGGCAACTTCATACGAGTTTAGGGAACCTCAGAAAGCAATAAGTTTCTTCGGTTACGTGACTCGTGGTCATGTTAATTAGCCTTCAGCTCCGTTACGGGATTAAGAAACCCCAGAATGAACCGCAACGGTAAATTGCTTTCATCTTAGGTTGTCTAACACTCTGTTGTAGTTGTTAAATGGCCCCAATACAAATACTGGATCCATGCACAAGAATATTTTAGTTAAAATGCTGTATTACCTAAATACGTCTGCAGCTTTAAAGAGGAAGGGGACTAGGGAATGGGTGTATGTGTAAGCAAGGACGCCGGCATGATAGAAAACGAAACCGACATCTGGCACAAACCTTGGGCAGTATGAGCTGAATGGAGGGCCCCCTTGCTGCAGTGCTGCCACAAACATATGGGCACCTCTACACAGAAACAAGCATTAACAAGCATTGGCATAGCCAATAGGTCTCGCTTTTGGGACCTTAGAAGTATTTAGTTATGCAGCACAATATCCTTCGTGCAACATCAAAGGTTGCATGGCTAAACACTTATAAGGTCCCAAAGGCGAGACCTATTGGCTATGCCAATGCTTGTTTACTCTAGGCTGTATGTTTTCCACCAGAGTTGTTCTTGGTGCCTAAATGTCTTTTTATAGTCCCTGAGCTCATAGGAGTACCAAGGCGCGGAAGTTGCAAGTCGATGGTCAGTCTCTGGTTTAAGAGGCCCTACTTGAGAGAGAGCAGCCCCAACCCAGGCCCATACCTGGCGGCAGCTTGCTCCACATCATTATCAATTAAGGGCTTGGTATTGCATAGAAGATTGTTTAATTTATTATTATAAATGTTCTTCTATGCGCAATATTTTAGTACCGTCAATGCTTTGGAAGAAACCGACTGTGCAGCTGGTCCACGCATTTTAAACAGATTGGCCCTGTGATCCGTCCACATCAAAGGCAGAATTTTTTCAACTAGCAGATCGATATTATTGGAGAATAGATTGTCTACGATATGATAAGCATCATAAGTGGGTTTATTAACCTGCTGTAGCAGATCAAAACTAAGAAGGTTGTCGATTAAAAGCTTGATTTTTTTTTTTATCATCCATACATTCTAAGTGGAAATTAAAGTATCCTAAAATCATTAGATTTTAGTAATCAATACATGATTCCATGAACCCTAATATGAATTGAATTAAATTATTCTTTGGGCCTAGTGGGCAGTAAATATGAAGGCCTTTAATGGTATGAGTGTTATGTATTTTTAAATTAAACAACAGTGCTTCGTAGTTTACGTACGCATAAGGAAACCTAACTGGACCTGATAAAGATTTTGACATTATTACATGGTGAGGTCTCACAACCGCGTCACATAATAATCCACTTTTTTACAGCTTCAAAACAGTTTATCAAATATTGTTGATCTCAGACTGGAGGAACAGAAAGCATTTATAGAAAGTATTTGTTAATATATTTTGTATAGAACCCATATGTGGCCTTCATGTAACTTCGTAGTGTTGAGTCTGTCACTTGTTGTCCGTATGCAGAGACATAGTTTTCAGGTGTGGGAAATGGAAACAATGCTCTTTGCAAAGGGTGTGTACAAGCCAGATATGGAATCTCATTTGACTGAAGTCAGGCTTATTCAGTAGCACCTGCAGCCTTTGAGCCATCGCTCAGGACATGTAAGGTTTGCTCACAATACACAGGAAATTTGGATGCCCTCTGTGATACCCAAACAAATATTGCATCCGTTACTGCAACAGTGATCTGCCTTCTACCCACCTTTGCTGCCAGCTGTTATGAAGTGGAGTCCCTTCCTTCCAGCTCCTGGAGAATCTGTAGAGTCTGGGAGAACAACAACTGCTTCGACACTCTGGAGAGAAAATTGAAAAAGTAGAAAGGGAAGTTCACCTTTCAAGATTGGTGAATTTGCAACACAACTCGGTCTATAAAGAAGCAAAGATTTAGGTGAGAGGTTTACATTATAGTTACCCAAGTGATCCGTACATAAGATACAAGAGTCCTGAAAGTAGTTTATGGTGTTGAGGGCCTCTGGCACCACGCTGCCTGCTAACATACATACTGGCATTACACATGGAATGAACTGTGAGACAGAAAGCACCATTGCTTCTTCAAACAGATGTGGCAGTCATGGATTAGGACTGGAAGCCCACGAGTGAGCTCAAACTTCACAGACAAAAAAAAACAGAAAGTCCCAGAACGCTCAATGGATTTATGAAGTCTGTAAGTCTCTATGCAAGTCAATCTGCTTTGACATGAAAGCTCCCTATATCAATGACAATATATGACTGTAACTATTCTTTGATGGTCTTTTCACGAAGGATGATAAATTTCAATAAACTCATGCAAGTGATTGGGACAAAGATCAAATAATCAGGACACGATACTAAGTGTGAGCATAATTCATCTTCCTCATAAGACCCCCTAAATGAGTCAGGAAAGTCACATAGAATACTGTATCTTAGGAAAATGAAGGGAAAGGTATGTGGAATCAAGAACTGGCAGCAATGATTTGATAGAATGCGACTGCAAGGAGCGGGTGCTGGGGAGGGCTGTCAGTATAGAAACAGCACAAGCGATGTCACATCTCAGAGCAAATGTCCCGATTGTGCTTTGGCAATTGAGTGCCAACATCGGAGATGTCCAGGTGAGAACACAGAGAAGACTCTTAGGCGGTGAAGGGGGAATGCTTGCAATAAGTCGAACCACTGGCAATCGCCCCGGGTAGCATTCCAACCCATCATTCTTTTGCCCACTATGCCACCTCAGATTAGACCCAGGAATCAGTCTTGGTCCTGCTCCAACAGGAACAGTCCAGCCAGAACTGCCAAGCCAGGTTCTCTCCGAACCAGAACACAAGCAACCCAAGACCAGTTTCAGCCTCATTGGGCCTCTTCAGGTAGGTGTATCTTGGCTTCAGTGGCACAGTAAGCAAGGGACCCAGAATTTGGCAATGCCCTTGGTCACTGAGGGATTTACATCAAACACAAAATGTGATGGAGCACCGCTTGCACCAAGTCTAACCAATGGCAATTGCTCATGTAGCATTCCAATCCTTCGTTCTTGGGCCCACCATGCCACCTCAGATTAGATCCATCCATATGCAAATGAGCCTTGGTCCTGCTCCAATCTAACAGTCCAGCTCAAGATGCCAAGCTACGTCCTCTCTGAATCGAAAAACAAGCAACCCAAGACAGGTGGGTCGGAGCATGTATGTACAAAGTACTTTCAGCACTCACCTCATAGACCGGAATCGTCCTCTTAGATGTCTCCGTTTTCAGATCCCAGACAGTACAGATTTTATCTCGACCCGAGCTATATTTAGGAAACATAGATAGCACAAATTATCTTACCTTTAGCTTTCAGTCCATCAGACCATTCATGCTATAAAATACCATCACACTCGAGATATATTAAAAGGTGTGACAAATTTGCAATTCAGTCACTGAGTAATATGGAACTAAGATATATTCAAGAGCACAGAATGCTTCAAACGGTTGAGCCATGAACATATGATCCATGCTAATTCCCTTACAACACAAGGACAGATCCCAACTGCAATGTCATGTCACAGACCACTTAGCTTTAAGACCAGACCCAAAGAAACTCATTTATTGAGAACGGAAGATTCAGACCCCCGAAGTCAGCAGATCTTGAACTGATCTGTCTTTTCATCAGGGGCTTCTCTAGTTAACATGGGGTTTATCTCATTCCTAAACAGTGCTCTTATGAACAATCATATAATAGATCTTAAAGAAATACCATGCCTGAACAAATTGGATTAAGCATAAAACAAAGCTCTCTCACTTTACAGTGCAGAAAATTGCCCCAGGAACAAAGAAATCTAAGCCATTAGAGACTGCAGCAACAATGTCTGCAGCCAAATTCTTTGGAGATACTTAGGACATACAGAAAAATCTCAAGGATCATATGACCAAATATGGCAACTCATCATCATTCACAGTGCTGAAACCATTATTGCTAATGCCACAAAATTACATCCTCCTCATTTTGGGTGATCGAGGCGGGGCAGCCCTGATTTGGCTAGACTGATCAGCCACATTCAATACCATCTCTAATGACATCTTGCTTGAGTGCCTGCCTGAAATTTGTATCACAAACTCAATATATAACTGGTTTGCTTCCTTATAAATCAAACTCAGCTTGTTTGGTTAACCACGTTAGCTACGTTAACTCCTACTGGAGTTCCACAAGGATCAGCGCTCAGCCCCACATCATTCAACCTCTGCGTGGCTCCACTAGACAGACTGATAGACTTATTTGGCTGTAAATCCAACGCTTATGCCAATGATACCCAACTAATCTTAAGGGTTGGATGGGAACACAAAATTTGCATCCCTTCAAATTTCTTCTTGCCTTAAGGAGGTTGCCAACTGGATGAATTCCAACTCTCTAGTACTAAATGGAGACAAAACTGCGGTTATTTTTGGAAACCCCAATATGTGAACAGCTGCAGGGTGGACTGACTCTTTGGTCTCTCTTTCGATTTCTTGCCAACAGACCACAAATCCGATTTCAAACTCATGTCTAATGAGCACATTCCATCACATACTACCCCAAATTTGAGCCTATATTCCGATATTAGAAAGCTATTTCCCTTTCTTCCAGCTTCTTCCGGAAAAGTGCTGGCCCAAGTCCAGGTAACCTAGGAAGGCAGAAAATGTTATCCCACATGTGTCCTGCTGAGCGGGTTGGGCCCATACTCAACAGTTGCAGCTGAGCAGGGATTAATCAAATTTTCTACCTTTGTTACAAGTGTTGTCTACATGCAGTTGAAATACACCAAGACCATTAAAATTGATTAAGGGGAAACAGAGATACGACTTTGTAAAGATTTGGGGTAAAAAAGAACCAAGAAAGAGTAAAGCGCCAATTAAAAGTTACTGTTCGCAGTGGACCATGACCTGGGTGCAATTTCAGGCCAACACCAATGGAGAAGAGGTCGGATACACAAAGCCGGTAATCACAGTTAAAGTTTATACCTTGGGAGATAGTGTCTCTCAAACAAAGTCAAAATCCTCCTCTGGGGCAAGGCCAAAGGCTGTTGCCATCAAAGTCAGATATGTCACTGCACTTCCGCTAAAGCCGTTTGTTTTGGCTCCAAAAGCACTTAGTGAGACAAGCCTGGATTTTTTTAGAAGTCACTGCATGATCGGTTAGATTTGCCACCCACCTCGACCCAGTGTAAGGCTTTTCCTTCAAACTTAGTCACTTTTTGGAAGCAGAAAGCAGGGCAAGGCTGGAAGCCATAGCTGGGCTGACTCAAACCCAAAGTTGGACACCTTTGCAGAAGGGTCTAGCTGAACCAGTTTTCAGCACAGCAAAAATCTCCAATGATTTTCTTGCTCACCTTTGGTTTGACATCCTGGGCAAGCCTCAGCACCTTGCTCCGGTCCTCCAGAGGTGGAGAAAAATTACTAAGTCTCAATGTTTTCAAATTGCCCCCATTGTGCCACTTTTGATGGGGGTGTAGGAATCTGGCTCTCTATATGGTATACCACTAGGTGGTTATAACCTGCACAGAGTCCAGAGATTCCCCCAGAAGTGTGTACAGGGCTCAATGCAAACCCAAAATGCTCTATTTGTGGTAGTGTGGGCGACCAGCCTTAGGCGTAACACAGAGGAGTGTAAGACATTTGTTGTGCACACATTGACCAATAAATGACACACAACTCAAAAAGGAGATCCACACCAATTTTATAAAAATAAGCTGTGCTCAAGATTTATTTTAAGGCCAAGATCATCACAAAAAGGTAAGTAGGTTTTAAAAAAAAGAAATTCTTTTCAGTTTCAAAAGTGGGCACTGTGCAATTGTCAGTCTTTGCAATGTTAACCTACGGAGGAAAACAATAATGCGGTTTTACAGGTAAGTAAACAACTTACAAATTAAGTCTTCGGGTTGCAGGGTCAACAGAGGGCAAGTTTCAGGTAAGCACAAACACTGCACCACCAGCGGCACAAGGGCGGCTGGGTGCAGAGGTCAAAGTTGAAGATCAGAGGGCGTGGCCAACTGCCGACGGGAATGGCCGCACGGTAGCCGAGCTCCGCTGCGCCACTCCCGAAACATCCGATTAAACTGATCCGCCCCGGCCAAGTATCCTTCCAAAGGGGCTTATTGAGGGTCGCTGTTGCTCCGCAGAGTACGAGCGAAATCTGGGCAAAATTGTGAGGGCTGCTGCGGGACTGCTCCGGAGGCTGGCACTACACAACGCGGCTGCGCCGGAGGAGGGTGTCGCTCCTCGGCACGTACGTGCTACCAACACCGCGGCTGAGGCCTGGGACGCGATAGGTGTTGGCGGAGGCGATCGAGCTGCGCCCTCGCCCTGGGAACAGTCGGACTCACAGGCGACGTCCAGCGGTACACCCCGGCAGGTTGGTGGACGCCGGGGAGAGGGAAATAATCTGGCTCGGGCTAAAGCTGACCCCCCCATACTGCGGCCAGTATTCACAGTGGCAAGATAGTTGGAGGCCCGGAAAGGGCCTTCCCCGCGGCCTCAGTGTCTAACGCGGTCAGTGTCCAGCCCACCCCTCTACCTATACAAACTGTCCTGAGGGCCGGCGTTGCTGCCGACAGGGAGGCCCGTTCACGCGCGAACCCCCAGAGGACTGTGTAGCTACGCAGGAGTCCGCAGCGCCCCTCATGAAGCGCTGAGCGTCCATTGGGGCCGCGACAACCTGTTTGCTGCCGGACGGGTTCCATCGCCCACATAAACATTCAGCGATCTCCAGCGGCGTGTGCGGCCTTCTCTAGAGGCTGAAGGTGCGGCGAAGGCGGCCACTATACACCTCAGGAGGGGAGGGTACGAATCGATACTTCAGCCGGTAAACGGTCTTGGGGCTGGCCCACGCAAGGAATCCCTCGGGTCTGTCAGAGGGGGAGCTATCTGACCTATGACCCACTGATCACGGTAGAGTCTTCCATGCACTGCGAAGTGGTGAGCGACCAGAGCCCCCTTCACTTCTGTGGGGTACCTACCAGTGCTTCATCGACTCGGGGGTTGGGGTGCCACGTGCCAAAGCCGACAGGCCGAGTGGAGGGTCCCACTGCAGGCGGCGGTGAGTAGCTGTTGCATCCCGACCCTCCATCGCTACCCCTTCGACGGAGCAAGCATGGCGACGGGCCGCAGCGGACGAACAGCAACGCAGGCCAAACTGGATAAATTTGCGTGGCAGAAAAACAAGGAGGAGGGCCAGGGCACGGCCACAATCCAAAGCGAGAACTCTGAGCCTACGAACAAAGATATCCTAGAGGCGATTACCACTGTACGGACCTCTCTCGAAACCCGGATCGACATTGTCGCTGCGGAAGTGGCCTTAATTCGGGAAGACATGAGGAAAATGGCGGATCGTGTGAGTACAGTTTAGAACACTACTACAGAACTTGTGACTGATACTGCCCTCCTTAAAAAACAGGTGACCGAACTGCGCACCTCTCACGAAGCAATGGCAATACAACTGGACGAGTACGAAGGCAGAATGAGGCGAAATAACGTTCGTATTCTTGGCATTCCGGAGCGAGCGGAGGGGCAGGCAGCCGATCTGTTCGTTGAAGAGCTGATCCTACAACTTCTTCAACCACAAGGCCTGTCCAATTGTTTTTCCATTGAACGAGCTCATCGTGTACCTGGGGGTAGGCCAAAGCCAGGTGCTCCCCCCCGACCGCTTTTGGCCCGAGTATTTAATTTTCGCGACCGCAACGTGATCCTTCAAACTGCGCGAGCGGCCCCCCCATTGACATTTGAAAACAGTAAGGTCTCCTTCTTCCCGTATTTCACCTTAAGGGTCCAGAAACAACGTCGCAGCTTCCTGGAAGTGAAACGGGCTCTCAGAGACCAGATCAAATATGCCATGTTGTTCCCAGCAAAACTCCGAGTGGTATCAGATGGCAAACTGTGGTTCTTCACGAGGCCTGAAGACGCCTGGGACTGGCTTGATGGCTGGCGTACAGTTGGTAAGAAATCGCACAAACCTACACCTGTGGCTGGTGAAACCGGCGACTGGCGTCAACAGAGACGATCCCCTCCTCACACTGATTCAGACTCTCAGAGGCCTACGGGGTGACTATGAACACTGGAATACTAAAAGGGACTGTCTGGTACTCTTTCAGCCTTTTGCACTTAGCTGAAAATAATTGTTGTACTCCGGCTGTAATTTTTCTTTTTTGCGTCTGGCCTGATGGCCTGATGTCCTCTTTATTTGATTCTCTGATGTCCGGACATATTTGATGTCTTTGCTTTATATTTGCTTTGTGTAATCAGAAATTCAGGTCCATATGTTTTGCCCTATGGGCTTATTGGCTGGGGCTGGCTACTAGAATTATATATTGTTGCCTTAGGGAGTGGGGTTGTTCACGTTCCCGAAGTTGACAAGGTTGGGCGATAGGCACTCTGCAAGTTGGGGGTGGCGGGTGGTTTTAGACCCGTTGTGCAGGGAGGCAGGGTGGGGGGTCCATTTTGGGAGGGGTTTGTTAAGTATGTTTCTTTTGCTCTTTGCATCGGTGCGTTGCAACACTTGGCTCTCCGGTAACACACCTGGTCCCAATGTCTCTTGTGCATATGAACTCTACTTAAGCGGTTTCTGGCCACTGACTGACCTATATTTTGCTATGGGGGGGGGGCTCTGGGGACCCCCTAAGAGATAGGTCCATCCGGGGGTTCACTTTTCCCACCGAAATGATCTGATGGCACCTGGCTTAGTACTTAACATATCTACGTGGAATGTTAATGGTCTAGGGGACAAGATTAAGAGGGGTATTGTATTACACTATGTCAAACGGCAGGAGCTTGATAATGTGATGCTTCAAGAGACGCACTTGGTAGAAAACTCATGTGGGGCTCTAAACAGAAAGGGGTATCGAATGGTAGTTCACTCTGGATTCACCTCGGGCTCCAGGGGGGTGGGGATTCTCCTCCGAAAAGGCTGCCCCTATGTAATCCACAACACCTGGACCGACGCTCAGGGCAGGTACTCAGCTGTCACGGGCACCAGGGAGGGATGGGTCCTTAATGTAGTCTCCGTGTATTCCCCCCCAGGGTTACAGCAACTGACACTACGTGACGTAGGGACATTGCTACTGGAACTGCCCTTGGGAGTGTTGATACTGGGGGGCGATTTTAATTTAACAATGGAGGGTTCTCTGGATCGTCTTCCACCCCGAGAAGACCCCCTGCGAGGCTCGCAGCTCCAAGAGTTCGCTAATGCCCTGGGTATAGTTGACATATGGAGGTGGCTGAACCCATTACATACACACTTCACGTTTCAATCGGGGGCACACGGTAGCCAATCTCGAATAGATTACATGTTTACCCACGCTCAAGATATTCACGCTTTCACTAGTTCCCACTGCCTGGCACGAGGGATATCTGATCACTCCCCTATCCTTACGACTTTTGGCATAAAGCGGGCCAGACGCCCCAGCTCTATAATTATACAGCTGTGGGCGCTAAAGATACCACACATCAAAGAGGCTCTCCTAAAGGATACGGACTACTATTTTGCGGAAAATGTGGGGTCAGTCGACTCGGCAGTGACACTATGGGGAGCGTTTGGAGCTGTTATAAAGGGCAGGGCGCTGTCATTAACGGTGGGACATAGGACTGAGCGCTCCAGGAGGGTGGTTGAAATGGAGGCGGACATATTGGCCATGGAGGAGGTTGTAGCGCGTGCCCCCAACCCCACTAATCAGCATAACTTAAAAATCAAGAGGCAGGATTATAGACAACTCCTTTTAGAAGAGGCCACGATGCGTTCCCTATCTACCCGTCATCGGATCTATGAGCAATGTGAACGTACAGGCAAACTCCTGGCGTGGCTGGAACGCAAGGAGCAGGCCGCGCGATGGGTCCATGCGATAGCCAGCCCCGATGGTGCACTTCTCACTGACCCTCAAAGAATTGCTGACACCTTTGCAGCTCATTTTGAGGAGGTCTATAAGGTTTCGGAGACATCTCAAGCCCCGCTGACGGCCGATCTCCTTGCCACCATCAACGTGGTGAGCCTTTCCCCACAGGATAGGGATGCCTTGGAGGTGGACATTACTGAGACGGAGATTCAAAAGGCCATACAAGATGTCCACTCTGGCAAAGCGATGGGTCCAAATGGACTTCCCGTTGAGCTCTTTAAACCCATGGCAGCAAAACTAGCTCCCCATTTGTTGAGTCTATATATGGAATGCTTTGAGTCGGGACTCCTCCCAGCCGATATCCGTACTGCCGCTATAGTAGTCGTCCATAAACCAAACAAGCCAGCAGAAGACTGTAACTCATACCGCCCTATCTCCCTTCTTACCGTCGAAACTAAGATCCTGGCTAAGCTCCTGGCCAACCGACTCCTTCCTTACATCACCGGACTGATTCACCCAGACCAGTCCGGATTCATGCCGGGAAGAAACACGGCTAGAAAACTGCGACGGGTGAATGGGGCCCTGGGCAGACTTCGTACCGTCAAGGAGGAAGCGATCCTATTATCCTTAGATGCTACCATGGCATTTGACACCATTGAATGGGATTTTCTCTTTGCTGTGTTGACGCGCATGGGGTTTGGACCCAAGGTGATAAGATGGATTAGGCTATTGTATACACAACCCACAGCGCACGTCACCGTCAACAATCACTGCTCCGCCACTTTTCCCCTCCGACGGGGCACGAGGCAGGGTTGCCCGTTGTCTCTGCTTCTCTTCGCCCTGGTATTAGAGCCACTGGCCGTTTGGATCAGGGGAGATCCAGGAATACGGGGACTTAAATGGACAATAGACCATGAGGACCGCATCTCGCTATACGCGGATGATATTCTTCTTTATTTGGCCTCTCCAGCACGCTCTCTGCGGCGGGTACTCCACATATTCGGTGCACACTCAGGATACCGGATAAATTGGTCCAAATCTCAGATGTATGTATTATGGGGCGAACCCCCATCCAATCCACGGGGCTATGAGATTCCGGTGGCATCCCAGGGCTTTCGTTACATGGGTGTTTTTGTCACCCCAGATGTTGACCTCTTCTTTGAACGAAACCTTCTGGGGCCTCTTCAACGTTTAAAATCAGACGCCCAACACTGGCGATCTCTCCCTCTCCTGGGACGTGCGTCCCTGTTTAAGATGCTCGCGCTTCCGCGCTTTCTCTATGCGCTACAGAATGCTCCCAACCCTATCCCAGACTCCTATTTTTCCCAAATTGATGGCGTTGTACGGGGACTATTGTGGGAAGACCGCCCGCCACGAATTGCTATGAACAAACTCACCATGGGATGGTACAATGGGGGCATAGGGTTGCCAGACATACAACTCTATTATCAAGCTTCCCAACTGACTGCAATCAATAGATGGGTGTTTGGCCCACAGGACGATCCCAATTTCCACACAGATCACTGGTTCATGGGGCAGGGTGGCTATAATAGGGCATTATATACCAATCCCCGTAAACTTAACTTGACTGGCCCGTACGGTTGAGGTTTGGCATGGAGTCACGAGAAAACTGGGTTGGCATAACCGTCTGACTAAGGCAACTCCTCTCCGGGAACCGGATATACTGGGTCGACTCAGCAAATGCCCCGGATTTGATAAATGGGACACTATTGGGATCTCCACAGTCAGGGATATGTGGGTGAAAGGGAAGCTGGCCACATTTGCTGACCTCCAGGCAAAGTACCAACTGACACATTCGGAGACCTTTAGATATCTACAGATCAGTCACACTATTTCGGCTGCCCTGCCAAAAGGGATCCCTCTCCCTGACTCTTCCCCCCTGGAAGACCGGTTGTTATTAGACCCCATGGACCGCAAGGCCATCTCCCTCACTTATAAGAAATTGGTGAATAACCGTGCTGATACGATGCAGAAATTACCTAAAGGCTGGGAGACGGACCTGGGAAGTATAGATGACGAAGACTGGAGAGATGCGCTGGCCTCTCCCAGAGAAGTAGCCATTCCCATGCGACTAAGGCTCATCCAGCTGAAAATCCTTCACCGGGTCAACTTTGATGCTAAGCTCTTGTTTAGACTGGGTAGGCGACCTGACCAGCTCTGTCTCCGACACTGTAATCAAACTGGCACCTTTGTACACATACTATGGGAATGCCCACAAATTCAGCATTATTGGGAAAAGGTGACTCGTCAAATTGAAAGGACATGTGACAAGCCCCTGAAGCCATCTCCCCAACTCTGCCTCCTTAATATATGGGAGGCTACTGACCTCTCCCAGGCGGAGCAGGCGTGGGCCTCGATGGGCTGGATCATCGCAAAACGCAACATCGCACAGAAATGGGGGGTGGACACGATCCCACTTTTAAATGATTGGGCAAAGGACATGGACAGTGCAATGATTGCAGAGAAGGCGGTGTTCAAGGGACGAGGATGCCCCAGGAAATGGGATCATAAATGGGGAAAGTGGAATAAATACAGAGGTGACATTTGCATCTCCCCTACTGTGGATCTGCGGCGTGAAAGGCAAACATTGATGGCCCAGCTAACAGACGAAGTTTAGTCCTCCCCACCGGCAAGCTAGAAGAGATGTGTCCGCTTGACCTTATCATTTCATCTTATCACTGTATGTAGTTCCTTGGTTTTGTGAGGTATCACACAGATGATTGGGCTCTGACCAGAGGCAGCGAAATGATGTAATTTTTGCTCAATATTATATGGAATGTAATGATGCCAGTTTCTTGTTTTGGGAACACCAATACGGTTATGAAAATGCTATGTACCGATGCAATTTTGTTGCAAATAAAAACAGTTTAAAAAAAAAAAAAAAAGTTGAAGATCAGGCCCAATGTTACCCAGTGGAGACTGGGGGGTGCATAGAGACACACTGTTTGCAAGTAAGTAAAGCGGCTGCAGGGCTCAAGCTTCGGAGGTTTAGGCAAGCACGGGGGGCACAAGGCAACACCAAACATACACCACCAGCGGCACAGGGGCAGCCGGTTGCAGGGTGTGAACATGGTGTTGGGCGCCCAGTGCAATTCAATGGAGAAACTCGGTTTGGAAAACAGGCTGCAGGCGACGAACTAAAGGCTGCACAAAAGAAACCAGCGACAGCAGAGGTAAGTTGGGATGCTGTAGGTCGTAGGGACACCCTCAGTCGAGGTCCTAAAGGCCCTGAGGCTTCGGGTGCAGGGGTGTCCTTTGACGTTGGGTTTCTCTTACTGAAGGCGGTCGGGGGAAGCCTTTGGATTCACACTGCAGGCATTGTCCGGGAGACCAGGAGGGTTCAGCCAACGCTGAACCTGGGACTCTGGATCGCTGGGGCAGCTTTTCTGGATCGCTGGGGCACCTTTTCTGGATCAGTGGGTCACCTGGACACAGGCCGGAGGCGTCGAGTGCAGAGTGGTCAGGGATCGTGGATCTGGAGTGCACCAGAGTCCTTTGCGTTGCTTTCTTGTGGACAGAGTCGCTGTCATCAGGAGTTCTGGTCTTCTTCAAAGGCAGGCAGTCCTCCCAGGAGTTGTGGAGGTCTCTGACTGCAGGACAGGTGTAGTTTCTTTGCAGGTTCTTCGAGGGCTGAAGACAGGCTGGTAGGGCTGGGGCCAAGTCAGTAGGCGTCGACAGTCTTCTCTACACGGATTCTTCTTCGTCCTCCTTCTTAGGTTGCCAGGAACTAGTTTAAGGAACTGGGGAAGCCACCTAAATACTAGATTTAGGGGGGTTTTAAGGGAGTGACAGGTAGGGCCAATGGGCACCTTACCTGGGGTGTCTACAGCCTCAATTATGCCACCCTCCTGTGAGAGGAAGCATAGTCCTAGGCCTGATTGGAGGAGTCCCACCATCTTCAAGATGGTAGGGACTGAAAGATGTGCTTCACATCGCCTCCTGCGCCATAGGGGTGGAGTTGGCAGAGGTGGGCACAACCCCTATTCTTCCTAGTTTTTACCGCCGGTTTTCCCGCCCAAAGTGGGGGTCTAAACCGGGGGCTGCCCTCTGCTAGCAGCAGTGGCTGGGGGTCGCAATTCAAAAGTGGCAGGCCTTTGAAGCTTCCCTCTCAAGCACTGTGCCCATCCTGGGGGAGGAGGTGTGACACCTCCGCCCAGGATGTGCTTTGTTTCTGGTCCCAGAGAGTGGGGGCTCTCGACCCAAGGATCCAGAAACAGGTCTGGTGGTGGAAGGCTGCCTAAAGTCAGTCTGTGACCACACCAGGGTTGGAAGATTTTCTGGGGCACCTCTGAGGTGCCCTCTGAGTACGTTTCAATAAATCCCACACTGGCATCAGCGTGGGTTTATTGTGAGGAGTAGTTTGGTACCAAACACTCCTGAGTTCGGAGAAGCCATCATGGTGCTGGGGAACTCGAGTTGTCGATTTTTCAGCCCATGTACTCTCTATGACTTCCCTGAAACTTACAATATCTAAGAAAATACTTAAATATTGTAGGGGCATATTTGCTCATGCAGATATGCCCACACCTGTGATATAGTGCACCCTGACTTAGGGCTGCAAGGCCTGTTGCGGGGGGGTAACTTACCTATGCCTTAGGCAGTGCTAGTTGGCATGGCACACACGCAGTTTGCCATGTCGACTTTGTAGTTTTGTCTGCACCGGGGCATGCAGGCTGCAGTGGTAGCCTGCATGGCCTAGGTGAGGGGTCCCTAGGGGACCCTCTTCAGTCCCAGTGCCCCAGGTACCATTTACTACGGACTTACAGGGGGCCTGAAGTGCAAATTGTGGAACACTTTAAGGGAAGAAGCACTGGCACAGGGGACCTGGTTGGCAGAGACCCTGTGCACTACAATCGAAACAACATCATTTTCTAGGCAAAAAGTGGGGGCTAACCATGTCAAAAGAGGCACTTTCTCACAATGAGAAAGAAGTTTGCGCTACTGAAGACTTGTCTTATGTTGTTGCAGTGCATCCACCGGAGCTATAACAGTTTTGTATGTGCAGAAAACAAAGCAATCAGACTAGTACGTCAACTATTGTGAGTGTTTGGGTAAATTGCAGTGTTGCTGTCAGGTATGCTGTGACAATTCTTGTACAGAGGATAGATTCAGCACACACCTAACTGACTGCACCATCAACAGACATTGTCAGGATTCTAATATTTGGAATCACCAACTTGGACCCTCTACGTTCTTCACCATCAATCACCTCCCGCTCTCGAACCCACCCCCTACCAAGAGCAGTTCCAACTAAGAAAGCAAAAAATCATCACTGAAAATTCAAAAAGCAGATCAATATAACCGTCAAAGTATAGTCATATCTCTGGTCTTCCTTCCATCCCATTGAAAAAACAAATGTGAACGTTGTCAATCGCCACCTCCTCTCAAACCCAACTTCCATGACTTTCAGTTTTGCTTTTGACCCCGCAGAGGACTACAACGCTGAACATGGCGCATAAGGGAGAGATTTGCAAATTGTGAGTCTTTGAAGCCTGCACAGCTTTTGGCTCAGAGTCGTAATTCCCCTCAAGGAGGCAGCAGTCAACCGATGCTGAAAAACATCAATTGGTTCACATTGTTCGTATAAGGAAGCATACATTATACAAGGTTCCCCTAAATTTTCTTCCAAAGCATAAATTCTGACAGTGGAGTACTTTATGGTTCAGGTCTCACATCTGCCTTTATTTCCTTCTGCAAATATTGAAGCTCCTTGTAAGATCAGATCCCACATGCATGATGATGACACAGATGCTCCCAAAGATCTAGGATATGCTAGGGCCCTGAGAACAACTGAGGATTGCCAAAATCACATTCAGTCCATGAAGCACCAGAACAAGCTTAAAAATGGAGATAATGATAGCTGACCAGGTGGTCAAAGCATCCTTAAAGTTTGACATGTCATCAGTGCTTTTCTCCCAATCACTAGCAAGGTATGCAAATGGGATGTGATACTTAAACCCTAATGCAGACCTGTACACAGCAAATACGTGGGGCCAGCAAAAGGAACTTCCCAAAATGACACCCATAAAAGAGGGAATATCATCATTTTCACCAAGCGGCGCAACACAGCCTTAAACCTAGGTGGGGTGATGTCATGACTAGCCAACTGAAACACTCCCTTCATTTGTTACACCGAAGCATCATCTTTAGGCTAAAGAGATGGCTCACTTCAACCTGCGTCAAAATCACTAGACTGGATTCGATGTGAGAAAGTGCATAGTTCAAAACAATTGAAATTGTGCAAAGCACCGCACTGCCTCAATCTTTGCTTCCTAAGGGAGACATTTATCCCTAACCAGTTGATCATATGCTAAGGGTTGGCAATCCACAATCTAGATAGTTGAGTTACAAATTTGTAGAGGGCACATCTTCTACTAATGGTCTCTGTTAATCTGCCAGTGAGGTAGAGCAGATTCTTCAAAAAATCGACACAGCATTTCTCTCTAAAATTATGTACCCTGTCTCCTTAGACTTGAAGCCTTTTCTCGATTCGGAAAGGGCATATGACCACACCACCCAAGGAAACATTACAAGACCGTTAACAATCACCTTCTCTTCCTATTTGTATGGAATTTTCATGAAGCGATTGGGAAGCAGCAAGAGCATTACACACACCCCACATACACCTTTATTTGCAGACATGCAAGCAACACCAAGCCCATGCATCAAACAGTTCGAATGGCCTGTATATATCAGTCAGTCACTGGCGGTCTTCTCACCTGATCAGAGTGTTCCCGTCTGCAGAAAAGGACAAGGAGGTGACAGCACTGTAGTGGCTTTCTAGAACAGAAATGCACTTGCTAGATTTCAGATTCCAAATTCGGATTTTGTAGTCCATGGAGGAGGAGAAAAGCTGAAGCCGTGAGATGTCTGGATGGAACTCAACAACACTGAGATATCAAAAATAAGATTTATGAATCAAATCTGCCCTCAGACTGGGACCACAAAGCATCCTCAAGAAAATACATTAGAAGTAGAACAATGAGTTATAGGAGCAGGGGAGGCCAGTGGGGATGAAGCAGAACATCTGGACTCACAGACTCTTACCATCGTAATGGATTGTGGGAATGGCCCACAGCTGATGGCACCTGAAATTAGCCTGCATCCCCCAGAATGCTTTGCTGACGCTTTACGAGGTCTCAGGAATGGGCCAGCAAACGAAATTCTAACTGTTCACAACTAGTAATTAACATCGTCCTGGCTCACTGGGAATTGCAATGTAGCACAAATATTTGTTAAAGTCTCACCAAACCCATGCCCTGGCTCCAGTGTTCCGTCTTTACCCACCTGCTCTCTGTCTTGGCACAATTGTTCTACCCACCCAAAGAGAAAGTACATGTGCTTTTAGGTTTAAAACATTTTCTTTCTTACTGGACAACACCGGAGGATCCCTTGAGATTGTGTGTGCAGTACTGCTTGATGACATCCCAGATCTTAATGGTGCTGTCACAGCCACCTGTGAGTTGGAAACAAAATAAAAAAAGATAAAAAAAATTATATTAGTAAGTAAAGAAAATATGTTGTTAGCAAAGCTGTTCTATGCTTTCCTGAAGAAATAGAAATAGTGAAATCAAAATGGGACTTTATTTTACAAATGCAGAATATAGTCCATCTTTCATGGAAATGAGAAAAACTCTCCCTTATTCAGAGGAGTCTTAGGTGTCCTCTGCTGCTAAAATTGTAATTATTCCAATACAATTTCTATTTTTGATAAGTATGCATCAATGCACAGCGGGATTAAGATTGTTGGCCACGTGACATTCTATACCAATAATACATTTGGATTAGATATGATCTTTCCTACAGGGCAATTCTGAGCAATAAAAAATATTTAATTCCACAATCTACAATCCCTGGCACACACTGATAAAAATTATGTTAGACATGAAAGCCCTTGCCTACGGTACCGGTTAAAAGAAGAAAACATTTTATAGCTAGATGTAGAAAACTAGCCCCTTCTCAAAAACCATTTTAATTGTGGAGAAGAAAGATCTTATGGACATTCATAATAGGTATGCATGTTGACAAATTTAGGGCAATTTGTTTGCCTCTATGTATCATTTCATGGTTCAAAGATGCTCAAATTGAGATCTGCACAACAAAAACAATTTCACAGGCAGGTATCATTGTGTGGAGGAAAAGGTGTGGGGGGTGTAGGGGCAGGTCGATGGGAAAAAGAATGAAATGGTTACTTAGCTGTAGGAGTAGTTTTGCAGCTTGAAGAATTTTCTGAAATTCACATGCAGTGCATTATTCGGCCATGTAGTAGTTGGGTTTGGAACTCTCCTCTTGTATAATAGTCTCTATTAAAAAAAAAATTGTTGTTGGGCGTCAGCGGTCCTCACCATTTAGTGCATAGCCAAGCCTCTCCTGACGTCAGATGCCATCCCCAGAAGTCTCAACTTGGTCGCCATCTTCAGATTCTTTTTGCCCCCTCCCCATGATTGTTTCTCTATTTAATGTCCTATAGGCTTCCTATTGGCTGTAACTTCTTTATGTAACCTGTTTACTTGCCTTGCTTCATTTCCTGGGGAGGCAAGTGGGACGCATGTGAATCCAAAAAGTTCTTCAAGCTGCAAAACTACTCCTACAAGTAAGTAGCCATTTAGTTTTGCGATGTGAATCTTTTCTGGATTCACATGCTGTGCATTGATTTTGTAGCGGTTTCTTCACTGTGGTGGCTGGGTTGGAGAGGAGGTTGAGCTTGTAAACAAAGGCTTCAGCACTCTGACCCACTTGTGCCTCTCTATTCACCTGTACGTTGATGAGGTTGTGTTTTGTGAAGATGTGCACTGAAGACCATGTGCCTGCCATACATATGACGTTAAATGGAACGCTGGACAGGAAGGTTATTGTAGCTCCCTTCTTTCTTGTTGAATGTGCTCTTGGTTTAGTCTCTAGCTGTATACCAGATCTTCTGTGGCATATTTGAATGGTCTGAGTTATCCACCTTGCGATGCTGTTCTTGGTGACCGGTTTTCTTTTGTTGTTGTCTGTGAATAATACGAGTTGCTTCCCCTTCCTGATTGACTTTGTTCTCTCTATATAATTCATTATCGCCCTGCGGACGTCCAGTGTTTACAGTGCGCTTTCTGCTTGAGTTTTTGACTCTTGGAAAAACCTGACATCTAGATTGTCTGATTTATGTGGAAGTGGGATATGACCTTTGGGAGGCCGCGTGGGCTTGTCCTCATGACTACCCTATCCATCTGTATTTTCATGTATGGTTCCTATATGGTGGGCGCTTGCAGTTCGCTTACTATGTCATTGCAATTAGGAATCCAGTTTCAAGCGTGACAATTTGTAAGGTTGCCCTTGTAGAGTGGTTCAAATGGATCTTTCATCAGTTCCGTCAGCACAACATTTAGGTTCCAGGTGGGCGTTGGCATGTTTCTTAGCAGGAATATATTTTTTCCCCTTCCAGAAACCTTTTGATCGATGGAGTGGTGAAGAAGCTTCTTCCTATGGATCCTCTTGTGTAGGCCACTATTGCGGCTAAATATACCTTTAGTGACGCATAAGTCAGGTTTATTTGTAACAAATGTGTAAGATATCTGGTGACTGTAGTATCACATGTCCCATCCTGAAAAAGGCCAGATCTCTGGCACCTTCGTGTGTAACTCTCCCATTGGGCTGTGTAGCATTCTTGCCTCTCTGAGGACTGCCAACGCTTTCTCTGGCAGCCCCAGGATCCCGAATCCTATGTCTTCAGGAGCTATGCTGCTAGGCTCGGTGTGTTTGGTTCTGGTTGAAAAGCCTTCCCCTCCCATTGCATGGAAAGCAGGTCTTATGGTACTGGCAGTCTCTGCACATTTTGTTCCATCACTATCAGATCTGAGAACAATGTTTGTCTTGCCCATTGGGGAGCGAGGAGTATCCGCGTCATCCGTGCTTGTCTGCACTTGTTGATCACCATCTATAATAGAGGGATTGGGGAAAAAGCATAAGCAAATTTCCCTGACCAATCTATCTACAGCACATTCCCCAGGAGAGGGGGTTTAGGTGTCTGGATGGCGAAGAACTGACAATTTGTGTTTCTTGGTGTTGCGAACAGGTCTATTTCTGGTATCCTTCACCTTTTGAACACCTTCTTGATCACTGCCTGATTCAACTGCCACCCATGTGTGGTGGATGCTCGCCTGCACAGTTTGTCCGCTTCCACGTTGTCTACTGCCAGTAGATGTATCGCTGTTATGGTTATCTATCTATGGTTGGCCTACCTTTATATCTCCTGTGCTAGCTGTGATAGCGCAAAGGATTTTGTCCCCCCTTGATTGTTGAGTTAGAACATTGTTGTCATGTTGTCGGTCTAAACTTCCATTGATTTGCTCCACAACTGATTCTGAAAAGCTTTTGAAAAGCTTTTAAAGATGGAAACACTGTCTTTAGTTCCAGCAAATGTATGTGTTGTACCGCTGCTTCCGGTTTCCAGACCCCTCTGATGTTGAGTTGCCCCTATATGAGCTTCCCATCCCATGTGTGATGAGTCTGTGATGATGGTTACTGCCGGAGTTGGTGGCATGAAGAGACTGCCTACTGTTATATTAGTCCTGTTCCACCACATCATTTCCTCCTGTACTCTTTGTGTGACAACCTCTAGATCTTCCCAGCTCCCTGTTGCTTGTGACCGTTAGCACTGGACCCATTCCTGAATCGGTCTTATGAGTAGCCTTGCATGTATTATTAATGCATGTGGTATTATTGGTATGCAGGAAGCCATCATTCCCAGCACCTTCCCCACGGTAATCCCCCTGCTGGAGTTCAGGGCTAACTTCTTGTAGAGTTGTCATTTTGATTTTTTATGTTGTTATGAACTTTTTGGGGAAGCAGAAGTTTAGTCTGGGCCGAAGCCATTTGTCTGGTTTCGGTACCAAGAAGTATGTTGAGTAGAATCCCTGGTTGAGCTCTTTCAGGGGCACTTTCTTTATTGCCTGTTTTTGTAGCAATTCTTCTACTGCTCGACTAAGATAGGTCTTCTCTTCTTTTAGATGGGTTGCATGCTTTGGGCCCCATCTTGGTGGGTGTTTTTCCAGTTTTACGCAATACCAGCGCTGGATTATGTTGAGTATCCATTTGTCTTATGTGATCTCCCTCCACTATTGGAGGAAGGCTCCTATTCTTCCATCCACAGGTGTTGTGTGTGGGTGGAACTCCCCATTTTGCGATTCACTTGTTTGCTGCTGCTGCACTTCTTGAAAGCTGCTCTTTGCTGCTCTCTCGCCCACAAATGGGCTGTTCCTGTGGCACCTGGAATGGCCACCGCTGTGCTGGGGCTTGTGTGCTGGAAGGCTTGATGTATTGCGAAGGTTTGAAAGACTCCTCTTCCTGTTGGCCTTCTAGTGGGGGTGACTCCCCATCACTGTTGCCCTCTAAACTGTAGGGCCCCCATTAACTTTGCAGTGTTGTTGTCCTTTTTTGATTGCTGCGGTGTGTCATCTACTGCACTCCCAAACTGGTGTTCTCCATTGAAAGGGGGGTTGATAATGTTGGGCACAACATCTTTCTTAAACCCGAGATTCCCAGCCAGGCCTGCTTCCTTAAGGTTGTCTTGCCGCTGTGTCCACGGCGTCGAGTGCTGATTTTAGGCACATGTTTGCTATGCTTTTGCCCTCCTCTGCGAGGGAACCTGCCCTTTTCTGATTTTGTTCTGGCAGGTGCTTCATGAACTCTGCCATCTCCTCTCAGCGTTGATGGGCATACCTGTTAAGCAGGGTGTTCACGTTTGCAATGCGCCACTGTGTTCCAGCTCCCCTCTCGAATTTCCTCCCCACCATGTCCATCTTTTTACTTTCCTTATCCTGTGGCCCGGAGGTAGTTGGTACATTGGCTCTTTTCCTGGCGGTGGCTACATTAATGGAGTCTGCCACTGGATTGTCCCAAATGTATGCAAGGGTCCTTCGAAGAACATTTATATTTCTTCTCGACCTGGGGTGTCACTGACCTGCAGGTTGCTGGTACACTGACCACCTCTCTCCCCTGGTCCAAGATGCTCGGGAGCATTGGTAGGAATTGGCTCTAAATTTGTGACGGCAGGAATGTCTCTAGCAGAAAGAATGTCTGCAACTTCTATTCATCCAACTGGACTTCATACCGTTCTACTGCCTTTTTAACAATCTGTTTATACATGGCAATGTCATCTGGGGGTGAAGGCCTCAGCGGATACGTTTCCACACCTTCTTCGGGAGAATCTGCATCGAGATCTTGCCACTATTCTTCAATGTTTTCGGAGCCCGCGATGTCCTGGGACAGACCCTTCATAGAAGAGTTCTTGTAACTCATCTTCTTGTGGCTCTGGTGTTACCCACCACTCCCCCCTTTTCTTCGGCATCGAAGTTTCGGCCTGAGTCTTATTGGCTTTCTTGCGGCCTTGATCGTCTGTCTACACAAGTGGGTTTACTGAGGCTCGCCTGCTGTATCCTTTGAATGGGACCTGAGGGGCACTTTTTGCCTCGACTTGCCTACGGCAGGCGAAATTTTCAGAAAAGAGGGAGTCCTTGGTGCTTTAGAGTAGGAAGTTCTCGGCTCAACAGCTCCCATCTTTTCCTATGTTACCTGAGTACGCTTCTCTTTCAGCTTCTCGTGTTCCCGCTCAATGTTGACAATCTCTTTTTCGGCTTCTGCGCCCTCTCCTTTGGCGGCATTGTCCTCCTCCTCCCTCGATAATCTGAGGTCTCTTAGTGATGGGGTTTCCTTCTGCCCCATGATATAGTGTGCCTACCTTTGCTTTACTCGGGCCCTCAGTGCTTTCAGTTTGAACTCTGCGCAGGCCTCGCAGGTGTCGGTCTTGTGGTCTCTCTGCAGGCAGAGATTGCACACCTGGGGGTTGACCCTCTGGGCAAACGTGGTGGCACTCTGGGTAGAAACGCAAAGGTGTGTTCTCCATCTCATGCAGAGCAGGGGGCCCCTGTCTGTGCATTCTCCGTCCTTCGCTCGACGCACGTGCCATTTACTTCGGCGACTTTTAATGGAAGGCTGTGATAATCTCTGGATTAGACTCCCTTCCTTCTGCTGTGGTGATGATCTTCCCCTAGGCCTTCAATATTTCTCAACTATCCCGTTTCTTCCTTCTTCTTCCTTTCGATGACTGGAGAGCTTTCAGCGAAGCTTCCAGACCCACTGCAGGGATGTGGAATTCCTATAGCCCGACGCCCAGGACATATTGTTTGGGGTAAAGGGCAACAAGTTTTCATGTGTATTTTGTCCTTGGGACAAGTAGGCCCAACCCCCTGCAGCACAAACCCTTTGGCTGCCAGTTTGCGGTACCAAATTATGGATCAGGGAAGGGCACTATCTGCAGTTAAGGTAATATTTTTGTCCATATGTTAATGCTTTTCAAACTTGTATTTATGGTTATTTGAAAGCCTTTATTATTAGGGTGAGCGCTCCAAGTAAATGTTGTAAGCTCTGACTGCACAACTGACAGTGGCTCCAGTATAAAAATGTGTACACACGTTTTCAAAGTTTTGCAATATGAGGCTATGTATAATGCTCCCAGAATGCTATCTGATTTGATGCAAATATTGGCAGAAGCTTGAAAGCAAGATTGACGATTCTTTGCTTTCAAAATAAAATGTTGATAAAAAAATGAAAGCAGGAAAAAAAACATTTCGCTAAACTACTGTGAAATTTCAGGTACCATTTTTTTGCAGCATCATTTAGTAACATGTGTTGATGCATGCTAGTACTTCCCAAAAATATTCAGAATGGAAAATCAGTATAACCAGTTTTAATAAGATTATGGGAAAGAAAAAGAAACAAGCATGGGCAAAGCCAGTAGGTCTGAAATTGGTGCTCAGCTTTTTAGTTTTGTCAATGTGTGACTTGTTTTGACATGGTTTTTGTAAAACCTTATTGGTGTGGGAGCTGCCGGGCCCTCACCATTATAACAAACATTGGCAAAAGCACAAAAAAAATTTGCTCTCAAAAAGCACACTCTGCCACAGTAGTTACTGTCACTGAACAAAACTACTTTGTGTGCCGATATGCTCCTTGTGAAAGAGCAGAATGCTGTCACTCACAGTGAAGCCAGCCGATACAGAGAGAGACACAGAATTTTAATAAACGCAAAAGGTCATGTTCAACACCAGAACAAATTAGTAGCCCAATTATTAAAGAAAGTCTCAAAAGTGCACCCATGGTATATGTCCTTGCATTAAGTACAGCTATACGGCTTTCGTGAATTCCCAAGAATTTACAGAAGCAGGACAAGAAATAGTACTCCTAAAAAATATTTGTGAACTGCATTTTAGCATGAGCAAATACGCATGTGTAGATTTGCTCATGCGAAAATCTGAGTGTTTGCAATTTCACTTTCCCTCCAACCACTTTTTTCCCAACTCTGGAAAAAGGTTTATGTCTGCCATTGTCAGGAGTAGATTTCCAACATTTCTCAGTATGGGAAAAGATTAGAGAAGAGTTGTTGAAAACCCTTAAATCATGCAAGTTGGTAGGTTTGCACAGACTCAAAAGGGCATTCTAACCCTGGAACTATTGCTTACCACTACCTTCAGCCCCAGGATGTAAATCTGCGGAAACATGGCAACATAAGGGGATTGCAAGTATTCAAACATTACTGTGGTATGAGCCCTGGCATAGTCAGAGAGGCTATATCAGAGCTCTTATATAATGAGATTGCTGCCATAATTTGTCGCCGCACTACGTGTCACCATAGGGACAAGTGGATTTTGTTACAGGACAAGTAGATTTATGAAGCAACCTGCCCCATGGACAAGTAGATATTTTATTAAATTCCACACCCCTGCACTCTCGGAAAAAAAGAATATGCAGATGGCAACTACGCTTGGAGACTTCTGGTGAGGGGGTCTGGTGTCAGAAAAGGCAATAGGTGAGGACTGTTGATGCCCAACAAAAATAAAAAGGGGTGGGGGGGGGGGGAGTGGACAGGGGCTTGCTATGCAATCCCAAAGTGCTCTGTTAGGGGGTAGTGTGGTTGAGCAGCCTTAGGCTTAACACAGAGGAGTGCAAGACATCTGCAAATACACACAATGATCAATAAATAACACACAACTCAACAAGGAGATCCACACCAATTTATAACAAGCATTGGCATAGCCAATAGGTCTCGCCTTTGGGACCTTATAAGTGTTTAACCATGCAACAGTTAATGTTGTTGCACCAAGGATATTGTGCTGCATAACTAAATACTTATAAGGTCCCAAAAGCGAGACCTATTGGCCAATGCTTGTTCATGTTGTCTTTGGTTAGGTCACTGACACTGCACAGGCACAATAGTCAAAATTCTAAATGTGCTTCTATCTAATATTCAGGGATAGTGATGTGTGTTTTCTATATTTTAATATAGCAGCAGCACACTAATATTACTGCAAATAATCTCAGTGAGCCACTGACATTTCTCAAATGTGATGTCCTGTTTCGAACTTAAGGGAATTTTATTTTATGGGTGTGGCATGGTGTTGAAAAAAAAAAGATAACATTTCTCTGCAAAATGTCTGTAAAAGACTCCCACACATCAGTCCTCTAAAAAATAAACTAAAAGAAAGTGGCATTTAAAACAACCTAAGAATCCTTCAAGGTCCTCGGGGCACGTCTGTGTGGAGAACAGAGCCCGATCTATAAGGGGGCCCCCCTAAAAGGATGGGGCCCTGGGCCAGAGCCCACTTTGCCCATGCCTTAAAACGTCTCTGCACTCAGCATGTTTACATCAGTGGTGTAACACAAACTGGTGGGGCCCTGTTTGAAAACACAAAACCTTTTACTTATGCGGACGGCTTCACATGTAGATAGATAGATAGATAGATAGATAGATAGATAGATAGATAGATAAGACAGACAGACAGTCTTAGGCCTTTACTTAGTCTAGACCCATGTGCACTGCAGTTGCATGTGCTATGGATTCGCAGGAGCATAGCGGACAACTCAAACTAGTTTAGGAATTCTTATTGGAGATTCTACGCCCAGAGCAGACAGCCATGTACATGATATTGTGTGATTTTGGTAACAAAATCAAAGCCTTATACTCCCTCAAAAGCAGTACGTCCATGTAGTTAATACACCTCTCTGACAGTCTAACACTGCTCTTGATCTTCTGACAGCTTGCCGGTAAGAGGTGATGAAAAGATGTATTTTAGCGGGAGAAGGGTTTGTGAAAAAGATCATACTCTTGTGAAAACGGAGAACATATTTGAAGATCCCAGCACGTTCGCCATCGAACTTGGTCCTCCTATTCCCCCTCAAAAAAATGAATAGAAGATAATTCTCCCACCACCTGCTTACAGGGGCTTGAAAGCGTTTTTTTTTTAGCGCCCCCTTTCAGACGAGGCGAGCCTGCACATGCAGAGTACTTCAGAACAGAGTTGTTTCCCCTGTGATGTTCTGCATCAAGTATATTAAAAGATGAGCTTGTTCTCGGATCATTTATACGGTCTTTTTGGATCCGGTAGTCTGCTCACTAATGTGAAGTTGAAAATAGTAGGAGAACGGTTAAATATTTACATTTCCAGCTTTTGGATGTTTTCTTTATATTGGATCCTTAATATGAGGGTCCTGGTTTCCTCTGTTATAAACAAAGCTCTGCTTCCGTCAAAGAAATGTGAATATGACAACAGGTAGTGCGGTCAGGTCGAGCGTGATGCCTTCTTGTGGTAGTGTTTTCATACAGAGGACCCTCCCCAGCACCTGATACACAAGGGGTTTCAGGGACTTCAAGCAGGTTCAAAGTTAATTAAGACTGAACACTTGAACTCTACTGTGGCACCAGCCCCACGCCACTCCAGGGATTCTGTCCATGTGAAGTCGTTTACAGTTTTGTAATGTTGTGTGGGATAAAAATCCGTTCACAAGATAAACAAGGCCTGGTGGCTGCCTGCACTGTCCCCGAGATGCAGCTGTAATGAATCAAACATTGGCATAGAGGGCTTCAGGAAACTCAGAGTAACTTTGGAAAGTAAACAGATTGTGGCACAGACTAGGCTGGACCTCAGTTCTGTCAAGTTATTTCGATATTAACCAGCAATTTGTGACATCCTGCAACAAACAAGTGTTCAGGAAGGGCAGGGCACGCTGAGGGGGAAGGGTCAGGTTGACGGACATCTTGGCTTGTTTTGTGGTTGATGATTTAGGGCGATGGCAAAGCCGCCCCCTTCCCACCCCCCCAGTCAGCAGTACCTTTATAGGAGGCAAAGCGCGGGGGGGATGTGTGTAGATGTCCAGCGGACAACTCAAACTAGCATTAACCGCATCTTATAGAATACTTAACAGAAAACGAATTCTTCTCACTACTTGTATAATAAATGTTGGGAGGAAATGCTGAGTCAGTCACAATTCTAAATGAGTGTTCTCGTTTATGATAATTAAACATTATGGTGTGCAATTTACACAGATCTCAGCAGCAGGCGCCCAGTTCTCTGAGCTACCTCTCGCCTCTCCTTTCGTGTAGGGCTTTCCTATCAGTGCGGCCCAATTCTGTCTATTTCGACCGATACGATTTTTTTCTGTCTTGAGCTTATATCTGCCGAGACCCCTAAAGCCCCGGTACTGAGCTCTCAGCTGTTGTCAAGGATCGCGCTGGGGGCGGGAGGGAGAGAGAGAGAGAGAGAAAGGGAAAGAATGAGAAAGAGAGAGAGGGGGAGAGAGAGAGCGGGAGAGAGAGAGCGAGAGAGAGAAAGAGATAGCGGGAGAGAAAGAGAGAGCGGGAGAGAGAAAGAGATAGCGGGAGAGAAAGAGAGAGCGGGAGAGAAAGAGAGAGAGAGAAAGCGAGAGGAGAGAGAGAGAGAGCGAGAGAGAGAGAGAGAGCGAGAGAGAGAGCGAGAGCGAGAGAGAGAGAGAGAGCCCGGGAGTGCTGTGTGCATGCGCGCGCAGTCTGATCATTTTCAAGCACACACTCGTGCTTGTGGCGCGCCCCTGCTCGCTCCCGCAAGGTGGATGCCGCCACAAGCACGAGTGTGTGCTTGAAAATGACCAGAGCGACGGCTAAAGGTCCTCCTATGCATGCGCGCTGCGTAGGCGAGACCTAAAAATAGCAAGTATCTTTATATATGTTTAGGCATCAGAGAAACATCGTTCAGATAAGTACATTTTTAAATATTAATTCTTTTCAGTTAAAAAAGGGGACACTGCAATTTTTTAGTGCTGCAATGCTATCCTATGGAAGGAAGAAAAAGTTCTGCAAACAGGTACAGTACAGCAACTTACGGGACCATAGTCCAGGAGTTAAGGTGAGTGGTGGGCAAAGTTCAAGGAAGCACCAGCAGTACACCACCAGCGGCACAGGGGCGGCCGGGTGCAAGGTGCAAAACAGCGTTGAGAACCCAATAGGTTTCTATGGAGATCGGTTACTGCCAAAAGAGACAGTAGGCTCTGACTGGAAAACCAGTCGGGTTGAACTAACAGGGGGGTTCAAGTCTTGCGATGCTCAAGGACGTAGGGATGCCTGGGGTCCTCTTCTTCATGACCCGAAGGCGTTGGATGCAGAGGTGACTTTAGGCGTAGGTTTTCTTACCGATAGCAGTTATGGTCGCGGGCGTCTGCGTGCAGAGGCTGCAGGTGACGTTGGAGGGTCCATGAGGGATGAAACCACGATGGACTCTGACTCGGGCTCTGGAGGGTTGGGGGACCTTGATGGCACCGTTGGCCCCACTTCGACTCAGGGCTTGGGGCGATGTGTGCAGTGGTGGCTTCAGGTGTCGGGTTTTGGGGGTTCCAGAGGCCTCAGAGTCCTTCCTTTTGGAGTTCCACTGTCCCATGCAAGGTTCTTTATCAAAGGCAGGCAGTCCTCCCAAGTTTCTGGAGTCAACAGCTGCAGGACGAGTCGACTTTGGTGCAGTTTTCAAAAAGGGATGCAGACAGGCTGACGGGGCTGGTACCAGGTCAGCTGCTGCTTTTCTCCTCTCTGCTTTGCAGCTCTTTGGTGTCCTCTCTCTTCTTAAGTTGTCAGGATCGGCTTCCCTGGTGCCAGGGACTCCTCTAAATACTGAATTTAGGGGCGTTGATCCCACGAGGCATGCGGAAGGCCGAAACATGTAGATATAAGAAACACAAGTAGTAGGGGCACGGATAATAACAATGAGGGAATACCCCGCCCATACAATGTTTAATCCTGCCAGGAAAAGTTCATAATAAAATGCAGCGGACTATCTCCTAGGTAGTTTTAGAATTTATTTCTGTGCTTAGAGGATCCTTTACCCAGATGGGACAGAGGGATTTACTCTAGTTCCTCAACATTTGACAATAACATTCTGTATGTTGGTCTGCGTCAGAATGCTGACGTGCGCCCTATGATGAAGCATGACCATATTTAGTGTGCTTAGAGGATCCTTTACCCAGATGGGACAGAGGGATTTACTCTAGTTCCTCAACATTTGACAATAACATTCTGTATGTTGGTCTGCGTCAGAATGCTGACGTGCGCCCTATGATGAAGCATGACCATATTTAGTGTGTGAGGGCAGTATTTAAATACGAAAGGATTTTTCCAGTGTAGAATATTGAGCAGCTCCCAATAAGGCAATAGATCGTTTTTGAATACCCCTTCATTTATTTTGTGTGAATAAGTGTTAGCAGTAGGGAGGACAAAGGGAACGGTGGTACCTCTCTCCCTCCTGTGTTTTGTGTGTGTTGAAGACAATTAGCATTGCCAGTGCTTACTCTTGTAGGAGGCAAATATGTAGCAAGTGGTAACTGACAAAGCCTCACAACCCTTACATTATCGACATTCAGTGATAAGTGGTCTTACGATTTATATTTTTACCATGGTAGTAGTCACTTATCCTCTGTATTGAGGCCTAAAGAAAAGTCTGCAGTAGCATTCATGGAAGATGGGGAAAGCGGAGAGTGTACCACACTACACATCCACAGTGTGAGAATGAGGATGCAGGATATTTTTTCAGATCAGCCCATATCTGAGAAAAAATATGGCTTTAAACTTCGCTTATTTAACACAAAAAAACAGGAATACTAAATCAAAACAATGCCTTGTGGTATTGTAAAATACGTTTAAAAAATGAAAAACAAAATATTTCCACTTTAAACTGCTTTGAGGTAGAAGCAAGAATCTCTATGAACCATGGCAGTCCAGTTATAAAGTCTCTACTAAAGAAATATAAGTGCTCCCCCTGGACTTCAGGAATTTGCATACAAAGTTTGAACCCAAACCACTCTTGAGAAGAACTGGCTTCATACATTCAGCTACCTTGTGAAACACACATATGAGACAGTGCACATGCAATAAGAGGGTTGGGAGCATGGGGAGGTATGATATGTTATATTAGTTATGGATTTTAGTAGGGACTAAATGTAAATATCAGAAACCGTGTTACACAAAGTGCATTAATGCATGACCAATACAAAGGATTTCTCCCCCATTTACAGATACGTTTGATCATAGATCAGGGTACCTGTTTCCTAGAAAGGAATGTACAAACACAATGTTACGTTTGGTTGTAGTATTGGGTTTCAGTTAGCTTTAGCTGGATTTCCAGAGGCAAACATGATAATAACAATCCTTGACATTCCGTAATGGCTTTCAGAAAAACAAGGTGTTGCTATGTGCCCCAGAAAAGTGGGATTCTCAAAGTTAGAAACTCCAAACGTCCCTACTCCATCAGAAGCCACACTTGCTAGGGTTGTCATTTCAGCCTTCCTGTATCAAGTCACCTTTCGAGATGTGGTAATGTCCAGATTGCTGATCATTCATCCATTTTCAACAAGTAGAGCTCTTTCTGGTCACCATGCTTACTCTGTGAAGGAGAGTACAAGCCTGGTAGAAAGGTAACCCTGCTTTCCCTATTCAGACAAAAATACCGTCCTCCTTAGCCGTGATGTAAAAATATTTGGAGTTTCCTGTACACCAAACTGATGTTTCCTTCAGGTGCAGGACGTCACTAAAACATGGGCTCGTGACATTTTGCAATATCTTTCACTAAACTCTTTGTCTATAGTCATTAGAGATGGGATGACAGCTACATCTTTATTCATACATGCATATCATCCCATACCTGTTGAGACAATATAGTGGTTGCTATGTTAATCGGAGAAGGACAGTTCCTCATTTGACAGAGGGAATAAACCTCAAGAAGAAGGGCTACAGAATTCTTAAGAAGTGGCAAAATCCCAAGGGAAGCCCTCTCAGTGCAGACCATTAACTATATACTGAATAAGTTTAGTATAGCAGATTCATCTATCCTTGCTATGGATTCATCGACAATGTGGTAAACACTGGAGTTATTCCCTTCGAGACACCCCTGCCGTGCTCTTACTTTGTGGTGAAAGCGGCTGCCCATCGCAAGATAAGTACGCAACTAGCAATTTGTACCAAAGGACCTCTCGCTGATGGACTTTCCTTCCCAAAGGATTATGGACACCCTCTCTGTAGAGTGCTCTAGCAGCACAACCTTCAGGTCAGGACTCTTGAACAAGTGCGCACAAGACTACCAACAAGAAACAACTAGCCTGAGGAAGTCAGACACTTTGTGGTATAGTTACGGTTGTTAGGTAACTATGTCATAGCTTATTGTTCTTCTTAAAATGTGACCATGTCATGCTTATGTCAGTAATAGAATGGGGACTATGTCATGTCGATTTTCAAATTTGAATGCTCGACAGTGGAGCGGTTGGATCTGGTGACGGCTGAATGTGCTCTTTCCTCCTCACCAGTGGGCCTCGATATTGGCACAAATAAGCCTTACTTATTTTAATTTCGCGACTCAATCACTTCATTTCACTTATTTCCAAATCAATATTCTAGAGCATATCCGGCAGATGTTCTCTCGCACAACATCAATCCGCATACCTCACCCCGAAACCACAGTACAAGAAGAATACAGCAAACAATACCTGTGGCTAATAATGTGGAGGTGGGATCAAAAGTGATACAGGCCACTGGTGCTGTGTGTATCGCCTTCCAGGTCCGCGTGCATGTGCCTTCACGCCATTCCCACTGTTTCAACAGCAGAGCACGACTGGCAGTTATCAGAATCTGAAACAAGAGAGACTCAATTATACACTATGGTGCATTTAACCCTGTTTACAGTAGGGTCAGAATGCAAGGCTCCTCAAATGTTTTTTTTAAATTACTAACAACTTGCAGCAAAACGCCTGCAGACAGCACATCTTAGAAGTGTTTTTTCTGTCCCATCCTTGTCAGTGATCTCTGCAAGGATTAATACAGATCCTAAGTTCCATTCTGAAGAAGACGGATGGGGTGGGAAAATATTTTTTGAAGGGTCTGTGTAACCAGTTCAGTTGCTTCATGCCAGATTGCTTTTTAATACTATTTTAAAGTTCGTTTTTTTTGCAGTAGGGTAGAGACCATGCTTATGTGTCAGGTTTTTTGTGTAAGTAAACTGTTTCAGGGAGCTTTGTACTGTTCGTGTTTCAGTTTCTTCTATTTGTTTTTTAGGGTGCAAGTTGAAAGGATTAGCTGCCGATTTTGAATGAACCACAAGATTTAATACTGAGAAGAAAGTTAATGAGGCAGACCAGCAGGAAAAATATTTAATGAAAACATATTATTTAGGATGTTTTTCGTAAAAGCCACATTTAACTTGGATACCATTTAACATCCTTTATATCTGGAATGGTCTTAAATTTAGCAAAATATTTGGAAATTAAGCATGTGTAAACATATCCATAAAAGTGTGCTCCGAGTACCCGAGGCTTAAATTTGATCAACTTTCACCAACAGCCTCCAAAATACGTGCCAATCTTCGCCATTCCTTGGTAAAATTGGCAAAGGAAACAAGAAAGGCAACAGAAGATGGTTTAGGCTATGCCACGACAATTTAAGTATCTGTTTGGCTGTTTGAGAGCGTTGGGACAGGCAGATTAATTTTTCCTGAGCACCCTGTATTACTTGCTTTAATTTATTTTTTACAGAATCAGAAGCCAGTCAAAAATGACCAGACCTTTGCACGAACATATTTTCCCCGTTCACAATGATTCCATGACTGATGGTGCGGGTGAGTGTGGGTTGAAAGATCTCGGATTTGGATTATAAAACATCAACAGATAACAAGTTCATAAGTTGTAGGTGTTTAGAATTGCTAACAGGACTATGATGAGGCACAGTCTAGACCATGGGTACTCACAAACTTTCTCTTAGGGGCCAAATTTACAGTGTGGTTTGTGGCCGAGGGCCGCACTGGTGGGGGCGGGGTCAGTGAGAGAGGGGGGCGGGGCTAGAGAAAAAAAAAACTGTGACCATGATGTTGAACACAGGCCCCTGCAGCGGACGCCTTCGTCCACTGAGCCACCAGACCCGGCATACACACATCTCTCTCTCTCTCACACTCTCTCTCACTCTTTCACACTCTCTCTCCCTCCCTCTGTCTCTCTCCCTCCCTCTGTCTCTCTCCCTCCCTCTGTCTCTCTCCCTCCCTCTGTCTGTCTCTCCCTCCCTCTGTTTGTCTCCCTCTCCCTCACTCTGTCTCCCTCACTCTGTCTCCCTCACTCTGTCTCCCTCACTCTGTCGCCCCCCTCCGTCTCTCTCCCTCTCTCTCTCTGTCTGTCCCTCCCTCTCTCTCCCTCCCTGTCTGTCTCCCTCCCTGTCTCCCTCCCTCTCCGTCTCCCTCCCTCCCTCCCTGTCTCCCTCCCTCTCCGTCTCCCTCCCTCCCTCCCTGTCTCCCTCCCTCTCCGTCTCCCTCCCTCCCTCTCCGTCTCCCTGTCTCCCTCTCTCTCCCTCCCTCCCTCTCCCTCCCTCTCCCTCCCTCCCTCTCCCTCCCTCTCCCTCCCTCTCCCTCTGTCTCCCTCCCTCTGTCTCCCTCTGTCTCCCTCCCACTGTCTGTCTCCCTCCCTCCCTCCCTCTCCCTCCCTCTGTCTCCCTCTCCCTCCCTCCCTCCCTCCCTCTCTGTCTCCCTCCCTCTCTGTCTCCCTCTCTCTGTCTCCCTCCCTCTGTCTCCCTCCCTCTCTGTCTCCCTCCCTCTCTCTGTCTCCCTCCCTCTGTCTCCCTCCCTCTGTCTCCCTCCCACTGTCTCCCTCCCACTGTCTGTCTCCCTCCCTCCCTCCCTCTCCCCTCCCTCTGTCTCCCTCTCCCTCCCTCCCTCCCTCCCTCTCTGTCTCCCTCCCTCTCTGTCTCCCTCTCTCTGTCTCCCTCCCTCTGTCTCCCTCCCTCTCTGTCTCCCTCTCCCTCCCTCTCCCTCCCTCTCCCTGTCTCACTCCCTCTCTCTCTGTCTCCCTCCCTCTCACTCTGTCTCCCTCCCTCTCACTCTGTCTCACCCACTCTCTCACCCACTCTGTCTCACCCACTGTCTCACCCACTGTCTCACCCACTCTGTCTCACCCACTCTCTGTCTCCCTCTCTCTCTCCCCCTCTCTCTCTGTCTCCCTCTCTCTCTGTCTCCCTCTCTCTCTCCCCCTCTCACTCTGTCTCACCCACTCTCTCACCCACTCTGTCTCACCCACTGTCTCACCCACTGTCTCACCCACTCTGTCTCACCCACTCTCTGTCTCCCTCTCTCTCTCCCCCTCTCTCTCTGTCTCCCTCTCTCTCTGTCTCCCTCTCTCTCTCTCTCTCTCTCTGTCTCCCTCCCTCCCTCTCTCACTCTGTCACCCTCCCTCACTCTGTCACCCTCACTCTCTCTCACTCTCTCTCACTCCCTCTGTCTGTCGCCCCCTCCCTCTGTCTGTCTCCCTCTGTCTGTCTCCCTCTCTCTCTCTCTCTCTGTCTGTCTCTCTGTCTCCCTCCCTCTCCGTCTCCCTCCCTCTCCGTCTCCCTCCCTCTCCGTCTCCCCCTCTCTCCGTCTCCCTCCCTCTCCGTCTCCCTCCCTCTCCGTCTCCCTCCCTCTCCGTCTCCCTCTCTCTCTCTCCCTCTCCCTCTCTCCCTCTCCCTCGCTCTGTCTCCCTCCCTCTCTCTGTCTCCCTCCCTCTCTCTGTCTCCCTCCCTCTCTCTGTCTCCCTCGCTCTCTCTCTCCCTCTCTCTGTCTCCCTCCCTCTGTCTCCCTCCCTCTCTGTCTCCCTCTGTCTGTCTCCCTCTGTCTGTCGCCCTCCTCCCTCTGTCTCCCTCCCTCTGTCTCCCTCCCTCCGTCTCCCTCTCTCCGTCTCCCTCTCTCCGTCTCCCTCTCTCCGTCTCCCTCTCTCCGTCTCCCTCTCTCTCCGTCTCCCTCCCCGTCTCCCTCCCTCCCTGTCTCCCTCCCTCCCTGTCTCCCTCCCTCTCTGACTCCCTCCCTCTCTGTCTCGGTCTCCCTCCCTCTGTCTGTCTGTCTCCCTTCCTCTGTCTCCGTCGCTCTATCTCCCTTTGTCTGTCTCTCCCTCTGTGTCCCCCTGACTCCCTCCCTTTCCCTCTGGCCTCTCTGTCTCCCTCTCTCTGTCTCCCTCTCTCTGTGTCTCCCTCCTTCTCCCTCCCTTCTCTCTCCCTCCTTCTCCCTCCCTTCTCTCTCCCTACTTCTCCCTCCCTTCTCTCTCCCTACTTCTCCCTCCCTTCTCTCTCCCTCCTTCTCCCTCCCTTCTCTCTCCCTCCTTCTCTCTCCCTCCTTCTCCGTCTCCCTATCTCTGTCTAGGCGAGGTGTAATAATTCTATTAGAAATATCTCGAAAAGCAAGAGCTCTTTGCTGCACACATCGAACCACCTTCCCCAGCCTTTCCAAAATCTGCAGCACGTTATTAATGACACCCTAATGTAGAGGGTGCACGAGAGCTGGCTGGACCGCCGCGGCAGAGATCAGGTGTAATCCGGAGGGCAGAGATTCCAAGTAAGGCTGGGCCTACTCAGACTTTCATCCCTTCAGTGTCGATAAAACAAATGCTACTCGGGGGAGCACGAGCTGCGCAGAGTGATCTCCGAGTTCACGCTCGGTTCAATCAGTCACGGGGTTTGTCTTTGAGTCCTGGTCACTGTAATTGTGCAACAATTCCCGGATTACAAGAGAGCCGAGAAAGAAGCAAAGTGGGAGGACTGCTCCCCGCAACCGCAGGGGTGGCCCCTGAGTCACAGAGCCAAAGGGGCTCCTGGTCAGATGCTTCCCAAGGCCCGGCTCCAGCCATGCGCTGGGTGTAAAGTGAAGCTTTGGACACTGTTATTAAAAGTAGGTTGTGAAGGACAGCCCTGCCACAGCCAGGGGCAAGCAAGCTTATGTATGTGACCACCATAAACCTGCGTGCCAGGCCAAAGCCCTGCAGGAAATATATGTGCCACATACAGGCGCGCAACGCCCATTGAGTTCAAAGGGCTTGGCCCCCCCCTTCCCCCCTCCTCCTGTGTGTCAGCCGGGCTGAGACAGCTTCCCGGGCGCACACACAGCCGCACCCGAGTACTTCACAGCCTCAGGTCTTTAAAAGACCATTTACTTGTTAATGAGGCTTTGTTGTATTTCACCTCTTCTTAGCGCCCCTGCATCTCCACTCTGACTATCCCTGGAATCGCCCGGCCCCCATAGAGCAGAGTCTCTTGGAGTCCCACTGCTGCAACCGGCGGTGTTTGCTGACACACTTTAAATTTTTTTTTTTAAAAAGCAGGTACGATATCTGCAAGGTCCGCGGGCCGCCAAGGAAGGCTTGCCGGGCCGCTGGCGGCCCGCGGGCCGTACTATGAGTACCTGTGGTCTAGACCAATGCTGCCGATCCCACGCACAGTCTGCGTTACACTGTTACACTCCAGACTGAGGGCCTGATTTAGATATTTGCGGACGGGTTACTCCGTCACAATGGTGACTAATATAAATCCTATTATATCCTATGGGATTTATATTTCGGTGGACGGGATAGCTGTCACAGTTGTGACGAGTAACCCGTCCGCCAGGATCTAAATCAGGCCCTTAGTCTCCATACTTGACTGTTTCCTTTCTGATTCACCTCTCTCTAGCTACTTTAACAGCTAGGGCTAGATGACTCAGTCAGTGAGCACACTACCTGTTCTGGTCCCACTCATAGGCAAGGGGGTGATCCAATACCGATGGACGAATCATGCTCACTCATTCTGCCCTTTACAGGGGATAAGCTTTCCTCAGGCATACCTCATTCCAAACAGCCTCTCCTCAGTCTGTTCATGGGCAATTTCTCACAGTCAGTTCATATGGCTTGTAGAGATTAGCCATGACAGATTCTACTCCTGTGTTTTATTAGAACCTGTCAATTTTCTATGAGAGTTGCACGAGTAAGGTAATATGGATCATGGTCATTAAAGTGCATTGTTTAGTCACATTCAATGATCATGAACTAGTAAGATATTGAGATACAGCAAAATGTGAAGATAGCCAACTGTTAGGTATCCATCACTGTGGCATACTAACCGGGGCCTGCAACCATTTCTAACTTGGAGATAGAGAAGGGTTACTAAAAGAAATGTAAGGACGTTTGATAAGGACGGTCTATCTGCTCGGATACCGGAAGGTTTCTCAAATCAACAACAGAATTTTAGGCAGGATGCAGCCTATTTCTTTTTATCTAGGAAGCGATTGTCTACCTCCCATTTGTAGCTCACTTTTAACATGATTCTATGTTTTGTTTGTTTTTTTTGTTTATGATACTTGCTTCGGGAGGAAGATCAGGACAGGAGATCTTGGGAAATCAGCTACTTCTCAAATGTAACATTGATTACACAGTCCACACTCCACCTTCCTCACCTACATTCTTGTGACTGTTCACGAATTATCCTGAAAGTAATACATCAGTTTTTTAAGTTTAATTCATAGGTGGAGTGTTGCACTGTTGAGATAAGCAGGAGTCTTCAGAATGCATGCAGGCTGGTCTTTTGAGTAAATATTTAAATTTGATTATTTCAATGTGTTTACATTAGTGTTGGCAAGGCCTCAAACTTGGATGTTAACTTTATAAACATTTGAATGTTCGCTTATTGCGGAGTAGAAGATCCATTGAGATGGGTTGACAGTCAACATGATTTTTATTTTATGATTTACTCCCTCTAGACTGATCAAATGTTCAATATCGGTTACCTATGGAAATAAACAGTAAGCAATGAACAGTGAATCATCTTTTAAATTATACAATTTGACTATATTAGCCCACAATTTGATGGAAAATAGATAATTAAAACTGAAAGTAAAAAAATAAATAGCAAAAGGACTATTGATGTCTACATGCAGCTTTTTCCTTTTCAGATCAAACTACATCACTCACCAGGGAACATAAAAGGGGCCAGGAGAAGGCATAAAGGTGAGAAACTATCTGGTCTAACGGTCATGTTAAGCTTACAGGACTTAGGCCTGTTAGATGATTCAACCTTATGGTTTTTAAGCAACCAATAGTCCTGCTGCTACTTTCAAACATGAATGGGACTTTTTCAACTTTACGTTTCTCAAAACATTAAGCTTCCCCTGCAAATTGTAGTTCTAAATCTGCCAAACTTGGCGAATCCAACTTCATGCAAATTGAAAGAAATTGAAAGGAACTGGAGATTCAACCGGGGACTTCCAATCTCACTGAGATGTATTGAGTGGGCCCTACCCTACTTCTGGAAGAGATCAATTCTAACCCTTAGTTCTAGCTCCAGGCAGCTAGCTACCTTTGGGAGCTGCTCCATGGAGCCACATCTGGTTAGGATTAAGAAGCAGCTACTTCTAGATTTTGGGGTGCAGAAACTGCTCCCTTCAACAGCTCCTTGAGTTTGGGAACTGCACCTTGGAAAATGGGAATATTCAAGCCAGTAGTGAAGATTCCAACCTTAAGAGATGATGACAAAAGTAATTTTGTCCCATGTCTTATTCTTGAACATGGAAAACTGATTGGGAAATGTATTTTCACGCTGGTACTGAAATGTGCAGAAGATAATGGTCTCCTGGATATTTTTCAGACAAGCTTGCGCACTAGTAGAAGCACAGAAGGTTGGTGGATGATGGTGGCACTGGAATGCACACCTTATAACACTATCCATAACTTTCTACACAACCGACTACAACATCCCAGTACTAGGCTGGCAGAGCAGACTACTCATGCAACGTTCCGAGCAGGTTAAACTAATTTCTAGTGAAAAAAAATAAACAGTCATTGGCATTTCCCTCCATTTAGCATCTAGCCCAGTGAGATTAGCTGTGTTGTCCATTGGGGCCTACATTGTTCAAGGTCTTAATTATCATCTACATGCAGCGCCTCGCAAAGCTTCGCCATCATGCAGAGGTCCGTTGCAACTTTCTCAGGCACAACATGGGACAGATAGTAGTGTCTCCTTCATCCACGGATGCCTCTCCAACAATTACCTTAAGGTCAATTTCCTAAAGTTCAGTCCTACAAAGACTGAGATTGTTCAGCCTATAAAGATACCTCAATTCTGGAATTCCACTCTCTAGTCTTAGGCTATGGGGTCCACTACCCACAACTTCCAGGCGGTTTGTAATTTGGGCATCTATGCTGCATTGTTACAGAGAAAAAACTAGGTGTTGACCTTCATTGCTGACCTTCAATTAAACACTCTTTCATGTATCAATGGTCAATGATTTAGTGCAATTTCAGCTGGACTACAGCACAATTCCTTTTATCTAGAGCACCCCCCCAGAGTTCTCTTAAACAGTCAACAATTAATACAGAAATTAATAGTGTCATTGCTCATCGGACTTTCTCGGCGTGACCAAGCAAACCAAATTCTGAGCTCTCTGCATATATTCAAAGCAAACTTTTTGTAGGCTAACACTATCGCCCATATTGCTATCTACCAGAAGGCTCCCAAGCCTTACAACGGCCGAACGTAGATGTCAAAGGCCGGAATGAATCCTTTGCTTGGCCCAACAATCCCAAATCTAGAACACTTATTGAGGATGGTAGTGTCTTCTATGTAGTAGTGGCCAAAATTTGAACTGTCTCCCTTGCTCTGTGCACCAAAGCCTGCCTGCACAGATTTTGAAATTTCCTAAAAACATGGTTGTTTGTTAAATAGGTTCATTCTGGTTTGGTTTCCTTGCTCTCTTTTGTACATTTTTAGCCTGAATATAGTTTTAGGTACTGTGTTACTCTGACAGCACTAAGAAGATATGGGTACAAACACTTAAGAAATAATAAATAACATAACAAACATATCACTCCAGTCGCTCCAATCAGAAAACTACATTTAGAGACAGTGGGCTATAACATACCTCATCATCAGGGCTAACAGCAAATGACGAAATGTCTTCCTGGTCATCCTATGAAAGATAGGAAATAACAAACATTAAATAAGACAGAGCAAATTCAGAAGCTACCCAGTCTTAAACAAAATCAGGAAACTTAACATATCAATTTCCAGCAACAAACCAAACTAACCGTGTTACCATGTGGAAGAACATGGTCAGCGCAAATTCAAAGTGTTGGACCATAATGAATCATGACATATTATGTTATAGTTATTGTAAGTAAAAAAATTTAAATATACGACTGTACTTTTTCAGAGTGCAACACCAGACTCAAAGTTCCATTACAGAACAAATCAACAATAAAATAAGGATTATGAAAAAGAAACATGATGAAACCACATACAAGTAAAATCGGATGAGCATACACTTACGAAAAAGAGCAGTGTAGAACCTAAGGAGGATCAGGATCCAACAGTCTAGATTTGACATCTGCCTTGAACAAAGCTTGCGAGTTACAAAATATGAAGAAAGGGAGGTGTGGTCAGGTATCACCAATGGACTAAACCGTGCAGCCTTTAATAATCACAGGATGACAAGTGAGTATGAGCTTTAAAGCAGAAGGTAGGAAACTGGAAACTTGACAGCAGCAATAGTTGTGCAGAGTGGAACTCTTCTAGATTCATATGCTTTGCTTTTTTTTTGCCATCTAGTGGTTGGGTCTGAAAATCCTGGCAAACGTTTATTTCTTTTTGGGGGTTGACCATGGGCAGGGTATCTGAAGTAGAGCATAAACCCACAATGACTCAGTGTGTCAACTCCATCTTGGGATTCTTTTTTTCCACTGCTCTTATAGTGGGGTAGCATGGTTTTGTCTGTTTCATCTCTTGATTTTTCTTCACTTGTGTTCTAGTATGTGGAGTTGTTTTTCATTCTTTTGATGTTGTCATTAACCCATTTGGTGTGTTTTTTGTGGTCGATCTTGGATGTGTTTTTTGCTGGCATCTGTTTGTTCAGTATAGTGGAGATCCAGTTGTAGAAGGTCTGTTTGTCTTTCGGCTGCATGTTAATTGGGGCTCTTTCAAGATGGTATTGAGTTGGTGTATGTCTAGTTTATTCCATTGTCTATAAGAGAAATTGTTGTTGTTGGTTTTTGGTGTCTTTGAAGTGTGGGATAGGTTACTGGGCAGAGATGGTGTAGCATGCTACTTTTCTACCCGTTATTGTGGGATGCTGCCTCTATTGTATCCTAAATGTCACTGTCCGAGTCCTGTGCGTCATCTTTGAGTATGTAATGTGTGTACTCTAGGTGTATTTGAGTGGCCTCTCTATTTTGTCTACCTCTGCATCTGTCCTTCCTGGGTCTTTTTGTCACATTTTATTTGGGATCTTGTATGAGGCTATTAAAGCATCAAATTCTTGCTTTTTAAATTTTTTTTTTAAAGATATTTGTCATTTTAGCTTTGAGTTTGCGTTTCTAGCTTTCACCATCAACCGTTTTATGGGTCTTGTACATCTTAGGCTATGGTGTTTAGGACTGTTTGTCCATCAACTTCCTTTGGTCTCGGTCATCTGTGCATGCCAATCCAGATGGTTTCATCTTTTTTTGCCACATAATCATCTTTGTGTTTCAACTTCAGTGTCAAGTCCTATGGGCTTTCGGCCATTGGTGTTTTTAACGTCAAAGGCTTTGTTTTTATTTTACTGAAGCCTGTGTTCGGCTCCAAAGGCTATTCTTTCTGACGCATTGTTGTTTAAGCTTTATTGGCATCAAAATAATGTCTTTCGGCGCCACATCAATTATCGTGATGTCTATGCAAGTTGTTTCCTGGACATCAGAATACTCACTGTGTTCCCTCAATGCCTCCTCAGTTCCCTTTCGGGTGTAAGATACCTTCTGCTCAGATAAACTGAATTTTGCAAAGATCTGTCCTGTTTGGTGAGCCATGGAACACCCTGGCCCACCTTTCCTCCTCTTGGATTTTCAGTCTTTGGTATGAAATGGCAACAGGCCTTGCAGATTTCAGATATATGGTCCTTCAAAAGACAGAGATTGCATTATTTGGGACCATGTGCCTGTGAAAATGTTTGGTGCCACTTTAGGCAGAAATTGAAGGGAGAATTTTCCATGACTCTTACTTACAGAGAAGGCTCCAAGTGAAACGGTTCCACCAGAAGATAAACATTTTCTGACACCCAATAGTCAACATTTGCCAGAGAAATACCTACTCTCCTTCGCAGATTAGTACTGTCTTGGCTGCCGGTGTTCATCTCCAAGATGTTTGTTCATTGGGTTTCAACCTGGATTATTCTGCAATCTTTCTCGCTTCTGAACCCAAGAGTGGAAAAAAGGAATCTAAAGCTAGAGGTGACACATTTGGACACTATGGGCTAATGGTTGAAGTTCAAGACTCCGTCTATGGAAGCGAGCAAGAAGAAAAAACTTTTAACAAAGTAATGATTTTCAGACCGAGCCAATGAATGGCAGAATAATGCAAAGCATGTGAATCTACAGGAAGTTCATGCTGAGTAACCCAAAATATTTTGGACTATTGTTTGCATTTTCTTTCCCACAGATTCTAAACAGATTTGAAAGGGGGAGTAAAAGAGAACAAAGGGGACTACTTTTCTGCACGCAGCATGGTGCTATCAATTTATCACAGAATGCCATTCCGACAGTCAGAAGCATTTGTTTTGTGCCAATATCACTTTCTTAAGTCTAAGCAGCATAAACAGTAATGAGTAAGAAGATTAAAAAGAAGATCTTCCAAACCGAACATAAATCAAAAACACAAAGGGAAGGGAGAAGCTAATTTTAGAGTTGTAGCAATATTGGCTCCATTTCGAAAAAAGTGTACTTCTAATCTTAAATTGTTACAGCTCCACAAATGTTTACAGGGGTACACAAATATCCTACTATAATGCCAAAATATAAGATATGACTTCAACATTCATGTCTATTAAGTATTATTATGCCAATTAAACATCCATTATTTAGTAAGATGTGGTTGTGTCATGTGCAAAGTACAAAATAGTACAAGCAGATTCAACAATATATATGTGTTGCATCATTTAGATACATAGCAACCCGTATGGAATTCTGAGCTAAGGCTAGCTATATCTAAAAGAACCTAGGATTTCAAATTCTGGCTACCAGATTTTGCTTGAACCTCAATTTAAAACACTGGCATCTTGCACAAGGCTTAATGGAACGAAGACTCAAACTACCTCAAAGGTGGTGTCAACTACACACCTGCCTGTAATGCCTCAATGGTCACCTCACACTTAATCCAGCAACATTCCTTCAAATGTTTAAGACATGGTGCTCGATCACGGGCAGTAACATACCTCTGTATGTTATCTATTTTCATCTTTACAGTAGTTAAGCTTTGCGTGACGCTATTGGTCACTCATTTATTCCACTTTGGAATGTGTATTGTGTTGTTTTGAAAATAGATTCTGAACAGCTGATTCTCTGGGCCCTTTGTACTGGCGGTGTAGTCTTCTCTTCACTAAATATACCTAAAAACCACATTTTGGACCGTGTTCCTGCTTCATACTTCAGTTTTGGCGACGAGCGTGCTTTCCGGCACAGTCAAAACCTTTTTCACACACTTATCATGCTCCATGACAGAGTCAGCATAAATCAGAATGTCATCTTGGGTAATGCCTACATTCAAAACATTGTCAAACATTCTTGTCATTACTTTATGGAATACTGATGCCGCTGAGGCCAGCCCAAAGGGCATGCGGCAGAATTGAAACACACCATCAAGTGTGACAAAGGCAGTAAGGTGACGCTCATCTAACACAACCTGATGATATGCTGCTCAGAGATCCAGTTTTGAAAACAACTTGGCCTGTCCTACAGTGTTGATTAAATCTTCAATCCGCGGAAGAGGAAAATTCTCCACCCAAATGGAATCATTGAGTGACCTGAGATCAAAGCAAAGATGCAATTCTTCAGATTTTTTCTTTGCAAAAACCACTGGAGAAAGCCATAGACTGGCATCCACTCGCTCAATGATTCCATCATCTTGCATTTTTTTAAGGATTAAAGATAACTCATTCCTAGCACTGTACGGAACATTGAGTAATTTGTGCTTAATGGGAACAATATTTTCTTTAACCTTGATAGTGTGCACAAAATTTCTAATCTTACCAACTTTGTCATCAAAAACATTCCTGAAAGATTCTTTCCAAGACTTCTGATCTGCAATGGGATTGACAATAGTAACTGGTTGCTTATGACCAGGTCTAATCATAAGATTCAAGTTGGCTTGATGCCACCAACCCAGTACATTAATACCTTTTTGAGCCACATACACTTTCCCTTCAATAGTGTTAGTTTCAAAACTGATATTTGCCCAGAAATAACCATCCAAGTCTATCCTACTGCCGTTGAATGAAGTGGTAATTACATCAGGGGGTACCAATTCTTTGCCACTCCAGTGTTCATTATACTTATCATAAGAGAGGATTGTGATTTTAGCACCAGAATCCAATAATAATGGAATACCAATCCCATTAATAAAGGAACGTGAGGATCATTATATTTATCAGTGTGAACACTATCAACTTCTATGCATTCTACAGATAATACCAATTCATCAACACTTTTGTCAATGCTTTGAACATCTTCCAGGAGTTGTTCTTGTACACTTCTTACACCAATGCGTCTACCTCCCCTACACACCTTACCAAAATGGCCTACTTTCTTACATCCCCAACACTCTTGCGCAACAGCAAGACAATTTGTGAAATTTGATAGATGTGACGAAGATCCGCATCTGAAACACATTTGTTTGCTTGGACCCCTAGTGAACCCCTTCCCCTGTTAAAATTACTTGAAACATTTTGCCCTGTAGCTTGTTTGCCATGGACGACATTTTGCTCATTAGTGTTAACTTTAGCAACAGATGTTTGTGTGTCAAGACTCCCTAATTGTTTGGAGTCTTCCAGAGAAGTTTCTATACTTTTAGCAATATCCAATGTCTCGTCAAGTGAAGGATTCTTACAAGCTAGAAGTCTTTGTTGAATTTCCTTGGAATAACATCTTGCCACAATCTGATCCCGTATTAAGTGAGAAGTGAAACCTTCAAAATCACAATATGCTGCAAGTTCTTTTAACGCTGAAACAAAAGAATCCATAGATTCATTGGGAGGTTGTACATGAGTTGGTGTGACAATCAGAGAGGACAAATGCGTTTTTGGGGTCAATGAAATAGAATATCTAGGGCATGTGTTGACATCTGAGGGTGTAAAACCCAAACCCAGTATTGTTGAAGGCATTGTGAATGCACCACATCCCACAGATAGAAAACAGCTTAGATCATTTTTAGGACTCTGTGAGTTTTATTCCAAATTCATACCAAATTATGCTGAAATGACTACATGCTTCAAGAATCGACTTTAAAAAAATCTGATTTTGATTGGTCCAGTGCGTGTCAACACAGCTTTGAATGTATTAAACAGAGTATCTAGTCAGCGCCTGCTTTGCAACCTTATGTGGAAGGTCGTAACATTGTTGTAACGGTAGATGCCAGTGCATATGGCATGGGCGCTGTTTTATCCCAGTTGTGTAATGGTGCAGAAGTCACTGTTGGATTTGCGTCCAGGAGGTTGAGAGATGTGGAGACAAGGTATTCTGTAATAGAAAAAGAAATGCTAGCTTGTGTTTGGAGTGTTGAAAAATTTAAACCTTATCTTTGGGGAAGAGTATTTGACCTTCGTACGGATCACAAACCGTTAGTTGAAATTTTGTCAGGTATGAAGATTAAATCCACAGCCAGATTAGCCAGACTTTCGACAAAATTGTTAGAGTTTAACTTCAAAGTAACTTATATTGCAGGTGGTAAGAATGTTAGGGCGGATTTGTTTTCGCGCCTGCCTGTGGAAAATGATTGTGTGGAGGTTGCACATGACGAAATTGAAGAGTGCATAATTGCCAAAGTTGAAGATCAAGTAATTTGTGTTGACATGGTAAAATGGTGTAGGAGGATAAAAGAGGATGTGGAACTAAGCAAAGTTGTTTCATTGGTGAAATCTGGATGGCCAAGAGAAAAGTCTCTAGATGCATCATTACAGCCATATTGTAAAGTAGCGGATGAGCTATCCTTGGAAGGTGAAGTGTTGGTAAGAGGGGATAAGCTTGTTCCACCTACTTGTTTTCGTCAACAGATACTAGAGACTGCACATGTTGGACATTTGGGTATGACTGCCACCAAACGCAGAATAAGGATAATTTCTGGTGACCAGGTGCTGATTCTGAAGTGGACAGATTAGTGAGAAGCTGCACACAATGTTGCCACAGTGACAAGCACTTGATTACTAATGTACCTATTCCCATGCCGGTAAATAGTCCTAGTAAGGCATGGCAGAGAATTGCTGTAGATTTTTTAGGGCCGTTTCATGTGTTGCCTGTTAGAATGAGGTATTTTATAGTGTTGGTTGATCATCTCTCAAGGTGGGTGGAAGTGCGAGGAGTGGCTGTACCTAACACAGAATTTGTGATTAATTTTTTCTGTGATGTCTTTTCAAGAGAGGGAACACCAGTAGAACTGCTCACAGATAATGGAGTTCAATTTACCTCTTGGCCATGAAAGAATTTCTGGATAGGTGCGGTGTGAAGCATCTACGCACTCCTCTTTATCATCCCCAGGCCAACAGAAAAGTGGAAAGGTTTAACAGAGTGTTGGTGGAGTGCATACAAAGTGCAATTAGATCTAAAATGGACTGTGAGACTGCGTTGAGGGAGTTGATTTGGGTGTACCGGTCTACACCTCATTCGATCAAGGGGGAAGTACTCTTTGAACTCATGAGAGGGAGAAGGGTGGTATCCTCGTTGTGTCCGTTTTGGAAGGTGAACATGATGGGTCAGAATTGTGACATTTTGAGTCGGTGTGAAAAAGCTAAGCTTTTGAGTGATAAAAGCAGTATGATGCGATGTCCGAGAGAAGCAATGTTTAAGGACAATGTTCAAGAAATCAAAGATCAGGGTTGGAGACATGGTTTATATTAAAGATCCTGTGTTGCAAAGAAAAGGTCTTTCGAAGTTTAAGGATCATGTTTGGGTCATTGAGTTGAGAGGTAATGCTGTGCGTGTGTCTAATGGGCAGTGGTGGAACTTGTCTAGAATTGCCAAAGTAGAAAGAAATGATGCAAAAAAATAACAACAATATTGAGAAAAATGACCAGAGAGAAGTCAGAGATTGTCGGTCGGAAACAAGTATTGGAAAATGTGTAGAGGTTCTGAGAGTTTAATATTGAGATAGAGTGATAGAACTATTAGACTGCCCAAAAGATACACGGAAGATTTTTTTTGATCAAGTATTCTGGTTGTGTCTTGCATAATTCATATTTTGTGTGTTTCATTACATTGGTTTATGTATGTTGTTTTGAGTTTTGGTATACTGGTGTTTGTAATCTTTTGGTATGCCATTATTCTGTGCTTAAAAAAAACATATATTGTTTGGTGTATTTCTTGAATGCTTTTATTTCAAAAAGAAAAGGAAAAGAGATGTGTGGCATTTTAAGATAGTATGTTACCTATTTTCATTTTTACAGTAGTTAAGCTTTGCGTGAAGCTATTGGTCACTCATTTATTCCACTTTGGGATGTGTATTGTGTTGTTTTGAAAATACATTCTGAACAGCTAATTCTCTGGGCCCTTTGAACTGGCAGTGTATCAGTGAGTCTTCTCTTCAATAAATATATATAAAAACCACATTTTGGACCGTGTTCCTGCTTCATACTTCACTCTAACTCTGGGAAACACTGGATCATTGCTCAGTCTAAACAGAACTGTTTAGATAATCATTACACAATCATTGGACAATCAGTCGTGACCCGCAGAAGGAACAGAAAATTCCTGGATGGTGCTCACTCAAGTGAGCTCTACCCATGCTTGAATAATGGCGTCTAGGTTTGCCTGTTGCGTGCAAGGAAATATTTAAACATAATTAACGATAAAATCAACAGATTGCCAGAAAATGAAGCCAAAAATAGTAAATATTAGCAAAAAGTATGCAAATGAAAGACGGAAAAAGTCCAACAAACAATGAATACAGACCTGTTGTTGTCGTCTACAATATACACAAGTGTTCAAGCAAAAAGTTGGTGTTTTTTTAAATTTTCTTTACATCAATAGTTTAGAGAAACAAGAAGTCATGTACATAGTGTAAATTAGCCTTATGGAAAAATATCTGTCATTGGTACAACTATATTATAGAGAATACTGCTATGGTAAGTTAACTATTAGTCACTTCCAAAAATCGATTAATTCTTCGAAAGGTGCTGAAGAAAGACAGGCTTCAGATCTGATATGTTTATGTTTAGGGGGATTTGTAGAGCGCATAGCTGCCCAAGGGCTGCCCAGCGATGCAGAGAGGGAGTTGGAGAGGTATGGAGGAGCAATCATGGAAAGAGTCAAATTTAGAGTTTCTTCCTGAATCTAGGTTCATCCTTTAGGAGTCTCAATTCCGTGGTCACTGAGTTCCAGAGTTTTGGGACCAAATGAGAAAAGGATCTCCCTCCCCATCTGGCTCTTTTTATCCTCTTTGTGTTCTTGAGGAAGTCAAATGAGGATCTGAGGGACCTGTTGGGGACATATGGAGAGACGAGGGACTGTAGCAGGGCTGGTCCCCTGCCGTGCATGGCTTTGTGGGCTAGGCAAAGGGACTTATACTAAACCCTGGATTGGATAGGTAGCCAGTGGAGTTTGCAATGAAGATCTCACTGACTCCTGCTTGGGTATCTTCAGTAGCATCCTGGCTGCCGCGTTTTGGACCACCTATAGCCTGTTGACTACGTATTTGGGGAGTACAGTGAGTTACCGTAGTCCATTCTTGAGACCACTAATGCCTCGATCACCGTTCTCGGGGCCTGATCTGGGAGAAGGTCAATGATCTTACGTATCAGGCGTAGAATACCGAAGCAGGTTGCTGAAAGTTTTTTTGCCTGGGTATCTGTAGCGAGATTCTGATCTAGCCACATCCCCAAGTTCTTGATGGAGGAGTTGGGGACGGGGGCGCACCCCAGTTATCAGGGCAGCTGATCCTGTTCCACGGGCCTGTGCAGTTGCCCAGGAACATAAGCTCAGTTTTCTCACCATTGAGCATTAAGCTGTAGTTGGCCATCCAGTTTGCTATCTTTTTCATGCATGGGACTAGCTGCAAATGATTGGAGTTAGTTGCGTCAGACACTGAGAATACCAGTTGTGTGTCGTCAGCGTAGGACACAGTTGACAGTCCGGACTCCTGTACAATTTGTGCCAGTGGGCTCATGTAAACATTAAACAGGGTGGGACTGAGCGCCACCTATCTTCATATCTTACAAGACTTACAAGCCTCCTTACTTCCACACAGCAGGAACATTTAAAGGTGGTCAGCATGGAGCCAAAAGTGGCAAATTTGAAATTAATTTTATAGTCACTGCAGGAGGGCCACCAGGAATTGTTTGGGTTGTGTTTGTGACTGCACAGACAGGTTTTGAATTCTGTTCACAAAAAAGGTCTTATATTACTCCCAAAGTACTCCCAAATACTGTCAACTGTGTAAGAATGAATGTAATACATTTTAGAATGATCAAATCTAACATCTGTTTTATACTTAAAACATGGAACTATTTATGAACTTTGGGTGCCGGTGGCAACCATGTCAGGTTGTAGGTAATTGGAGCGTGTGGGCAGCTAGGACTGAAGAACTTTTTCAGGGATGGAGCTTTGCTGAAAGTTATGTATGGATTAGTATCAACTACAGAGTTGAGCTTGGTATTCCCTGTAAGTAAATACCAGCATTTTATTGATGTCATATCTTGCATTTTGTCATTATGGCAGGCCATTCCTTTTTACTGCCTTTGCACATCTGATCACTGCTATCTACTTCTAACATGATGTGCACATTGGTGCTTAAACTATACAACTCTAAAATTAAGGGCTCGATCTCCAGCTTGGTGGACAGTGTACTCTGTCGCAACAGCGACGGAGTACCCTGTGCGCCACACTCTTGATGCACCCGTCCTATTTTGAGTAGGGCAAACCTCAAGGTTTATGCGAACAGAGTGATATTTACTGCGACGGCCCAAGGGAGTATGGGGCATCAGAGGTAAGCCATTGAACCACCACCTTATTTGGAGTGGGCAGTGGGATGAAATAACATGCCGGTGATGGACAGTAAAAAAAGATTTCAAAAACTCCCGCTTTAGGAGGTTGTTTTTGGAAAAGTAAAAGCTTTCAAAAGTTTGGTATGAGTGTCCTTCACCAAATTTCAACTTGTAAATGGCCTTGTATGAACCACTGTCTTGATGGTTAAAACAAACCCAAAACTGCAGGGCCGACTGTGAACGCGGAGTATTACTCCGTCTGTCAACCTCTAAATCATGTCGCAAGTTCTCACTACTGTGCCTTTTTTTATTGGTATTCGGTTGCCTAAACCGATTTGTGTATAGAACCTAAAGGTCAATAACTTTTCAGTTTTAGCCTAACACAAGAGCTTGAATCACTGTTTTACTATTGTTTTTCTCCTTTTAGCTTTGATGAAATGTCATTGGCACTTAACAAGCTTGGCTATAGATGCCAAAAATCGACAGATGAACATTTCATAAAACTGAACTTAACTATCTCCTAAGATCAATGCTAAAGAAATAATGTTGCACTTTTAATTGGACTTATGCTTGACAGGGTTATTGTTCTAAAACCTTCAGTTGGTGATTGCTAGGTTATATTATTATAACAGTGTTCCAATGAGTCACTGCATCCCCCACTTTGTTTTCATGCTTTAACCAAACTGCCTTTGTCTGGCCTATCAACAGAAGAAAGCACAACAATCTGTTTCCTCTCAGCTTCTTTGGCATTCGGAAGAGTGTGAGGGTTAAACCAGAAAAGTTTCTTATGTGGACAGAGGTGTTGGCTGGACTATAGACAGTAACGAGACCTGGCTCTGGATGGAAGGCTCCCAACTAATGATAAAGAAAAAAGGAATGGTACACTGGGTCCGAGGGCTTGGGAGCTGAAGAGGGTCCCCTGGGACCATGACACTGCCCTTGCAGCTGGCAAGCCTGTGAGGGAAAAAACAAAAAAGTCGACATGGCACCCTGCCTGGGTGCCATGTCAGCCACCACTGCCTGAAGGTATAGGTAAGTCACCCCTCTAGCAGTCCTCACAACCCTAAGGCAGGGTGCCCTATACCACAGATGAGTGCCGATCTGCATGAGTAGATATGAACCTACAATACTGAGATCCATTCCTTAATATTGTAAGTGCCAGTGAAGCCATAGAGATTACATGGGCTGGAAACTCGACAACTCGAGTTCCACAGCACAAGGATGGCTTTTCTGAACCCAGGAGTGTTTGGTACCAAACTACTCCTCTCAATAAATCCACACTGATGCCAGTGTGAGATTTATTGTACCATGTACTCAGGGGGCACCTCAGAGGTGCCCCCTGAATACCTACAAACCCTGGTGTGGTCTCTGACCGGCTGTAGGCAGACAGCCACCACCAGACATGTTTCTGGACCCCTGGGTGCGCATCCTGGGCAGAGGTCTCACACCTTCTCCCCCAGGATGGGCCAGTGCTCGAAGGGGGAAGCTTCAAAGGCCTGCCGCCTTTGTAATGCAACCCCCAGCATCTGCTGCTAGCAGCAGATGGCAGCCCCTGGTTTACACCTCCACTTTGGGCGGCAAAACTGGTGAGAAACCGTAGAAGACTAGGAGGTGTGCTCACCTCTGCAACTCCACCCCTATGGTGGAGGAGGCGAGCTAAAGCACGTCTTTCAGTCCCCGCCATCTTGAAGAAGGGGGGACCCCTCCAATCAGGGCTAGGCCAATGCCCCCTACCACAGGAGGGTGGCACAATAGAGGGTGTAGTCACCCCAGGTAAGGTGCCCATTGGCCTACCTGCTACTCCCCTAAAACGCCCCTAAATCTAGTATTTAGGTGCCTCCCCAGACCTGGAACTCAGATCTGCGACGACCTAAGAAGAAAGAAGACATCCCTGCAGATAAGACTGATGACGACGACTGCCTTGGCCCCAGCCTTGGCCCCAGCCCTACCGGTCTGTCTCCAGCTTCTGCAAACCTGAGACCTGTCTTGCAGCCAGCGACCTCTGAAAACCCTGGGAGGACTGATGCCTTCGAAAAAGACTCCAATCTCCTGTGGACAGCGGACCTGTCCAGAAAAAATCTACTCGGAGGACCCCGGATCCAGGCGGATCCGCGTCCCCTGCCCACTATGCACCCGACACTCACGGCCCGAGTCTGAGTGGGTCACCTGTGCAGTAAAGTCTCCCAAGTGAGCCTCACCTCAAGTCCAGAGTTTGCTGATCTCCTCAGCAGCGCCTGCAGTTTGAATCTAGAGGCTCCACTGACAGTGACCGGCTCCGGTAAGAAGACTCCGACGTCGAAAGGCACCCCTGCATACAAAGCCCCTGGGCCTTGGTGAGCTGAACCGACGGTGCCCCTAAGACCTCCTACATCTCTACTTACCTCTGCTGTCGCTGGTCTCCCTCCTGCAACCTCCAGTGCAACGTCTGCAGTCTGTTTGCCAAAAGAAGAATCTCCATTAAAAAGGATTGGGTGCCAGATGCTGAAATTGCACCCTGCACATGCCTGCTCCTGTGCCGCTGGTGGTGTATGTTTGGAGCTGCTTTGTGCTCCCTCCGTGCTGGTCCTAACCCCAAAAGCTTGGTCCCTGCAACCGATCCACTTACCTACAAGCAGTGTGGCACCAAGCACCCCCAGTCTCCTTTGAAACGCATTGGGACGAACTCCGATTTTGACCTCTGCACTCGGCCACCCCTGTGCCGCTGATGGTGCAACTTTGGTACTCACCTGCCCCTTGCCCCTTGCTGACCTTTTATTACCGAAGACTGGAATTTTAAGTGTGTTACTTACCTGTTTAACTGCGATATTGTTTTCCCCATAGAATAACATTGAACTGTCCTGAAAATATTGTGTCGATTTTTAAAAGTTAAAAGTATTTTTTATCTAAAAACATACTTACCTTATTGCGAAGATATTGGTCTTAAAATAAAATACAAAGTATATTTTTCTAAAATTGGTGTAGATCTCCTTTTCGAGTTGTGTGTCCATTACTGGTCAATGTTGTGCAATAGTTGGTCTTCACTTTTAAAGAACAGACCGAGGAGGCCTTTAAGAGGTTCAAGGGCTGCCTGAGAGACATAGCGTTGTGGATGAACAACAATAAACTTAAGCTCAACGCAGGAAAGACAGAGGTGATGTTCTTCGGGAAAGGGCCACCTCCAGCACCGGTTCTATGGTGGCCATTGGAAATGGGACCTCCCCTGCAGACTACGTAAAAAATCTGGGGGTGAAGTGGGAGGATGATCTTTCATTCTCGGCACAGATACAGCAGGTGACAGCTACCTGTTTCTGTAAACTGAGAAACTTGAAGAGATTCCTGCATTTAGTGCCAGAAGAATGCCGAAAAACCATAGTCCATGCCTTAGTTACATCCATATTGGACTATGCGAATTGCCTTTATCTTGGCCTGCCAAAGTACCTAATTAGACGTCTTCAGATGGTACAAAATGCGGCTGCGAGACTGATTAGGCGTGTTCCTTTTCGCGAACATATCTCTCCGCATCTAAAAGAGCTCCACTGGCTACCAGTGGCTAAAAGAATCGAGTTCAAGGCCTTGACGCTTGCATTCCGAGCCACACATGGTAAATGCCCCAGCTACCTAAAACAGAGACTACGCGGTTATAAGCAGTCTAGATCCTTAAGGTCCAATTCTCAAAAGCTTCTCTGCACGCCTCGTTTCAAGAAGGCCCGCCTGGGGGGCAGATCCTTCACGGTCGGGGCGGCAAAATTATGGAACTCCCTGCCAAGTGATTTTCGCAACATAGATACAGAACCCCTTTTTAGGAAAATGGTTAAGACCTGGCTCTTTAGGGCAGAATAATTGGGCCGGGGGCGTGGCTGTCCGGATTAACATCTACGCACTACTGATCGCTTTAGCGCCGGGACACCTCTGTTTGAGGTAGCTGTCGCGCTCTATAAGTGTCTGTATTATTATTATTATTATTATTATTATTATGTCTTACACTGCTCTGTGTTAGGCCTAAGGCTGCTCGCCCACACTACCACTAATAGAGCACTTTGGGTTTTACAATGAGCTCTGTACACTTTTGGGGAACCCCTGGACTATGCATGGTATAACCACCTAGTGGCATACCATCTACAGAGCCAGCTTCCTACAGCCCTGAACTTCAAACTTCAAGATTTCTTAAGAAACATCTTTGAACTGTAAAAGTTTCACCACTGCAAGATTAGTAAGTAGGCACTATGTAATTTAAAATGGATTCACTCTTACCTGTTCGACACTGTGAACGACTGCTCCTGTTGCAATCTCAAGTACGTTTAGCTTCGTGCCACACATGCAGAACATGTTCTTGCCATCTTTGCTCATCTGTAATGGAATGAAAAGCATGTGTGAATGGAGAAGATGCCTGAAAGAACATAAATACATGTCCTAGTGCCTGTCAAAGCAGCTCACCAGCAAATTAATACTTTTCTAAATATAGAATAGGAGATTGGCACCTAAACTTAATGAGCGGGTATCAGATGGGTTTCATTCAAGGGCATTTACCAATGTGAGTCGTCAGCAAAAAAATGCCCATGGAGAACTCTCTACAGAACTCTCTACTTAGATGCAGAAGTACTTAAATATTAACTTTGGCAGCAGATGGGGATTTAATGGCTTATTAACTTCATCTACTTTCAACACACCAACTCTCTGTTGTCTCCAGGTTTTTCCTTGCTCAAACTATGTTCTGCCTGTTGCTTTGGGCTGCCCCCAGTGGCTCCCTTTGTACCATAGGCAACGAGCTGTGGTGTCCATATCACCACAAGTTGCATTTCATGTATGCCACTTACCCCAACCACACAAGTACAGTTTTTACGTTCCTGTAGTTCCTGATATCCCTTGATTGACTTCCTTGACAGTGGTACACCTAATTTCATTTTTATTTGTGTTTTTACTGGGTGTATACCTGGCTACAAGGCAGGATTAGACTTTACACAAAATAAATTGTAATCAGTAACCAATTATGGAGTAATGTATAGGAAATATCATAGGTAGTGGTTTGACACCAGGACAAAATACCTATATAATACATGGAGAGTTCAAATGGATGTTGAGAGGGTGTGGTCATCCGAGTATTTGAGGCAGATGTGCTTCTCCGTGCAAGGATGTTCTCTAGCTTCCTTGTCTCACGAAGCACATCGGTGAATGTGGTCCCCACCTGGTCTCTGACCCATAAATCGGCTCCTTCCTTGTTACATGGCTGATTCTAAGATGTCAGTGGCAATGCACATGTGCTACTGAGAGGGCTTCTGGGCTTGTGAGAATCCATACAAGCACTTCTTTGAAAGGAAGGAAAGTTGCTCATTTCCAGCACTGATGTCCTGTGCCTCAACCGACAGTTGCAGTGTTCCAAACCTAGATCAGTGGATTGTGAAAGAACTGTGTCGATGGTTGGGGTAATTTCACCGACCTTATATTTAGGCCATCCAAAATTCAGTCCGCCTATCTAAGATAGGACGACTACCCTAAGGGTTGTGTATTTGAAATCCAGAAACACCGATAGATAAGGTTTTGCTAAGTGGAGCAACATGTGCTGATAATTCTGCATTCTGGCCCAAGTAGCTATAATGAAGCCTCAAAAATATCACCCCACCATGAGATGAGGCCTCAAACAGGGCATTGAGTTCAACTTCAATGGCTGACTATTCTCACCCCAAATCCCAGGCTGGTCGCGAAGCTCTCAAAAGGGCAGGCACATCCGACAGCGCATCTTTCAGACCTAACCTTAGAGGAGAAAGCATTGATAGCTTGCCCTGGCAGCCTCCGCAAGAAGGTGGTTGGAATACAAGTACAGATAATGTCAGTAGACAGCAGATTGCAGGATCTCATAAGAGACTGGAGTGAAGACTACTACATTAGCCATAGAAAATGAAAGTCAGGCTGCTGGATGCTTCTGGCACTGTGCACCCACACATCACTTTTCGTGATTTTGCGGGAAACTCCATTAATGACTCTAGAAAATGAGGGACAATTATGCTAGTGTTGCTGGAAGGCATGTTTTGAACTTGTGAGTGTGTAAGGTCTTTAGGTCACCAGAATATATAAGAGGCTGTATGATTAGACTGGAACTCAGTCTGGAGGACCAAATGTGGGCTAATATGGGCGCCTTCTTAAAATATTATTATAGGATCATAATGGTCCGGCCCAACACTTAGAAATCAGCTCTCCAGTACATCTTTGACTTAAATAAGAGCCTTGGACCAGTTATCTAAAAAAAAAAAAATGTTAAATCACTCGACACCCTCCAAATAGACCAGAGTTGAACAAACTCCTGCTCTCGCATAATGCTCTCAAAACGATTTACAAAAAATAGATAAGATTAGTGTTAAGGTTAAGGGACATGGCTAAACTGAAGCGCACACCAGTGCTACAACCAGTGGCAACATCCTATGTCAATAAACATCCACACTGCTTGAGCCCTCAACCTTATCTTCAGTGCTCAATTGGGAAAGCTTGCCTTAAATCATGGCTGCAAAGTTGATGGCCATTCAGAACAAAGAATTGAACCCTAAGTGGCCCTCTCTTTCCAAGATTGTTAATTGCAGACTCTGAGGATACAAATCTAAGTCAACCATTTTTATGTTGTTGCCCAGTGCTGTTGCATGCCCAGCGCATCTTGTTAAAGCTGCTTTTTTTAAATCTCATAGAATAAGAACCTGCAACTAGGCCACGAATTTTCTCTTTACTATGATGGAGCCAACTGATCTGGCCAAATTTGGCAAATATATCAGCCTTATACAAGAACTCTTTAAAGACCATTATAAGCCCAGCTAGATCCAGCCCAGAAAAGACAAATCCTACCTCAGTTAGCCATTGACGGCAAGTGGTGGCCTCGCTCGATCTTGAGCATATCTATGTTTCATATACAATGGTCACTTCATTGCTTTTTCTTATGATCATTTAATGTATCAGCACTGCTGTATTGGATACGTTTTTTAGCCACCATTAGGCACTCTACACTTTTGTGTGAAGGCTTATGAACTTGTTACACCTTCAGGTCCCTCTTAGAATAGCTGCACTTTATGGTTATTTTAGCTATTGTTGAGCACTTTATATGTCTGCTGCTAACATCAGGTCTTAACTAGAGTATTAATGTAACTTTCATGATATTTCTTAAGGTCCTTTCTAGACATTTTGTATTTTCGCAAGCATGTTTGTGCTAGTAGTTATATTTCAAGGCTTTCTCCTATTGCATGTAACGTACCCTACAAGACACTTACAAAAGACTGATTTTAATGTATCTGTTTTTTTGTTTAGATTATTTACTGTGGCGTCTTCCTTCTTTTTTTAATATATTTTATATACTGCAAAGATTTTAATTAATCATACAATAAAAAACAGGACAACTTGTGATTACAGAAAACGGACATTAAAATCCTCTTCAGCTTTTCCGCTACAACAATGTTTAGCAATGATTTTTTTTAGAAAAGAAGCAGGTGCAAATGTGAATACGTGGATTAGCCTGAAACTTGGCGAAGCCAGTCTGTACTGTGCTTCCAGTTCTGGAGTGTGCACTAATACTAATTCTTGTGATTCCTGTGCTAGGAGTAACACTTACAATGAATACTTCTGATTAACCCTTTGGACACACTTCTACAGCATGAAACATGTTCTTAATGCTTTTGCTGAAGTAAAACTCATCACCATACAATCCTACAGTGGGTGACTAAGAGCAGAAAAGTAATGCATCAGATTCTCTGGTTAATGCAGCATATTTTGCTGGACATCTGAGAGTCAGCAATAGAGTGCGATTAAACACTGTTCCTCCTGCTAGAGTATGCAGTAGAGTAAAAGTGTGCCGTGTATGTCCATGGTCCTGCAACAGACTGCATCAGATGTGAGTAAAGGTTGCACGCAGTGTATGTTCCTGGTTCTGCGACTGAGTACAGTAGAGGGTGAGCAATTAATGTAGGTGTTCCTGAGACAGGTAGGGTATGCAATAAAGGATGTCTTTAGGGCCTCATGGTCCGATGGCAGTAGATCATGTATGTTGTGTTCTACTGGTCCTGTCAGTGGTAGAGGTATGTTATGGTGTTGATAGTTTCATTTGGATGGGATCTGTGAGGCATATGTACGTGTGATTTTTTTTTTTTACAGTTTCGTTCAGGTAGGGTTGGATGCAACCATGGTGTGAACAATTTACTTGACTTTTCTAGCTAACGTCTTTTAGAGTTCTGTTTTATTATTTTCCAAAGAAATAAGATGTGCCATGATCTGCTATTGTAATTTCTTCCCTACTCTGCTTAGCCTACCTTGAGAGGTGACAGAATGTTGGCGAATGACTGTGTACCTGGGTTGACAGAGAGAGCAGGCTGAGCAGATGGGATGCTGCTCCTGATGGGGCATCCTTCTAAGTAACAAGAAACCGGTCTTTTAAAATAAACCTACATCTTTTTATTTACATGGACTGGCAATCTGACTTATGCTTTTTAAGAAGAATCTTAAGATGTAACACGTTAATGGGGAGGTAGGAGAGAAAGAACTGGAAGAGGAGAGAAGAGTAATTGGTCGGTAAAGGAATTGGCCTTCAGTTGTGTGGACTGTGAGTAGGCTATACAGAATGATGTAGTTCTGAATAATCTCATATCTGTTGGATTGTTGTTCCATGATTTCTTATAAATTTGTATTTTGAGGGTATGGGATGCAAAAGTAACATTGTACTGCACTTTGATTAAAGCAAAGAGGGTAAGGGCAAAGATGTAATACAAACACACAAAGATGTGAGGAAATAAAATGTGTTCCCATGGAGTGCAGACAGAAAAAGAAAAACTTAGTTCCATGATTGTAAGTAATGAAAGGATACAACTCATCAAATCTGAAACATTGTAGAACAGCTATGATTCAGGAATGGATAAACACAAGGAGAGGAAGGAAAGTCATTCTATAAGAAGCATGCAAATAAGACTGACAAGAAAGCCAACACATGATAAGCAATGGGCTGACTCGAATGGACGGATTATGAGTTGGCAGGAGTTTTCCGACACATCTGCGAACCCCTATTTGTGCAAGGGTCAGAATTCCAAGTTGTGCCGAGTTTACCACACCCGGTAATTAATGTGTGCAATAAAGTTGCACTCTGTTAATTTCAGCAGGTTAACCTGGTCAGAATTAACTGGAGAAAAGATTATGGGATTTCCAGTGACGTGGATTTTGGTGCAGCAGGCACCAAAATAATCATTAACTCCCAAAACCTTGGAATAGGCGCAATTTATCACAGCCAATATATTCCAAACCCCAGGGAGTCAGATTTTATGGGGAGTTATAAACAGCATCTATGCCTCTTGAGCACTCCTATTCATGGCCTAAGTATGGCATTAAACACAATAGGTCTTTCGAAACTAACGCAGCTATAGCGGTCTGTAGAGGAGACCTAAACAGGAACAATACTGTGCTCTCAGTATCGGGGTCAGGTGAACAATGGAGATCTAAGTTTCATAATGGTTGGATCTCCTGGAGCATGATATATCCTAGACAGATTTCAGCATATTCAGGGCTGAATTCGGCAGATGTTACCTTGATCCCAGAAAGGATGATCCTACATTGACTTTTACTCAGAATACAATGGCCCCAGGATGGCCTCCACTCATGACTGAGTTACTCCAACACATAAAGGTATGAACCACGGGTTAAGCTACACTCAGAACATTTGAATTCAAATTCAAGTGGATGAAATTGGTTAGTCAAAGCCAGCAACATACCTGAATCTTCCCGCCTTTGTAGAAAGGTTCGATTTTTCTCAACACGGCATAGCTGTTAGGAAGCAGACACAGGCAGTCAGTGTTCAATAGTGGAAAAATACAGAACATGTGATCACTTGAATGTTGTACTAATAATAAATGATGAACTGCTTTTATATAGTGCTTTATACTGGAATTCAACCATTCCTAAACACTTCAAGCCATCTGTATTTCTAGTGCTCAATTTACTGTTCTCAGAAGGCCAGAAATCCAAGTCGGCTGTGCTGAGATTCAAACTCATGTTATTCTTGAGCAGCGAGTGTTTAACTCACTGAGCCCTCTTGTGGCTTATGCACTAATCTACTAAATATAACTCTATGTTGCTATCAATCACAAGTAAACACACTGTAATGAATGAGAAACATGTACACAAAAAAGCCAAAATATATTGAGTCTGCTACAACCCACAAATTCTCTATAAATCATAAAACACACATCACCATGTACTACTTAAGAACATCTACTAAAATGTGCTGAGAATTTGACAATTTCAAGAGCTTGGCAGACAGGGAACTCTGTCACAATGGTAATGGAACTTCCGGTCCGCCAAATTCTCAATCCGCATGCTGAATTTAGAGTTGAGACAACTGCCAGGTTTACGCCAACAGAATAAAATGTACTCAGTCAGCGTAAACCTTGCTCCGATGGTCTGAGGAATATAGGCCGTCAGAGGCAAGTCATCCCATCGTGTCCACCCTATTTAAAGGTGAAGGTCAGCTGGCTTTTTCCTTTTTACTGTCACCACCAGGCAGAGGCAAAAGGTATCCCCTTTGGGACCTATTGGATTTGCCAATGGTTCTAGCAATTTGTTACGGTCTATACATTGCATACTTCAAGTAAGTAAAGACTTTGAATGTGTTAACATTTGTAAACTCTCTTTGCTTTAGTGCTATTTTGAACTGCAACTGGAATTGACTTTACTAAGTTTTGGCAAAGCCAAGAGGTCTGTTTCTAAAAGACTGCACTATTGGGTTTTCCAGTGCTTGTATGGTACACATGAGTTGAGTCGTATTTAGGTGTCCATGCAGGTTCCGGTTGTGGAAGGGTGTTCATAATGGGACACGATTGAGAGCTCTGGAGCGGAGGCTGAAGGAAGTGAGTAAGTAGGCCATAACAGTGTTCAGATTACACACTTATCCAACCCTTGGCCTCTCTCCAGTGGTCACGTAGTGATGGCCACTTATGTACTATTTGTAATTACCAATTATAATTATCTACAACAAAATAATTGTTGTTACTCATTTGTACCCAAACGCCTAACAAGCACTCACACACCCAATAGGTTTGGCTTGTTTTAGGCATATTTGTTGTTGAATAGTATGACTGAATGCAATAAGAGAAAACTCATAAAGAGGCACCAAAGTGCTGATCAGGGTGCATGCTATGTAAAGCACAGGGTTGTAATTCATATGTTTAAAGAAAAGCCCTTCATTTCTTAAGTGGAGACCTAAAACCTTTGGTGATGTAAAACAGTAATAATAATAATTCCTATTTGTAAAGCGCAAACATATAGCTGCTTAAGGTTTCAAGGCGCTGGGGGCCATCAGGGAGATTAAGTGAGCTATTGCACAGAGTGCTGAGCTGAGCTGCCGCCGGGGATCAAACCGTGAGCCCCGCACTCCGGAGTCAGCCACTCTGGCCGCTGCGCCACACCGCTCCCACAGTAGAGTCTTTGGAGTCAAATCTAAATCTTGTGAAGCAGAAAGAAGGAGCGACGCTTTGCTCCTCGGTAGCACTCACTTCGCAGCGTCTATGGGAAGGCAGGAGCACAGCTGGTGTTACAGTGGAAGGGGTCTGGCCCTCGGCTTTCTTTCACTTAAGTGCACGACTCCCTCCTCTGATGTGTGACACCCCAGGCCCTGGTTGTAGATGCCGGGGCTCTTGGTGCATCCGCACTCCTTTAAAGGTAGAGTTGCAGTATTCGTTCCCCAGCAAAGTTGATCCAAAAGTCATGAAGGTCATTTGGTCCTTGGCAAAACATATCCAAATATCCCCAGTTTCTCTGGGAGTCAAGACCAAAGGGAGAAACATGGGTGAGAGACAGCAAAATGAAGTGGGTGCACAGCAGAAGTAATATGGAGGGTGGGGGTGTAATTACTGAGAATGAGAGTAGGGAAAGAAACAAGACGGTGGATAGAAGCAACACTGAAGTACATGTGTAGGGAACAACACACAGTGGGTGTTGGGAGGGAAGCAAACTAACGGGGAGAGAGAGAGGAACTTGAAGCGGGCGGGGAGAAGCACACGGGCAAGAGACAGCATTCAACACAGAAGGGGAAAAAGGAGCAAACCAGGGAGAAAGCTGGAAAACACATGTACTCTTGTACAGTGCTTTAAAAAAAAGTGGTGGCTGAATACTGGGCAGTGGAAGGACACACGTAATGCCTCCATGCTCTAGGGAAAGGGCAAAAAAAAAAAGAGGAGGAAAAGCCCACATAAGCTAACAGATAAGAGCAAGCAAATGAGAGTGACAACTGAAACCGCATCACAAGATCTTGCAACGCTCCGCAAACTGGGATTTAGAGAACTTTGTTCAGCGGGCCTAACTTGGTCCATGTATCTGGCCAGTGTTCCATCGCGGTCAGCCTGAACTTTTGACTTTGTCCTGGTCCAGCATGACCAGATAACCACAGTTGGAGCTTTGGACTTCTAGGCACTATTTTTACTTAACTTTGAAATTGCATATCTCTAGTCCTACTGATTGGATTCTTGTGGGTTTGGTCTCAAATAATTTATTAAATTTTACTCAATTTTTTTCTAAATTGGTGTGGGATTTTTCTTGTGCTGCGTTTTCACTTAATTACTGTTTAAAGTGCTGCATAAGTACTTTACACATAGCCTAAAAGTTAAACCTGACTGCCAAGCTACCAGACGGTTAAGCACAGGTTAATTTGGGGTTTGCTTGTGTTTCACCCTGACAAGAATTGTCATTGCTGTTTTTTTTTTTTGTTTGTTTTTCTAGAGTTTTATATAGCGCGAACTTGATCCAAAGGTATCGGGTATCAGAGCGCTTTACATGAGCACCAGTTGGTTACACAAGGACACATTCATTTTTGTTAGGCTGTTTGAGTAGGGTTTCACTTCCCGTAACCAGTAACCCAATTTCCTACAACCCCCAAATCCAGCAGCTGGTCCCTGAAGCAGTATATCGGAGTGCCTTGTTTCATCATGGCAGGTCTGGCATTCTCGATGCCTACAGACCCCCCATTGATTTGCCCGGTAGCCAATACCACACACCAGATTCACAAGCTAAGGATTAGATTAGAAACCATAGAATGCTACAACTCCCCACAGCGGTCGTCTTCAGTTGATGCCTCCACTGAATTCCCAAAGACACAGTCAAAACCTCAGATCCTCAAAGTCTATCAACTTTCATGAGCAATCTTCTGATCTCTAGGGTAGCCTTAAATAATGTTTACCGATTGTCTTACCAGGCAGCCCAGACAGACATTTTGTTCCCTGACACCTGGTCCTTGTCCTCTCACGCCTAATACTGGACAACTACACTATGCCATGAAACCACTGTTACAGAGGAAGAGCTTTTGAAGAGGCTGGGATTATTTCTAACATCGCCATCATATATGTATTAGGCTAAGAGTAGCTCATGTGCACACTTGCAAAATATACTACCAGTCCCACCTCTTCCTTGGTGTGCGCAGCAGTCTCCCATCATGCACATCTGTCTCCACCGACCTCTGCAATTTGGGCTGATAATGCACTCAATATCAAAACAAGACCTCATGCTACAGGATTTCAATTACTTTTTCCAACTCATATGCCTAAGGGTGGAATCACAGTAAATGAAAGCATGTTTTTTCTCCCAAATTGTCACAAGACCAATGCATAAACATGGTCATGCACTTGTCCTTCTGTTCTCTGTGAACACCAGACCTCATAACTACTGAACGCCAACTGATCTCCCGGTCAAATATGCCCTCATCAACTTCAACATGGTGAGTGAACTCTGAGCCACACACAAACCTCTCTGGCTGCAGTAGCCCCGTTTATACCTCAACCTCAAGTGAGTCCAACCAACACTTTTACGTTCCACAGCCAGTAAATCGCTCTCCAATTGTCCTGAACTCAACATTATAAATCAGACTTAAGAAATATCATCCAGGCCCTTGATGCTTTAACACCCCTCTAGCCAAGGAAGTATACCCAACCAAGGCTCATGACACTAGGGGCCTCGGTACTAACGGCCCACGGTGGTATCCCCAATGGGGTCCAAACCATACTAACGTACCCTGGTAAATGTTTGAACAGAGAAACCGGGCACAGAACTGTGTGTGTAGCTGCAGGGACCTGCGGCGCCCCTTACCGTATACTCTACTCCTGGAAACCGGGGGGGGCGAAGGGAGCAGCAAGTGCTCCCCGTATGACTCCTCTCACCAACTCAGACCCTCACGCCAAACAGTCAGAGAGAGGAACCATTGCAAACCACGGCTGTCTGCAATCATCCCAAGCAGAACCCCAGGACATTAGCGCACACTGGGCGTGCCAGGGGAAACAAAAGAAGAACAAAACACAAAGATGCCAACTGTCCCAGTGAGACGATGCGGCACATCATCAAGAGCCGGTGACCTCGGAATTGGGGAAGCGGGCCTGAGTCCCGGCATATAACGCCAGACCTATTGACTTTGACAGTGCTCGTTTTCATTTGTGCTTATTCCCGGTTAGGAGTAGATCTGGCATGGGTAGATAACCCATGAGTAGAGGTAGAGGCCAGCAGGGTACCCCTACTAACACCAGTCACCCCATGCAGGAAGCAGCGTTTTTTTTTACCACCCATTCTTCTGTTGCCTTAACACCATATTAGTTATGTTTCACCCTTTCGTTCCGGTCTTAAACACCATAATTATTTGGAATTATAAGCAATTAAGAGAAAAATCTCTGTTGCTTATTAAATCGGAGTAATTTTGTATTAGCCCCATTAAACCTTTTTAAGTTGTAAGGACTTGTGAGGTTTCCAGGATAAATCATCCGGTGATTTTACACCAAGTTAATGGGTCATTGCCTCAATAGAAAGTTCAAGCAACACAAAAATGTTTCATGAATTTTCTCCCCAAGTTAATATTTTAGGTTTTGTATATTTTAAAGTTAATCTTTTTCCTTTTGTATAATTTTCCCATCATTTTGACCAATGTGCAGTTGAAATGAATAAATCGTGTGCATAACTGCGTATTGAGATTTTATGACCAACGTTGTTGCTTCTCAGGGATTAGGCTTAATTATGTTCCAACCAACTTACTATTACACAGTTGTACTGACAGTAGCCAGAGAATGTTGTATGACATTACAACGCTGTCAATTTCCACACATGCCTTTACCACGCATGGAAAGTCTATTTAAGATAAGTATAATTAAGATAAGTCACCCTAGGGGTTCTACAGGGCTCAGCACTATCACCCATTCTTTTTAATCTACTCATGGAACCCCTGGCAAATGCGTTGAACTCTGTGAACATTCTACATCACCTGTATGCAGACGACACACAACTGTATATGAAAATCTCCTCCCCAGAAGACTTCATCTCCCTCAACACTATTCTGCATAATAATCAAAGTTGGCTCACTGGCAACCACCTCATGCTAAACACCAAAAAACGGAATTCCTCCTCATCTCCCCCCCAACCAAACACCCAAGATAGACCTCTGGCTGAAGCATCTAACATCCTTTGACTGCTCTCCCCACATCATTGACTCCGCTAAATCCTTGGGAATCACCTTAGACAAACACTTGAATATGCAGGTGTATATCAGTAATGCCACCAAGGGAGCTAATCATCAGATGAGTATCCTAAGGAAACTTGAACCCTTCCTCCCACAGACCGACTTAAAAACGGCGGTACAAGCCCTAGTGTTGCCAAGATTGGACTACGGAAGCACCACTCTATGCCGACTTCAAAAATACAAGCTGGCCCCGCTGGGGGCATCTCTTAACGCTGCGGCCAGGCTGGTCTCTGGAACAAAAAGAAATAACCACATCCCTCCGACCTTGAAACAACTGAACTGGCTACCATACGAGGCAAGAATACAACTAAAGATCGCATGCATGACCCATAAAGCCCTGCATCTCAAAAACCCCCAGTTACTTAGCACAAAAGCTAGAGCTGTCGGGAAGTTGCAGACATTCGCGAAGAGCGATTTCACTACTACTAAAACCACAATCCTTCCACAAAAATAGAACGTGTTGCAGAGCCTTCTCGGGTATCGCACCGAAGATTTGGAACTCTTTACCACCAGATTTACGCAGAATCCCTTCCTCATCCTCCTTCAAAAAAAGAAGTAAAATGCTTCTAATGAATAAATTCACATCCTAAGACTTTAAATCATACGTGAACGTGACTGTTAGCAACATATGTTATCTTATGTACCACTGTCTACCTAATGTCGAATATTGACTGTATGTATATTACCCCCTCAACCATCTAATGTTTCCGAACGGTGTAATGTAAAGCGCTCTGATACCCTCTAGGGTCATGTTCGCGCTATATAAAACTTTATAAATAAAATAAAATAAAAATAAATAAATAGGCTCCCCGCGCCCACAGAAATGCAAAGACATGCCCATCCGAAATGCAAACAAAAACATGGCAGAAAGTTCATCAGCACCGAACGCCGACAGGAAGAAAAGCCGACACTTCAAACACACCGGCTTAAACAAAACAACACTAGGGAGGTAGTGAACACAGACAACGGGAGGGGGCGGGAGCAATGGCAACATGGGCAGGGCTCGGAGACAGGAGTAGATCACAGACACGTGCAAAGGAAATGAGAGGCCGCAGGCAAGCAAGAAACATCGCGGGACCACTCACTGCAAAAAAAAAAAAAAAGAGTACGCTGAACAAACGATAAATAAATCCAAATGTAAGGGCTCATGTAACAGGGGCAATTGCAAGGAAAGTGAAAACACACCCAAAGGTGGGACAAAGAGCAGCGTTTCTAGAATTTTAAAAAAGCAATTTAGAAAGGCACATGAAACAACAAATGGAAAGTAGTGAGCGTGGTCTAACCCCATGGAGGGACGCATGCGCGCTGCCTCTTGGCTCGACCTTAAAAGGGACATACCCATCTCAGGATTCGCTACATCTAAGCCCTCAAATATGTGGTCTCAAATTAGTTCTCATCTCACCAGGCAGATAATTGACTCTTTAGTTAAACCTCAGATCAGGACAATGAAACTAAAGATGACTGAATGTATTTACCTTCACCTAACCAACAAACACTGTGTGAATTTTTCAAAACTTTGCCAACTTGTAAACTTCACAAAGCTGATGTGATAAAAAAAAATATATGTGAAAACCAACAAAAGTTCGCATTTGTGCGTGAAAACCCTAATGAGCATGGGAATGGTGCAGAAAAATGTATTTTGCAGGTAATGTTGCCAGCAAGCTAAATCCACAATTCTTGCAAAGTAACAAAGTTGTGAACTTCACACAACTCCACTAGATGAATTTAAATTCTGCACAGTCGTGATGAAGCCACCATGATGAACATCCCAAAGAGCTGTCTATGTACGGAGATAAGGGTGCCACACGCACATAGATCCTTTTAGCGTGTGTTAAAGAACTTCAACATGTGGAGGAGAGAAGCATAATACAGACTGACTATGAACACATGCATTCATTGTTTTAAGAATTGGCACAGTTTTACATTATTATCACGCATGACAAGGAATTGGAAATAAAATAGGTATTTAACTTTGTGTAACAGATAAAATATGTATTGTATACATTAGCTACATTTCTTGAAAGAAACGCTTTGTTATGTAATCCGACTAGATCCTTGTTCAAATGAGGCAAAATGAACGTCTGGTATCCAGAAGCTACTTTTAGCTGCTACTCACCAAAAATGTAGTTAGATTCCGGAGAGTTTAGTAGACGTGTCCTCTGCATTTAACAATGAAGACCAGAACCTCCTTCTCTATAACTTCCAGATCTTATGGCCATAAAAGGTGCTGCTCTACAATGATCTGAATCTTTCTTGTGCGCCTGCATTCATCAGGTCATCCCTAAAATGCCCCAATATCATCAAGCGAGGGTGGCTTCAAACCTGTGCCCTGTCGTTGAACCTATTCAACATATAGATCTCACTGGCGCTAATGCAAAACATCCACCAACTTGGCTATCAGATGTATGCAGATTACATCAAAATCCACTACGAATTACAAGAGGATTACAGAGGCTTTCAAGAACTCGCAGACAGAGGCTTTCAAGAACTCGCAGACTACCTCAGTAACATCAAAAGCTAAATACAATAAACTAGTTGTGCCAAAATCCATCAAAGTTGGAGATTTAATCCTGAGCCCAGTGGTTTCCTTACATTCCACTAGCCTTCCTCCCTGGACGCTTCAATCATACACAGGGACAATGTTTGCAACCTACAAGGGATCTTCAGTGCTATTCTCACACCTGTGGAAGAGTGTTCAGATTGGATTACACAAAGAGCATGTATGTAGACCTACCAGCAGAACTTTTGAAGCTCAGGAAAGCCCAAAATGTTGCTGTCTGACCAAGCTTTGCTTTCAAAGGCTCTAATCGCTTCAGCGTAGGAAATAAATCCCTGATCAACAAAGAAGATGACATCCAAGTCCTAACCTGCAAACCTCTCACTGGTCAGGAACCAGACTACATTTTCAAAATGTTTCCAACAACAGTGAGCTATATACCCAAGATCAGCATACTTAATCTAGACCTACCATAAATCTCCCTTCTCTCGCCTCCCCACCTTATAACTGGATAATCTCATTAAAGGTAAACTGGATTTCAGCACATTACTCACCAAAACATAGTCAACATGCAGACTTTTACCAGAAATAAACAAAAGAAACATATTGAAAGAAGAAGTGTAGGTCTACTGCCTGAGAGAAAAAAAAATACATGCAAAAGCCTACGTAACAGCCCCACTCAATAGAATCTGCAAAATCACAACTGCACCAAGAAAAGAAGTGGCGTGGATGGCATTATATTTAACCTGAAGCCCAGGTTCACTGACACTAACATCCTGATTCCTTGTGTTCTTACACAGGTTCTCCAATGACGCATTATCCACATTCAAAACAGTAAATTCTCTTAGAGATCATAAAACAAACATCAGCCTTGTACCAGTTAAGTACCTCCACTCAAATGTACAGAGAATTTGGCATTTTCTAGAGTTTGGCGGCAGTGGGGTGGGGGAGGGGGCGGAGGGATCACGACGTGCCCATATATTTGAATTGAAGAAAAACAGTTCCCCTACTTTTTGTGAAAAGACCACTGTCCTGGGACGGTTAATTCCAAGAGATGAAATGCTTCAGCTGAAGTGTAAGGCAGGAGTCTCCTGTGCTGTGAAATCGAGGAAGGGGCAGACAGCTAAACAAGCCTTCTTGCCAGGGTGTCTGCTTCCCTGAAGGAAATGTAAATGTGCACAACTGGTTAAGCTGTAAATTTAAAGAGGGCTTGGAAGCCGGTATTGGCTTCAATAGATTAAATCATTTGAAGCTTCCTGAAGACACTGATTTATTCTTTTTGAATGATATTTCAAACGTACAGTCTGGGTATTACTAAAATGTATATTTTGGACACACTTTTTTATCTCAACCCTTTTTACGCATTTTGTAGCAGCCTATCTTATAATGTGTGTAATACAAGTTTAAAATAATGACTTACATATATACAGTGCTTTCTGCCACAGACTGGGACTGTGTATCACTAAACATGCACAAGTCACTATTCTCCACTGCATCAACCAGGATTCAAATCTGTGGCTCTATGGTTACAGACACAAACCTCTGCAGTGCATTAACTAGTAGAGGTTCCACAATGTATGGTGGTGCATTTCCCACTAATAAACTTAACATGCATTTATTTTTAATTTAAGCTGTGCCTTATTTTAGTTAACTGAAGATAAGAGACCAGAAAAAATTATTGAATAATCACTTGTCCAGCGGTCCTGTCAGTCAAAACATTTTCTGTGTCAGGCATGGTGCCCAAATCAACAATTATATATAAGGGTTGTAAATCACAATGAAGCAAGCAGTCTGCCCCCACAATTACTTTTAAAGCTTACAAGCATCATAAAGTGAAATGCTTTTTAATAGCTGTGGGTCGATTCCACAGACATGCACTGCTCTGGGATGCCTCAATTTAGCACACCTAATCTGCAACATGAACATAAGCTTTCTACCATGTCTGGTTTGTAAGCAGTTGATTATCAGAAGTAATGTGGCCTTCATAATTCACTTAACGAAAACAAACTATATATTTGTCTGCCACTATATGCTGTTATCCTTCCTCTTCCGAAGGATTCTTCAGAATTTTTCCATCGTCCTCATCCTTCCTCTTCCCGGGGATTCATCTAAATCCCATCTTTCTGGGGGTGTTACTAGGCTCCCATTCTTCAGGGGGAATTATTTTTACTGCCAGGGGAGCTGAAATCTATTAACAAGGGATGATATAAGTCTCCCTCACTACGAGACACTGTTTCGCTTCCCCCTCTGGGGGTGCCATGATCTCTATCTGTGGGGTGTTCTGACCCCACTCCTTGGGGCGTTGTGACTTGTGCCCTCTTCTTTGGGTGCTGTGACCTCACTCAATGAATGACATCTCTTTATCTCTTTCCCACCTCCAACCAAGATGGCCACCTGACCGAATGGACAATCCTCACCAGAAACGACACAGCAGCAATCTTAGGGCCCCAAAGGACCCATGCCCCCACTACATCTAGAACCTGGGAACATCACCAATCAGCACCACCCGGACCCATATCATCAACACCTTTATCACGTCCACCACTTTTCTGGATCAATGAAAACTTGCAGAAATCAACTACAAACGCAAGAAGCCCACAGCCGACCCAAATCAACTGAGCAACTTCTTACCCTTCTCCCCTATCCAGACAAAGTGACAAAGGCCGTCAACAAGCAACTCACAACCCAGCTCGAACTTCACCATCTTCTAGACAACATTCAATCAGGATTCAGAAAGAAACACAACACCGAAAACAGCACTCATCGCAGCCACTGATGACATTCAAATCATCATGGTCCGAAGAGAAACAGCGGTCCTCATCCTGCATAACCTCTCTGCGGCCTTTGACACTGTCTTCCATAACAGCCTCATCAGAAGACTCCACGAGATTGGCATACAAGGATCTGCTCTCAATTGGATCTGTTCCTTCCTCACAGGAAGAACCCAAAGGGTCGGGAGAGAAACACAACACCGAAAACAGCACTCATCGCAGCCACTGATGACATTCAAATCATCATGGTCCGAGGAGAAACAGCGGTCCTCATCCTGCATAACCTTTCTGCGGCCTTTGACACTGTCTTCCATAACAGCCTCATCAGAAGACTCCACGAGATTGGCATACAAGGATCTGCTCTCAATTGGATCTGTTCCTTCCTCACAGGAAGAACCCAAAGGGTCGGGAGGATGTCACCCTTCACATCAAAGAGCAAGAGTTTGATATGCGGAGTCCCACAAACCTAGTCCCTCAGCCCCACCCTTTTTTTCAACATATACATGACACTGCTCGCCCACATCAACCGATCACAAGACATCACCGTCATCTAATATGCCAACGACTTCCAACTCATCCTCCCCCTGATGGACAAGACAACCACTACCAGAACCAACTCCACCAACTGCATGACCATGGTAGCAGACTGGATGAGAACCAACTGCCTGCAGCTCAATTCCGATACAACAGAAGTACTTGTCTTTGGCAACAAGGCCTCCCCATGGATTCCACCAGGAGGCAGTTGGAGCTAGGAACCAACACCCACAGACCATGCAAGAAACCTAGGAATCATCCTAGACAAAAAGCTTAACATGACGGCTCAAGTCAATGCAGTTTGCACCTCCTGTTTCCACATCCCACGCATGCTACAAAAGATCTTCAAATAGTTGCCTCAGAAATCGAGAAGGACCATCACACAAGCAATCATCACCAGCAGGCTGGACTTCGGCAACACGCTCTACGCTGGATTCTCTTAACAACTCCTACACAGACTCCAGTCCATCCAGAACTCAGCTGCAAGACTCAAACTCTACCTCCCATGCCGCACCCACATCACACTACGTCTCAAGAAGCTTCACTTGCTCCCCATTCACAAGCGTGGCCAATCCAAACTTCTCACGTACCTACAACACTCTACACAACACAGGACCAGAATACCCGAACAGCCAAATACACTTCACCAACCCACCAGACACCTATGCTCTGCCTTACTCTTACTCATTCCCTGTATCTGCAAAAGCAAAATTGGAGGTCGCTCATTTTCCTACATCGCACCCTAGACCTGGAACAACCTCCCTCAACACATCCAGCCCTGCCAAGTACCACGCATCAGGCGTTACACTAACACATTTCAGTGTGGTGGTTCGCATCACCAGACTGAAATGCAAAGTTACGCATAATAGGCATAGGGCCTGCCTCGGCTGTCAAGCCATAGCGCTGCTATGCTACCTGTGAAACTAACTGGAGTGGCGGCGCACCATGGTGAGCACGCTGCTGCAGACAGGCTTCTGGGGCTGGCTGAGCTACCTGCTAACTGGCTACCATGTATCAATAGTATTTCCGCTGCATTACCTTCTGACTGAGTGATGTGTCAGTAAAGGCAGTGCCCAATTGCTACTACCGAGACATGATCAGCCGACTCAGACTAGTGACACAGTGACTTTAATAGGTGCTCCGCTCGCTGCACAGGACGTCACGTCCTGCTGCCGCCTGTGGTGGCTGCAGTTTTAAGTAAAGATTGTGGGATTCAGGCTGCAGCAATGGCAATGCGCGCACCGCTGCGCTGTAATTTATCAATGAATCCCTGCAACCGCCAGACACAACCCCACGGACTGCGTCGGCTACTGGAGCCCAGAGCACACACTGTGCAGCTGCTGCGGAGCTTGAATGCAGACCGGGCGGTGCATTTGCCGAGGGAGTCGTTGGATGCGGCCAGGAGTACTCTGAGGAGGCGAGCGGTCCGGCCATAAACCGAATTGCCGGCACCTTCTCGCCTCTCAATTTAATTACATTTAGTGTCAGTCTCAGACAGTGCACCTCTCTGGAGAGTGTTAATCTGACTCAAAAATTAAAATCTGTTTTAAGCCTGCCTAGTTGTGACCTAAATGAGTGCCTCCCACTCTCAGCTTTCCAATGCAGACGTGCTTACTGCTCACAGCGGCAGTCGAGTGAGTCTGCGAGTCACTCAGCTGATTGTAATTAAATTATGAACATCTTCCAAACCGCTTTATCTATTTTCCGCAATTTTGGCTAGACTCTGATAAATGAAAGTCGTTTAACAATTATTTCTTATGCTTTGCAGCAGTTAACTTAAGAGTTTCTTGATGCTCAAATGAGTGTAATTTCTGATATTGATGTGTTTCCCCTTGTCTTCATTGCTTGACTTTGCTCGTGTCACTCATAGTCATTTAAATGTCACTCATAATTACACTGAAATTATGAAAATGTGACATAGCACTCTGAAACCTTGGCAGATATGCACATCAGAGCTTCCTCCTCACTTCTTGAGTTCTGCAAGAAAAGGAAGGCCTGGCTCTTGGTATAAGACCCTTGGGACCTCACACCTACAAACCTGCACAAGCGACTGGATACCCTCTCGCGTCATTAGTGTGTGATACAAACAGGGCCGGCGCTAGGCATGGGCAGTGTGGGCAGCTGCCCAGGGCCTCGCGCTCAGCTGAGAAACAGGGGGCCCGCTTCACTGTGAAAGGCCACACTTTTACAGTAAGCCCAAGCGTGGTGGCATTCCTGGGGGGAAGGAGCAAACAGAATGGGGCTGGTACAGCAGCTGGGCCAGCAATTATGTTGGCTCAGTGTCAGGGGCGAGGCAGCGCCTCTGCTAAGTACCGGCCATTCTAGGCGCCCTTTCTGCATTTTGTTGCTAGGTGACAGAAGGCCCCTTTGTTTCCAGGACCAGCCGGACACAGGTAAGGTGAGGTGGGTGAGGGGAGGAGGGAACAGCCAGATCAACTGGCTTTTGTAATCTTTGCATCACACATAGCAAAGATTGCTTTGAAGTGAATGCGCATTTAAAATGCATGTAGAACTGCCGGTGCTAGGGCAGTGTTGTGCAAAATGCCTCCTACTGCTTCAAGGCCCAAGGGAGGGGGGGCCCCCCTTTCCTGGGCCTCGAAGCGCTGGAGCCAGCTGTAAGGTCTAGGTGTGGGGGCCCCCTTCCCTGGGCCTTGTAGCCATTACTCCCTCTTTCCTCTCCTTTCATTTATTTGGTCCTCCGTGAAATGGACCAAAATAGAAAAAACACTTTGCTGGAAATGTCTTTTTGGGAAATTTTTCTATTGCAAAGTGCAGCCTCGGGACGGAGAGAAATTAAAGTTTCAAAATGTGAAAAATAACTAAATAAAGCAAGACAGAGTGGGTCGCAAAGTGGCCAGATTGATTTTATTTAAAACCCAAAACACATTAGCGCTACTTTACAGAGTTTGCCAGTGAAGCGCTACTTTTATTTTCTCTTCTTTCTTTGAACAACATTGTTTTCCGAGGGTGGGGAAGTGCACCATTCCTGGATGTACTGCAATACCTGGTTGATGGGTTGATTGGAAAATAAAATGCGTACAGCGGCTCTGTGTTCACGGATGTGATCTTTTTAAACCATACTGCTTATGATTTGTAAGGATATAAGTAATGAACATTGAAATGGGTCCCTTCTGGGCCCTGTAGTCATGGCCTTAACTTTTCAGGCAAAAGCACTCGCTGATTTCTGAATAATAAGTGCAAAAGCGTTAAGGTAACCATGCTGTTCCTTCCTACATTTCACATGTGTTACTTAATCTTGCATTCCCTATGAGTGTTTGCTTTTTCCAGGATGTTGTTACTTTTTTTTTTTTAGGCAGCGTATTACTCTTAATTAATTGTAATTTTGAATTGTCACATCCAGGTGTTTATAGCGAGGCACAATTGGGTTGTAGTTGAAGGCAGTGCGAGTTTCTCTTAGTGGGGCAGTATGGTGTTCGGGGGGGGGAAAGGATGTGGCACTATCGTCAGAGCTGACGAATATGGGACTGGGGAACCAGGTTCAGCCGTCATGACCAGTCTCCCAGACCACTCTCTTGAGGGAGCACATTCCTGCGCTAGACCTTAGAAGGTCCTGCTAGACTATAGAAGCCCTGGTGTCTTAGCACCAGCAGGTGGACCATAACGGTGGCAAGTGTGGGTTAACCTTGAAGGCCTGTCCACCACAATCCCTGCTGAAGTTCACCTCCAGTCTTGCGGGCAGGCCTATGAAACAGCACACCTTAGAGCAGCAGTGACCCTGCCACTGAGGTCACAGGACCCTTGAGAAGGGCTGGCTCTAGGGCAGTGCGACCGGTGCAATCGCACCGGCCGCTGACTTCAGGTGGGGGCGTCATGTTTGCAAGTATATTATGTTTTTAAAAGCACTTGCTGCCTCCTTCCTGGCCTCCAGCTATTTTTGGCAACAATAAAAATGTCATGATAACTCCATTGATTAATGTTCTTCTTAGAGAGAGATGGAGTTTTGTCAAGTGGAGGTTTTGACTCATGGAAAGGAAGCACAGAGGGTTAATGTGCCTGCTGCATAGAACATGTACCATGCAGATCACAAAGTGCACATAATGTAAATAGGTCAGTGGGTTACTGCTTTTGTCAGTGAGATCCTTTTGTTATTTGCAGTTTATAAGTCAAAAATCTTAACATAGAACAGTGAGCTATTAACTGTCATCTTAGAGCTGCATGCAAACTGCAAGGTATAAATTAGAGCATTATGGTTATTTCCCCAGTCTTTGATTATCCTAATGTTGCAAAAAGGGTTCATTTGGACAGAAATCAATTCTGGTTATTAAAGAGAACCCCCGACCATGGAATTACGTTCTAAATTCAGAGTTTGTGTTTCTCCAGACCAATCACTATTAAATTATTCTGCCTACTAGTATGATTGTCATGTGACTCCTACACCTTGTAGTCCTTTGTCTTATCTAACATTTCCTATACAGTGTTTTACATATGTATGATTGATTGTCTCTGTGTAATGTGTGTGATGTAAAGTGCTCTGACACCCTACACTGGCGCTGTAGATCAAATTAAATACATCTGAGCGAGAATGTGGTTGCGGAGGCTTGATGGGCACTGTTGAGGGAATCCGTGGCAGAGGGAGTCATTGGGGGGCACCAACAAACATTGTCGCACAGGGCTCCACCAGCACTAAAGCTGGCCACTAGCACTTCCTATAGTTCCAACACCAAATCAAAAACATTGATTTGAAAACCCCTTGAATCTGCAGCATACCTTCAAGTCAATGTATGATTTAGTAGTGGTCTCGGTGGTTCTAAGTATTTTTTTAAATTTATGTACAATCTTTATTTGTTTGCAATGTTGTCTTGTATTTTTGTAATATATGTGTTGTGTTTTTGCACTTAACATAATTCTGGCGAGTAAAGAGCCCACACACAAAAAAGACTGTCCTACGACGCATGTGCGTATGGGATACTGGTGAGAGGATTTACATTAAAACAAATTACTAAGCATTAATGTCATCCTAAAGTGGCACAATAATGGCACAGAAAGATAAGGGAGCCTTTTGAAATTTGCGATTATATCCATGGTGTGAGAGGTTTTCTCTTGTGTCATTTTATATTTTGAATGATCCGCCCCTCATTACCTCAACAGGATCTCCCCCCTTTATGAGGCAGAGCTGGAAATTGTATCATGCACTCATCTGGAAACAATCAGTTAACGAGGAGTAAATAATATACATCTTTGTGAGACCTGCACCTCCATCCAATGTGACAAATGTAATCCATTTAATACAGTCTTCCAATATATGGACTTATTTCACTTGTATATGTATCTTTTTGTCCATGTTACTGATATCCACGTTAGGTCTCTTCAGTGACGCCAAATAAGATCAATAGTCCTGCGATGTCACTTTCTGTGATGTCACTTCTTGTGATGTTACATGCAAATTAGAGGGGCCTCGCATCCTCCCTTTCGCCCGGGGCCCCAGAAGTTCTAGGACCGGCCCTGGGAAATATATAACATAACACAACATAACTACCAATGCACTCAGATCTCACTTCGAGCAATGTAGTCCGCTCTCTCTGGGATGTACAACAGTCATCGCTGGGCTACTGTACTCCCTCCTGCCACCGTATTGTGCTCCCTCCCATACGCTCGTTGTTCTTATCCTCTTCTAGAAGTGCTCTATTAACTCTCCCAGAGAGGTTAACTTAGCATTAAATGGTGCTGTGACCCAGAAATGCTTGCTTTTTCTACCAAAGCGGAGAGAATGTGGCGTTAGGGCCAGAGCTGCTGACTTTGAAACAGGGGAGGGGATGCAGATCTGCTGCGCACCCTATCTCCCAACTATATTGTGCTGTAATGGAATTATATTTCTATAGCTCTTTCTGGCACTGCCAGCCTACCACAGCAATAGAAGTCTTTCTGCTTCTCCTAATAATGCTATACCGCTACCTCCCCTTTTACAGGAACGTCATGGGTCATCTCTTAAAAGTCCTGATCTCCCTCCCACAAAATAGTACTAAGTTGCATTTCCCTGGAGAATTGCGCCGGGGTTCATTCTGTATTAATTTGCCCACTTTCTCCCACAGCTCACTTGGTTTTGAACTGCACATTGCTGGCCATGCTCCTGCGGTCTCTTCTTTCAAAGATGCCAATTTCCACCAGAATCTCCAAAGATCAACAGCTTTACTGTTCAAACCATGTGTAGCTTGTGCTTCACTTCCGGCGCAGCATGATGTTGTCATTGATTTCCCTGTAGCTGGAACGCATCACCACACGCCGGCAGTCAGGCAGCTGCAGCGCACGGCGCAGGTCAGTGCAGACTTCTCCATTGCCAGAGCGAACGACCTCGTGGCTAATTGGCGGCCATATTGAAACAGGAAACATTCTCTCCCACTTAAGAAAGTTTAAGATATGAGAATCTGAGTATGCTGAATTAACTTACTGAATCTGAGTATGCTGAATTGGATGTTCATAGTTATTTCGAGTGAGCTTTGGACAAATATTATTTTGTATTAATTATTTTAAAAAGTTGATTACAAATCCTAAATTAGTTTATTTTTATAATAATTTGAAAGACGCTCCAAATTTGACTCATTTATTCACTTAAAATTGATTTCGGATTTAAGTTGGACTAACGCCATTCCTAGGCTTTACCTTTCAGAACACCCGAAGAGTGTCAAAGATGTGTTAGCATGATACGTTCTGAGGATTTAGTCCATTTTTTATGTCTCGTCTCATCTGCGCCATGGATCAAAAAGAAAGAAGCCTGGGGCTGCCATATTTGATCATTATGGCAACTATCAGTTTCAACCACGTTGAGGAGATTGTAACTATAGTGTTAAAGTCAGCGCTTTAAATGGGCCAGTACTGAGTTTTTAGAGGGAGAGTACCTGAACTTCTCAAGAACGACATAACACTTTTAATTTTAGACTACCGGCACTTCTCAGAAACCAGCAGGTACTCTGGTACAGGGTACCTGCTCTTCTACTTTTCCATTTCAAGCACTGGTCAAAGTACACGAAGTAAATAGAAGCAGTGCTGGAATAAACATAATGTTGCGTTATCAAGGAACGCTGGGTAAGAAACCATTCTGGAATTCGTTTTTAGGTCTCGCCTGAGCCAGCCCATGCGCTGCCCTGGAGAGTGTTTTAGTAAGCGGGTTTTGGAAGTGCAAACAGTGGCTTTTGCTGGCGACTAGCCTGCGTTCACGCGAGCGTGCACGCGCAATCAGGCGCCATATGGCTTCCCTCGCCATCTGGACGCTCGCTTGAACGCAAGCTGGTCGCCACCAAAAGCCACTGTTTGCACTTCCAAAACCCGCTTCCTCACGATTACTTTCACTTTCACTGCCGCGCGGCCGTGTCAGTTTCACGGCCGCGCGGCCAATGATTGTTCTCATTGTTACAGTGCCCCACGATGCTCTTTGTCTTTAAGTATGACGGCCGCGCCTTGCTTCTGTTCTGCACGGCACGGCCACCTCTTCATACAGACAATAAGGCAGGATGCATGCTTTTCTTGCGTAGACATTATATCGCAACACGAGCTCAACAACCCCCCACTTGCGCTTGCATCATCGGGCATATAAATCTGCACAAAATACAAATTTAGTCCCACCTCATGTGGTTTACTCCTTGTCCACGTAAATCAATTCATCACCCCGTACCTTCCGCAATCCCCTGCGTTGCTGCTTGCATTTTGTTACTTCTTAAATCTCCCATGCTCTCCCCTGACCACCACCTTCTACCCCTCGCTGTTCGTCACACTAAACCACCCCTCCCCAGACCCTGCTTTTGCAATAAACACTTGTGTTACAGAGCTTTGACAGCCCTGTAAGTCTTTTTATTTTCTAATCCTCGTTATATTTCTTTTTGGGTCACTGGTACAGCTGAGACTTAAGCTGCATTGATGAGAAGTGGCGAGGGCAGCAGCATATTTGGTGCTTTAAACCACCGAGCACCACCCGTCAGATACACAATAGGCAGGTTTAGAAAATCTAACTTAGATCTGTCGGCGAGCGCTCAGTTGCATGGGCGGGCACGAGAAGGGCTTGGCTCCTGCAGGAGGAAGACACATTAATGTTACATACATAAACAGTGCTTCCAAATAAGACAGTCCTAAATAAAATGTTATTCATTTTATATGGAGAGTTCTGGCTTTTTTGATGCAGCGGGCTGCACCGGGAGGAATGTTCCACTGTAGGACATGCAGCATCCAGACAGACAGTGGCCGACAGCGCAATTGCTGCCTTGGAGCCCACTCTTCAATTGCATTCTAACCTTGTATATATGCATCAGCTACGGAAGCCACGCCAATATGTGTGGGATATTTCGCAGTTTGTAGCATAAATTGAATATTGGGAAGGACCATGTCGCTAATGTACAAAAATTGACATTGCAGCTCCTGCGAAAAGATGCACACTCCATTAGTCTATTGATATTATTCACCGTGTGCATTCTCTTACATTCCGGCTCACCTTTATTGCCTTCGGTACACAAACCATGACGCAAACGGGTTTTGGGGCAAAGGAGGCGGGGTAGCAGGTTTGCGTCGCAGCCCTGCATTGTTGCTACAGTTTCACCCCTGAAGACGCGCCTCTGTGTCGATTTTATGTTAAAGCAAGCACTTAGTAGTAATATACTGCACTTTCAACATAGATAGTCTATACATAATTAAGGAGCCACTGCAATGACAACTGTGGAATGCAGATAAAACAATGTGTAAGGGAATTAATGGCAGATTAAAAGAGGATCCAGTTGAGGTAGGAGATGCCATGAAGGCACCGTATCATGCAATTACGCTGTCATGTGGTAGCACAGCTTTTTAACAGACTGTTCATCTTGTAATTACTGTTTGCTTTATTTTATCCTTACCATTGTGGCTGAATTTGTAGTTTACAATACTTAAGGGAGGATGGCGCCTGATGTTTTTAAATTAGTTAGCACATATACTAACAAGACGCCTCTCATAGCTCGAAACAATCAAATTTATTTACGGCAGCTGAACTTCTTGTGTTGGAAGGACTAGACAAATCTGTGCTGTTTATGACAAGAAGAAAGGTGTTTAAGTGCAGCACAAAGTGCATAATTACTTGTAGCTCTGTTTGATTTTGGTTGATGTCGTGTTTAACTAAAGGACAGCCTTGTTTTGACTTGTTTCAGTTGGGTACCATGCTGTTTGCATGATACCTCGTGTTTCAGATGCTCCTGCTGCAATAAAATATTCTCCGTTTGCTCCTTAGAGTTGGATTCTATGGTATGATTTTATGATGGGTCTTATGTTATGATATACCTACAATAAATACAAAATGCATGGCTTAATGATGGACATTGTCTTTACAACGCCAGTAGCTCTAACTCTCGCAAATGCGAGACCTGACACCGATTTTTAGCAGATACCACAAAAGATATTCAGGCCTACACCAAACACATAATCAGGCCCTAGACCAAAAGGTTTCCACACCCACAGGGGGAAAACTTTCAATAAGTCAGCATATTTTATTAGGACTCATAGCAGAACAAGCCCCTTTGTTCAGCACAAGCAGGAAATATCTGGCCACGACACTTCGAGCAGGGCACCATATGCAGCTCACGTCTCGGCAGACGGATGGAAGGGCCATAAAAACTCCACACCCCACTCCACTTCAAAGCGGACGCCGGGGATTCTTCAGAGTTCAATGCAAAGCGCCCCATAAATTCTCCGCTTATCTCCAAGAGCGCATTCCTCTAAGGCTCTCTAAAACGGGCAGAGACACAGGAATTTGGAAGGGGGCCCCAGCAACAACAGAAAGTATTCGTTGCCTAGTACAAACGCTATCAGATATAGTACATAGCTCCCACTATAACATAACTCAAGGGCCCAAAAACGCTCACTAACAAGGGTAAAAATCAACCTTTGGCATTCTTTATAGCCGCTCAAAAAGCAACAGGTCACAAATAACCAATGCTGCTGCCTCAAACACGCATTAACACGCGTGCCAGGGCACATTTGTGCAGCAGCTGCAAAGTAAAACAGCTGCCTTACAATAATGGGGCAAAAGTAATACGCAGACAAAGATACTAAACAAGTAGACCGGAAATACACTGGACTGCTCCAGAGAACGCTAAAATACTACTAACAACTTGTGCTATAGAACGCACAGCACACAAAGCTACAGTTCACTGCTAAGCTTTTAACTAAACAAGCATTGGCATAGCCAATAGGTCTCGCCTTTGGGACCTTATAAGTGTTTAGTTATGCAGCACAATATCCTTGGTGCAACAACATCAACTGTTGCATGGCTAAACACTTATAAGGTCCCAAAGGCGAGACCTATTGGCTATGCCAATGCTTGTTGTTCATCTGGTAATGGAAAAAGAGACTCGCTCTGGAGAGAAATCAAGGGCTTCCACATCCGAAACCTTTTTCCAAGAAACCAAGCAGAGTAACATTGTGAGTTTAGTCAACAGTTGTGTAGTAACGAAGTCCACGCAGGTAGGATGTAGTTTAAGTAGATTTATTGAAGTCTGTTACATGTAGATAAGATCTTGTGAAGCAGCCCCACCAGGAGCAGTCTGCCTGCTGCTCAGCCCATTCTCCAAATGTCACACTACACCTCTCAGGCACCCAACATTCCAATACGCATCATCACTCCAACATTCCATGCAGCACACAGCACATTCACACTGGCTGAGCAGGTGGTGAAAATGGCAGAACATTAACATGAGCAGGATACTACAAGTTGTTTGCGGGAAAAGTATTTATTGTCTGGCCATCGGTCAATGAAATTGAGGTCAAGATTAACATCCCATAACACTTAATACCTAGGTTGAGGGGGATTGGACATCCTGATACCTCGTATGAGTTGGCAAACAGAGCTGCCAAGGTTTCAGATTGCTATGTGTGACATTTTCATAATTTCAGAGTCATTATGAGTGACATTTCAACAACTATGAGTGACACTTTCTCGTGAGCAAAATCATGCAATGTAATGGTGCTAACTTCTCGCACCAACCACAGAGGACTCAGGGTAACCACACCAACAGGCAGAAAGAACTTGTCTACCTATAAAAAGTGTTTTTTTTCGTGTTTGGGCTCAGTACTGCTTCCCTGGACGAACCGTGCACCTATGACCCTATGTACTCACCATATTACAGAGGGATCCGATGTTCCGGGTAGTCATTTATGAGGTAGAGGTTGCAGGGATCCTTCAGTGCTATCGTTACAAAGGGATACCAGATATCGGTCTGAAGTCGAGCAGTGCGGGGGTGGTAGTGGTGGACAGTGTTGATATTAAAGACATAGATGGAGCGAGTGGGAGACGGTGTTTGCCAGCTTGTGGTGGGCAGGAACGCGAGAAAGGGCCAGGGATGACTAAATGGCAGCCCCCTAAAATGAGGGTTGAGCGGGCCACCTCACACCTCCCAAGTCTGCAACCCTAGCCCCAGAGCTGCCGTTCACCCTGCCTAACGGTTGCTCTCTTGGTGTCAAGGGTCGGAAATTACTGATTCCTCACTGCACCTCAATGTTCGCCCCCTGCACAGGTCCTGGGGGAAGGGGGGAGGTAGCCCCTCGTCAGCAGAGGGACACCAGTCACGTTCACCCTCCAAGGCCAGCGGTGAGGAATAAAAGGGAAGTGGTCGAGACCCCAAACAACGGTGCAGAATTGGTCCTCACTGATCTGCCTGGTTGTCAAAGTCCTCACTTCACCTTGGCGGGGGGGGGTGGTAAGGGGGCTGCTAATATTACTATGTCTTCGAATCACCAAAGTCAAAGTTCCAGGCGATGTGTCCCTCATCCCTGGCCTGCCCAGTGAAATCTCTGCGGCCCCTTCCTCAAGTGATTCCACAGTAAGCACGCCAGCATATACTGTATCTGGTATTGACACTTGGGCTGGTAAGGCCTTCACTCAGCACCCACCTTACAATGTCAAAAGTCAAGTCAAAGTAAGTTTTATTGTTTAGTTAGTTAAAACCTTAACAATATGAAAGGACATATAAAACAATCAATACAATTTGTCAGTTTTTAAAACGTAACATCAATGTGTTGCTGATAAAATATTAAACACTGTTGATTAAACATTCTCTAATTGTTACTCCAGATCCCAGTCTATTTACATTGGCAAAATCCCAACCATTTCAGCAGACTTGACCTGTTGTTTAAAAGTTTGAGTCGCTTGCTTTACTTCTGAGGAGACAATATTGCCACCTTCTAGCTGGATATTTTTGAGTCAATTTTCAGGGCCTGTTCGAAGATGTTAAGGAATTTAATCAATTTGCAATTCAATTGTGGATCCAATGGGTCTAGCCCTGAAATTATTGCAGCTCTGCAGGTCCTGGCGTTTAGAGCTTTTCTAAGTAAAGTGACTCGTGCATTGTGAAGTTTAGAGCATGTGCAGATTATATGGATAAAGTCCTCTTTATTGCTACCGCAAAGTCGACATGATTTTGGCCCTTTGTGCACCCAGGTTGGCTGGTCCGCTATTGACGGTAGTTTCCCAAAACGTATAGCCATTAATTGTCTCTTTAAGTAGATTGAGAATGTAATGCTCAAGTAAGGTGCTGGTGCAAGGGTCTTAGAGCCCACCTTACAATGGAATGCAGCACCTCTGTCCTGGACCATCCACGCACAGCCTGAAGCACCCCGCAAGTGTCACTGCCTAGGGCCTGGCACAGCAAGACTGGATGGCACCTTCAATTCGGCGTTGCAACTCTCCACCTCGCTCAGCAGCAATGGCTACAAGTTCAAGGCCCTGGCAGCCTACCTGCCACGGACCGCCGCGGCCTTCTAGGGTCGATGAGGAGGTAATGAGCTGAGGCCCGCTGTGCCATTGAGCAGTCCTCCAGTTGTGGTACGGCCGCCCTGGGGCACGATCTCCTCTTGCTGATGAACTCGCTCACCGGAACCTCTCTGCCCGCTATGGATTTTCTCTTTGCTCTGTTCCTGTGGGGCCGGGGACGGTCCACACCCTGCCCCAGCCAGGACCCTGGGAGTCACCCCCAGTTCTGCGATGCCACCCAGGCCAGCATGTCCAGGATGTAGCAGGACATTATGTGGGCCCGCATCAGAGCTTTTTACCACACGTCCGATGCGGCCTTCATCTTGGCCACACCGCTCGTCCCTTTGTTCTAATAATGTAAAAAATTTCGATTAGATAGGGTTGAATGCTCTCGGATCGGAGCCTCCTCCCTGTCCCATTGTCAGATGGGGAGAGATCAGGGCAGACTCGTCTAATCCATTCAGCTGCTCTGGCCGTGAGGTGGGCGAAACTCACAGAGCTACTGGTACAACACGTCACATCCCGCAGCAATGAAACTGAAAGTAGAGTCTGCGGCGAAGGAGGGTGACGTCAGTGAATCTGATCCGGAAACACCTAAGCCGGCCCAGAGCGCTGTGCCATGATCCCCCAAGCCTGCTTGCAAGCACTGCGGACCGCGCGCTGCCAGACAGCTTTCTGTAATGGTGTTAATAGCGCTCCGCTTTATAGCTGAGGATGCGTGACTTTGCATTTAATTGTAGTGATGGGGATCTCCACACTGAAATGCGTTAGTCTAACGCCTGATGCGTGGCACTTGGCAGGGCTGTGCAAATAACTGGGTGTTCGCCATCTGGATTACCGTCTGCTGGGAGATGCCCATCCGAGGGCGCTGATCTGAAGTTATTAACTGATCTGTAAGCCAACCCAGAGGTCGCCAAAGAAGACAAGAAATTGATCACCAAATAGCAATCTGCCCAAATGGGATCTGCACCTCGTTTACTGCACCAATTACACCGCCGTCTCCATACTGATGCATAATGTTTGTGGGTGCTAGCAGACCAGACCTGTCTGATATAGGCAGCAGCTTTTTGCGAAATGCCCGGTAAACTCCATCTCTCCCAGAAATCTTCCATGCCACTAGTGAGAGGTGTCCGGAGAGGATCAGAGGATGAGGCTGGCCCACTGGGTCCAGCAATAGGTTCTGACGAAACGGGACCCACATTGAGAGGGCACAAGACAACTCTATTATCATTGGAAACCAAGGTTGTGCTTCCATAGCGGAGTCACAAGAATTAGCTCTGCTTTCTGACGCCCCACTTGAAACAGAACCCTGGGGATCATCACAAATGGAGGAAATGTATAACCCAATAAGGGAGATTAATCCTGGAGAAACACATTAGTCCCTTGCACCTCCAGATCCGGGTGCCAACTGAAGAAGACAGGGATCTGACAATTGAGACGAGAGGCAAACAGGTCACACGTAACAGACCCCACAGGCGATTGATAGTGAAAAAGATCTTCGGGTGGAATCTCCAATCACTGAAATAGCAAAAGTGCCAATCCGCTATTGTGTTCTGTTGGCTTGGGAGATATTCTGCCATGACCAAAATCCAATGACTGAGGCAAAAGCTTTTGGCAATCTCTGCCAGAAGACGAGACTTCGTCCCGCCTAGTTTGTTGACATACCGCACCTCCAAGATGTTGTCCATCAGAATTGACGAAGGGCATTGGCCTACTAACATAACATTTGTATAGCGCACGTTCACCCAGAGGTATCTTGGCACTGAATAACAGATGTTTATTGCTACCCAACTCAATGGTACTCATTTTATCGACCTCAGATGGATGAAAGGCTGAGTGGACCCGCCAGGATTTGAACCTGTGACCATGAGGTCGAACACAGGCCCCTGCAATAGACGCATTAGTCCACTGAGCCACCAGACCCGGCTAGACTTCTGGAGGGATTGACACCCAGGATACAGATTGTTTTCCTGCTATACCCCAGCGACGGGAACATACAGTAGATTAGATTATTATTTTGTAACCCCTGGTCTGGCACAACAAGCTTGGGATGTCGCCTACCTAGCGCGATATATATCAGACCTTTCCCCACTCTTGGTGAGCCTGGCTTGAGGCTGTGTTTGCCCTGCAATACCATTATGTAGACTGTGTGCTGAGGCCCTGATGGACCCACCGTTTGCAACGACGGTACGGGAAGAGATCACCCATTATTTTCAGGAAAATTGGGGTAGCTCAATTAGCAGGTCCCACGCCTGGGACGCTATGATGGTAGTGCTTAGAGGGGTCTGCTTAAAAACTACATATGGTGTGCGACTACAATTGGTCCATGACTTAGATAATAATGAAACTCGACCACAGGACATAGAAAGAGCACTCCCGTCACAACCCCAGAGACAAGAGGACTGGTGACGCACCCGCAGTACTCTATTAGATGACTGGAGAAGGCTAGAAAAGCATATTGTCACTGCGTATCGACAAAGACTGCATGAAGAAGGAGACAAGATGGGGGCCATGTTGGCTCACTACGCCACTGGAGTCAAGCTATCCTGGCTGATGAAGGCTGATAGCCTGAAACCGGTCCTAGGATGCTTGATTCCGGTCCAAGGAAGACATGGCTTGGCAGTTCGGTCTGGACCGTTCCCATGAGGCACAGGGTCAAGACTGATTTGCATATGGCTATGTCTGAACTGGGGTGGCGTGGTGAAGCAAAATAACGATGGATTAAACCCAGATCTGTGACTGGGGGTGAATGTTTGCCAATGTGCAGCATTCCGTCGATCATCTTGTGTGTTTTGCATTTCGCCCTAAGTGGGAAGGGGTATGCCCAGACGTGGGTCCCGTGCTGACTACGCCACTGGAGTCAAGCTATCCTGGCTGATGAAGGCTGATAGCCTGAAACCGGTCCTAGGATGCTTGATTCCGGTCCAAGGAAGACATGGCTTGGCAGTTCGGTCTGGACTGTTCCCATGAGGCACAGGGTCAAGACTGATTTGCATATGGCTATGTCTGAACTGGGGTGGCGTGGTGAAGCAAAATAACGATGGATTAAACCCAGATCTGTGACTGGGGGTGAATGTTTGCCAATGTGCAGCATTCCGTCCCTCATCTTGTGTGTTTTGCATTACACCTGAGGAGACAACAGGAGTCCCGTGAGCCAATATTGACTCTACAGGATAGTGCCAGTAACCTGGTCAACTCCCAGGCAGCTATAAACGAAGTCATCAGAGCACACCTCGAAGAGGTGTATACAAAACAATGGGTCGGACCAGATAATCTTGGGGCGACATTCTTAGCCAACTTAGACATCCCCAAGTTGGGAGCTGAAGAGAGGATGACACTAGAAGAGGATATTACAAAAGAGGAGGTTCTTGCGTCATTGCTGTGGCAGAAAACAGCAAAAACACCAGGAGGAGATGGTCTTCCAGCTGAATTCTATCATAAATATGCAGATGTGGTGGTTGACAGACTTCTGGAGGTATACCAGGAGACGCTCCAGTGTGGATGCCTTCCAGACACCATGCACGAGGCACTTGAGGTGCTAGTGCCAAAGCCAGGTAAAGAGTTGGTAGAGAGAACGTCCTATAGACCACTCTCACTATTGAATGTTGACGTTAAAATACTGAGCGGACTGTTGGCTGCGTGCTTGCGCCCACATCTACAGATCCTGCCTCCCCTCTTGTTCGCCTTGGCGATGGAGCCACTGGAGGCGCTGTTGCGCAGTAGGCTTAAATCCTGGGGGATCCGGGTGGGCGACAACACACATGTGGTGCCTCTGTATGCCGATGACGCCCTGGTGTACCTGCGAGACCCTGTGAACTCTGTCCCGGTGCTGTTGGACACCTTGGAGGACTTCGGAGGAGTGACCGGGCTTTATGTCAACACTAATAAATCACGCCTGTTGCCACTGGGCAGCATGTCCCGGTGTGACGCTGACGCGCTACCACTAGTGGGGATGCCTTGATGAGCAGAGGGTATACGATATTTAAGGATCAGGATTGCATACGAGAAGCAGCACTTCCTGGATCTTAATATAGGCAGAGTACTTGAGGGCTTGTGTGCTTCAGTACTGTTCTAGAAAGAACTCCTACTCTCACTGATGGGTAGGGCTGCACTGGTGAAACTAGTAAATTTACCACAATGTTTGTATGTCCTACAGAGCACGCTCCATGAGATCGCTAGACAATATTTTAAGGAACTAGACAGTTTGATAACAGATCTCCTGTGGGCCACTAAACGAAAGCGGATATGGCTGGCCATGTTGAAGCAGACGTGGGAACGGGGCGGTATTGAACTTCCCAATTTGGAACTCTACTACTTTGCAGCCCACTTCCAATATGCGATCCACTGGTTTGATGAGGCAGACAACTGGGTAAAGAGGCTCCTAAGAGGCTCACATGGGAGCTACACACTCCTTGAACTGTTTATGTGCGGTGCACGGACCCTAACGATGCAGCCGTTCTTGGCCTGACAGATGGGTCGCTTATGGGAACAAGTAGTTATGAGAGTACTCCATCGTGCGCCATATGCGCGAGCATTCCAGTCTAGGTCTTGAAACCATTTGGAGCTATAGCCGAGGTGATGTCGGTACAGAGATGGTGGGAGGGGGAATCTGATGTCCTGGGAGACTTATATCTTGGTGGACAGTTTATCATGCGAGACGATGCACTGGACTTATTTGCGTTGGGTGCTGGACAGTATCTGCACTATTCTAAGTTATCGGCTACGGCCGTGAGACTTGGACCTGTTTTCCTGATGAACCATTACCCTCACAGACATTGACTAGACTGTTAGACCTAACTGGAGGACGCAGACTTATAACACATTTATACAGAGCGCACCGAAAGGACCAACTGGAGATGGTTCCTGGGAACATGAAAGAGGGTGGAACCCATGAAGTTGTATTAAAGGAAATTAGCAAGGTGAAGGACAAGAGGCCAGACAAACCCAAGATAAACTGGACTACAGCTAAGGGATTGAAACCAATACCTCATGATCCTAGTTGTGTGAAATAGCAATAATATTAAAAGTATATTCTATTCTCCATGCGTAATCAGAGGGGCGGGGGGCGTTGGGGAATCTGTTTTTCCTTATCTTGTGATTTAACCCTGCATGTATACACCTGATAAACTGCAACAGTATTGGAAATTATGTACAACGTAACTGGAAACAAATAAAAAACTACATGGAAAAAAATAGATGTTGTCCATCTTTAGCAAGATGCAGCAGTCGGTCTTCGAGGGAGAAAGATTTTTGATCACAAAGCAACCTGCTAGTAGTTCCAGACATTTGATTTGCAGACTCAGTTCCGATTCAGACCAATGGCCTCCTATGGAGATCAGACTGCATCTCGATCCACAGCCCCATCAACTGGCATCCAATTCTATAGCTATCTTCAGGGAATTGCCAAAGATCGCTTTGCCATTCCAGGATTCCATGTGGTCGAGCCACTATGCCATTTCTGTCTTGGCTTCCTCTGTCAAATTGGCTTGGCCTGAGTATTTGTGACCCTTCTGTAGGTGTTGAATTTTGAATCTTTGGAGAGCTCTGCAGTGAAGGGGGCCCAGAAAGATGGCTTAAATCGAGGAAGCCAGAAGGTCCACTATTCAGGCTACAGATCTCAACGATATCATTGGGCTGCACATAGAGGCCTCAGGTTTCTCTTGATCGTCCGAATCTTCTGAGGCGGGAAGCTTCAAAGGTGATGCCGCCTTTGAAATGCAACCCAGGCAGCTCCAACTAGTGGAGGATGCCAACCGCTCGTCTTGCTCCACATTTGTTGGGAGGAGAGGCAGGAAAATTAGGTGAATTAGGAGGTGTGCCCCCATTCAGCCAGCACCATCCCTAAGGTGGGGCAGGTGATGTGGTGCCCACTTATCATTTTCCTCCATCAAGGTTTGAAAGGGAATTAGCCAATAGAGACTAGGGTAGTGCCCTTTTGCACAGGAAGTGGTCACTTAGAGGGTGTAGACACCATAAAGGTAGGTAGCTCATTTGTTACTACCTGTCACCCCCTTTAACACCCCTAAATTTAGTATTTAGGTGGCATCCCTGGACCCTGAGTTTTAGATTCAATGAACACAAAGAAGATACGGACAAAGAAGAGCTACTGACCGGAGAACAGAATATCTGCTGAAGAATATTGGCATGAAACCCTGTCTGCTGCTTTCAGGACTCGTCAATCGTGGTTTGCTGTCTCATCCTGCTGCTGTGAGGACTCCAAGAACCCCAGAGCACCCCCAGCCCTTCACTAATTCCCAGAGAACTCCTTAGGGAAGAGGAACTACTCCCCTGAAGTCCGCAGACACCGTACCCACAAAGTCCAGTTTACTGACTTGCTGCTTCCTGGTGACTTCGACACAACATCCAAGCAAAAAGAGGTACTTCAGCTACGGAGGGTCAGATCTGTCTCCGCACCAAGTCTGGCGACGCCAGGACCTACCAGAGCCATGCCGCACCAATACCCAGGGTACTGCACCCTCTGCAACCTACACCGAGACGAAGAGTCCATTCCGGACTCCAACTACCCAGAAAGTAAGCACCCATCGAAGGGCGTCAAGACCCCTGAGACCCACTTCGTGAGTGGCCCAGTTGTCCCGAAATCATCCCTGCAACCTGCCCGCCTGGACCGCAAAGACATCTTGATGCACGCTGCCCGGCTGACCAATCTGCTCTGCATCCAGCCCGCCCAGCCTGGGTACCGATACCAGCTGTGCTTCCATGGTCCTGAGGCCCTTGCGACCTGCTCCCTAGAGTGGGACCCCTCTGACTTACTTTTAAGTCTCCTTGTGCAGTTTGTTTTCAGGTGGCCCCCTCCTTCATAGCACACCAGCTACCAATGACAGCAGCACCTTGCTCCCGGCGGAATCCGGGATGCTCCTGAGAATCCACTGGTGGAACATTGGACCTGGCCTTGCTACTTACCTAAATCCCAAAGGTGAACCTCGGAGTCCAACGGTATGATTTTATATGCATTTTTCTATTTTCTCCCAATGACTTCAACGTTGCGTAGTTGCTCACAAAAGTGATTTATTTTACGAACTTGAAAAATTCATATCTCAAAAAGTACTTACTGTAGAACAAAGTTCTTGGTCTGAAAAATTAGATACAAATCAGTGTTATTTTTGTAAATTGGTCTCGGATTTATTCTTGAGTATGTGTATCATTTATTGCCTCTGTGAGTACAACAAATGCTTAGCACTACCCTCTGATAAGCCTAACTGCTCGCCCACACTACCACAAATAGAGCGTTAGTATTATCTAGTTTTGCCTCTGTATTTCAATCTCGGTCTCACTGGACTCTGTGCACAGTGTACTTCATTTCAGTGCACTATATAGAGAGCCAGCTTCCTACAGCAGGCCAGTGCACAGCATTTTTATCACACTCTGGCTGCCTGCCATAGCGATTTCTCCATGCTCCTGACAGGTAAGAAAACCAAAAATGTATATTTGCATTCCTAAAATCCGATCCTGCAGCAGCACACTTGCAAATCCCATATACGATAATAACCCGATTCAGGCATCAATAGGAGTCAATGTGGGAAATACATTCTCCCGATTATGTTTTTTGAAGTCTCCCACTTTTCTCTTCTAAAATGTTGTCATGTATGACATTACTTTAATCAACCTGGCTGAAAAGGCTAGGCCTAGGTTTTCCAAAACTGGTATGCTTACAACAATGTTCTCTAATTGTTTCCAGATTGGGGTATGATTAACATTCCAAGTCAGATTGTCCTAGAACTATAAAGTGTGACTTCAAGTGACTCCCCAGCCCTCCCTTTAAGCTAGTAATGTTTAAGATACGGCATTTGGTTTTCAGTAGGCATGGGGGATCATCACAAACAGATAAATGCTAGATCGTGTGAGTGACCTGCAAGAGCTGCAGCAAGCAACAGAAAGCACAGATTCCAAAAGATAAGAGTAGGAGACAGCACAAATGTCATACACAGGTGAAGTGGCTAATATATTGTCACGCAGAAGCACCAAAGGATAGACCACACCTTTACACCTAGTGCATAAACACAGCAATTACTCTCAAACTCTATTTTTAAGAGATGCAAAGAGTTGAACAAACTTAGAGCTTTACAGAACCTGTGGCTAAATGGGGAAACAGTTTGTGGCGAGGGAAAAAAAGACTGCCAAAGCTATACAGGAAGCCGCAGTCACTAAGTATACATAGTAAAGCAACAAAACAAAAAAGAATTGCTATAGTCGACTCATTGTAGTTTTTAGCTATATGGAAAGGAAATATGGCAAAGTGGAAGAGGTAGGTTGTGGGACGTGTTGCTTGACTTGCAAAAAATGCTAAAGTAATAGCAGAGACTTACAGTTTAAAATAAATTAAGTCACATGTCCCTAATATCTGAGAAGACACTTGCCTAATTGCAAAAAGAACAGAACCATGCCGCTTAAGTTATATTTAGCTTAAAAAGTGATAACCAAATTGTGTCTGCCCTCAGGAAAATCCTTTAGATCTTGGTTAAAGAGATAACTGAATGCAGGACAATTTCCATCATCCACAAGTCACTCCAGTCCCTCCCCAGGTACCTAACCAAACACTTTTGGTCTTCCAACCTCTAATGCAAGATCTGCATCCCTGAATCTACTGGCTACCTACTTGCATAGCCTCAGTGTTTGGCAGATCACTCCATGTGCATTGATGTACTCTATGAAATGCCACATCACTTCTCAGCTGCCCTCCTCCTCTGCAGCCCCATCTCCTTTACACCCTCCTTCTTTTCCTCACCTCCCACAGGAGAACAATTCCAACTGTGCTCCTGAAAAGCAACCATTTCCCCAGGCGTCACTGTGACTACCTGAGGTTGGGATTATTTGTTGTGGGAGGAGGCGCACGTCATACTGTGCTTGCCCCGGCCGGCTCATTGTCAACCTGCTCAAAAAAATGAGCCAGCTGGCTTTGCGAGCTCAGTCAGACTGACTGTGCACACCAACCTCTTTTTTTAAACTTGTTTTTATTAAAGATTTTCTTGTTTTACAGTTTACAAACATTGCCGGCGTAAAACTTGCCAACAGTATAACTTTGCAGCAGTGTTACATTGATAAGCCACAGCACTTTCCAAGATTCCGTAAGTCTACACGACAATCACAGGAGGAAAGGGGGAGATGGGAAGGAGGGGGCCAAATGTAGCTCCCTACATTCGCACACTTGCTTTATTCACACCCCACGTGCAGCAGGTTCAACTACTTCCTCTCCCTCCCCTGACTGTGCACTCCAACCCTAAGGCTGCAGCAGCCTTTTGGGCTGTGAACCAGCAACCAAGTCACCCTAAGCAAAGAACCGAGTTCTTCCAGAATTAGAAAACAAATCACCTCACCTAGTGGCCCGGCCATAGGCCCGTCAGTTAACTGTGGATTCCCCACCTTTCCTACCTGAATCTAGGCATTCCTTGGGCTTGCAGCTCTTACGTCTTGCAGGGTGGACTATTGTCCATTATCACTTTGCAGGACACTTTGCACATACAGAGATGTCTTTGTTGGGTATTGGAGGACTGTTAGTCACAGAACACATTTTTGGTGTTTCATTCCATAACCACCTGCTGTAAATCAGTCCCTTTTGAAAGACATAGCTAGATAAGGTGCTAATTGGGTATGATTATTATGACATACTATATTTGAGTTCCGATACCTTTATCTTTATCACCTCCTGGAGTAAGCTTTGACCGCTCACTATTGCTGCCTTATCCAAATGAAATGAAAAAGTCAGTCCTGAAACAGCAGTCGAAAACAACAGTATCCTCCACAGATGCTGCCAATTAATCACCTGTTGCCGCAATCCAAAGAAAAGGTCTCACAATATTCTTCTGTATTTTCTTTTTACAGAAAAAATTATGTGGGACATTTGAGAAAAAGGTAGCAAAGAGATGTCAGAAGATGTGGAGAAGTTTTGAACCTGCTGAGGATTTTTGGAACAGAGAAACAACCACAGCGTTTTTAGTTTTTACAATGGAAGGAACTTATGATGATGCAAGCAAGATACTGCAAAGACAGCACAGGGCAGGAGCTTTGATCTCTAGATCTCCAGTCTGGGCATGTCCAAGAAAGGGTCCCAGTTGGACTGAGATTTTATAGAAAGGTCAAGAGGAGTAATAGAGTACACAGCAAACACATTGAGGATGGTTCAAGATCATAACCCCTTGCGAAGAATGAACCATGCATCTCAAGTCTAAGGGCCTTATTTCGATCTGGTGGATGGAATACTCTGTCTCAAATGTGACGGATATCCTGTACGCCATATTACAATCTTTATAGGATGTAATGGGGTCGTAATAAGGTGGACTGGATATGTGACGGAGTATTCCCCTCCGCCAAGATCTAAATCAGGCCCCAAGACTTTTTTTTACAAGGAAAATAAAGAGATAAAAAATTGCAAACTTCGGCAGAAGACTCAATGGACTTAGCAACACACACTGGTTCAGCAACATTTTTACCTCCTCTCCAGCCTCTTATATTTTTTGCTGATTCTACCCATGTACATGAACCCAGGGACAACTTAAGGATTTTAGGGGCCCTGGGTCAAACGTATTTTGGGGGGCCCTGTTTGGAACAGCTTTGAATTTATGATCCAGTTTCAGCCCTCTTTGGCCAGGTTACTGTCAGTGCACAGGCACACTGCTCCAAATTCTAAATGTGTTTACATCTAATATTCAGGGATAGTGACGTGTGTTTCCAAAATTGTAACACAGCAGCAGCTCCCTAATCTTACTGCAAATAATCTCTGTGACACCCTTCCATTTCTCATATGTGAGATTCTGTTTTGATCTAAAAGAAACTTTTTTCATGGATGTTGCAGGAAACATAAACACAACATTTGTCTGAAAAATGTCTGTAATAGACTCTCACACATTCTCCGCATTAAAAATAAATTAAAGGAAAACGCTAATTACAACAATCTGTTTAAGAATTATTTAAGGTCAGCAGGGCAAGAATCTCAAGGGGCCCCCTGAAAAGCTGGGGCCCTGGGCCAGAGCCCACTTTGCCCATGAATTAAAACGTCTCTGCATCAACCTCTCCCAATGTGTATTTGTAAAGCGCAATATAACATGCAAGGGTATCCTGGCACTGTGTGTGCCTAGCCCTTCCTGTGGTAGGTTTGTTAAATGAAAAGCCAGGTCTTCAGCTTCTTGCAAAATACAAGAAGAGAGGGGAAGACTCTGATGTGGAGTGGGAGGCCGTTCCACACTTTAGGAGTGATGTAAGTAGGAGTCCTGCAATGGAAAGGTGTCTGAGTGGTTGGTGGAAGCAGATGCGACTGTTCAGGTAGGTGGGGGCCTCAGTTGTGTAGTGCCTTGAATGTGTGTGTGAGGAGTTTGAATTGAGCTCATTTGTGTATTGGGAGCCAGTAGAGTTGCTTGAGGTGTAGTGTGGTGTGAGTTGACGATGAGTCTTTCTGCTGAGTTCTGAATGGCTTTAGTGAGTTGCTTGGTGATCCCACTATATAGTGTGTTCCCACAGACCAACTAGGGCAAGATAGTTTTTCTAGTGTTGCTTGGGAGCTATGTGAAGATCTTCCTCAGCATCTTCAGGGTGTGGAAGCAGGATGCCGTGACAGTGTTGAGTTGTGTGGTCATGTGCAGTTTGCTCTCAATGATTATTCTGAGGTTCCTGGTGTGGGTTCTGATTATGGGTCAGAGTTCGGCTGGAAACCAGTTAGAGTCCCATGATGAGGTGTTCTTACCGTCTTTCCGCTCAATGCTCGACTCCTTTCTCTCATCTTCCGACCCAGCCTCCCACCTTCTGGTGGCTCAGCTGTTTTTGATAGTTCTGCCCCTTTTAGATCAACTTCTCCCTTTTCATTCTGCTTTCTGGTCAGCTCAAGGTCGTCTTGGAGCCTCAAGCCAAAAATGAGCCAAACTTTCACAGGAAGCAATGTAGCCTAGTGGTTACAGCAACCCACCATGCATCATGGGGAGTCAGACTTGAATCCTGACCTCGGATCAGCATCCTGTGAATCCAGGCAAATCTCTAGCTGGAAAAAAATTAACATAATATGTGTCTGTTGTGAAGCAGTCTTGTGTCCATGGCTAAGGTTTGCGCTATGTAAAACTGACAAAAATACAATGTGGACCCTTCCTATCATCCAGACTTTAGGCTCATCCTCCAAGAATTAAAGATGAAACATTAAGCTTTAATGTTATAAAGAGATACCCATGTAGTGGCTGATTGCACAGTGAGAAACTAGAAAATTTAGGATCAATCTCGGCTTCCCTACTTGACCAAATTGTGTGACCGTAGGCAAATGCTTTATTTCACTAACATAAAATTTACTGATTATCACACATCAGAGCACCTCCAAATATGTGCATTCAGGATGTGCACTGTACAGACACCTCTTGTGTTTGATGTAGTAGACTATAATTTTGCTCCATGTTGAATAAGAGTCTAGCCCACATATAGGGCACATTTGAACACTGACCTGCCACTTAGTCAGGGGCAATGGAAATATGTGATTTTGCTGTCGCTGCGTTTTACGCACAATTATGGAATTGCTGCATTTGCTAAATAGGCCATCTTCTGCATAATCTGCAGCTTTGAAAAAAAAATGTTTCTAGCTCAAATGGATCAAACATTACTAAAAACATAGCAACACTTGTTGCTGCACAGTGGAAACACCTTAGCAAAGGTTAACTGGTCATCTTTCGGTTGCATACTACTGTAGTTGGGTGTCAGACTGGTACTAATGAGGTGTCCAGTTAGTAATAACGTGTAAAAATGACAAAATAATGAGGTAATACTATCACAAAATGTGTTGCATTATGCCACATAAGTTGCTTTTTCTTGCATAAGTTAGTAAAACCTGCCACCTGACTTGGTCCTTTCTGCTCTTAGTTCACTAATACCATTAACATGAAGGTGGGGGCAGGAATGTTTCTCAGTTCATGTTTAGAAAATCTCACCTTTAATAAATACATCTCAATTGAGCAGGGCCGTTTCTAGGTGTTTTGCCGCCCTAGGCGAGAATTGAAAAATGCCGCCCCCTCAGTAAGATTTCTTCAAATATACATTTATTTTCAAGAGTAAGTGAACAGCGAGCCACCGGTAGGCACACTCAGCAGCAACTGTCCCAAATGTCTCTCCTACATTCACTAAAGGAACTTGGAATCACCAAATGGCACCATTCCAATTCCCAGCATTCCTACCTAAGCTACTACATGGGTTTCCCCTCTTATATTATCTGGTACAAAAGATATAATCTAGAACAAAATAATAAATGACTTATACATGAGCATTAAACAAAATATAGCCAATGCAGACACACCAAAATATTATTGGATGAAGTAGTGTCAGATTGCCACCTAACGGACAGACATGTGGAATCACTGGAACAGCAGGAACACCTAGAACACCACCTAAAGCATACTGTAAAATGCGACGGTACATTCTTTACTCTACAACGTCTTTTAATTCCACCTGGCTGCACTCGCTCTTTCCCAAATCTTCCCAAGCATCTTCCTCCTCACACTCTTTGTCCCTGCCACGCCTTTCTTCTACATGCTCCACCTTGACCACCTGACAGATATTCTACAGTTGACTACCTTCAAGCCGTGCACTGTTGCTGCCTTTTGGCATTGGTACAGCGCGTACCTGCCCAGGCCTTAAATAATGAGCCCCCTATATTTTTTTTACATTTGATCTGATCTACCCTGGCAGTGGCTGCCTGCCGCTGCCAGCCGACCCGGTTCCATCCCATCCCGGCCTCCCCCCGGACCCCGGTACCCGATAGGCCTGCAGGCGGGCCGCAGCGCCGTAGTAACTCTCTCTGCTGCTCTGCACTGCCTGCCTCTTCTTGCTGGCCGCGCGGCGCGTGCGCATAGGCACAGCCCACGCCCCGCGGCCGCCGTGGCCGGCCGAACGTGACCTCACGTCACGTCACCCTGCTCATGATGATGTCGTGTCGACGCTCTAATTTGAAGGCGAGCCGCGCCCACGCTACAGTCACTGACACCTACACTACCTACCTGGTAGATTCTTCATTCAATAGAACGAAGTCAGGACAGAGTCAAGAAGAGAGTAAAGAAGAACTCTCATGTTTTTAACTTTTGCCAAATTGCCACGGCCCGGCCGCCCTCCACATTTTGCCGCCCTAGGCAGCCGCCTAGTCCGGCCTAGTGGTAGAAACGGCCCTGCAATTGAGGGATATAATCCAAAGTATTAAGGTAAAACGCTTGTGTGTTTTAAAAAAATATGCTTAAAAAAAAGAAATTGATGGCACTTCTCCCTTTGCTCCATCATATATGAGTAATGCCCATTGATGATGGGACATGATTCTTTCTTTTGCTGTGAGTTCTGCAGGGCACACTGCTTTTCATTAACGCACAGGGGAAGGCCTCACTTCACGCCTACGGGCACTTCAAGCTCCCCTCTGTTTGCTGTTATCATGCAGATGCAGTGATTAGATTTCTAAAGCCCTTTCAGCCCATGGATGCAACGCCCAGGGAAGGGGGGCCGCCACCCTGCCTTCCCTGGGCCTCGCAGCGCTGCATCTCTACTGCTGCTCCCTGGGCCCTGTAACATTGGAGCCTTTATAAAGACAGTGCTCTTGTAGGGCCTCCTGGTTGTGAGTAGGAACAGGCACTGGGAAGCTGCCCATACTGCCCATGCCTAGCACCAGCCTTGCCGGGAACCCAAACACTGGGTTTCAAGGTGTGGAGGGAAAAGGGGGTGGAGTCATGAGGGGCGGAGCTTGAAATGCAGAGTCTGACAGTCAACTATCTATTCATTTAAAAAACATCTGCTGCAAATAAATTGGTAACAAGGACATATGTGACAGTAAATCAGTTCTAGCTTGCTTAATTGATCATAAGGGTTAAGACACCTGCTGTAGAGATCATTAACTCATAAAGTAGCATAGAGGGTTAACGTGCCTGCTGCAAAGCACATCGTGTAACAAGCAGATCACAGATTTGTATTTTTTTAGTTAGGTAAGTGGGCATCTGCTTTTGACATCAAGATCATATTGTTACTTTCAGTTCATAAGTTTCAAGCTTTCTAATGTAGCACAGTGTCCCGATTACTCACTGGCAGTCTTATTTACTCCTAGTCATACCCGTCCTTTGTAGTGGTTCCACCTCCCAGACAGAAAAAACACAGGAGAATTCTATGTAAGGCCTACTCACCCTCCTGGGTGCTCACTAAGAGTAGCTTACCCAGAATCCTACTGTTATTTCTATGCACCATCAAAGGCAAGGAGGGAGGGTGGGTAGGACATATAATAACTTTGACGAGGACATGTGGGACTAAGAGTAATGAAGATTACCAGTCAGTAATCGGGACATTACCTCTACGTTCCTCGGCCCAGTCATTCATTTTGAGGTACACCAAATCATATGCCTTTGAAAGAGAAAAAATAGCAAAACTCATCCACACCAGTATGAATGCCCAAAGATTTAATGCATACTAACGTGAGAAAAAAAACAGAATTAAGATTTTTCAATATAGACTTCAAAACTTCAATGCCAAAATTTGCATCATAGTCAACCACATTATTCAGTCTATAATGTCTGACAAATGTAGAGTCCAATGACCACGTAGCAGCCCTACAAATCTCATGAATAGAGGCATCCTGGAACTCAGCCCAAGAAGTGGCCATGCTTCTGGTAGTTCTGCCCTGATCTGAGCCACCCTCAAAGGATCTGCGACCAGCCTGTAAGAGAGTAACCTTCAACCATCTACTCAAAGTCATCATGGTTGCCCTTCTTCCTTTTCCTGCTTGACCAAAGGTTACAGACAGATGGTCTGACTTCTTGAAAGGCTGTGACCTGTTAAGATAAATGACAAGACCCTTTTAACATCTAACAAATGTATAGAAATTTCTTGGTGAGAGGAAGGAGAATGAAAAAAGTAGGAAGGATCACCTCCTGTGACTAGTCGAAAGAGGAATTAACCCTAGGTAAGAAAGAAGTGTCTGGTCTCAAAATCACCCCATCATCAAAAAACCTAAGGAAAGTTGGTCAGCTGAGTAAGGCCGTAAGCTCAACAATCCTACAAGCAGAAGTGATGACAACCAGAAAAACCACTTTATATGAAAGAAACTTTAAATCTACTTTCTCCAAAGGAGGAGCTTGAAGTGAGCTGAGAACCATAGGGAGATTCCGAGAAGAAGACTGTACCACAGGTCTTGAGATTCAGAAACTCCTAAAGACTCTATTTACTGGGGAGTCAATCTCTCTGCGAGGCTCAGAGAAATCTCTAGCAAACCACTGTGATTTAAGTGTGAAAAGAGACAGATTAAGCTGAAACCCTTCCACCATGAACTGTAACACTGTGGAAAAAGGACAGGAGGGTGCTGAAAGATCATGCAGAGAACATCATTTGTCTAATGTGACACAATGCCTAGAGTAGGCCTTCAAAGTAGAGGGTTTCCTAGAACTTTCGACCATCTGAACCAATTGAGGATGAAGGGCCAGATGTACGACCTGTGAAAATAGCGAGTCGCTATTTGCGACAAATTGCAAGTCGCAAATAGCGAGTCGCTATTCGCTACCTACCAACACAACAGGCAACATTATTGCAAGTCGGTATACACTCGCAACGCTATACGGCCCACTCGCTATTTGCGAGTCGCTATTCTCTCGCAAATAGCGAGTCCCGTGGAAACAGCGATTTTGCATGCGCTATTTGCGAGTGTGCATGAAAAAGGCCAATAAAGCACTCGCAAATAGCGATTTGAAAGAAAAAAAAGGATACACTTCCTGTTTGAGGTGAAGGACCCACAAAACAGGAAGTGGTGCCCAAAGCAACTCCAGAACAAAAATCAAGCACATGTGCAGGTGCAGCAGCACTGTTAGACACTGCTGAGAGAGAAAACATGAGCAGCAAGGAGAGCAACAAGGGAAGTAAGCAGAGGCTCAGAAAGCTGAAGTTCTCTGAAAAATAGCTGGACATCATCACGGAGGAATGCTGCAATCACCATGATGAACTATTTGACAGAGCCTCACACCGTCTGGGTGAGAATGAGAAGAGGAAGATCTGGCGCAGCATGCAGCAAAGGATTAATGCACTAGGAGTAGCCCACCGCTCCATAGATGACATTAAAAAATGGTGGTATGACCTTCGCTCCAGGGCAAAGGAGGGGTGGCAGCACGGCTGGAAGCAGCGAAAAAGACTGGAGGGGGGCCATCCACCTCAGCAGAGCCAACACCAGCTGAAGCAATGGTGGAAGCTACCCTGGAGAGGGCAGCTGTAGCAGGCTTTGGGAGCCTTGATACATCCCAGCCATTCAGAAATCCTGGTAAGTGAAAACTGTGCATGTGATGTGTGAATGCCCACTAACGCCTGTACTGTGCATGCATACTAATCAAACACAAGCAAACATCCATGTACAAACAACAAACAACACTAGTGTTGCATCATGGGAGATGTAGTCTGTGACAAAATCAGTGTAGTGAGGGAATGACTTGAGCTGAAAAACATTGTAAAAACACTGAAACAGTGAAACACATCGTTTATTATGTACTGTCATCTCTTTTGTCACATAGACACACCATTGGAAGCAGACGACACAGATGAGGACACACCGGGTAGCCACGAGCCAGAGCAAATGGAGGAAGGGCAGGACGTTGCGGAAACAAGTGGGGCCAGGTCCTCTGACGTCCCATCCACTGTGGCTGCAACCACTACAGTGTCAACACCGACTGTCACCTCTGCAGCGCAGCAGCACTCAACACCACCAGGCCCTCTGTCCACCCGTGTGCGTCTCTCACGTAGAACACAACAGTCCCTGCGCCTGTCCCAAGGTCTGTCCTCCACTGGGTCAATTAGTCAGGCCACGTCTGCTTCCATTGACAGGGAAATGCTGCAAATACAGCGCCTGCATAATCAAATACAAAGGCAGAGAAATGTCAGGATGTCCCAGGGGTTCCGCATGGTCACAAACAAACTGGCACAGAATCAGGCCAGGATCGAATCCAAACTGGATGCCCTCACCAGCACTGTGGCAGACTTAGCTAAGGAGTGGTCTGCAGAAAGAGCCAATCAGAGGCGCATTGAGCGCAGCAGGGGACAGAAAATCGTCAATCTGAGCAGGGCTATCAATCGACTTGCGCATGCCACTAACAGACATAGCCAGCGCACACTTGGCCTACAAGTGGAGATGGGCCACTTCAGTGGCGACGTAGCACGTGGCCTTGAAAAAAGTACAGCTGCAGTGGAAACACTGCAGACAAATCAGATAATTGGGGATGTTGGCATTGGTGGCACTGACAGTAAAGTGTCAAGCCGGAGCAGCATATCAGCCACGGAGACACCAATGGTGCGCAGAAGCAGCAGCCGCCACCTGGGGCTGGGTAGTGGCACCTCTGGCCAGGCTACACGCAGGGGCAGAAAATGAACGTTTTGTGGTCCCCAAACATCTTTCATGTGCCTTCAATTTCATTATTATTGGTGACAAAACCCATTTATTTTTCATTATGAGGCTAATTTCTACAGTTATTGATGGACATGTTGTCCTACTTTGATAATGGTTTGATGAAAATTAAAACACACATTGCTATTCACAATTTGTTCTGTCTTTTGTACAGCTGAGTGTGTAGCTGGTGTGTACGTACCTTTCAGAAAAAGTTGTTGGCAATCTGGTCCCTGCGCCTTCTCCCTCTGCTGCAGTGCTACCATCCCTTTGTGGTATGGCAGGTGGTCCCGGGCCATCATCCTCAGATTCTGTGTCAGACACATCATGTTAGAAATGGGATCTCTAGTTGGCAAGGGCTTGCACCTTTGTCCAAGTAGGGACCCTTCTTCCTAGTCAGGGTAAGGGTTGTTACACTCGTGAAGTAACCCCTGCTCACCCTCGTGGTAGCTTGGCACGAGCAGTCAGGCTTAATTCAGAGGCAGTGTGTAAAGCATTTGCACATAACCAGCAGTAATACAGTGTAAGCACTACAAACGGACACCACACCAGTTTAGAAAAATAACCAATATTTTATATACTCAAGACAAGACCAATTACGACAAAAATCCACAATACTATACTTTACGAATGAATACTTGATACGTTAACTTCTTCTTTGCAGGAATAGCACAAAAGCAAAGTTCAGTACGAGTCGGTAGCTCCGTCCGAGCCTCCCGTGATGCTGAAAACCACAGAGTCTAACAGTTCCAGCCGACCGCGTCGATACGGGCCAGCAGAGTCGTGAACAGACTCGGTCACAGTACCTTTTCTCGTTGTGGCTGGTACGGAGTGTATGAGCCGGTCGGCGTTCGTCGCGGTTGCGGTGCAAGACGGAGCGATGCAAGGTGCGGTGTCCCTCGATGCGGTGCAGGCAGCGGCTCGATGAGCGTCGGGCAGACGGAGTCGGTGAGTCCAAGGCGTGCGATGCAGGGCGAGACGAGGCTCGATGCGGTGCTGACAGGTTGCGATGCAGGCGACCAAGCCGGAGTGCGGGAGCTGGCGTCGGACAGCGGTGCGAGTCGGAGCGGTGCGTCGCAGACGTGCGAGCGGTGCCCCAAGTGCGGTGCGGTCTCGACTCTTGAGCCAGTTGCAGCGACAGTGTCGGTCTGGTCCGGCTGGCCCAGTGAAGCGATGCGATGCGAACTGCGGTGCCCACAGGTCACGGTGCAAGCAGCGGCTCGATGTTGGCGGCGTCGGACGTCGCCCACGGTGAGACCAGGGTTGCGATGCGAAGCGGGGCGATGCGGTCTGCGGTGCAAACAGGTCACCGGCCAGGGATGGATTCGGTTGACGGAGTCGGTTGCAGTTCCCTTCCTCTGTGGCGACTGAAACAGCGTTCCAGAAGCGGTACCCAGAGGCTTGTGAAGTCTTTGTAGTCCCTGAGACTTCTTAACAGGAGGCCAGCTCGGTTCCTGGCCCTTGGAGATACTCAGCACAAGATTGTAGAAAGTTCAGTCCAGTCCTTTCACTGCCCAAGGCAGAAGCAGCAACTGCAGGCCAACCCAACAAAGCAACAACACAGCAAAGGGGCAGTACTCCTCCTGGCAGCTCTTCCAGCTCTTCGTCTTGGCAGGTTCCTTGATTCCAGCGAGATCTAAATTCATGGGGTCAGGGCCCCAATATTTATATCCCAAATTCCTTTGTTCTCTGAAGGCAGAGAGGCCTTTGCCTAGTCCAAACCAGTTCTGGAGCACTTTGTTGACAAGTCTCCGTCCCTTCTTTCAGTGAGTAGGCCAGGGACATCAGACGCACCACAGGAGGTGGAGCCAGCATTGTGGAGGGAAGGCACTGTCCTATTCGGGGCCCAGGTGCGACCCCTCCCACCCATCTACAGGTCGATCTGGCTATTCAGCCCTGCGCTGACTCACCCTGTCTCCTGGCATCCCCCAGCCCCTGTCACTCACATTCCAGACACGGAATACACAACCTCGCAGAGGCAGGCTTGGACGGTTAGACAAGAAAATACCCACTTTCTAAAAGTGGTATTTTCAAACACAGAATGTTAAAACCAACTTCACTAAAAGATGCATTTTATCATTCTGAGTCCAGGCATACTAAACTCGAATTTCTACCATGTTCCCGGGGTCAGTTAGGATTATATACTGTAATAATCAAAACCGCCCGTTCTGGCCTAGGGGAACAGGTAGCCTTGCAATAGTGAAAAACGAACTAGGCTGTAATTCACTATCAGGACATGCCGCACACACCCGGGCATGTCCTACCTTTCGCATACACCGCACCCTGCCCACAGGGGTACCTTGGGCCTACCTTAGGGGTGACTAACATGTAGCAAAGGAAGGTTTAGGGACTTGCAAGTGTGTGCACTTGCCAAGTCGACATGGCAGCCCCAGGCTGCGCACAGGCTCTGCGATGGCAGGCCCGAGTTACATTTTACGGGCTGTTTGCGTGGGTGGCACAATCCAGTGCTGCAGCCCACCAACAGCATTTGGTCTATAGGCCCTGGCACTCGCAGTGCACTTTACAAGGGACTGACAGATAAACCAAATAGGCCAATCATGGAAACACCAATCCATAACACATTTTATACAGGAGCACTTGCACTTTCCCACTGGACCGCAGTGAGGAAAGTGCGCAGAATCATCACACCAGCAAAGACAGAGTCAAAACCGGGAGGTCAGAAAGCAAAAGTCAGGAAACACGCCAAAGATGCCAAGTCTAACACATGTCCCCTCCAGCTGAAAGTAGGGAGAACTACCCAACCCCATTGGAGTTCTCTTCACTAAGGCGGAAGAACCTGGACAGACCATCTGCGTTGGCGTGTTCTGTACCAGGACGGTGCTCCACCGTAAAGTCCATTCCCTGTAGGGAGATGGACCACCTCAGCAGTTTTGGATTCTCACCCCTCATTTGCATCAACCATCTGAGGGGCCTGTGGTCTGTATGAACCCGGAAGTGAGTCCCAAACAGGTATGGTCTCAACTTCTTCAGTGCCCAGACCACAGCAAAGCTTCCCTTTCTATGGCACTTCACCTCTGTTCCCTGGGAAGTAGTCTCCTGCTAAGGAAGACTACAGGCTGATCCAGGCCCTCTTCGTTCAGTTGTGAGAGCACCGCTCCCACACCATGCTCTGAAGCGTCAGTCTGCACGACAAATTCCTTGGAGAAGTCAGGTGCCTTGAGCACGGGCGCCGTGCACATGGCTGCCTTCAGGGCATCAAAGCTTTCTGGCAGGACTCAGTCCAGATCACTTTCCTGGGCTGCCTCTTGAGAGTCAGCTCTGTCAAGGGAGCACGAGGGTGCCATAGCCCTTAACAAATCTCCTATAATAGCCGGTGAGACCTAAGAAGGCTCTCACCTCTGTCTGGGTCTTGGGGGCTCCCAAGCCAGAATGGTGTCAATCTTGGGTTGTAGGGGCGCCACCTGGCCGCTTCCTACCTGGTGTCCCAAGTACACCACCGAACCCTGCCCGATCTGGCACTTACTGGCCTTGATCGTGAGGCCTGCACCTTGCAGAGCCCTCAACACTTTCTCAAGGTGCTGTACATGTTCTTCCCAGCTGGAACTGAACACAGCAATGTCATCCAGGTAGGCGGCACTGAAATCCTCCAGCCCAGCCAACACCTGATTGACCAACCTCTGAAAGGTGGCAGGGGCATTCTTCAACCCAAAGGGCATCACCCGGAATTGGTAATGACCTTCTGGGGTTGAGAATGCTGATCTCTCCTTGGCCCCATCGGTTAAGGCAATCTGCCAGTACCCAGACGTTAAATCAAACGTGCTGAGGAACCGGGCAGCTCCCAACCCGATCAATGAGCTCATCAGCTCTGGGGATGGGGTGCGCGTCAGTCCTGGTGACGGCATTGAGCCCACGGTAGTCCACACAAAACCGGAGTTCTGGAGTGGCACCGGGCGCCGCAGCCTTTGGGACCAAGACCACTGGGCTGGCCCAAGGACTGTGGGAGGGCTCAATCACCCCTAACGCCAACGTCTTAGAGACCTCCTCCTTGATGCTGGCTCTGACCCGGTCAGTCAACCTGTAAATTTTGTGCTTCACAGGATGGCTGTCACCGGTGTCCACGTCATGGGTACACCAGTGAGTAACACCAGGGGTCAGAGAGAACAGCGGGCGAACTGTCCCAACAACTGGCGACAGTCCCCCTGCTGCTCCTGAGTCAGAGTAGGGAGAGGATCACACCCTCTACTGACCCATCATGCTCCTTGGTAGACAGGAGGTCAGGGAGAGGCTCGCTCTCCTCTTCCACCCCATCATCTGTCGCCAAGAGCATACTCACTTCGGACCTCTCGAAGTGGGGCTTGAGGCGGTTCACGTGAAGGACCCTCAACGGGTTCCTTGGAGCCTGCAAATCCACCAGGTAGGTGACGTCACTTTTGCGCTCCTTTACCTCATATGGCCCAGTCCACTTGTCCTGCAAGGCACAAGGTGCCACTGGGGCCATGACCCACACTTTCTGCCCAGGTTGAAATTCGACCAGAGTGGCGTTCTGGTCATACCATCTCTTCATTTCTTCCTGGCTGGCTTCTAGGTTCGCCTGAGCGAGTTTCCTGAAGCGGGCAGTTTGGTTTCTAAAGGCCAGCATGTAGCTAAATACATCCTGGGGAGTTTTCCTGGGAGCTGCCTCCCAGCCTTCCTTTACCAAACTCAGAGGTCCTCTGACAGGGTGGCCATACAGGAGCTCAAAGGGGCTGTACCCAAGAGACTTCTGAGGCACCTCCCTGTATGCAAAGAGTAGGCATGGCAAGAGGACGTCCCACTTACGCCTCATGGGTTCTGTTAGACCCTTGATCATGCCTTTCAAGGTCTGGTTGAATCTCTCCACCAGACCGTTTCCTTGTGGGTGGTAAGGAGTGGTGAACTTGTAGGTTACACCACACTCCTTCCACAGGGATGTCATATACTTCGATATGAAATTGGTCCCCCTATCAGAAACCACCTCTCTGGGGAATCCCACACGGGAAAAGATCCCCATTAGCGCCCGGCCCACCACTGGCGCCGTCGTTGTCCTGAGAGGGATTGCCTCCGGGTACCGGGTGGCATGGTCCACCAAGACCAGGATGTACCTGTTGCCCATGGCTGTCTTGGGATCCAGTGGCCCCACTATATCCATCCCTACCCTTTCAAAGGGAGTTCCAACTACCGGAAAAGGTTGGAGAGGAGCTTTGACCTTCCTCCACTCTTACCACTTGCCTGGCAAGTTTGGCAAGACCTACAGTGTGCATCTGACTGCCTTCGCATTTGGGGCCAAAGAAGTGGGTGACAAGCCTGTCAAGGTCTTGTCCTGCCCCAAATGTCCTGCCAAAGGCACGTCATGAGCCAGACCCAGTAGGAAGGTCCTGAAGCGCTGGGGTACCACCAGCACACGGGCTGACCCAGGCTCAGCAACCTTAGGCTCACTGTATAGGAGACCACTCTCCCAGTAGATCAGATGTGACCCGGACTGATTACCAGCTGCCTGGTCTGCAGCCTGCCGCCGCAGACCCTCCAGAGTAGGGCACTCGTTCTGCTCCCTGCAGAACTCCTCCCTGAGTGGGACCCCCTTCTTGCTGCCAATGGGTCAGCTCAGAGATGTCTCCCAGTTCGGCTACCTGCTCCCCTGTAGGCACCGGGGTGTCCCCCTCGAGGTCCGCCTCCTCCCGGTCCGTGGGAACTTCGGGGGCCGGTTTCCCGCGCCCCTGCCCTTTCTCTTGGCAGGGACTTGGGCCACTGTTTCAGGCTCCAAGTCCTTTTGATCACCCTTTCTGGCTGCCATTGACCGAGTAGACACGCATGCCCACTCTGGCAACCCAAGCATCTCCAAGTGCGACCTGAGCTCAACCTCCTTCCATGAGGACTGCTCCAGGTCGTTACCTAGCAGACAATCTACAGGCATGGTAGGGCTCACAACCACCCTCAAGGGACCTGAGACCCCCCCCCCATTCAAAGGGAACCTGCGCCACCATACACTGGCGCTCCGAGTTGTCTACAGCAACTACTTGGTGGAATGCTCCGGGGACTACTTGCTTCTCAGACACCAGGTGACACCGGACTGAGGTCACACTGGCTCCAGTATCTCTGAGAGCCTCTACCCTGTTCCCATTAATGGTCACCCAGGTGCTATATTTCTTTGTGTTAGGGGGCACCTGGTTTCCTGGGACCATCTCACTGTCCCCGAGTGAGACAAGGGTCATTTCTGCGGGATCCCCACCCTCCTGTGGGCACCCCTCCTCCCCAAGAGCTACAATAGCCAACACATTGGACTGTCCACCGGTGGGTGGCTGTGTCCCCTTCGGGCACTTGGGGTCCCCCTTAAAGTGACCTACCTGGTCACATGCATAACTACTTGCGGGGGCCGGTCTCAACAGGCTTCCCTGTGGAGACCCCTTTCTTCTTATCACCGGGGGGCTGGGAACCTTTACCCTGGGTACTAGTTTGGGGCCCTTTAGAGAACTCCTGTGCTTTACCCTTGTCCCCCCACCTTTCTGCTGGGGACCCTGCCCACCTTTGGCTGAGTCTCCCCAAACGCTTTCTTGTGGACCCTGGTACTCACCCAGCGGTCCGCTTCCATGTCAAGCTTCCTGGGGTCAGTTAGCTTACTATCAACTAGGTGCTGGCGCAGATCTGCAAAACATAGACTAGACAAGTGCTCCCATGCAATCAAGTTGTAGAGCCCCTGAAAATCTGTTACACTACTGCCCTTCACCCAACCATCCAGAGACCTGCAGAACACATCCACACATTCCAACCAAGTGTTGGCATCACACTTCTTACTGGACCTGAACTGATCCCTGTACTTTTCAGGAGTAAGACCATACTTCGTGAGAAGGGCATCCTTCATGTCAGCATAGGTGAGGTGATACCCCTTACCCAAAGCTATCAGAGCATCCCTTGCTTCTTCCGGGAAAAGTGGCCACAATCCTGCTCCCCAATTCTCCTCAGGGACCCCATTCATGTGTATGGCTGCCTCATAACCCTGAAACCACCTTTGTATGTCATCCCCCTTCTTGAACTCCTTGCCTACGTTCTTGGGAATGTGCACAATCCTGTCTGCCTTTCTGGACGAATTGCTGCCACCATCTGAGCCTGACTTACTCCTAAGTTCTAGCTCCTTCAGTTCTCTCTCATGCTCTAAGAGCATCTTCCTCTCCTCTATGGCCAATCTCTTCTCCTCCCTCTCACTCTCCAGCCTGAGCTTCTGCAGCTCGAACTGCCTTGCCTCCCGCCTGTCCTCCAGCTCCTCTGGGGACAGACTGCTGCTGCCTGACCTGGCGGGTTCCCCCTACCCAAAGCACATCTACCCTGGAAATAGGCTCCTCCGCCTCCTCACTGAGATCACCAGGCTGCCCATTGGCATGTCTGGCTGCTACTGAGCCCTCAGCGCCTTCTGTAGCTCCTCCTTCCTTGTGAGGCCTTTAATTTGGACTTTCAGGTTTTTACAAATCGCTCGTAACTCCTTTACGGCGTAGGACTCCAACCTGTCCTCCTCAAAGATAATTTCCAGAGATGCAACGGATGATGCAATTGATTCAGGCATGACAATAGTCGTGAGTTGAAAACTGGCAAGATCAAAAATAGGCCAAAAGAAAGAACCAGTATGTGGTACGTAATGGTCTGCGATATGGTAGTAGTGCACACCAATCACTGTAAGTCAAGTGCAAACACAAGTCCTATCCTCACCGCTGACAACCAATGTTAGAAATGGGATCTCTAGTTGGCAAGGGCTTGCACCTTTGTCCAAGTAGGGACCCTTCTTCCTAGTCAGGGTAAGGGTTGTTACACTCGTGAAGTAACCCCTGCTCACCCTCGTGGTAGCTTAGCACGAGCAGTCAGGCTTAATTCAGAGGCAGTGTGTAAAGCATTTGCACATAACCAGCAGTAATACAGTGTAAGCACTACAAACGGACACCACACCAGTTTAGAAAAATAACCAATATTTTATATACTCAAGACAAGACCAATTACGACAAAAATCCACAATACTATACTTTACGAATGAATACTTGATACGTTAACTTCTTCTTTGCAGGAATAGCACAAAAGCAAAGTTCGTACGAGTCGGTAGCTCCGTCCGAGCCTCCCGTGATGCTGAAAACCACAGAGTCTAACAGTTCCAGCCGACCGCGTCGATACGGGCCAGCAGAGTCGTGAACAGACTCGGTCACAGTACCTTTTCTCGTTGTGGCTGGTACGGAGTGTACGAGCCGGTCGGCGTTCGTCGCGGTTGCGGTGCAAGACGGAGCGATGCAAGGTGCGGTGTCCCTCGATGCGGTGCAGGCAGCGGCTCGATGAGCGTCGGGCAGATGGAGTCGGTGAGTCCAAGGCGTGCGATGCAGGGCGAGACGAGGCTCGATGCGGTGCTGACAGGTTGCGATGCAGGCGACCAAGCCGGAGTGCGGGAGCTGGCGTCGGACAGCGGTGCGAGTCGGAGCGGTGCGTCGCAGAGCGTGCGGCGGTGCCCCAAGTGCGGTGCGGTCTCGACTCTTGAGCCAGTTGCAGCGACAGTGTCGGTCTGGTCCGGCTGGCCCAGTGAAGCGATGCGATGCGAACTGCGGTGCCCACAGGTCACGGTGCAAGCAGCGGCTCGATGTTGGCGGCGTCGGACGTCGCCCACGGTGAGACCAGGGTTGCGATGCGAAGCGGGGCGATGCGGTCTGCGGTGCAAACAGGTCACCGGCCAGGGATGGATTCGGTTGACGGAGTCGGTTGCAGTTCCCTTCCTCTGTGGCGACTGAAACAGCGTTCCAGAAGCGGTACCCAGAGGCTTGTGAAGTCTTTGTAGTCCCTGAGACTTCTTAACAGGAGGCCAGCTCGGTTCCTGGCCCTTGGAGATACTCAGCACAAGATTGTAGAAAGTTCAGTCCAGTCCTTTCACTGCCCAAGACAGAAGCAGCAACTGCAGGCCAACCCAACAAAGCAACAACACAGCAAAGGGGCAGTACTCCTCCTGGCAGCTCTTCCAGCTCTTCGTCTTGGCAGGTTCCTTGATTCCAGCGAGATCTAAATTCATGGGGTCAGGGCCCCAATATTTATATCAAAACACACAAGATGATGGACGGAATGTTGCACATTGGCAAAACATTCACCCCCAGTCACAGATCTGGGTTTAATCCATCGTTATTTTGCTCACCACGCCACCCCAGTTCAGACATGGCCATATGCAAATCAGTCTTGACCCTGTGCCTCATGGGAACAGTCCAGCCCGAACTGCCAAGCCATGTCTTCCCTGGACCAGAATCAAGCATCCTAGGACCGGTTTCTGGCTATCAGCCGTCATCAGCCAGGATAGCTTGACTCCAGTGGCGTAGTGAGCACGGGACCCACGTCTGGGCATACCCTTCCCACATAGGGCGAACAAGCAAAACACACAAGATGATGGACGGAATGTTGCACATTGGCAAAACATTCACCCCCAGTCACAGATCTGGGTTTAATCCATCGTTATTTTGCTCACCACGCCACCCCAGTTCAGACATGGCCATATGCAAATCAGTCTTGACCCTGTGCCTCATGGGAACAGTCCAGCCCGAACTGCCAAGCCATGTCTTCCTGGACCAGAATCAAGCATCCTAGGACCGGTTTCTGGCTATCAGCCGTCATCAGCCAGGATAGCTTGACTCCAGTGGCGTAGTGAGCACGGGACCCACGTCTGGGCATACCCTTCCCACATAGGGCGAACAGCAAAACACACAAGATGATGGACGGAATGTTGCACATTGGCAAAACATTCACCCCCAGTCACAGATCTGGGTTTAATCCATCGTTATTTTGCTCACCACGCCACCCCAGTTCAGACATGGCCATATGCAAATCAGTCTTGACCCTGTGCCTCATGGGAACAGTCCAGCCCGAACTGCCAAGCCATGTCTTCCCTGGACCAGAATCAAGCATCCTAGGACCGGTTTCTGGCTATCAGCCGTCATCAGCCAGGATAGCTTGACTCCAGTGGCGTAGTGAGCACGGGACCCACGTCTGGGCATACCCTTCCCACATAGGGCGAACAGCAAAACACACAAGATGATGGACGGAATGTTGCACATTGGCAAAACATTCACCCCCAGTCACAGATCTGGGTTTAATCCATCGTTATTTTGCTCACCACGCCACCCCAGTTCAGACATGGCCATATGCAAATCAGTCTTGACCCTGTGCCTCATGGGAACAGTCCAGCCCGAACTGCCAAGCCATGTCTTCCCTGGACTCAGAATCAAGCATCCTAGGACCGGTTTCTGGCTATCAGCCGTCATCAGCCAGGATAGCTTGACTCCAGTGGCGTAGTGAGCACGGGACCCACGTCTGGGCATACCCTTCCCACATAGGGCGAACAGCAAAACACACAAGATGATGGACGGAATGTTGCACATTGGCAAAGCATTCACCCCCAGTCACAGATCTGGGTTTAATCCATCGTTATTTTGCTCACCACGCCACCCCAGTTCAGACATGGCCATATGCAAATCAGTCTTGACCCTGTGCCTCATGGGAACAGTCCAGCCCGAACTGCCAAGCCATGTCTTCCCTGGACCAGAATCAAGCATCCTAGGACCGGTTTCTGGCTATCAGCCGTCATCAGCCAGGATAGCTTGACTCCAGTGGCGTAGTGAGCACGGGACCCACGTCTGGGCATACCCTTCCCACATAGGGCGAACAGCAAAACACACAAGATGATGGACGGAATGTTGCACATTGGCAAAACATTCACCCCCAGTCATTCCGGTCCAGGGAAGACGTGGCTTGGCAGTTCGGTCTGGACTGTTCCCATGAGGCACAGGGTCAAGACTGATTTGCATATGGCTATGTCTGAACTGGGGTGGCGTGGTGAAGCAAAATAACGATGGATTAAACCCAGATCTGTGACTGGGGGTGAATGTTTGCCAATGTGCAGCATTCCGTCCATCATCTTGTGTGTTTGCATTTCGCCCTAAGTGGGAAGGGTATGCCCAGACGTCGGTCCCGTGCTCACTACGCCACTGGAGTCAAGCTATCCTGGCTGATGAGGGCTGATAGCCCGAAACCGGTCCTAGGATGCTTGATTCGGTCCAGGGAAGACGTGGCTTGGCAGTTCGGTCTGGACTGTTCCCATGAGGCACAGGGTCAAGACTGATTTGCATATGGCTATGTCTGAACTGGGGTGGCGTGGTGAAGCAAAAATAACGATGGATTAAACCCAGATCTGTGACTGGGGGTGAATGTTTGCCAATGTGCAACATTCCGTCCATCATCTTGTGTGTTTTGCATTTCAGCCCTAAGTGGGAAGGGTATGCCCAGACGTGGGTCCCGTGCTCACTACGCCACTGGAGTCAAGCTATCCTGGCTGATGAAGGCTGATAGCCTGAAGCCGGTCCTAGGATGCTTGATTCCGGTCCAGGGAAGACATGGCTTGGCAGTTCGGTCTGGACTGTTCCCATGAGACACAGGGTCAAGACTGATTTGCATATGGCTATGTCTGAACTGGGGTGGCGTGGTGAAGCAAAATAACGATGGATTAAACCCAGATCTGTGACTGGGGGTGAATGTTTGCCAATGTGCAGCATTCCGTCCATCATCTTGTGTGTTTTGCATTTCGCCCTAAGTGGGAAGGGTATGCCCAGACGTGGGTCCCGTGCTCACTACGCCACTGGAGTCAAGCTATCCTGGCTGATGAGGCTGATAGCCTGAAACCGGTCCTAGGATGCTTGATTCCGGTCCAGGGAAGACATGGCTTGGCAGTTCGGTCTGGACTGTTCCCATGAGGCACAGGGTCAAGACTGATTTGCATATGGCTATGTCTGAACTGGGGTGGCGTGGTGAAGCAAAATAACGATGGATTAAACCCAGATCTGTGACTGGGGGTGAATGTTTGCCAATGTGCAGCATTCCGTCCATCATCTTGTGTGTTTGCATTTCGCCCTAAGTGGGAAGGGTATGCCCAGACGTGGGTCCCGTGCTCACTACGCCACTGGAGTCAAGCTATCCTGGCTGATGAGGCTGATAGCCCGAAACCGGTCCTAGGATGCTTGATTCCGGTCCAGGAAGACATGGCTTGGCAGTTCGGTCTGGACTGTTCCCATGAGGCACAGGGTCAAGACTGATTTGCATATGGCTATGTCTGAACTGGGGTGGCGTGGTGAAGCAAAATAACGATGGATTAAACCCAGATCTGTGACTGGGGGTGAATGTTTGCCAATGTGCAGCATTCCGTCCATCATCTTGTGTGTTTGCATTTCGCCCTAAGTGGGAAGGGTATGCCCAGACGTGGGTCCCGTGCTCACTACGCCACTGGAGTCAAGCTATCCTGGCTGATGAGGGCTGAAAGCCTGAAACCGGTCCTAGGATGCTTGATTCCGGTCCAGGGAAGACGTGGCTTGGCAGTTCGGTCTGGACTGTTCCCATGAGGCACAGGGTCAAGACTGATTTGCATATGGCTATGTCTGAACTGGGGTGGCGTGGTGAAGCAAAATAACGATGGATTAAACCCAGATCTGTGACTGGGGGTGAATGTTTGCCAATGTGCAACATTCCGTCCATCATCTTGTGTGTTTTGCATTTCGCCCTAAGTGGGAAGGGTATGCCCAGACGTGGGTCCCGTGCTCACTACGCCACTGGAGTCAAGCTATCCTGGCTGATGAGGGCTGAAAGCCCGAAGCCGGTCCTAGGATGCTTGATTCCGGTCCAGGGAAGACGTGGCTTGGCAGTTCGGTCTGGACTGTTCCCATGAGGCACAGGGTCAAGACTGATTTGCATATGGCTATGTCTGAACTGGGGTGGCGTGGTGAAGCAAAATAACGATGGATTAAACCCAGATCTGTGACTGGGGGTGAATGTTTGCCAATGTGCAGCATTCCGTCCATCATCTTGTGTGTTTTGCATTTCGCCCTAAGTGGGAAGGGTATGCCCAGACGTGGGTCCCGTGCTCACTACGCCACTGGAGTCAAGCTATCCTGGCTGATGAAGGCTGATAGCCTGAAACCGGTCCTAGGATGCTTGATTCCGGTCCAGGGAAGACATGGCTTGGCAGTTCGGTCTGGACTGTTCCCATGAGGCACAGGGTCAAGACTGATTTGCATATGGCTATGTCTGAACTGGGGTGGCGTGGTGAAGCAAAATAACGATGGATTAAACCCAGATCTGTGACTGGGGGTGAATGTTTGCCAATGTGCAGCATTCCGTCCATCATCTTGTGTGTTTTGCATTTCGCCCTAAGTGGGAAGGGTATGCCCAGACGTGGGTCCCGTGCTCACTACGCCACTGGAGTCAAGCTATCCTGGCTGATGAGGGCTGATAGCCTGAAACCGGTCCTAGGATGCTTGATTCCGGTCCAGGGAAGACGTGGCTTGGCAGTTCGGTCTGGACTGTTCCCATGAGGCACAGGGTCAAGACTGATTTGCATATGGCTATGTCTGAACTGGGGTGGCGTGGTGAAGCAAAATAACGATGGATTAAACCCAGATCTGTGACTGGGGGTGAATGTTTGCCAATGTGCAGCATTCCGTCCATCATCTTGTGTGTTTTGCATTTCGCCCTAAGTGGGAAGGGTATGCCCAGACGTGGGTCCCGTGCTCACTACGCCACTGGAGTCAAGCTATCCTGGCTGATGAGGGCTGAAAGCCCGAAACCGGTCCTAGGATGCTTGATTCCGGTCCAGGGAAGACGTGGCTTGGCAGTTCGGTCTGGACTGTTCCCATGAGGCACAGGGTCAAGACTGATTTGCATATGGCTATGTCTGAACTGGGGTGGCGTGGTGAAGCAAAATAACGATGGATTAAACCCAGATCTGTGACTGGGGGTGAATGTTTGCCAATGTGCAACATTCCGTCCATCATCTTGTGTGTTTTGCATTTCAGCCCTAAGTGGGAAGGGTATGCCCAGACGTGGGTCCCGTGCTCACTACGCCACTGGAGTCAAGCTATCCTGGCTGATGAGGGCTGAAAGCCCGAAACCGGTCCCTAGGATGCTTGATTCCGGTCCAGGGAAGACGTGGCTTGGCAGTTCGGTCTGGACTGTTCCCATGAGGCACAGGGTCAAGACTGATTTGCATATGGCTATGTCTGAACTGGGGTGGCGTGGTGAAGCAAAATAACGATGGATTAAACCCAGATCTGTGACTGGGGGTGAATGTTTGCCAATGTGCAACATTCCGTCCATCATCTTGTGTGTTTTGCATCCCCAATATTTATATCCCAAATTCCTTTGTTCTCTGAAGGCAGAGAGGCCTTTGCCTAGTCCAAACCAGTTCTGGAGCACTTTGTTGACAAGTCTCCGTCCCTTCTTTCAGTGAGTAGGCCAGGGACATCAGACGCACCACAGGAGGTGGAGCCAGCATTGTGGAGGGAAGGCACTGTCCTATTCGGGGCCCAGGTGCGACCCCTCCCACCCATCTACAGGTCGATCTGGCTATTCAGCCCTGCGCTGACTCACCCTGTCTCCTGGCATCCCCCAGCCCCTGTCACTCACATTCCAGACACGGAATACACAACCTCGCAGAGGCAGGCTTGGACGGTTAGACAAGAAAATACCCACTTTCTAAAAGTGGTATTTTCAAACACAGAATGTTAAAACCAACTTCACTAAAAGATGCATTTTATCATTCTGAGTCCAGGCATACTAAACTCGAATTTCTACCATGTTCCCGGGGTCAGTTAGGATTATATACTGTAATAATCAAAACCGCCCGTTCTGGCCTAGGGGAACAGGTAGCCTTGCAATAGTGAAAAACGAACTAGGCTGTAATTCACTATCAGGACATGCCGCACACACCCGGGCATGTCCTACCTTTCGCATACACCGCACCCTGCCCACAGGGGTACCTTGGGCCTACCTTAGGGGTGACTAACATGTAGCAAAGGGAAGGTTTAGGGACTTGCAAGTGTGTGCACTTGCCAAGTCGTTATGGCAGCCCCAGGCTGCGCACAGGCTCTGCGATGGCAGGCCCGAGTTACATTTTACGGGCTGTTTGCGTGGGTGGCACAATCCAGTGCTGCAGCCCACCAACAGCATTTGGTCTATAGGCCCTGGCACTCGCAGTGCACTTTACAAGGGACTGACAGATAAACCAAATAGGCCAATCATGGAAACACCAATCCATAACACATTTTATACAGGAGCACTTGCACTTTCCCACTGGACCGCAGTGAGGAAAGTGCGCAGAATCATCACACCAGCAAAGACAGAGTCAAAACCGGGAGGTCAGAAAGCAAAAAGTCAGGGGAAACACGCCAAAAGATGCCAAGTCTAACACACATCCATGGGCAGTCCACCCCTGCAGGCCATGTTGTGCAGCATGGCACATGTTGCCACAATTTTACAGACTTTCTCTGGCGCATATTGCAGAGCTCCACCACTCTTATGTAGGCATCTGAAGCGCGACTTCAGTATTCCAAAAGTATGCTCAATCACTGTCCTTGTGCGCCTGTGTGCAGTGTTGTACCGCCTTTCGTGTATGTTGTTCGGAGACAGATACGGTGTGAGGATCCACGGACGCAGAGCATACGCACTGTCACCTGTTGTGAGACATATAATGTTGATGTTAAATGCTTACAGACATGCTAGTAAATTAACAATCGTCTGGGGACAGGTGATAACATTACCTAGGAGGTATCCATCATCAAAGTCACCTCTTTCTAACCTTTGATATAGACCACTGTGCCTGAAAATGAATGCATCATGGGTGCTTCCAGGGTATTTGGCTACAATATCTGTGATGATGTTTTTAGCGTCACACACTACTTGGATGTTGAGGGAATGTGTGCTTTTTCTGTTACGAAAAATGTATTCTATGCGGGATGGTGGACATATGGGCACATGTGTCCCATCTATGCACCCCATGACCTGTGGGAATCTTGCTAACCTGTAGAAATCCATTTTTGTTTGGTCTAATTCCTCATTATCACGGGGCATGTATATGTGTTGATGTATGTGGTATAGCATGGCGTCTAGGAAATCATGGAAAAAACGTGAAAGCGCACTCTGAGACACACCACTAGCCACTGCAATGACATCCTGGTAACTACCAGTGGCCAAGAGGTGGAGGGAGCACAACACCTGCACATGTGTGGGAATAGCATTGCTGCGCATGGTTCTACTCTCAAGTTGTGGCTTCAAGGTGTCAATGAGCTTTAGTATGACCCTGATACTTAGCCTGTACTGATCATAAATCTCCTCTTCTGTCTTATACAACAATGTCAGCCTGACTCTGAATATCCTCTCCTGTCTTCTTCTCCTCTGCAATGCCGCCATTATCCGCCTCCTCCTTGCTAACACATACAGGGCAGCCATTGTGGAAAGGTTTGTGATGCAGTCTGGGTGTGTTTTTATAGGTTGTTCCTGATTACCACCTGTTTCAGCTTAGTGGTAAATTGCATGCGCAAATAGGCTTTTTTGCGCGTTCTCGCAATTTGCGACTAGTCTGTACATGCAATTTTACGTGTCGCAATTTACGATTCGCAATTTGGCAAACGCAAAATGCATGCGCTAATATTGCGAGTCGGTATTTACTCGCTAAATATTTTGGGCAATTGCGAATGCTTTTTGTACATTGGAAACGGCCATTTTTGCATGCGCAAATCAATTTGCGACCGATTTTGCGCATGCAAAATGGTCGTACATCTGGCCCGAAGACCCTTACTCAATAAGGTCAAAGTTTCAACCTCCAGACCAACAGAACCAGATTTAGAGGAGGATGAAAAGTTGACTTGATGGGGGACGGAAGTGGGAGCTTTTTCTTTAACTCTCCTCCAAATAATTTGGTGCCCTCGAATGACATCTTCTACAAAATAGATCTCTGTGCAGCATCGGCATACCAGTCTTTCAAATATAAATTATGACTAGCTGCAATTGAAGCTCCACTGGCTAGAGCAGAAGCTCTAACCACATCAAATGAAATGTCAGATGCTAATAATCCTATTTGCCGCTCCATCGCCTTCAATAGCTGGAAGCAGTCTGCTACATCTTGAATTGCCTGAAAAAGAGACAAGGTCCAAAATTAAAGATTGTGCCGTATATTCACCATAAATCCCAGCTTGTAGGGCAATATCGGAACCAGTGAAGACTTTCATAAGAATATAATCCACCTTCTTGTCAGTAGAGTCTTTTAAAATGTTCTCCTCTGCCATGGAAGATCTGCCCACCACTCTGGCAACCACTGAATCCACATGAATACTGTCTGGGAAAACAGTCTCCATATCCTCAAGAGGACACAGCTCTGTCATAAACCTAGGGAGAGATATCCTCTCTGAGTCCTGCCACTCATTTTTAATAACCTCTAAAACTTGCTGGTGTGTGGGTAATCCAGACAAAAAAGGTCTCTGGAACTTCCGTAACACTGTATCCTGTGATGAAGAAGGTCTCTCAGCTGGAGTGCAACACCTGTTCTCCCGAATATGAGACAACACGTCTTACATCTCTTTTAGAAGTGTATTTGTCTTTCTGATCCACAGGAAGAGCGAGATCATCACTGTCAGAAGAGACATCTGTAGCAGACAGAAAATTGTCACTAAGATTAGCCTCGGTCTTAGAGATATCCTTGAAAGGTTTCAAAGTCTCCAACACAATCCTGCAAATCCTCTCATCTTTCCCCTCCTTCCCACGCCTGAGTCTCTTGGAGGAGGGAGAGGGGTCCCCATTAGTGAGAGAGGAAGATGGGGAATTAGAAGGGGACAAAGGTCTCCTTTTGGATGAATGCTTGCCCATACCGCAGCAGACTTGAAGAGAATCGCCAATGGGAAGAGATGCCCCCAACACAATGCCTCCACAAACAGCAGAACACTGTCAAACTATGAGGAGAGCCCCTAATATACTCCTCATAGGCACGCTTCCTGGAACAAGCCAAAAAATGGAATCGCGCACAAGCGCGTAGCCAATAGCTCTACAGCGCATGCGTGAGAGAGAAATACTGTCCTCCCGCATCGGCACGTCCGAGTACAGGAAAGGAATTACACAAGACATCTGCCCGATTCTCCTCCGGCACTTAACAAGACTGGGGAGAGGAGCAGGAATCCAGGACTGACACTGCAGCCCAGTGTGGTATGTCCTGCTACATGAATCTGGCCAAGAATCAGTCCCTCGTTGTAGGGAAGGAAGGCGCTGCGAGCCCAGTGGGGGAGCAATCTTTTCCCAACCTTACCTCTGCGTCCCGCATCCAAGCGTCTTGGAGATAGAAAACACTAACAGGAGGATTCTGGGTAAGCTACCCTTATATAGCACCCAGGAAGGTGGGTAGGGCTTACATAGAATTCTAATGTGTTTTTTATGCCACCTCAAATTGTAATGACTGGGACGAGAACGAGGGATGTAGAGGTAATGATGTATTTACCTGCATCAAGGAGCTGCATGTTAACTGTAGGTCATGGGTCTACATCCTTATTGCCACTCACTGTCTGAGCTCCAAACCTGGCCGCTCAGACAAATCACGACGCTGCTGTCATGCTGGTGACAGCAGCATCGTGATTGGCTTAGGGGAGCCACTGTGATTCCTGCTTCTGGGAGTCAGGAAGAGAAGCGGAGGAGACACAATGGAGGAGAGATGGCGGCCATGCAGTGGTAAATGTTATATGTATATTTTTTCACCCCCCGCCACCCCTGTTCCGTACCAGCCACCACTGAACGATACAACATGGGAACGTTATTTATCGGGTGCGATAAATAGTGCTTGCTAAGAGTTTGTGGGGAATAACATGCGGATTTTGGTGTTTAACACACCAAAATCTACATGATACTGTAAATATCATATGCTTTTCCACTGCTAACTTTTGGCAGGAGATTTAACGAAGGTTGAGGTATTTAATATTTAATGCATCCGATAAATATCGATGCATTCAATACCCACCAAATCGTAATTCTGACCCTTGTGTAAACAGTGGTTTTACACACAGGTCGGAACACACAGACCAACTCATAAACAGGCCCTAGGATGTTTATAACCCCTATCAATCACAGGAGTACACGTCTAAGGATCCCAGGACCACTAAAGAAGCATTAGAGACTAACAGGGTGTCAGGCAGAGGCCAACAGCAGGTCCAGTCCACGTGCAGCTGCCACTGGTCAGCTGGGTTCTTCCAGGAAAAGGCCTCTTGTAGCTTGTTATGACTCTGTAGCTTACACAGGAGGTCAACCAACTTACCCTTGGAGTCCACTTCTTTGTCCTGGGTACAAATGGACGCAGGTCCACACTCTGAGGGCTCCTCTCAGGTCACAGACAGCAGGTCCTGTCCTCTGTCCCTCGCGGGTGATTTGCAGCGCCTTATAAATGATTGATTGATGGTTCTGTTCTTCCAGATGTAGTATTGTTGGATTTACTGAACCATAATTTGTGATTATTAAGAAATTGCATTTTGCGATTCTGTCAATGAAATGTACTATTGTATATCTGTTCCAAATAGCAATTTCTTGGGGTTCGCTTCCCTAAAATACAGAAAAATGCGAACGGCACCCAGACACACTATGATGTCTTCAGAATCAAGAAGTACATTTTAGTACTCGCATTCAAATACATTGGAGCTTGCAGGAAGTAAGTTTTGGGACTCTCAGCTACTGGTTTATGCCACAATGGCAAGTCAGGAAGGGAAACAGGAGAACTCTCCAAGAAAAAGAAAGTAGACATTTTTGGATGGTGAAATTGCTATCCTAGTTGAGGAATATGTAACCAATAATGACAAACTATTTGGTAAAGCCTCCTTAACCATCCCTGGAGCCACAAAGAAGCACATCTGGAGTTGGATACAAAAAGGGGTTAATGCTGTGTGGATTACGACACAGAGTGTGGCGGGGATTCGTAAAAGGCGGTATGACCTTCACCCCAGAACAAAAGAGAAGCTGGCAATTAGCAGCAGAAACAGGATCACCAGCAGTCGGTCGCGGCGTCTTCCTGTAATCTTGAGTAAACATTTTTGTCCCAAATTACTCTAAATTATGCGAACAGGTGTAATTGAGTAATTTTCTGTAGGTTCATCTCACAAGAGTAACACGAAATTACTAAAATTACTCTGATTACTGCAGATTAATTAAAATTTTACCCAGATCTACAAAACACAGGTTAGTTTAAAATGTTGTTAAAAAGACACAAACCCTGGGGGGGGCGTGGCTTCGCCGCGGTGCAAAATGGCCGCTGTTTAGGCGAGCTCCGCCTGCTGAGTAATAATCCGTTCATTTCCAGCTGCTTCGGAGGCCATCCGTTCCTGCAAATGCCCCACAACGATCCACAGACACTAGCAACAGAGACAGGACGCTGTTAAATCCACGTTTCAACGACACTCGGCGGGGAGCCGGGAGGCTGGTGGATGTGGCGGACAGCGGCCTGTGCACGCGGCCCTGGACCTCGTAGAGCAGCTGATTGCCTGCAGCCCCGCTGGGACACCTGAAAGAGCAAGCGGAAGCTGGGGTCTGCCTACCGCCTGCTAAAAATCCTGCCTGCCGTTCCTGCCAGCCGGCCGATAGGCCGTGCCGAAATACCGCGGAGGCCCCCCTCGCCGCGGTCGGCGTAGGACAGTGCGGCCCACCAGTAGCAGGTGAGGAGAGACGCAGCGATTGGAGACGGCGGAGCCGGAGACCCGGATACCCTGCCTTGGGTTGCGCGACCGCGGAACTTCGAATCCAACGTGGGGCTCCCCGCGGACGCCGGCCCGTTGGGGCCCCCCCAGCAGTGACCCACACGCCCCATCCTGCGGCTGTGTGGGACTAACCGAGCGAGCTGCCGCATCACACTGAGGCCCACGCTCACCTGCACTTGCGGCGGCGCACCCGCCTGGTGACCCGTGCCTCCGCTAGGACCCTCAGAATTCTGCCTCTTCGAGATCCTCGGCGGGGCGCCGTGGGTGCTGCGGCAGCGGCGCACAGACGTCAGGGCTGTCACTCGCGCTGGTGTGGCCTGCGGTCCCTCTTTTTGGCGCTTACTGGCTCTGGAGGAGAAAGCGCAACACACCGCAGCAGGCCTTGATTCACGAAACCACTGGACCCGGTTGAAGGTACACTCGCCCCTGTGGCGGCGGGCCACCTATGCTAGAGACAGTGCTCTTTTCTGCAACACCTGTGGAAAACTGGTTGCACTCCCCGCCGCGGCTACCACGCGCTCCACAGGGAAGAGTGAGTACTGGTGAAACTGGGAGAACCTGGTGATATCCGCGCCGGGCACGAGGCACGCCAATAGAGAACAATCCCTCCGAACCTCTGCGGACAGGCAACTGCGACATGAGTACCATCACAAACATGGGGAAAGCGGAGGGAAGGCAATCGAAGCTCCCCTTTGAAAAGACATGCAGTGCATGGCAAACGGACAACGAAGGAGAGAGGCCCATTGTGCCACACCCTCGTGACGACGATACACCGGAAGATCAGGAGCACAATCTCAAGACCATAATGCTGGACGTTCAATCAAGCCTGCGCAACATAGACGCCAAACTAGACGCACTCTCCACTCGCCTGGACAGAGTGAAAAACAGAGTGGACGAGCACGACACCAGACTTGAGCATGTTGAAGCCAGGGTCTCCGAAACTGAAGACAATCAGACGGCCACGGCGGAGCACTTGTTGAAAATGGACAAAGTGTTAGACCTTATAAAACAGAAAAACGAAGATCTTGAAGCCCGCTCAAGACGAAACAATCTCCGTATAACGGGTATCCCTGAGTCCACCGCTATCTCTCGGATGGAAGACTTTGTTGAGGCTATGCTGAGGGACCTTTTTGGTTCCAATCTGTCGCCGGTCTTCATTGTCGAAAGGGCTCACAGATCGCTAGGACCACGACCTCCACCGGGGGCTCCCCCGAGGCCTATCGTGGTGAGGCTCCTGAATTATAGAGACCGCGACATCGTGCAGCGTCAGGCGAGGGAGCAGGGGCGTATTCAATATAAGGGCGACGTCGTATCCTTCTTCCCGGACTTCACCTTGGCTGTGCAGGCTGCTCGACGCGAATTCCTACTGGCGAAGCAGATTCTGCAGAAATACAACATCACATACGCCATGCTCTACCCAGCCAAGCTCAAAGTCACTATCAACGGCACGACGTCTCACTTCACGGATCCAAAACTGGCTCTCAGTTCGCTAAACAGCAAACTCACAAGGACGGCTCCTCTGCATCCCGCGCCAGTTCTTCCGCGGCTGATGCTCGGCTGAGTGACAACGATTAACTGCAATCAACACGGTCGCGGAGGCTGGCCGCGGAGTGTCCTGAGGCGGATGGCTGCCGTCTTAGTCCAGTGTCACTGGACCTTAAAAAGAACTGCTGTCACAGCTAAGTGTACTGTCGCAAGAATTTTTTGGGGCGGGATGGGGATGGATGGTCTCACGTCCATATACCTCTGCTCAGCCACCCGGCCCTTAGGCGGGTAGACCCCGTGGCGTCTCCACTTCCCCCGGGGATGATTCCCAGAAGTTCCGTTCATGGGGGGGGGGATATCTCAACCTAGTTGGGGGGTTGGTGTGGGAGGGGGGGAGGTCTGGGGAGGCAGGGTTTGTTGGGGAATCGTTATATCATGTTTTTCGTTTGCATAAAAATTGTTGGCACATCACCACTCGTTCTCATCATCGCATCAGAAACTCAAAGCACCACTCTGACACCAGACGGACGCATGCACACTATCCAAACCCCCTCCACTAGGCATGGCTAAAACAGACGTGATCAAACTTCTATCCTGGAACGTGCGGGGGCTCAATGACGCCAGGAAGATACGCCTTGTACACGCTTATCTAAACAGACATGCCATAGATATCTGCCTCCTTCAGGAAACACACCTCCCGAACGCCACACTACCCCCCCCTCCTCACTCGGGGCTGGGGACTCACGTACACTTCCTCCTACTCCAACTACGCACGAGGGGTGTGCGTTTTAATTCGTAAAGATTTGGCGTGGACCACAGACCACTGCATATGCGATACCGAAGGGCGATACCTCATCCTCACAGGCAAACTTCACCATCATCCCATCACTCTCTCCACTGTATACGGTCCTAATGTTGATGACCCCTCTTTTTTCTCCACCGTCTGGCAGGGAATCGCAAACACCACTCCGCAAACAGTGCTCTGGTGCAAAGACTTCAATGTCCCGTTGACGGGCGACATGGACCGGGCAGGGTGCACTAGACGTCCACACCCGCAAGCGGCATCCACACTGGCCACAATTATTACAGACAACCTCCTCGTAGATACATGGCGGGACACACATCCTGACACACGTGAAGGCACCTGCTTCTCCCTGCAGCACAAAACGTGGTCAAGGATTGATTATTGGCTGTTGTCCAAAACTATGCTTCCATGTAACCCTCAGGTTTCCCACCTTCCCCATACCCTTTCAGATCTCGCGCCAGTCCTGCTGACGCTCCATCCCCCGCATGCACCAACACGCGCATTCTCTTGGCGTCTTCCCCCGAACGCGCTCAGGGATCAAGTCTTTCGCGAAGAGTTGCACACTGCTATCGAAGACTACTTTGCATTTAACGCTGGGTCGGTCCAGTCCCCCGCCACTCTTTGGGACGCCTTCAAGGTGGTCATTAGGGGAGAGTGCATAGCCAAGCAACACGGGGTGCTTAAAGCCATCCGCGGCGCGCTCTCAAAGCTCGATTCGGACATCTCCGCTCTCGAGGCTCAATTTCACCAATCCAATGATCCCCAGGTATTGGCAGACATCCCCAGTAAACTTACCGAATACCAGGAAGAGGCGGCTAGGGAGGTTACATTCTTGGGCAGGGAAACACAAGCACGCAGATATGGCGAGGGGGACCGTCCAGGCAAGACATTAGCTAGATTGCTTCAGAAACCCCGGGCATCCTCCTACATTGCCAGCTTGATAGATTCAGAGGGCCAGAGATGTTCCTACACTCCCGATCTCATGCGCGTCATGGTAGATTTCTTCACTCAGTTATATTCTACCTCTCGTGCGGTCCCCGCTTCAGAATTACAGGCATACTTTGACGCCATCGAACTAGTATGGCTTTCCAACTCACATCGCGATTTTCTGGACTCTCCCATCACTGCGGATGAGGTGCAACAGGCAATAGCTGGCCTCGCTCCAGACAAGGCACCGGGCCTGGATGGACTGACCGCCTCCTTTTATAAAGAATATTCAGATCTATTAATCCCCGACTGCTGGAGGTATTTTAAGATGCGCTGGAGGTGGGCTCGTTGCCTCCCTCAATGCGTGAGGCTGTACTCTTCACGCTTCTCAAGCCTGATAAGTCTGCTGACCAGTGCGATTCTTACAGGCCCCTATCGCTTATTAATATCGATAACAAGATTTTCGCAAAAATCCTTGCAAATAGACTACAACTACTGCTACCAGTAATGATCAGACCGGATCAGTCCGGGTTCATACCGGGCCGCTCCACAGCGCACAACCTCCGGACCATGTTCACAGTAATGCACTATCTACACCCACAAACAACAGCGCTGGCCGCTCTGCTTGACGCTACCAAGGCGTTCGATACTCTGGAGTGGGGTTTCCTGTTCCCCCTCTTGACGCAAATGGGTCTTGGCTCTATTTTCCTTGCACAAATGCGCCTCCTATACACGTTGCCCACCGCCCGCATACGATTAAATGGACAAATATCAGACCCTTTCCCGGTCGGTAGGGGCACACAGCAGGGTTGTCCCCTCTCGCCATTGCTTTTCGCGATTGCGATGGAACCCCTCGCCGCACATATCCGCCAACATCACGCCACTCGAGGGATAGGATTCACAACACGCAGCCTGACTATATCCCTCTACGCAGATGACGTCACACTTTATGTGATTCATCCTGAGCAGAACTTATCCCCTTTAATTCGCGAGCTCATCCGCTTCGGTGGACTCTCCGGGGTCCATATTAATTGGAACAAGTTAATACTTTTCCCATTGACAGACGCCACAGTTCCGTTTCCCACAGAATACCCACTCCAGTGGGCATCGGGACCCGTCAAATACTTGGGTATATATATCAGCAGGGACTTGTCTGAGTTATGGCAGGCCAATTTTGGTAGGGCGATGGATTGGCTGGAAGAACGTATTCCCATATGGTCAAAACTCCCTCTGTCTCTGGCGGGTCGTATCGCCATCGCGAAGATGGTCGTTCTGCCTAAGTTTCTCTATTTATTCATTAATATTCCCACTCCACTAACACAAGCCTTTTTCCACCGACTTCGATCAAACCTCATCGCGCTGGTGTGGGCTGGGAGACAGGCCCGGGTCAAGTACGAAATACTGACCAGACCACAGCTCCAGGGGGGGCTGGGGGCACCGGACCTACAGCTCTACGTGCTCTGCGCCCAGGCACACTTCCTACACTGCTGGACACATCCCACGCCCTTTCAGCCGCACGTTGCGGTGGAGATTGACGCAGTATCACCATGGCCCTTGTCCACAGCCCTTTTCGCCCCCTACAAAAGGCCCGTTGCTGAAATTGACACTTCACAATGTCTGCGGTGGGCATGGATTGGACTGCCGCGACGAGCGGGTGCTCCTCTCCTCTATGCCCCTCGGTCCCGTTAGCGAAACACCCCTTACTGCCTCCTCTACAGGATGGCGGGGCTTGCGCCCGTGCGGCCAGGCTAGACATGCACACTTTTGCTGATCTCTTCCCGGGCGATCACTTTTGCGACCCGCCGGCGGCACCCAGCGGCCCACTAGACACTTTTTTGTACTATCAACTGCGGGCGGCTTGCCGCGGGCTTTTCCCATCATTTCCAGCGCCACCTGTAACACTCTCCGCGCTAGAATACACTTACACCGCCACTTCACCGCGGAAACTCATCACGGCAATCTATCGAACCATGCAATGCCTCCCATCTGCTGCACAACTGCCAGCCCGGAAGGCCTGGGAGGACGATCTTGCTTTTCAACTCACAGACGCGCAATGGTCATTCTGCTGTAGCCAACTCGAACTACTCTCTCCAAACTACCGGCTGCGTCTCATTCATTTTAACTTTTTACACCGCACCTATCGCACCCCAGTGTTGCTGCATAAAATGGGCCTGTCTCCGGATTCACAATGCACACGCTGTCACGCTGACACAGCAGGCTTTCTTCATCTCGCCTGGCACTGCCCGGCGGTTGCATCATACTGGGTAGAGGTATACAGGGCACTAGGGGACATCACACAGCTACAGCTGACGCCCTCCCCGCTGGTGGGTCTGCTGGGGCACGTGGCGGAAATACGAAAGCCTGCTCGCAGACTTGCTGCGCTGCTATTACTTCTCGCCAAACGGCGGATTGCAATGTGCTGGGGTGGCACCCTGGCACCCAAGCTGAAAGACTGGCTACGGGACATTGTTTATTGTCATGAACAGTTGTCAAACTACTGGGAGTTGATGCCTCCAAGGTCCAGACCACGGGACATTTGGGATACTTTCCAAAGCTATATGCGCCGACAAGACTCAACTCCCACTTCACAAAATAATCCCTAATTCCGTGCCCTGCCATAAAAGGGACAAATGGTCAAAGATGTTCAGTATCACTGCATCCACAATGTATGGTGGTGAGGGGGTCTGTACTGTCAGGTGTGTGATTACTCTGCTATGCATCCAATGTTTTCAAATGTATACAACATGCCAACAAATTAAATAAAGTTTAAAAAAAAAAAGACATAAACCCTTCTTTCCAATTAAACACCTTTATTATAACTGTAATGCCATTTTGTGCAAAAGGGGTTTCATTTGACTTGGGGACATTTCACGTGAAAATACATTTTCATTTCCTATGGTTTACGGAATTTGTAGTACAATACAAATCATGCAGCTTTTAAGTCCCAAAAATAATTGAAACTTAAATGTATGAATTTGTAATAATGCTTGATTGAAAAAGTCAAATTAAACTCATGCTGCATAATCCTGCAAAAAACATAATTAAGAACTGAATAATATATTGATCATGCTTTCACTTGTAAATATTTTCTTATGTCATAAACTGCAAAATACTGTTTTGATACCTCATATAATACATGTTCCTTACAGATACATAAGCAAACATTATAGAGGGCCATGATGTGAAGAATGTGGACGAGGCAAAGGATCAGGACAAACCCATCAATGATCTACTTTCTAACTCAGCGGTCTTACATTTTTTCCTGAACACCTGTACTTTATTTATAATTGCACTATCATTTGGAAGTGTATTCAGTTTCAGTAGCAGTCCTTGTGCATTTTTTTTATCTTATGTGGTATGGTTGAACTGATCTTTTCTTAGAATTCAAGCTTTATTCTGGAACCTTTCCTATCTGGACCCCATGTTATCAGGATGTTAAAGATCTTCTGTAATCCAGTTTCCTAAACTCACCATCAAATGAAAATGTACTAATTTCCTTAATGATTATTTTAGCACATTTATTCATGAGCTGTGGCACCACATGGTTAACTGAATGCACAGTTTCTCTGTCCAATTTGTATAATGCGTCTTCTATAACTCCTTCATCAAGCCACTTCATATAACTTTCTCACTTTTTTGACATCTGATTGAATTAGAAAGACTTGTGGGACGTGGTCACACTCTATTCTGTAAAATATTTTGCACTCTAAATAATGAACTATCGAAACCTAGGCATTATTCAAAAATGTTGACCTTCCCTAAGAACAGTGGCTATATCAAATTGGTACATCAGACTATAAAGTCTCTTCCCGTAAGCTCTTTCTTTTAAAAGGGACGCACAGGGTAGAATCCCCCTTAACGCATCCTGAATTATAAGAGTAGTTGTATTTCTACGGATTGTAATTAATTCATTTCGAAGTACTAATCAGAATGATCATATATATACTTGACTATTTCGTTATTAGCTCCTAAAAGGATGTACTGAATGTATTATAGAAGACTTTATAAAATACCAGCCATCCATGTTTGTCAATAGTTACTGGCATTTCTATATATACACGGTCAGGATACCTGGACAATTAATTGAAACCCCAATTTTCAGCACATGAATCCAGTTTCTAGCAAAATTTCCAAACCTCCCTTGACTCTACCCTTTCTGCTCTAAATTGCTTTTTTGTAATATGACTGATAGTGGTATAGTATCGTTTATTGATATTGCAAAACATTGTTTCATAATCAAGAAAAATACATCTATAAAAACTTTTTTAAAGGTAAAAGCGCAAGAAAAAACAACAATAAATATCATTAAATATCCATAAAATCAATCAAAGGGCTGGAATTACAAGGAGATGTTCACAACCTGGATTTGTGTGGATTTTAACACTTTGGTTCTAATTATCCATGCAGTATACAAGAATTTGGAGACAGCCATCACCACCATGATCGAGGTCGAGTCATAGTCTTTTTGGATTGCGAATGAAGTTTGTGGAAGATTACAACACAAAGACTTGCCTTTAAGGGTAGACAAATGAATTTGGTTTCTGCTACAAGTGGGCAATCTTGGTCCTACTACATTATATCAGACAAAGACATTGTTTCTAAACATACACCTGATAATGCTATAGGCTGTCTGACACCTTCTGATTAAAGGAAATTACCTTTGTGTCCATTACAGCTGAATTGTGAGAATGTGATAGACATTTTGTGGCAATGTCTAAATTGTGTAAAGCAGTGATTTCTCCATGAGAGAAAGGACAAAAGCAAGCCTTTGTAAATGTTAAGTTTGCTATTATTAATGTTTCTGCACTAAAAGCTTGCGACATCGGGAAACCATGTACAATCTGTTGATTTCCGTGCTTATAGTGCAGTAGCATTTTAATCAAAAACATGTTGTTTGAGGAGGGAGAATACTTTATGAACATCAAGTATATTCTGGATAAGAAAATGACAATGATGGTTTTTTGACCCGATTTCCACATGATGCTCACAATGTTGTGGCAAGAATACGTAATCTTACTTTCCATGTTTTGACCGAAGAGATGAGGTCTGGGGAAGAACGTTCTGATAAGTCAGATGAATACATATGTGTGTGAGGGTCGGTCTTCTATCGAAGCATTCTAGGGTGAAGTGTGCACCCTCAAATATCATATGATGAACTGGGCATTAATGGCATCTTCTTGAACCTTTCAGGTGAAGGGGTATGTGTGGCGATTTTGTAGTGTTTGTCTGAATGTCATAGTGATATGTCTGTCTGTCATGAAGAGATTATTAAAGAATATTTTATGGGGGCTGTGAATTATTTTTAAGGAAATTAACCAGTGAGTAGATGTACATTTCAAGGGACAGGGTGTTAATTCTTGAATCTGCCTTAATGGTGCCTGTCAGTCGACCTCAGTATGCACCTAAGTAAGTCAATCAGTATATTGGCTGAACGTATGATGATCTGATAATGTGGTGATATCTGCCTTGTGAGGTATGTTGCTGTTCTGCCCACAGTGCTTGACAAGCCAATGTGCGTGAATCACATGCATATAAAAACTAATCTGAATCTTTTCTCATTCCTCTGTCTCTCTTGGACTCCATTATCCCTTTCCTTATTTATTTACAGCGTCCGCTAAATAGGGTTTACTCCTGGAGCCACGACAAATAATTTGGGTAATGAAAAAAAATGAGCAGTGAAAAAAACACATACAAATGCCACAGAATAACTTTCATAAAGACTAATACAACAGGGTCCCAGCTTTATTGAAAGCTTTGTGAAGCAAATATTATTTTAAGGCATATGTACAAATATAAAAAATAGCAATCTAAAATATCTTCACCAAAACGTTCGTGTTTAGTGATAATACAGCTCATTTGTATTTGGTGCCTTTGCAAGTCCATTCAGGTGTCATGTTTTCAAGAAAGTCTATGCCAGCCCACCTTTCCTTGACGACACAGAAATGTGACATTTCAGCTGGTGGAACTGTAACTATGTGTAGAATTCTGCAAGTGTAAATTGCATATGAAGGTACTTTTGCACATTTAAATTGCTTTGTTTCCTACCTATTTGTTAGACTTGGCATCTTTTGGCGTGTTTCCCCTGACTTTTTGCTTTCTGACCTCCTGGTTTATACTCTGTTTTTGCTGGTGTAATGATTCTGCGCACTTTCCTCACTGCTGTCCAGTGGGAAAGTGCAAGTGCTCCTGTAGAAAATGTGTTATGGATTGGAGTTTCCATGATTGGCCTATTTGATTTATGTGTCAGTCCCTAGTTAAGTGCACTGCGAGTGCCAGGGCCTATAAATCAAATGCTGTTGGTGGGCTACAGCACTGGATTGTGCCACCCACGCAAACAGCCCGTAAAGTGTAACTCTGGCCTGCCATTGCAGAGCCTGTGTGCAGCCTGGGGCTGCCATGTCGACTTGGCAAGTGCACACACTTGCCAGTCCCTAAACCTTCCCTTTTCTACATGTTAGTCACCCCTAAGGTAGGCCCAAGGTACCCCTGTGGGCAGGGTGCATTGTATGTGAAAGGTAGGACATGCCCTGGTGTGTGTGGCATGTCCTGATAGTGAATTACAACCTACTTTGTTTTTCACTATGGCAAGGCTACCTGTTCCCCATAGGCCAGAATGGGCAGTTTTGATTATTACATCCTATGATCCTAACTGACCCAGGAAACATGGTAGAAATTCGAGTTTAGTATGCCTGAACTCAGAATGATAAAATTCACCTTTTAGTGAAGTTGGTTTTAACATTCTGTGTTTGAAAATACCACTTTTAGAAAGTAGGTATTTTCTTGTCTAACCATCCAAGCCTGCCTCTGCTAGGTTGTGTATTCCTTGTCTGGAGTGTGAGTGACAGGGGCTGGGGGATTCCAGGAGACAGGGTGAGTCAGCACAGGGCTGAATAGCAAGATCTACATGTAGATGGGTGGGAGGAGTTGCACCTGGGACCTGAATAGGGCTGTGCCTTCCCTCCACAATGCTGGCTCCACCTCCTGTGGTGTGTCTGATGTCCCTGGCCTACACTGCAAAGGAAAGAAGGAGACTTGTCAACAAAGTGCTCCAGGACTGACCAGAACTGGTTTGGACTAGGCAAAGGCCTCTCTGCCTTCAGAGAACAAAGAGAAATTGAGGATAAAAAGGGGGACCCAAACCCCAGAACTTTTGAACTCTTTTGGACCAAGAAAACTGCCAAGAAGAAGAGCTGGAGAAGCTGTGAGGAGGAACTACCACTTTGCTGTGTGCTTTGCTGTGTTGGCCTGCAGTGGCTGCTTCTGTCTTGGGCAGTGAAAGGACTGGACTGAACTTTCTGCAATCTACTTTGTGAGTTTCTCCAAGGGCTTGAGGTAGAGCTTGCCCCCTGTTCAAGAAGTCTCAGGAACAGCAAAGACTTCGAGCCCGACGCCGTCTACGACGCCGCTACCGACTCCGTGTCCTGACGGCACCGCAGAGGGCACCGCCGCAATGCCGCACCGTGACCCTGGTTTCACCGACGATGCCTGCTGATGCCGCCACCGCGACCTGTGGGCACCGCACTCCACACCGCCTCGCTTCACGACGACGCCGTGGTATCCCCGACGACGCCGCTCCACGCCGGACTCGACGCCGCTGCTTGCACCGTGGTTCGAGGGCACCGCTCGTACAGTTACACGACGCACCGCCCTCATCCCGCACCGCAGCCTTGGCCTACCGACGCCGGTGCCATCGACTCCAGTTCGTCAGCCGACGACAGCGCTTCAGCAACGACGACGCCGCTGCTGCACCGTGACCTGACAGCACCGTGACGAGCACCGCCTTCATCTCATCTCACACCACGACCCTGGTCTCACCGACGCCGCCACCGAGCCGCTGCTCGCACCGCGACCTGAGGGCACCGCACGCCGCACCGCTGCACTTCGCACCACATCACCCGACGCCGGCCGACGCCAGCGCTCCTGACTTCAACAGAGAGGAGATCGATCTGCAACACGTGTGACTTCGAGGGCCCCGACGACGCCGCACCGACCTCCGGAACCGACGCCTGCGGACGCCGTGTGTTCGGAAGCTCACCGCGAGGTCATCGACGCCCTGCAATTCTGAAAGGTACTGTTTGCGGGTCTTCCCGACACCGTAGCTGACCCGCGACGCCGCGGTCAGCCAGAACTGTTTGGATTTGTTTGTTCACGACGCCGTGATAGCCCCGGACGGAGCTATCGACATCAAGGAACTGTTTTTAAGGACACTGTGATAACTGAAGATTTTTAAAGTACTGTACTGTGGATTTTTATCGTATTGGTCTTGTTTAAAGTATATAAAAATATTGGATATTTTTTCTAAACTGGTGTGGTGTCCGTTTGTAGTGCTTACACTGTATTACTGTTGGTTATGGGCAAATGCTTTACACACTGCCTCTAAGATAAGCCTGACTGCTCGTGCCAAGCTACCAAGGGGGTGAGCAGGGGTTATTTTAGGAGTGTAACTCCCTTATCCTGACTAGGAAGAAGGGTTCCTACTTGGACAGAGGTGCAAGCCCTTGCCAACTAGAGACCCCCCATTTCTAACACTATTCTTCTCCATTCTCATTTGGGAAATGCACTTACTCCTACTCTTGACATTGCTAAATTTGCTTGCATTTCAGAATAGAAAATGTTCTGCAAATTGTTGGTGAATGCCAACTTTTACCCACTGACCTACCCACCAATGAGAACGACCTGCTCCTTGATTCTAAATTTTTAAATGCAAAAATCCCTGCCAGTTTCTATATTTGTATATGGAAAACTAAGCTATTGCTAATTCTCTGAATCAGGATAGTGCCTTTCCATGCCCAAAGTGAACCTTTTGGGCACCTACGTTGATTTGAAGTGAACACGTTTTTTGTAAATCTGCACTAGATATTCAACCTTTATAATGATGAAGTAAATTCAACACATTGTAATATGGGATTTCCAAGGATTATGTGACTTTATTCAGTAAACAATATCCTAGTGGTAACATTTCGAACAGTTTGAACATGTCATTGCTTAAGTGATGCAATTGAAAATTAATCTATCCAAAATGAATTTAGAAAAATCGAGCAAATTATTTCAAACTACAATCATGCTACACACCTTCATAAATTATCACAAAAGGGAATACAGGTAACGAAGAATGTGTTCTTTTGGCAGTCTTTTCCCAAGCCTGAAACAACACAAACATGGATTTCTCTCTTAAAACCTCAAATCTCTGATCCATTCAATGCTTCATTTGATTTTGATAAAGTTATATCCCATTGCGTTGCAAACAAGTATAAAACTCAAGCAGTTTTTCAACCAACTCAATGATGAAAGTCAAAACAATTAAAGAAAAAGAGAACGGTTGTTCGTGATTATATAAATGAAGGATGATGAATGCCAGCACTAATTCACATTTTCTATAGTCAAGGCAAATTTCAATACATGATAAGAGTTTCTTGCACCCCAAGTGCTTTTCATTGGAATACCAATTTAATGTCATTCATTATTTCAGAAGAGTTTTTAGATTTCATAAAATTATATCTGAAGCTTCCAGTCATGTGTAGGTACTATACCAATAGATTTTGAAACCCACTATGCACGCCTTAAAAGATAATAAATGCATCCTCCACAATGTATACATAATTTTAAAATTCTTGTCTACCCTAGCATTGCTCATGTCTGTACAGTAGACAACAGCTTTAGCTAGGCAAAGTAACTCAGTATGTTGGGTTACTTTGGCTTTTTAGCATGTTTTAATGCTACAGATTTGATTATTAAGCATAAAAGAGCCCCCATGCCACCACAAGGGCTTTTAGTAAATCACATCTGCATCCATGTGTGTCTATTGTCAATTTCATCTTGTGATGTCAATTGAGCATTGTGATAAAAAGTGTGCTGGTGTGACAAAAGGAATCTGACAATGTTGACTAATGAAAGGTGAGAATATCATCCAAATCAATAGGTAGATACACAAGTTTCGGAATATAAATTACAACATTAATAAAGCAAAATGTAGATAATTATTAGATAGCAATCTAACCGATCGCGCACTATTACAAAAGCTGTGATATGTCATACTTACCCTGATATCAATAAAAATAGACAGAACATGTGTGTTAAAGTCCTTCCAGATGCAAGATGTGATATCTTTGAGTTTGGGGAGAACACCTTATATAGGTACAAAGTTACCAATCCTTAGTAAAAGGCAAGAGAATGTCTTATTTGTATCTTGATAATTGTCAGTGGTACAGCTCAGAAAGGAGAAGCTTTTGGCCAGTGTGAAATCTAGTCATGTTTATTTTCAAAGGACTTGATGTAGAAGGACATGACTAGGATGATTAACCCGGCGTTAGTGTATCAGGACATCTTAATCCGGGCATTGTAAACCTTCGTTCTTTGACTCATATGATGATCCTTCTGTTTTCATGATGAAATGTTTTTAGTTCCCTTTGACAAAAGTAAATGGTACTGTAAGGAGATAATGAATGTTCAGGAGGGCATCTTGATGAAGAGTAAGCACAGACCAGCGATAAAAATGCAGAACACAAAATCTGAGCCTGTTACTTCAGCTGAGAGAGCACAGAGTCTCTTTGAATAGTGATCACAGTGCTCCATCCAACCTGAAAACAAGCTGAGTGGTCTCTGCCAGTTAATGCAAATATTATGCAAAATATATTCAACACACTGTCTTATTTTTCTGTGTAGTAAACTTCCAGAATTTAGAACAGCGCTTTGTACAAAGAATCAGCCTGCATTAATACAATTTTTAGCTCAAAACTCTAAAAAAACAACTCCTAGTCTGCTAAACAAGCAGAGATAGACGCGTAGAAAGGTAACCTTGTGGAATGGACACCCTTCCTCGGTCCCCACATTCGCAAAATTTGTGATAAAAGCGTGATTTGCACACAGAATAGAGCTTACTATAAGGTACATTTCTAAAAACTGGTACTTTAGCAAGCAAAGAGAGATTCTAACATTTAAACTGTGCCACATTTGCAGTGCTCTCTAGATTTGTTCTTTGTTAGTTAACAAAGGTGTTACAAACCAACTCCAGTTGAGTGGTACCCAACTTCTGAGATAAATACTAAATTTAATTTTAAGACAAATTTCATAGGTTGTACAAGTGTGAACCATCTTTGTGTGGTCTATCCACGCAGAACATCATGTTTGCTGTACAAGGTTTTCATTTTGCATTCCATTTGTTAGTTTTTTTGCCCAGTTTTTCTTTTGAACGGCACCAAGGCTATACCTCCTAGTTACATGCCTTGAGTTTGGACCAATCAACTCTCTTGGCAACCAGTGGGACTCTACAGTCTCTCTACATTCTGTTTCAGTCTGTTTACTGTCCTATCAGTGACCGCTATGACTTCCCGCAATCCACTCTTGTCACCTAGCTTGGACTACTCTTGCCCCTTGGGTTGGTCTATCCAGAGACCTCATTGGCAGTCGTTTCATTGCCTTCTGGAATGTCCAACGTTTCACAGATCAGAAGTATCTGCCGGCGTATTTGTGCTGACAAGCTCTGTATCTTCCTGGACTTCTGCTTCAGCCTGGCCACCATTCTCCTGGTCTCCTGGGTCTTGCGCTCCCATTCCTCCTTCAGCTCCAGGTAGCAGTTGTGCTGATCACGGTTCCAGAAGGTGAGTAGCGTGCCGCAGCCAAAGTGGCACAGCTGCTTCCAGTGCTGGCACCTGGCCAGGTGAGCCTCCATGTCTCTGCGCAGGACCTCAGTGGCGCAGCCCTCGTTGATGCACTTCAGCAATGCAAACTCGCACGATGAAGAGTGCTCATCCAGCCGGGATACAGGAAACTTAAGGGTGCATCCATGCTGTTCATATTGGCACTGCGGGCAGAAAATGAAGGATATCTAATAAGAAGAGGAATTTAGGTACCAAGAAATTATGAAGAGGGTATAAGCACATACCTGTAGGTAAATTACTAAACACACTGCATTCTTTTTCAAATCACTGTGGGTGCATTTTATGCTCACAAGGGAGAAAACCTACAGTGACCAAGGGCTGCCAGGCCTTTTCACACTACCCATTCATTAACTAGCACTTATCTAGAGTTGCTATGGCATCTCTAGGTTTATCCATGCTATCTCACGACAGTTGTCAACTTCTTTCAAATAGTACTTCATATTACATTCCTGCCATTTGTTAGCAGGAAAAATAGCATATTTTCCTATTACCCACTTTGATGGTGCTTTGTTTACAGACCTGGGAAAGATGGAAGGCTGAGTTGGCCTAACTAATCTACAGATTGAAGCTGATGCCAGCACAGAGCGTTTATGTCACTAAGGCCTCTTACCAGCAGAGGGACTGTTTCAGTACCCATCAAAGGTAATGGGAGTTTGTTCTGTGTTCTCACTACCTTTTACATACAAAATGACAGCTTCTGATATTTATGACCCTCCCCCATGCCTGCTCACCATTTTCTTATTCAACCTTAAGTTCTTGAAGCACTCTTCCTAGGACAATATGAATCTCTCAGTATTTTAATTCACTTTGACAATTTCGTTGGCTTTATCATTTAGCCTCCTTTATACTTACCTCTGCTGTGCACTGGATTACGTTTGTTAGACGAGAGACTACCCTTATGTGGCCATTGGTTTAAACAGTTATAATTCTGGTCTACCTTTACTTGGCATTTTCCATTTCAGAAAATGCAGTCTCCAGAAATGAACCCTATCCTTCAGATGAGGCCTCACAAGGGATGTGTGCATTGTTCACACTAGTTAGACCTCTCCTCTTGCCCCCCCGACAACACTGTCACATAGTTTATCTCCTTGAATTCTTTCAGTAAGTTAACTCCAAGATCACACTACTATTTAGCAACATTAAGGGCCCAATTTATAAAGGTAAGTTAGCATGTTGAGATCTCTTAATGTGTCGATGTGAACCTACGTAAGTGTAAATCTGCACATCGCAGGTATTCACAATGTCCATGTGTAGATTTTCATATAGATGTGAACTTCTGAATCTCCACCCCTTCAAATTCCTACAACTAAATTTATGACCAAAATTTTACTATTAGTAACTTTCCATCTGTTTGTGGACATCTCCACCACCGGGGTGGAGAGCTCTTTATAAAATAAATATAGGGAATTTTAAAACAATCACTTTTAAATTTAAAAAAAAATAAAGATGATTTATTTTGCAATTAAAACACCTTTCTGTAACTCCAATTCACCTAGGGCTACCACAATAAAAATGTATAATAAAGCGTCATTAAAACTTAAAATATTATTAAATCTTCACTTATTTATTTTAATGATTTTTTCTACTTCAAATAAATGTTATTTTTTCTTCCCCGCCTCTTAGGGTACCATTTGGGTTGAATGTGTCACAATCTTGAATTCAAGTTATGCATTATCTTATTGGTTTTGTAATTTTTTTTAAAGCACTGTTATCACTTACAATATATTTTATTAAAATGCTTTATATATATTAAAAATTTAATTTTTTATGTTTTTATTTAAAAAATCTTTTGTAATTAAGGTAAAAATTATTTAAACAGAGTTTAATTTAGAAGGTTATGTCATTTAATTTCTTTATTTTTTATAATTGATTTTATTGCTGAAATCAGGAAACAACATTACAGAAGTACCCCAACATAGACTCCAATGCTGTAGTTCCGCATACAAATCAACATATTCATATTCAACTCCGCCCGCCCAGACCATCTCCTTCCTCCCATACATCACATAAGCAAGTCACATTTAACCCAGATGACCATCAGTTCGCGACCATAAATATGACATGTAAGGGCCCGGAAGTCTTTAGGCTGTGACGCTTGTGGCGGTTCCTCAGCGTAGGTTTTTAATTGTGTCTTACAATACGCTAGATATTGGAGCCACTGGGCCTGTTTGGGGGCTTGCCTCCCAACCCAACACATCGACACCCTGCGTTTGGCTACCAGCAGCGCTATCGCAACAAATTTGTGGTTGATGTGCTGTAGTGAGTTTATAAGGCGATACAAAAGGGGATGATGGACGGAACGTTTGAGCCAATCAAACACTCACCCCCAGTCAACTGATCTGGGTTTAATCCATCATCATTCTTTAGCTCACTCCACCACCCCAGTTCAGACATGGCCATATGCAAATCAGTCTGACCCTGTGCCTCATGGGAACAGTCCAGCCCGAACTGCCAAGCCATGTCTTCCCTGGACCGGAAACAAGCATCCTAGGACCGGTTTCTGGCATTCCAGCCGTCATCAGCCAGGCTTGCTTGAATCCAGTGGCAAAGTGAGCAAGGGACCCACGTCTGGGCATACCCCGCCAACTTAGGGCGAACAAAGCGATACAAAGGGGATGATGGACGGAACGTTTGAGCCAATCAAACACTCACCCCCAGTCAACTGATCTGGGTTTAATCCATCATCATTCTTTAGCTCACTCCACCACCCCAGTTCAGACATGGCCATATGCAAATCAGTCTGACCCTGTGCCTCATGGGAACAGTCCAGCCGAACTGCCAAGCCATGTCTTCCCTGGACCGGAAACAAGCATCCTAGGACCGGTTTCTGGCATTCCAGCCGTCATCAGCCAGGCTTGCTTGAATCCAGTGGCAAAGTGAGCAAGGGACCCACGTCTGGGCATACCCCCGCCAACTTAGAGGCCGAACAAAGCGATACAAAGGGGATGATGGACGGAACGTTTGAGCCAATCAAACACTCACCCCCAGTCAACTGATCTGGGTTTAATCCATCATCATTCTTTAGCTCACTCCACCACCCCAGTTCAGACATGGCCATATGCAAATCAGTCTGACCCTGTGCCTCATGGGAACAGTCCAGCCCGAACTGCCAAGCCATGTCTTCCCTGGACCGGAAACAAGCATCCTAGGACCGGTTTCTGGCATTCCAGCCGTCATCAGCCAGGCTTGCTTGAATCCAGTGGCAAAGTGAGCAAGGGACCCACGTCTGGGCATACCCCGCCAACTTAGAGGCGAACAAGCTGTATACAAAGGGATGATGGACGGAACGTTTGAGCCAATCAAACACTCACCCCCAGTCAACTGATCTGGGTTTAATCCATCATCATTCTTTAGCTCACTCCACCACCCCAGTTCAGACATGGCCATATGCAAATCAGTCTGACCCTGTGCCTCATCGGGAACAGTCCAGCCCGAACTGCCAAGCCATGTCTTCCCTGGACCGGAAACAAGCATCCTAGGACCGGTTTCTGGCATTTCCAGCCGTCATCAGCCAGGCTTGCTTGAATCCAGTGGCAAAGTGAGCAAGGGACCCACGTCTGGGCATACCCCGCCAACTTAGGGCGAACAAAGCGATACAAAAGGGGATGATGGACGGAACGTTTGAGCCAATCAAACACTCACCCCAGTCAACTGATCTGGGTTTAATCCATCATCATTCTTTAGCTCACTCCACCACCCCAGTTCAGACATGGCCATATGCAAATCAGTCTGACCCTGTGCCTCATGGGAACAGTCCAGCCCGAACTGCCAAGCCATGTCTTCCCTGGACCGGAAACAAGCATCCTAGGACCGGTTTCTGGCATTCCAGCCGTCATCAGCCAGGCTTGCTTGAATCCAGTGGCAAAGTGAGCAAGGGACCCACGTCTGGGCATACCCCCGCCAACTTAGGGCGAACAAAGCGATACAAAAGGGATGATGGACGGAGCGTTTGAGCCAATCAAACACTCACCCCCAGTCAACTGATCTGGGTTTAATCCATCATCATTCTTTAGCTCACTCCACCACCCCAGTTCAGACATGGCCATATGCAAATCAGTCTGACCCTGTGCCTCATGGGAACAGTCCAGCCCGAACTGCCAAGCCATGTCTTCCCTGGACCGGAAACAAGCATCCTAGGACCGGTTTCTGGCATTCCAGCCGTCATCAGCCAGGCTTGCTTGAATCCAGTGGCAAAGTGAGCAAGGGACCCACGTCTGGGCATACCCCCGCCAACTTAGGGCGAACAAGCGATACAAAGGGGATGATGGACGGAACGTTTGAGCCAATCAAACACTCACCCCCAGTCAACTGATCTGGGTTTAATCCATCATCATTCTTTAGCTCACTCCACCACCCCAGTTCAGACATGGCCATATGCAAATCAGTCTGACCCTGTGCCTCATGGGAACAGTCCAGCCCGAACTGCCAAGCCATGTCTTCCCTGGACCGGAAACAAGCATCCTAGGACCGGTTTCTGGCATTCCAGCCGTCATCAGCCAGGCTTGCTTGAATCCAGTGGCAAAGTGAGCAAGGGACCCACGTCTGGGCATACCCCCGCCAACTTAGGGCGACCAAAGCGATACAAAGGGGATGATGGACGGAACGTTTGAGCCAATCAAACACTCACCCCCAGTCAACTGATCTGGGTTTAATCCATCATCATTCTTTAGCTCACTCCACCACCCCAGTTCAGACATGGCCATATGCAAATCAGTCTGACCCTGTGCCTCATGGGAACAGTCCAGCGCGAACTGCCAAGCCATGTCTTCCCTGGACCGGAAACAAGCATCCTAGGACCGGTTTCTGGCATTCCAGCCGTCATCAGCCAGGATTGCTTGAATCCAGTGGCAAAGTGAGCAAGGGACCCACGTCTGGGCATACCCCCGCCAACTTAGGGCGAACAAAGCGATACAAAAGGGGATGATGGACGGAGCGTTTGAGCCAATCAAACACTCACCCCAGTCAACTGATCTGGGTTTAATCCATCATCATTCTTTAGCTCACTCCACCACCCCAGTTCAGACATGGCCATATGCAAATCAGTCTGACCCTGTGCCTCATGGGAACAGTCCAGCCCGAACTGCCAAGCCATGTCTTCCCTGGACCGGAAACAAGCATCCTAGGACCGGTTTCTGGCATTCCAGCCGTCATCAGCCAGGCTTGCTTGAATCCAGTGGCAAAGTGAGCAAGGGACCCACGTCTGGGCATACCCCCGCCAACTTAGGGCGAACAAGCGATACAAAAGGGGATGATGGACGGAGCGTTTGAGCCAATCAAACACTCACCCCCAGTCAACTGATCTGGGTTTAATCCATCATCATTCTTTAGCTCACTCCACCACCCCAGTTCAGACATGGCCATATGCAAATCAGTCTGACCCTGTGCCTCATGGGAACAGTCCAGCCCGAACTGCCAAGCCATGTCTTCCCTGGACCAGGAAACAAGCATCCTAGGACCGGTTTCTGGCATTCCAGCCGTCATCAGCCAGGCTTGCTTGAATCCAGTGGCAAAGTGAGCAAGGGACCCACGTCTGGGCATACCCCGCCAACTTAGAGGCGAACAAAGCGATACAAAGGGGATGATGGACGGAACGTTTGAGCCAATCAAACACTCACCCCCAGTCAACTGATCTGGGTTTAATCCATCATCATTCTTTAGCTCACTCCACCACCCCAGTTCAGACATGGCCATATGCAAATCAGTCTGACCCTGTGCCTCATGGGAACAGTCCAGCCCGAACTGCCAAGCCATGTCTTCCCTGGACCGGAAACAAGCATCCTAGGACCGGTTTCTGGCATTCCAGCCGTCATCAGCCAGGCTTGCTTGAATCCAGTGGCAAAGTGAGCAAGGGACCACGTCTGGGCATACCCCGCCAACTTAGGGCGAACAAGCGATACAAAAGGGGATGATGGACGAGACGTTTGAGCCAATCAAACACTCACCCCCAGTCAACTGATCTGGGTTTAATCCATCATCATTCTTTAGCTCACTCCACCACCCCAGTTCAGACATGGCCATATGCAAATCAGTCTGACCCTGTGCCTCATGGGAACAGTCCAGCCCGAACTGCCAAGCCATGTCTTCCCTGGACCGGAAACAAGCATCCTAGGACCGGTTTCTGGCATTCCAGCCGTCATCAGCCAGGCTTGCTTGAATCCAGTGGCAAAGTGAGCAAGGGACCCACGTCTGGGCATACCCCCGCCAACTTAGGCGAACAAAGCGATACAAAGGGGATGATGGACCGGAGCGTTTGAGCCAATCAAACACTCACCCCCAGTCAACTGATCTGGGTTTAATCCATCATCATTCTTTAGCTCACTCCACCACCCCAGTTCAGACATGGCCATATGCAAATCAGTCTGACCCTGTGCCTCATGGGAACAGTCCAGCTGATGATGATGGATTAAACCCAGATCAGTTGACTGGGGGTGAGTGTTTGATTGGCTCAAACGTTCCGTCCATCATCCCCTTTTGTATCGCTTTGGTGGCCCTAAGTTGGCGGGGTATGCCCAGACGTGGGTCCCTTGCTCACTTTGCCACTGGATTCAACAAGCCTGGCTGATGACGGCTGAAATGCCAGAAACCGGTCCTAGGATGCTTGTTTCCGGTCCAGGGAAGACATGGCTTGGCAGTTCGGGCTGGACTGTTCCCATGAGGCACAGGGTCAGACTGATTTGCATATGGCCATGTCTGAACTGGGTGGTGGAGTGAGCTAAGAATGATGATGGATTAAACCCAGATCAGTTGACTGGGGGTGAGTGTTTGATTGGCTCAAACGCTCCGTCCATCATCCCCTTTGTATCGCTGGTCGCCCTAAGTTGGCGGTATGCCCAGACGTGGGTCCCTTGCTCACTTTGCCACTGGATTCAACGAAGCCTGGCTGATGACGGCTGAAATGCCAGAGACCGGTCCTAGGATGCTTGTTTCCGGTCCAGGGAAGACATGGCTTGGCAGTTCGGCTGGACTGTTCCCATGAGGCACAGGGTCAGACTGATTTGCATATGGCCATGTCTGAACTGGGGTGGTGGAGTGAGCTAAAGAATGATGATGGATTAAACCCAGATCAGTTGACTGGGAGTGAGTGTTTGATTGGCTCAAACGTTCGTCCATCATCCCCTTTGTATCGCTTGGTCGCCCTAAGTTGGCGGGGGTATGCCCAGACGTGGGTCCCTTGCTCACTTTGCCACTGGATTCAACAAGCCTGGCTGATGACGGCTGAAATGCCAGAACCGGTCCTAGGATGCTTGTTTCCGGTCCAGGGAAGACATGGCTTGGCAGTTCGGCTGGACTGTTCCCATGAGGCACAGGGTCAGACTGATTTGCATATGGCCATGTCTGAACTGGGTGGTGGAGTGAGCTAAAGAATGATGATGGATTAAACCCAGATCAGTTGACTGGGGTGAGTGTTTGATTGGCTCAAACGTTCCGTCCATCATCCCCTTTGTATCGCTTGGTCGCCCTAAGTTGGCGGGGTATGCCCAGACGTGGGTCCCTTGCTCACTTTGCCACTGGATTCAACAAGCCTGGCTGATGACGGCTGAAATGCCAGAGACCGGTCCTAGGATGCTTGTTTCCGGTCCAGGGAAGACATGGCTTGGCAGTTCGGGCTGGACTGTTCCCATGAGGCACAGGGTCAGACTGATTTGCATATGGCCATGTCTGAACTGGGGTGGTGGAGTGAGCTAAAGAATGATGATGGATTAAACCCAGATCAGTTGACTGGGGTGAGTGTTTGATTGGCTCAAACGTTCCGTCCATCATCCCCTTTGTATCGCTTGGTCGCCCTAAGTTGGCGGGGTATGCCCAGACGTGGGTCCCTTGCTCACTTTGCCACTGGATTCAACAAGCCTGGCTGATGACGGCTGAAATGCCAGAAACCGGTCCTAGGATGCTTGTTTCCGGTCCAGGGAAGACATGGCTTGGCAGTTCGGGCTGGACTGTTCCCATGAGGCACAGGGTCAGACTGATTTGCATATGGCCATGTCTGAACTGGGGTGGTGGAGTGAGCTAAAGAATGATGATGGATTAAACCCAGATCAGTTGACTGGGGGTGAGTGTTTGATTGGCTCAAACGTTCCGTCCATCATCCCCTTTGTATCGCTTGGTCGCCCTAAGTTGGCGGGGTATGCCCAGACGTGGGTCCCTTGCTCACTTTGCCACTGGATTCAACAAGCCTGGCTGATGACGGCTGAAATGCCAGAAACCGGTCCTAGGATGCTTGTTTCCGGTCCAGGAAGACATGGCTTGGCAGTTCGGGCTGGACTGTTCCCATGAGGCACAGGGTCAGACTGATTTGCATATGGCCATGTCTGAACTGGGGTGGTGGAGTGAGCTAAAGAATGATGATGGATTAAACCCAGATCAGTTGACTGGGGTGAGTGTTTGATTGGCTCAAACGTTCCGTCCATCATCCCCTTTGTATCGCTTTGGTCGCCCTAAGTTGGCGGGGTATGCCCAGGCGTGGGTCCCTTGCTCACTTTGCCACTGGATTCAACAAGCCTGGCTGATGACGGCTGAAATGCCAGAAACCGGTCCTAGGATGCTTGTTTCCGGTCCAGGGAAGACATGGCTTGGCAGTTCGGGCTGGACTGTTCCCATGAGGCACAGGGTCAGACTGATTTGCATATGGCCATGTCTGAACTGGGGTGGTGGAGTGAGCTAAAGAATGATGATGGATTAAACCCAGATCAGTTGACTGGGGGTGAGTGTTTGATTGGCTCAAACGTTCCGTCCATCATCCCCTTTGTATCGCTTTGGTCGCCCTAAGTTGGTGGGGGTATGCCCAGACGTGGGTCCCTTGCTCACTTTGCCACTGGATTCAACAAGCCTGGCTGATGACGGCTGAAATGCCAGAAACCGGTCCTAGGATGCTTGTTTCCGGTCCAGGGAAGACATGGCTTGGCAGTTCGGGCTGGACTGTTCCCATGAGGCACAGGGTCAGACTGATTTGCATATGGCCATGTCTGAACTGGGGTGGTGGAGTGAGCTAAAGAATGATGATGGATTAAACCCAGATCAGTTGACTGGGGGTGAGTGTTTGATTGGCTCAAACGTTCCGTCCATCATCCCCTTTGTATCGCTTTGGTCAGCCCTAAGTTGGCGGGGTATGCCCAGACGTGGGTCCCTTGCTCACTTTGCCACTGGATTCAACAAGCCTGGCTGATGACGACTGAAATGCCAGAAACCGGTCCTAGGATGCTTGTTTCCGGTCCAGGGAAGACATGGCTTGGCAGTTCGGGCTGGACTGTTCCCATGAGGCACAGGGTCAGACTGATTTGCATATGGCCATGTCTGAACTGGGGTGGTGGAGTGAGCTAAAGAATGATGATGGATTAAACCCAGATCAGTTGACTGGGGGTGAGTGTTTGATTGGCTCAAACGTTCCGTCCATCATCCCCTTTTGTATCGCTTTGGTCGCCCTAAGTTGGCGGGGGTATGCCCAGACGTGGGTCCCTTGCTCACTTTGCCACTGGATTCAACAAGCCTGGCTGATGACGGCTGAAATGCCAGAAACCGGTCCTAGGATGCTTGTTTCCGGTCCAGGGAAGACATGGCTTGGCAGTTCGGTCTGGACTGTTCCCATGAGGCACAGGGTCAGACTGATTTGCATATGGCCATGTCTGAACTGGGGTGGTGGAGTGAGCTAAAGAATGATGATGGATTAAACCCAGATCAGTTGACTGGGGGTGAGTGTTTGATTGGCTCAAACGTTCCGTCCATCATCCCCTTTGTATCGCTTTGGTCGCCCTAAGTTGGCGGGGGTATGCCCAGACGTGGGTCCCTTGCTCACTTTGCCACTGGATTCAACAAGCCTGGCTGATGACGGCTGAAATGCCAGAAACCGGTCCTAGGATGCTTGTTTCCGGTCCAGGGAAGACATGGCTTGGCAGTTCGGGCTGGACTGTTCCCATGAGGCACAGGGTCAGACTGATTTGCATATGGCCATGTCTGAACTGGGGTGGTGGAGTGAGCTAAAGAATGATGATGGATTAAACCCAGATCAGTTGACTGGGGGTGAGTGTTTGATTGGCTCAAACGTTCCGGTCCATCATCCCCTTTGTATCAGCTTTGGTCGCCTCTAAGTTGGCGGGGGTATGCCCAGACGTGGGTCCCTTGCTCACTTTGCCACTGGATTCAACAAGCCTGGCTGATGACGGCTGAAATGCCAGAAACCGGTCCTAGGATGCTTGTTTCCGGTCCAGGGAAGACATGGCTTGGCAGTTCGGGCTGGACTGTTCCCATGAGGCACAGGGTCAGACTGATTTGCATATGGCCATGTCTGAACTGGGGTGGTGGAGTGAGCTAAAGAATGATGATGGATTAAACCCAGATCAGTTGACTGGGGGTGAGTGTTTGATTGGCTCAAACGTTCCGTCCATCATCCCCTTTGTATCGCTTTGGTCGCCCTAAGTTGGCGGGGTATGCCCAGACGTGGGTCCCTTGCTCACTTTGCCACTGGATTCAACAAGCCTGGCTGATGACGGCTGAAATGCCAGAAACCGGTCCTAGGATGCTTGTTTCCGGTCCAGGGAAGACATGGCTTGGCAGTTCGGGCTGGACTGTTCCCATGAGGCACAGGGTCAGACTGATTTGCATATGGCCATGTCTGAACTGGGGTGGTGGAGTGAGCTAAAGAATGATGATGGATTAAACCCAGATCAGTTGACTGGGGGTGAGTGTTTGATTGGCTCAAACGTTCCGTCCATCATCCCCCTTTTGTATCGCTTTGGTCGCCCTAAGTTGGCGGGGGTATGCCCAGACGTGGGTCCCTTGCTCACTTTGCCACTGGATTCAACAAGCCTGGCTGATGACGGCTGAAATGCCAGAAACCGGTCCTAGGATGCTTGTTTCCGGTCCAGGGAAGACATGGCTTGGCAGTTCGGGCTGGACTGTTCCCATGAGGCACAGGGTCAGACTGATTTGCATATGGCCATGTCTGAACTGGGGTGGTGGAGTGAGCTAAAGAATGATGATGGATTAAACCCAGATCAGTTGACTGGGGGTGAGTGTTTGATTGGCTCAAACGTTCCGTCCATCATCCCCTTTTGTATCGCTTTGGTCGCCCTAAGTTGGCGGGGGTATGCCCAGACGTGGGTCCCTTGCTCACTTTGCCACTGGATTCAACAAGCCTGGCTGATGACGGCTGAAATGCCAGAAACCGGTCCTAGGATGCTTGTTTCCGGTCCAGGGAAGACATGGCTTGGCAGTTCGGGCTGGACTGTTCCCATGAGGCACAGGGTCAGACTGATTTGCATATGGCCATGTCTGAACTGGGGGTGGTGGAGTGAGCTAAAGAATGATGATGGATTAAACCCAGATCAGTTGACTGGGGGTGAGTGTTTGATTGGCTCAAACGTTCCGTCCATCATCCCCTTTTGTATCGCTTTGGTCGCCCTAAGTTGGCGGGGGTATGCCCAGACGTGGGTCCCTTGCTCACTTTGCCACTGGATTCAACAAGCCTGGCTGATGACGGCTGAAATGCCAGAAACCGGTCCTAGGATGCTTGTTTCCGGTCCAGGGAAGACATGGCTTGGCAGTTCGGGCTGGACTGTTCCCATGAGGCACAGGGTCAGACTGATTTGCATATGGCCATGTCTGAACTGGGGTGGTGGAGTGAGCTAAAGAATGATGATGGATTAAACCCAGATCAGTTGACTGGGGGTGAGTGTTTGATTGGCTCAAACGTTCCGTCCATCATCCCCTTTTGTATCGCTTTGGTCGCCCTAAGTTGGCGGGGGTATGCCCAGACGTGGGTCCCTTGCTCACTTTGCCACTGGATTCAACAAGCCTGGCTGATGACGGCTGAAATGCCAGAAACCGGTCCTAGGATGCTTGTTTCCGGTCCAGGGAAAACATGGCTTGGCAGTTCGGGCTGGACTGTTCCCATGAGGCACAGGGTCAGACTGATTTGCATATGGCCATGTCTGAACTGGGGTGGTGGAGTGAGCTAAAGAATGATGATGGATTAAACCCAGATCAGTTGACTGGGGGTGAGTGTTTGATTGGCTCAAACGTTCCGTCCATCATCCCCTTTTGTATCGCTTTGGTCGCCCTAAGTTGGCGGGGGTATGCCCAGACGTGGGTCCCTTGCTCACTTTGCCACTGGATTCAACAAGCCTGGCTGATGACGGCTGAAATGCCAGAAACCGGTCCTAGGATGCTTGTTTCCGGTCCAGGGAAGACATGGCTTGGCAGTTCGGGCTGGACTGTTCCCATGAGGCACAGGGTCAGACTGATTTGCATATGGCCATGTCTGAACTGGGGTGGTGGAGTGAGCTAAAGAATGATGATGGATTAAACCCAGATCAGTTGACTGGGGGTGAGTGTTTGATTGGCTCAAACGTTCCGTCCATCATCCCCTTTTGTATCGCTTTGGTCGCCCTAAGTTGGCGGGGGTATGCCCAGACGTGGGTCCCTTGCTCACTTTGCCACTGGATTCAACAAGCCTGGCTGATGACGGCTGAAATGCCAGAAACCGGTCCTAGGATGCTTGTTTCCGGTCCAGGGAAGACATGGCTTGGCAGTTCGGGCTGGACTGTTCCCATGAGGCACAGGGTCAGACTGATTTGCATATGGCCATGTCTGAACTGGGGTGGTGGAGTGAGCTAAAGAATGATGATGGATTAAACCCAGATCAGTTGACTGGGGGTGAGTGTTTGATTGGCTCAAACGTTCCGGTCCATCATCCCCTTTTGTATCGCTTTGGTCGCCCTAAGTTGGCGGGGGTATGCCCAGACGTGGGTCCCTTGCTCACTTTGCCACTGGATTCAACAAGCCTGGCTGATGACGGCTGAAATGCCAGAAACCGGTCCTAGGATGCTTGTTTCCGGTCCAGGGAAGACATGGCTTGGCAGTTCGGGCTGGACTGTTCCCATGAGGCACAGGGTCAGACTGATTTGCATATGGCCATGTCTGAACTGGGGTGGTGGAGTGAGCTAAAGAATGATGATGGATTAAACCCAGATCAGTTGACTGGGGGTGAGTGTTTGATTGGCTCAAGCGTTCCGTCCATCATCCCCTTTTGTATCGCTTTGGTCGCCCTAAGTTGGCGGGGGTATGCCCAGACGTGGGTCCCTTGCTCACTTTGCCACTGGATTCAACAAGCCTGGCTGATGACGGCTGAAATGCCAGAAACCGGTCCTAGGATGCTTGTTTCCGGTCCAGGGAAGACATGGCTTGGCAGTTCGGGCTGGACTGTTCCCATGAGGCACAGGGTCAGACTGATTTGCATATGGCCATGTCTGAACTGGGGTGGTGGAGTGAGCTAAAGAATGATGATGGATTAAACCCAGATCAGTTGACTGGGGGTGAGTGTTTGATTGGCTCAAGCGTTCCGTCCATCATCCCTTTTGTATCGCTTTGGTCGCCCTAAGTTGGCGGGGGTATGCCCAGACGTGGGTCCCTTGCTCACTTTGCCACTGGATTCAACAAGCCTGGCTGATGACGGCTGAAATGCCAGAAACCGGTCCTAGGATGCTTGTTTCCGGTCCAGGGAAGACATGGCTTGGCAGTTCGGGCTGGACTGTTCCCATGAGGCACAGGGTCAGACTGATTTGCATATGGCCATGTCTGAACTGGGGTGGTGGAGTGAGCTAAAGAATGATGATGGATTAAACCCAGATCAGTTGACTGGGGGTGAGTGTTTGATTGGCTCAAACGTTCCGTCCATCATCCCCTTTTGTATCGCTTTGGTCGCCCTAAGTTGGCGGGGGTATGCCCAGACGTGGGTCCCTTGCTCACTTTGCCACTGGATTCAACAAGCCTGGCTGATGACGGCTGAAATGCCAGAAACCGGTCCTAGGATGCTTGTTTCCGGTCCAGGGAAGACATGGCTTGGCAGTTCGGGCTGGACTGTTCCCATGAGGCACAGGGTCAGACTGATTTGCATATGGCCATGTCTGAACTGGGGTGGTGGAGTGAGCTAAAGAATGATGATGGATTAAACCCAGATCAGTTGACTGGGGGTGAGTGTTTGATTGGCTCAAACGTTCCGTCCATCATCCCCTTTTGTATCGCTTTGGTCGCCCTAAGTTGGCGGGGGTATGCCCAGACGTGGGTCCCTTGCTCACTTTGCCACTGGATTCAACAAGCCTGGCTGATGACGGCTGAAATGCCAGAAACCGGTCCTAGGATGCTTGTTTCCGGTCCAGGGAAGACATGGCTTGGCAGTTCGGGCTGGACTGTTCCCATGAGGCACAGGGTCAGACTGATTTGCATATGGCCATGTCTGAACTGGGGTGGTGGAGTGAGCTAAAGAATGATGATGGATTAAACCCAGATCAGTTGACTGGGGGTGAGTGTTTGATTGGCTCAAACGTTCCGTCCATCATCCCCTTTTGTATCGTAGTGAGTTTATAAGGCCTAAAAGGCACACCCTGGGGTTGCATTCAACTTGTTCCTCCACCATCTCTGACAGGGTCTGCGAGACGCCTGCTCAGTATTGTGCTACCAGCCCGCACACCCATAGCAGATGCAAGAAATCTGCCACTGCAGCCCCACAATGTTTGCAGGATGCCTCTTCTCTTAACCCATACCTCTGCAGTTGGACTGGGGAGTAGTAAGCCTGTTGTAAGTACTTGAAATGTATGATTCGTAAGTTGCAATTGGGAGTAAGCCTACTCAGTAGCGCGCAACAGAATTCCCACTCGTCTGATGACACTGGAGTGTCTAACACCTCGTTCCACTTTTCTCTTGCCTTGTCCACCACCCCACTGCGCTCATTCTGCGAGGTACTGTGTATTTTAGTGATGAGTTTTTTATGGTCTGTGCATGTGAGCACAATCTGCAATTACCCAAGTGATGGTGACTCTTGTGGGAAGGAGGGGTTTCGGGCTTTCATAGCTGCTCTCAGCCTATGGTAAACAAACCCATGGAGAGGGTTGCAAACCCGATTTCCCCTGAATTCCTCCTTTGATATGTAGGAGCCCCTGGGAAAGGCATCACCCAGTGTCCGCAATCCTGCTTCTTGGAGGATAGTGAGGGCCCCTGATTCTCTGGTGACTGACATTGACGGGTAGTGTACCAAGGGTAGGGATGGGGCATAGGTGGGTGTTTTGTCCGTCCTAGTGGGCAGCACCTGCCAGGCTCTTGTTATGCAATGTAGCGGGCCTACCGCCCTGGGCGAATTTGTAATGGGGGCGGGCGGTAATATGGCAGCTAGTGGGATGTTATAGTCCTCATCATTTTCAAGTGCGATGTGATGCACGTAGCCTTGGGGGTGGTACCAGTAGTGTGCAAAGAGTGCATTTGCACACAGGTAATATAGGTGAAAGTCCGGCGCGCCGAAGCCCTCCTGGGAATATGGGATGTGAGAGTCTGCCAACTAATTCTAGGCTGTTTGCCAGCCCACGCCAGAGACACCATGCAGGATTTTAATGTCTTAAAGAAGGTCTGCATCAGAGGGATGGGAATGGCAGTAAAAAAATATAAAAATCTAGGCAGCATGACCATCTTCATCAATGCCAACCTATCAGCCAGTGAGAGAGGCAGACGGATCCATCTGACTATTTGATCCTGCAATTTAGATAGGGCTGTGCCATAATTTTGTCGGACTACTTAATCTGGGTCATGGTGCATCCAGATGCCCAAATATTTCAATGAGTCTGCACCATTCTAATGGATATTCGACCATGTGAGGCACTGTAGCTGGGGTTGACCGGAAGAAGACTGACTTCAACCAACTGATGCTCAAGCCAGAGAACCGTTTATATCTGATATATTCATGCACTATTGGAGCTAGGTTTGTTATTGGTTCTCTAACATAGGCCACCATGTTGTCCGCATAAAATGCGATAGCTAGCAGCCTTTGCCTAAATCGTAGGGCTGCAGATGCGTGTTTCTGCCTGACAATGCAGGCCAGTGGCTCCAATGCCAAGGCAAACAAAATTGGGGAGAGTCAACACCCTTGCCTGGTCCCTCGGTACATATACATTGGACCAGATATCATGCTATTCACCCGAATGTGGGCCACTGGGTCGGCGTATAGTAGACAGATCCAATGTAGGAAGGCTTAGGGAATCCCCAACCTGACCAGTACAGTAAACATATAATGCAACTGTATGGAATCGAATGCCTTGGTAGTGTCAAGGGAGACCGCTGCAGCCGGCAGGGATGGGTCTAGTTGGTGCAGAAATGCGAATAATGTGTGCAGATTGTGGGCAGTCGACCTAGAGGGGATAAAACCCGATTGGTCTGGCAAAACCAATGAAGGCAGGCGTGGCTGCAGCTGGGTTGCAATAATCTTTGCAAGTATCTTAATGTCCTTGTTTATTAAGGATAATGGGCGATAAGAGTCGCATCTCTCTGGTGCCTTGCCCAGTTTCAGCAACGTGATTAGCAACGCTTCCCTGAGGGTGGGGGTAATGATTGTTTTTTGTAGGCCTCCTGGTACATATTCAAGAGGTGGGAGGTCAGCAACTCCTCATACTCTTTTTAAAACTTGCCAGGGAAGCCATCTGTCCCGGGCGACTTCCCATTAGGTAGGTGGCGTATGGCAGCCCCCACCTCTTCATCTGTGATCGGTTGGACCAGAAACTCCCTCTGCCTCGGCGATAACCACGCCAGTGCAATGCCATTCAGGTAAATTGGTTCAGGATTGCCCACGGCTTATGGCATCGTACCATGTCCTGGGCAGTTATGGTCAATATATTGTTAGACTCCCATGGTCCTGTAATTTTGGCCGCTAGACTTCGCACGGGTTGACCCCCCTCCCTGTACACCCTTATCACCCAGCGCTTCGACAAATAGCAAACCTCTTGGTCAGCCACCTCCGCATATTCAGTCAAATGGGTTCTGATGGTTGCCAGCGTCTTTGGGTCAGAAGAGGAAGCAAATTCTCCCTCCAGCGCATGCAGAGTTTCCTCCAGGGATTGTAAGCGGGAGAGCAGGGACTGGAGTACCCCAGTTCGGATCCCAATGCGCGCTCCACGGATCATGGCATTGAACGCCTCCCACAGCATGCCTGCACCCATCGTTTTCCTGGAAGTATTGCGTCCTCACCCCCTCTCTAAACACCGCATCTAGTGGGGCAGTGGCATGTAGTCTCCATTGAAAGGGTTTGGGCCCCGCAGTTGGAATAGCAAGGGTCATCTGCACCGGGGAGTGGTCCGATAGTGTTCTGGGAAGGTGACGGACATCAGAGACCCATGTGCTTGCTTCTCTAGATATTAACCAAAAGTCTAAACGGGACTACATATTATGCGCTGTGGAAATAAACGTTCCGTCCCGAGCATGCGGGTGCCGGACTCGCCTAACATCAACCAGCCCATTGTCTAGCATACCCTCCCAGAGCACCGTTGCAGATCACCTGCCTTGTCCTGGCACTGCAGTGGATTGATCTACTAGTGGGTCTAACAGGAAGTTAAAATCCCCACCCCATATTATGACGGAGTGTTGTAGATCATATAATATGGTGCATAGTGTGGCATACAATTCGGGGTCGTCAACGTTAGGACCATACATGTTTATCAAGGTCAGGATCATTGTTCCCCCCCCAGTTCCCTTGCTAGATAATATACCTTCATTGGTCATCTATCTCAGAGTGCAATGTGCTGAAGGAGATGCTCCTTTTAACCAATATAAGCACCCCTTTAGAGTAAGAGTAGTAAGAGGAGGCCAATTTTATGTGTGCCCATCGGGTCCCAATGGTGGTGGCGGTCTGTGCAGTGAGGTGCGTCTCTTGAATGAAGGCAATATGGACCTTGTGTCGGTCTAAGTACGCAAACACCTGTCTGACCTTCTTAGGGTTGTTCAAGCCGCGCACATTCCACGCCATGAAATTAATGGGGCCGTCTGTAATGTCATTATGCTACCCCAATTGACCTCAAGAAGCAGGGGTATGGAAGCGGGGCCCAGGACTCTGAGCAAATTTCAGTAAGTAGGGAACACAGGCATAGAGTCATAAAACATTGAGAACATTCCCACGCCCCTCTCACTCCAGCATTCAAAACTTGCCAAAGCCATCCCAGTGTCACAGAAAAAACATATCCCCATTCATACAGCAACTTTGATTGCACAATGCCTCGATCAGTCAATAACACTTCAAACCCGGTGGGTTGTACCCGCATGGGGAAGCGAGATGCCAGTAACCCTCTCTAGGATTCTACCGGGCCAGCCATTCTACGTGAGATAGCCATTCACAGTTGTTGGTAAGCCAACTGCATATTTAGTAACAAGCTCATTTCTCCTAGTACTTCAGAGATCATGCAGTCAAGGGACTAACCACTAGGATCTATTTTGGGGCATCAGGCCCATCCGCCCCTTCAAACATCAGTGCCACCAGACCCTTCATTTGCAGCAGCAGCTAAGCCAGTTGCATATTTAGTCATAAGCATATGTCTGATAATACTTCAGAACTCATGTAGTTGGGGGACTGTCCAATAGAGTCCAATTTGGGGCATCAGTCCCTTCCGCCGCCCACCGTGTGCATGCAATAAGAACAACATTCAATCCTGCGGCTAATATCCACAGTCACCACCACTTATTTGCATAGTCTCATGGCCAGGTCCATAAAGGCACTTATTAAATCACATCTCCGTTGTCCGTGCCCAGAGTCGGGGAGACACGGCAGGGCCGTCCCTTGGTCTTGAGGAAGTCCATGACCGCTTTGGGGGAGGTGAATACTGTTTGTCTACCCTCATGGTCAACTCTCAGTCTGGCCGGGTACAACATGGCATAGGAAAGGCCCATGGCATGTAATTTCTTCTTCGCCTGTATGAATTCTCTCCTTGCCACTTGCACCGTTGCAGTAAAATCGGGATAGAAGGCGATCTCGTTGCCTTGGAAGTGTGTGGAGCCTTTTTCTCTGGCTAGGTGCAAGACCGTGTCCCGGTCTCGATAGTTTAAAAGTTTTGCAATTATCAGTTTTGGGGGTGCTCCCAGGGAGGCCTCACCTGCAAGGATCTATGGGCACGCTCCTCGATTAGCATTGGGGACAGTTACTTGCTGCCAAACACCTCCTGTAACATGGTCTCCACATAGCTTTTGAGACGACCTGTGTTTGCGGACTCCGGAACGCCTTTTATGCGCAAGTTGTTCCAACGCGAGCGTGACTCCAGATCCTCATTCTTTGCCTGAATAACGGCTAGGATCTTGTCCATATTGAGTTGTTTGCGGGTGAGGGCCTGCTAGTCATCTTCTGTCCCAGAGATGCGCTGTTCCACCGTGGTCAGGCGCATGGCATGCGTATCAAGCTTGGTGGCCATGGTGTCCATACGTATAGTGAGGGCATCGATCTTGCCATCTATGGATTGCAGGCTTTGTTGCATAGCCAACAGTGTGGTCTCCAATGATGTACCAGCCTGGGAGGATGGCTCCTGCTCTGAGTCCGAATGTGCATGCTGCGAAGGCCTGGGCATTTTCTTTGCCTCGAATGTGAGTTTTGTCTGTTGTCTGTCCGCTTTTCCCATGATGAGCCTTTGTAGCTTCCCAGGCTCTATGTAAGCAGTTGAAGCGCCACTGTTCTCTATTGCCCCAGATGTAGTGCGTCTTGTGCCCCAGTCAGCTCCTGCAGTTGTTGGCCCAATCCGTAGCTGGGGCTGGGGGCCCAACCCGCTACCAATGACACTGTGATGTCAAGGCTCCCAGCCACTGCACCTGGCGTTCAATAAGGTGATCACCCCGTACAGTATTGCTTTTTCAGAAGGCACAACACAGGGAAGAACAGTCTCTGTTGTAGTGCGGCCCCCTCCCTTCGTCACAATCAGCAGTGCTGGGCCCGTTCCTCGCAGAGGGCCTGTTCTTTACCGTACTGGTGCCAGGTGAGTTTATTTCCCCGAGGTAATCCTCCTCCACTTTGGGGCATGTAACGCTATGGTCAGGAGGGGTACGGGAGGAGGCTGGCCCGCAGCCCGCATCCTGCCACTCCCGGGTCCGGCTCCAGCCACACCAGGCCCTCGCTCCGCAGCACAGGCCCTGGCCTCCTCCTCTTGCAGCCACGCTCCTCCCGCCGCCGTCCACCTCAGTCCAGTCCAGAGGCCGGCGTGTTCAAGAGCAGGTTGCCTCGCACATGCGACCCGAGACACCACCTCAGCCGCTCCGCTGGACAGTGAGGGCATTCCGATCCTCCTTGGAGTCCACCCAGTGGCACTGCCTGCCCACAGCACGGGCCGGAGAGGTCACCCGGTAGGGCTCCAACAGATGCTTCCGATACCTTCGGCTCCGGGATCCCTCAAGGCGGACCTCTCTCTCCGTCCCACCATCCACACCGCACACACTGGCTGGGCCTTCCCCCGGTGGGTGTCCCATGGCTTGTCCCGGCAGCCGCCCTCCGCAGTCTGAGAAGTTGATCGGCAGGGCACCAGCAGCCTGCACCAGGCCCACAACCAGGACCGCGAGCTCTGTGGTTTACGGCAACAGCTCGCCGGTCCACCATCTTAAGTCACCACCGCCTCACCTCGCTTCCGTTGCTCATTCAAATCTTGCAGGTCGCCTTTCAGTGCGTTGCAGCCCCCAACAGCTGCTATTAATTGTGAGTAATGGCTATCTCCTAATCTGGCTCATTAATGCTTGCTTTATAGCCTGGATAATGGACAGATTGAGGTCCCGACTGGAAGAGCTGCACTAATGTGCGGCCATCTTGCCGTGGGCTCTCTAGCGTCCCCCATGTCATTTAATTTCTGTTATATGTTTCCCTGTGTTGTAGTGTTCTTGCCTGCCACCAGTGAGTTCTAGGGTGTGACTAGTAGTACCAGTAGCTGGCCAGGCATGGTGATTGACTTACTCCAAAGCTGGGGTGAAGTACATTTGAACTTTTTGTCAGGAGATCTACTATAATAGATTCACTAAATGTGCATTTTGTGAATTGCAATTGTCTTGCTTTAATGTGGGTGTGTGTTTGTATTAGCATGTCCCTACTTAAACCCCTCCTTTCATTTCCCTCAACCCAATCCATCTTGTTGTAATTCTTCCCTATTTTTCAACCATTCCACCTTGCCACTTCCACATTTACTACTAAGTCCCATACTTATGTGTGCGGAATAACAGAGATCTCCATACAGAAGAGATAGGAGAGGCATTGGAGGAGATCACAGGCCGGAAGTTTGTGACTTGCATTTTGCTGTACACAAAGTAATACTTTTGTATCGTTTGTGAATCGTCTCCTTTGTGTGTTTTCCATCCTGCAGTGCTCCTCTGGTTCATGTGTTCTGAATGCCATACTTCACACCAGAGTACAACCAATCCCAATTTCCACCTCTAGGCCAAGAACTATGTTGCCATTTGGTCTTGATGTTATCTCCTAACCAGAAATATAGCAAAGGGTCTTATCAGCCTTGCAGGGAGAACAGTTAGGGAGAAAGGTAGACTCATGAGCAAAACTCTGGTGGAGCACACGTCCTGATGTAACTTACATTGGTGCTTGGTGTCCACTGAGTTTGTGCATCTTATTTGTGGATCTGGCTAAAAATTGTGAATAATGCAAGCACATAGTGTCTGCATCTATTTGTGTATTTTCTTTTCATTCTTTTTCTGTATTCTTCTCGTATTTATCACCAAATATTAGCTTGTGGTAAGTATGACCCAAAAATCAAGGGAATTGAATACGCTCTCAACTCTAAATCAACGGCAGTCCAAAAAACAGGTGAAAATGATGTTTGCGCTCTTTTTTTACACTACTGTTGAGGTCTGAATGAGGCCCTTAATTCTGTATTTTTTCAATGTGAAAGGAGATTCCATTTTCACTTGACTAACATGGCGATATTTCAGTTTGACCGCGTGCTAGAGAGTGACCACCGTGAAGCTCATATTTCCAAAAAGTGAAAGAGCAACAATTGATCCAGTCACCCTTGATTAGGGCCACTCAACATTGATTAGGTGGAACCTGTAGGTCCTAGGATTGTTGAGGTTTATCAGAAACAGACAGCAGAGTTATCCTTTCTTCATAAGCTAACAGGGGACAGCATCTTGAGAGTGTCTTGGGCGGAGACTTGCTTGAGCAACGACACACGTGCACTCTACCTTGACTTCCAGTCTGTTGATTCTCTTGTTGAGTCGATGCACGAGGACCAGCAGTCGCCCGCGGACTTCAGTCCTGCAGCAGGGACAGGTGTGCTGCCTGGTGTGGAAGACAGATGGGTGAAGCATTAATACACATCAGCATTTCCAATGATATTCAAGATATGGCATATTACGTTACACTTTACAACGCTACAGAAAATGGCACCACCATTGGACACGATATTTGCTGATTCAAAAAAGCATTCGGGCCTTGCTGCTTAGTGAACCGCTATCATATATCATATGTTGACTTGCACCAAAATGTAGCTGTTCGATTTTGCACCATTATTGCAACTCGTGTAATAGTGTATACATCAAACACTTTTTTCCTACTATTCAAAATTGAAACATGCAGGTTCTGCATTTAGTAGTAGCTAGGCGAAATTATCTTACATCTTTCCAAAGCAAGGGGCTGATTCAACCAACTTGAAACTCATTTTTAAAAAGTAAGCATGGCTTTAGCTTGGTTGGGTTTTAGTAGTTGGTTGCTTTTTTAAGTTGTCAATCCGAGGCTATCAACAGACACCATCTTTAAACAGTCAATAAAGACTGTAAAACAAAAATCAGTGTCTTTCATCTGAGTCATGTGATTTCGGTCCATAAGGTGTGTTACACCTCACTGCCTGTTTTCAACTAAAGCCACAAACCTGCCCGGCTCCCAACAAAACCACTGTGGTCCCAGCCCAGGTCCTAGTAAAGCTACTCACCACGGTCCCTGCCTTGCTACCAATAAAGCCACATACAGCCATCTCTGACCAGCTCCAAACAAAGGTGTGTAGACTAGTCCCGGCCTTCTTGCAGCAAAGACGCATACTTCCATTGCTGCCAAGCTTCCCAGGTTCATGCGTGATGTACTGCTCCAGTCTAGACTTTTTCCTTTGAATTCTGGGAATTTTAGTCCTGTTCTATAAAGAAATAAACAAGACTACAAGTTCCAGAATTCAAAGAAAGAACCTGAACTGGTGCAGCACATCATGCATGGACCTGGGAAACTTGGCGGACTGATACTTCGGTCTCTGTCTGGCTCCCAGAAAAGCTGCTTACAGTCAGGCATACCCTGCTGACACCCAGCAATGTTGTGAACATCAGTTCCCCCTGCTCTAAACAAATCCACTTACAATGGTCCCTACCAAGCTCCCAGCAAAGCCCCATATAGCAGTCTCCACCCGGCTGAGTAAAGCTGCATACACCAGCCCCCATCTTGTTCCCAACAGTGCCAGGGATTCCATTTTTAAAAGGCAAACGTGTGCCTCTCTTGGTCCCGGTTAATTGGGATGTGTGTGGTAGCTCCTGCTACTGTACAAATCGCAATTATGAGGTTTGTGATAAATATCTGAAAGTCATACCTACCAATATTTATTGGGTCAAATGCCCTGAGTTTACAGGAATATGCCAATTTTGGTGCAGGAAACACCAACATCTGCATTTTACTCCCAAAAGACCGTGTAATTGGCTGATATTTATTGCACTTGATAAATTCTCACTCAGTGGAGTCACATTTTATCACACCAATTACCATGCCATTCATAATGAGGGCCTTCATCCCAAACCACATTGCAAGGGTGCTTCACTTGCATACAAGTATCATCCTTACTTCTTGTGCCATTTTTCTTAAAAATTGGGAAAAGGGAAAAAGGACTAAACTGAGATATTATATTAGAAGTGAGCCTTCTGGTGATTAAAGATAGGAATACACTTACAGAATTATAGGAAATACCATTTCAAGTATAGGAATGTTTACTACAACATGTAGGGTGACCACTTGCAGAGCATGTGGGGAGGTGCCAATGTTATCACACTACATAAAGGGTCAGTCCCAGATCCTCATTGCGTAAAGACGTCGAGGATCCATCTCTGTCATGTTCTTTGCCCCCTACATCTCAGTCCCTTATTTATTCTATCTTGGAAGCTTGGAGATTGTGCTCCTCTGTTTACTTAGTTATATTTTCTAGATTTTTGCTTTGTCTTGGTTCCGTTTTTGTTTGGCAGGTATTTGATTGGAGAGGTGTTTTTATGCATGTGATTTGTTTTTTCCTCTCCAAAGGTATTGTCTTCTTTGATTTATACATCTCTTCATGCAAAGTATTTTTAGTACCTTGCTTAGAGTCTCTCCTACTTTCCTCTGAGTTACTTTGGAGGACACTGGTGAGGTAACTGTGGAAGGCCACCCGACCAACCTTCCACAAGAAAGGTGGAGAATACAGGGGGACCTTGGAGGGCCATGAAGAGGCTGAAGGGGCTTGGGCTGACCATAGTGAAGTGATCACATAATTGTAATTTTCTCCCCAGGTACGTGCCATTAACGGGAATGGGGCTGGGTACCCCTTTGTATACGATGTTTTCCACCCTACCAGTTCCCCTGTTCTTCTAAACTACGATGTGTGCATGTCATCCTAATTCAAATGTGCATGCTTTTGTAAAGATTATTGTAGTGTCTAAGGAGCTTGTTTAATAAAAAGAATAAAAAAAAAAAAGAAAGGTGGAGAAGATAAGAGAAGCAGTACCAACCGTTACAAGATGTCACCTTGGTCAATGGTCATGTGATGTCACTTCCGCTTTCACCATTATTTTGGCGGCAGGAAGCTACTTGAAAGTAGTGTCTCAGCTTCAGGCAATTGACAAAACCAACATGCTCCGTTCCTTATTACACAAGCAGCATCAGAATACACAAATATTTAGATGCATTTTTTGAGCAAGAGCATTCCTGAGAAATTTACATTGAAACAAATGAATTAGAAAGTGATCAATGGCATACTGGAAATATGTAAAGGAAGGAAAGAGGAAGGTCATATATTTCCAGTATGCCTATATTGCTCACCATTCAGTCAAAATGGTCCTCAGTAAGGAACACACAAGTGTACATTTTTGGATACATCAATCTGGCCGGATCAGGACAAATTGGTAACTGACTTGTATGTTAAACCACCACATAAAAATTCCACTTTATGAGCTGAAGGTTTCCATCCAAATGCACAATCCACTGAAATCCACCTTACAGTGAATAACTGAGAAACGCTGTATCAATATAAATGTGAGCATGGGATGAGTAGGACGTTTCACAGACATATATATTCAAATTATGTTTTGGAAAACCCATACAATCTGTCACAATTCATTTCTAGAGAAGCAGAACTAAAAATATGTTTAGAAACATTACAAAAACGTTCAAATTCGTCATTGCATACGCATCATGATGAAATATGAAAGCATTAGAAAAACATTAGAATATACCACAGAGTGATCTGGAATAATAACTGATCGCCAAAAAAACAAAATCTTAAAGATTATTTGGTAAACGTTAAAATAAGGCCACGATTGAAACACATAGCAACACTTAGAACATTATGCTTGCATCACATGAACTAACAGTAATGGAATTTAAAAAAAGACCACAAATGACTCGCGAGCCATAAAAGGATGATCAGCAGAACCACATAATTATATAATGTGTGACACAGAAAATGTAGTTTACTTTCTAAAATGCCCTTGTGGAAAAGTTATGTGGGTCAGACATCCCGAAAATCCAATACCTGAACCAATTAACATAAATCCACCATTAGAAATAAGAAGTTGAACTCAAGTTTGGCCAATTAGTTTGTTCAGCTATGTCAAGTATCATAGCTTTGCTATCAAATATGTCAACAGTTTTGAATGTTATTATGTGGAGGAAATATGCAAAGGTTATTGCTACAACTTGAGCTGTACTGAAAGGAGCAACTTAACCAGAGGTCCTAAAGAAGAACAGGACCAGTTTCATACTTTTTGAAGGTGGTAAAACAAATGCCAATACTTGAGTGATGTAACTTTCAGGATTTCTTTGAAGAAAAATGTAGTAATGCATAATTTCCGGGAGAATGCACGGAAAAGAAGGCAAGTGGGAGAACTTTGAATCGCAGTCAGCAATGGTGAAAACTGCAAACTCAAAACTATTAGGTCCCTCAAGCTTATACGTCTTGTAGACTTTTAATGGTATGTTAAACATTGAAAAAATATATTAAATGCCAGATTTGGGATTGTGTCTTGCTAATTTCTGTTTTTATTTCTTATTGTATTGTATGCAGGTTTATACAATACGATATGAATAAAAAAGTCAAAAATTGTGAAACGAGCCATGACTATGTATTACAGTAAAAAAAGAACTCATTGAATTGTTTCTAACTGAGGTGACTTTTTTAAATGTACCGGCATCAATATTTCATTTTGTGAAACATTCATTTTCAGGAGAAGGTGAAACCCAAAATGCATCAATACAAAGAATGCATTAATTACAAATGAGAGTTTTGTTTTTGGAAAGAGAATTTGGGAAATATGCTCAAAATATGCAGTATGGATATGTAAGATTAAATAGAATATTTTCCTGAATTCATGTTTGCATTCTTTTTCCATGGGAGTTTTCTCGGACTTTATGCTGATTTAAATGATTTAAAAACTCATGGAGGATTAGGAATGTAAGAAGAGCACCACTGTGAAAAAACAAAACTCCTTTGGTGTCTTGCAGTACACCAACATTTTGTTGTGGATTCAGTCAACGTCATTTTTGCTACTTTCATATTAAAGAATGAAGCAAACAGTTTAGCTACTCATCGATATGTTCCTGATTTCATGATGTGTCGACTGGCACAAAAATAGAGCTATTTGAGTTTGCACTGTTATCACAGCTCATCTAATAGTTAATGGCGCAGACACATTTTATGTGTTGAACACCCGCCAAGTTGTAATTTTGTGGGTCTTCGTAAACAATTGCAAAGCCTTTTCACACCCACACGCATTGCTTTTCCAAACTTGTGTCTCCTTCAGGTAGTTATTAGTGGTACAACAAGTGTTTCAAAAACCCACATTTTCTCTGGAGTTTCAATTTTTTGCAGGTGGAAAAATGTTATCTATATGAAGTCCAAGGCTATCGATCAGTAGTGGTTGAAGGGAGACAGATAATAATTTAATTACAGTTGTTTCACGACAAATGTCCCCAGTGGACAGTACCAGCTGCCCCATCTGTGCCATTGTTCATTTGCCACTGAAGATCAACTGAATTTTTCTCTTTTTGTCCTAGTTTGAGGGGCCTGTGATCACAGGGGGCATTGAAACCTTAAATCTAGCTCAGTAATGACACACTAGGTGTATCATAGGAGAGACCCCAAAACTGGTCTCACATACCACATGTATCACAAAAGAGGATGGGGAGATTACCGGTCCAGTATACACTCTCCCCAAACAACCAAAGTCAAATACCAGTATACTGTTCTGAGGGGATTCAGCCCCAGAGAAATTATCCCCAGCTGAATGCAGGTACCCTGAGAAGCATGTGCTTTTGAGAACAGTTGCCCTCACTTACCGGAAGGTGACATGCTTCATCATAGGACGGAGCTCCTCGCCAGGCCGGCGCTGCAGTGCCTGGTGGGCCCCGCAAGAGGGCTCTTTTTGTCAGAGATCTTTTAATAAATACACCGATTGAGCACTGTAGGACAAGGAATGGTGTGTCCTACAGTGTGACAAGATTGGCGAATGGTGGAGAGATAAAATCAATTGTCAACCAGATGCCGTCAAAATATGCAATGTGATATCAACGGTTGATGTTGAGATTAAAAATAAGGCAGAGAAACTTAGGATATAATGGTCACTGTCTCTGCAAGTGAGAGTGTAAATTGGTCACCTATAGACTGGCTAATAAGCTCTGTTCTAAGTTATAGGTCAACATGTTTCATGCCAAAGGTAGTTGTGGAGCGATCTAGTGGCATTTTGTCAGGACCAACAGTATATGATGTGACCAAATCTCCGGAGAGTGAGGAGCTCTATAACTCAATGGCCCACTCCGTGCGTGGATGATAAGGTGCCGGCTAACATCTTACCGCCACTGTCAAACACTGTACTAATGGAGCGCTCGGTTTTGGATGACCCTCCTGAGTTTTAGGACAAATCGACCGATCTGGATGCGAGGACGCCAACCCAGAGTGCGACTTGTCTCCACTGGATAGTGCTTACTAGCACCCATCCTCGCCTCACATACCACAGTCATGGGGTGGTAGGCCCTCTGACCGCTTTATCCAAGATCGTGGTTGGAGTGTTTAATTGGTTTCGGGACGCAGTAGCTTTACCTGGGAAATATGCCTACTAGGTTCCCTTGTAAATTCAGCTTAGAGATGTCTTGTATCAGGTCCCCTTTTTGTTTATATTTTATTAATGATTGGAAGGTTCATGAACATTGCATTTGCAATAACAATTGCAAACATTTAAACGTGTGGATAAAAGACTAATTGTAATCTCTTTAGGTGCACCTGCAGTTACGGTTACCTGTAGATGATTGTCAATATCTTTTCGTTCAAATGGGTGGATGCATGATGAAGCCCAAAGAGAAATAGCGAAGTCAACTCACCCACTCCTCTTTCCCTATTGTCTTAGGCCTTTCTGAAGTGAAAACAAATTATTTCCTCCCAGAGCGCCCCGCTACAGGATCTATCTGCCTGTGTTGCACTAGCTTGAGCTTTTATAAAACATTCTGTAACCAGGGGAAGTCTGTTCTACCCAGCATACTCTACAAGGAGGGACATTCTTCCTCAAGGTGACCCGTTGATGTTTCAAACTACTACAGTGCACTTGAATTGATTGAAAGTGATGGTGCCCAGCTGCCAAGGACTGTGAAAATAAGCTGGAGACCCATTCTAGCAAGCAGAAGAATTACATTGACTAAGACTAAGGTGAACTTCTCCCTCCTTTTTTGGTCTCAGCATTTCAGATCCATATCTAGGGTAAATGCTTACTTCAGATATCAAGGACCAGGATGGTCTCTTTGGGAGACGGGGCCTTCTCTTTAACAGTTGTCAAGGAATGGAAGCGACGTAACATCTCTATCTTTGATTTCTGACCTCACTCACAGTTTTTGCAAAAGCAGTTTTAATGGTTTGTGCTGATTTGAATTGCATTTAATGAGCATGCCGTTATATTTAACCATAGCCATTTTGCATCCCTCGTTTTACTAGGCCTGCACTATTCTCACCCTGCTTCTGGATTTAGGCCCCTTTTCCAATTGGCACTCATAAGCGAACATTCACAAATATCTAACTCAGAGTTTGAGAAATGTATATCACCTGTATCTTTTCAAGGTCTCCTCTGTCCTTCTCATGAGAAATGCCCACACCTGCTGAAACGCCTACTGTCTAGAGTTTTGGTTTCTGTCACCAGTGTGTCTTTCCCATTGCTACTTATGAACTGAAAATGCAAAGTGGGTAAGCATTGCATTGCTCATTGTCTTGGGTGGTGGCACTGTCTCACTGGCAGCTTATTTTTTATACTTTTGGTTCAATAAACGTGTTTAGACTTCGAATGAGGGTGAAGATGCTGGCTTTTCTTTCACAGACTGAAAGGGTCATTGAAAAAACCTGACCATCTGTGAAGCTGCATCAGTTGTAAGAGTGAGGTAAGGATTTTGTGCTAGGCTTGGAGCAGGCGAGATGATGAAACACACAAACATGGGTGAGAGTCCAGTGGCCTATTAAGAAGGGACTTCTCTCAAGGATTAAGGGGAAAAAGAAAAGCATGCATTATTATTGACTACCCAAATAGGATTGAATCTGATAAAGATTCTCAAGACTAGGCACTATTGGTAAAGGTATCCATTTTGGGTAGATGCCTGCTTGATGTGTCCCAGAGAAATCATATGCGGGACCATCCCCTGAGAGCTCTAGGTAAATGTAGTAAAATTGCCTATAACTTCCTATATGTAGATCAGTCTCTGGACTTGACCGGCAGTCATTGGAGGAGGTGGAGTGTTGTCTGGAATATTTTAATTTATAATTTCTGCAAATGTCCCTGGCTTAAGCGCTTCACACATTCCACACTTGATTGATCCCGATGCAGAGTTTCAATAGTTACAACAGGCGATGAGGATTGTGCAGTGTGCGTTATCATGTGACCACTTTTGAACATATGGCCGTAAGTAAAATTGGAAGTTTGATCAATTAGCCACAGTGATAGTCTAACTGCCTTACGAGACAAGCAAACTATGTTTACAGTTATATCACTCAATCTGTCCATGGCTAGATGTGTGATTGGAGGGATCTTTGTTGACAGGCCTTGTGACTTAAAGTGGGCTTAAGGCACACTATATAAGTCCTTACTAATCTAATAACCAGGGTCGTAGCTTCAAGGGGGTGTTTGGGGTGTTACACCTCCCTAATGTGTTTTCTGATGAAAAGTGGGTTACAGGTGCTTTCAGTCGGGTATGGTGAGGTGTCCGTCGGATTTCACCTGGGATTTTTGCACGCACACACTGACAAATACACACACTGTCTCATCTTTGTTTTGAAAGTCCAAAACAATGTTACTTATTTTACAAAATATTGTGTTTCTCTCATTTAGTACTCATACCAATCCTCATTTCTCTCCCTTGCCACTGCCTCTTAAGCCTCTCTCATGGCCCCTGCTTGTTGTATAATGTTTTTTAACATTATATGCCAGCGTGATTGTCGGGAAATCTGAAGCTCACACCCCCCCCAATCTTACTTACCATGCTACGCCCCTGTTAATAACCTACCATGAAAAGTCTAGAGTAACACGACTTCAAAGTGGCCATTCAATGTAGAGAAAAAAGCAATATCTTAACCAATTCTTGCATCTCTAACAGTCAAAAACAGTGGGCATCTGTCATTAGAGTTTTTCTATCAAATTGCTTATTGTTTTATTCATACTTGTATTCTTTTCTCCTTCTTGCATCTTATTAATGTATCACTTGCATTCTAGTCAGATAATATCTCCACCCTTCTGTAATTCCTATATTTAATTATTTATACATTAATTCCAATGTAATTCACGTTATTGTATTACATATTTCTGTATATTGTCTCTATTGTATTATATTTAGTAAATGCTAATAAACAATTTCAACACAAAAAAGAAACAGTGGACATTCCAGAATGTTCCTTTGTCTCATGAAGTCAGCTTGAGTTTTGAAACCTATTGTGACATCATTCACTGATGGCCACTTAATACACAGTGGTTGGATTTGGCTACGACTGTCTTGAAGCTTTCTGGTGTTTTTGGAATGAGGATAACAAAGGTGGTTCTATTATTCACAGAACACAACACCCCAAACACCGCCTACCTTTTAAGCCATTGTAGAATGCACTTCTTGCAGAAGATGTGGTTGCAGGAGATCATGACTGGGCACCGCAGGACCCCATGGCAGATCGAGCACAGGAGCTCGTGGTCTGGGGCCACGGTGAAGAGATCAACATCATAACCTCCAATCTGCGGGCAAAGGCAACAAACACCTGTTCATGGATCCACAGAAAATGTCTTACCAATAGAGCGTTGCACCACAGGACACCACATCCCATTAGATAGTCACGCCACAGGTAACCACTCCGCATTGAGACATCACACCATAGAACGCCCAATCAGCATCTGCACCCACCCCAGTGGAAACCAATCTCCCATTGAGGGTCACACCACATGAAGCTACTTCCACTGATTCAGTCATACCTGGGGGAGCCCGTTAAGGCCCCAAATACAAGGCCCCCGGATGTCATCCCCCAACACCAGGGCCTAAACATAGCCCCCATACGTTTACCACCTACTCCAAACACATTGTAAATGTGTGCAGATTTGAGGTCGTTATTTTACATGGAAGGGGAAATTACATGGATTTGGACATGGTGTTCCCATGTCCAAATCCATATTCCCAGAACGTGTCTTCTTCTCTATTGTGGAGGACTTAACTTATTGCCTAGATGTAAATGTGGGGATTATGGAAAGAAACAGAGATTCCAGCCCTCTGAAATCCCTGAACCTAAGTTTGGGGACCTCATAATGTGAGTCTATGGGGAAGATTTATTAACACTTTGGGTTGGGTGAACGTCACAAAAGTGACTCAAACTGGTGCAAAGTGTTGTTTGGGGATTTACTTTCCAGTGCAAATCATAATTGGTGTTAGAAAGTAGCCCAACAGTAGCTCAACTTTGTGCTACTTTGTATTTCTTTGCATTTCTTGGAATTTATACGAACGTTCCCATGAAACCAGCCATGACACTTTATGTGATACACGCACTTGAGTCGTACCTAAAGAAATCACTTTGGGCCTAATTTATATGTTGGCAGCCTGTGTACTCTAGCGCTGATGCGACAGAGTATACATCCTGCCAACATAATGGTCCGCCCGTCCAATTTAAATACAGGTGGACCATAGGTTTGGCTAGGGCGGTGACTACACCATCAACGCCATAGCCAAACCTCTCCGATACCCTGACGGAGTAAGGGCTGTCGGAGAAATGGCTAATTGTCCACCCACTCAATCAGGATGGGCGGACACATAGCCATTTTTTTACTGTCTGTCCCTGCCAGGCAAACTCTGGAGATGAGGGACAGTAAATTGCAAATAATGCCCCCTCGCCATTGGAGATGACTCATATGTCGAGGAGAGCATTACCTTTTTTATTTTCAAAAAGAAAATCCCATTTCAGTATTTTTTTTTTTTTAAGAAAAAAGAAAACTGATTGGTGCAGGGCTGTGTCATGCTGATGCAGCCCTGCACTAAAGAGTGAAATGCAGTTGCAAAAAAACTTCGTGACAGTGGTTGCTATCAATGCATTATAAATGACATCCTGTTTGGCCGTCATGTATACATTTACGGGTGGTCCCTCCAACAGCATGAAAAGCCACAACACTGCTGTGGGAGAACTGATTGGCACGAGAAGCCTGCAACGACCAGGAGCACAAACCTGTGGAAGCATCTACTCGTAGTAGGGTCATAACTCCTTTGCCGTAGAATTAATTTGCTTGGCCTAGATGAGGGCTGCAATTGCTTTGCCAAAGGATCGGCATGAATCAGCCCACTTGAGGGCCACGACTGCCGAAGGCACTTTGATCACTCCGCCAAAGTCTGCTGAGCTTCATTCATCTCAGCCGATGGAAAGGTGCACATGTCGAACGCGCAGGCCGTGCTCGACCATTCCCTCAACTAAGAAAATAACTATAGCACTGTGATGCCCTGTCAAGCGCAAAACTGATTCTGCCCACAACCACAGCTGGGATCATAATAAAGTGGCTGATTTTCCATTTAAAGCTGTAGGGAACATTATCAGTTTCATTCCTTGCTAGAGACTGCAGGGTGGACTATCGCTAAAAATTGTCCCCTATGCGGTAATAGCGCATTGAGTAGAGTCAGGGTGTAGAGCCCCGGGGACGGAAATTGTGATCAGGAGTAGCACTGTGTATTCGCAAATTGGATTGTTCATAATTTAGTTCTGCTGTGTGTCTAAAAGTACTTTATTTCCTAAAAAGACAAGCACTGGGCTGCACATTAAAGCTATTACGTCTGCTGGTTGATTGGTGAGTTTTGAGCTTGCCACCCTCCTCCCCCCTCTACCTCTCTGAGAATGATGTATGTGAATGAATTGGGAAAAAACGAAAACTGAGAAACCACATTGGCGTGGCTGCCACTGCCTTTGCGTAGTGTTACTTCTCACAGCAGGTAGCACTGGAGCTGTCTCCAAACTGGAGCACCCACAAGATGGTCACAATGAAGTGTGAGGTTACTCCACCTGGTTGTCACAATCCACTCTGAAGCAGTAATCAAGGAGAGAAAAAGGGGCAGGCCTGACCTAGAAACTTCCACACCCTGAACAATAGGAACTGCAGCCCCCTGCCTCCTCTCACACCCACTAATCCCTACCATCAACCAGGTGGCAGAACTCAGGAAAAACTAACCAGCAGTCTCATGCTAAGAAAGTCTCCATGGAATTTCTAAAGGTAGTTCTCTCTCCATCCACATCCTCTTAAATTAAGTGTCTAGACATTCACCCACCAGCCGCAGGAATGCAGTCTATACACTGCCACTCTCTGAGGAACCTTTCCTCATCCGGCCTCTTGTCGGTTGCAAACCAGGACCATGAAAATCGGTTCTCACTGGCTTCAGTACTCAGACTCAAACACACATACAGAGTTCTACTCCCATACACGCACCAAAGACTCACTGCCCACACACACTCACTCGACATACGCATGGGAAGTCAACACAAAGTTCTGCATTTCACAGAACAGTAATTATATGAGAGGAATTATATGAGAGGGGTCAGTAGGCCACACACTCACTGGTACAGATAAAAAGGTCTGGTCACATTAAGGAAACACAAAACATGGTATGCTGCCACCAATAATTTATTTGCTAAACCCAGGACAGGGGCAGGAGTCCTCTGTCCATAATGAGGGCATGCAACGTGTGCCTCCAGGTCACAGGTCAGATCCAGGATTTCCACTACCAGGTAGAGGCCTTGCCCACTGCATAGGGTATATTAGTGTGACACCAGAGCCAAACTAAAAGTAGGTACACCAGATTCAGTAGCACCCACACACTCAGGTCAGGGGTATACGCTATTTCACCACGCAAAGGATATCCCCATTATAACACTCGTCTAGAGTCGCACTACAGGAAACCTAGAGTTGCATCAGCGGAAACTGTTCAGCCATATAAAATCGCATTACAGGATACTGCCCTGTCACTTAGCATCGCACTACAGGGAACCACTTGCTCGCTTAGGGGCACAGTATAGGAAAGCACTTCCTTGCCTAGAGTCTCATAAAGGAAACCACTTTTTGCTGAGAGTCGCACCACTCTAACGTGGTACCACAATGCCTTTGAAAATAATGCCATAGAATCTGAAGTACTCTTGTTAACAGACAGAGGATTGCACTGTGGTTACAATGATCTACTCACCTCTTGCTACAAATCCACACCTCCCCTCCTACCACCTAAAGTACATCCTTCAACCTATATGACTCTAATTTGACAGTAGAGTTGTGTGAAACTGCGGGAACCTCCCTGCTTCGAGCGCATTCCCCTCGGTGCTGGAGGTACACTGTGTTCTACCTCCTTTTACTCAGTGTTCTGTGGCACCACTGGCCCCCCTCTACTTCTACCCCATCCTCCTCAGTGCTGGGCGATACAAGGGCACTTTTTCTACTCGCTTCAACATTGCCACATACGCCTCACACATACATTGGGCACCTCCTGCTCCCGCAGCCGCACACCTGTCTACTTTCTCCTCATAACTAAAGGATATGGCAGGCCCACCCTCACCGCTACCTATAGCCAAACTCAGGAAACTCCTTAGATTATAAACCTTAGATTGATACTAACTGGGACCTAATGAGAAAATGGCGGTAATGGAAAATCTGCTGGAAAACTGCAGATTTGCCACCTGTACCTAACACACCCTATTCAGAGTGAGGCCGATGCTGTTGTTCACCTGTTAGAAGCTCCTCCAGTTCGGCTATCTGCCCACCAATGAGTGGCAGCACCTCTGTCAGATGTTGTAACAATTCCCCAGCTCTCTCCAGAGCAGTGGATCACCCACCATGTCTGGCAGAGATACCGCAGTGAACGTTTGGGCGTCACAATTTGGTGGGTCAGTATAGTGTTCCTAGCATGATGGGAAGTATCCCCAAGCATGTTACAGGGAGTTGATTTGTGGGCACTGAAAATGTACCTCAGCTCTTTCAATGCCAATATTTTTTGGTGGAATTTCTTCCAACAGTCAAACATTTGCGGATTTTGCACCTGAGAGTTCCTCCCTCCACGGTGTCTCCTCCGTGGCAGATTACACCGTGTTGGTGAAGGAACCTTTTCTGCCTTTGAGAAGGACCCTTTATGAACAGGAGAAGCAATATCAAAAGAGGATGGAAAATCAGTCACCTGAACTCTGAACTAATCCACTTGTGTCTTATTGACTTTTAACACTCTAGGGCAGACATCTTCAATCTGTGGGGCGCGACCCCAGGGGGGCCGTGGAGTCCTGGGAAGAGGGTTGCGCATTCCCCACCTCACTTTGCCTGGATTCTAAAACTTTTACTTTGGTTTTGGAAAAAGACAGCCGTCCTGGGACAGCTTATTTCGATCATTTAAAATGCTTCAGCTGAGTCTCCTGAGCTGTGAAAGCTTTGTGCCAGGGTGTCTGGTTGCCTGAAAGAAATGCAAATGTACCCCATTAGTTCATTTGCAAGTGTAAAGGTGCTTTGGACTTGGTGAATCACTCCAAGCTTTGTGATGACAAAAAGTTGTTTTTTTGACTGGTAGTGCAGGGAGTTAACAACTGAGAGGTGAAGTGCATGCTTTTAATTGTAACTGTATTTACACAGCCCTCAGTACCCCTAAGGAGGTGTTGAAGGGACAGTTATGTAAAAAAGAAATTGCAATACATACGCCCTGGTATTACTAAAATCTACATTTTGGAAGCACCATTTTTATTTTAAAATTATTTACACATTTTGTTTCAGTCTATATTTTACTGTATGTAATGCAATAATAAAATAATGACTTACATACTCACAGTGCTTTCTGTCACAGGCTGTGACCTTGTAGCACTAAAAATACACAAGTCACTATTCTCCACTGCACCAACCAAGATCTAATTCTGTGTCTCTCTGGTTACACACAGACCTCTGCAGTGCATTAACTAATAGAGGTTTCATAATGTACTACAGTGCTTTTCTCACTGAGTAACAATTTTTTACACTTATTTTTCATTTACAGTGCCCATTATTTTATATGTAGGTACCTAATGATGAAAGACCTAAAAAATTTTAAGAATATTTTGGGGCTTATTTATGAGAGGCTTGCGCCACCAGAGCATCAGTTTCTTTAACGCCCCGGCGGCGCAAGCGACTCAACCCTACCTATGAGGTAGCGCAAAGTCACCCTGCACGGCTTCGCAAAGCCTCATAGATATGGAGTAAGACAAAGCAGGGCAAGTCGCTGCCTTGCCTAACTCTGCATCAAGGAGGTGTTCCATGGGACCTGTGTGGGGGTTCCCACGCAACACCCATGGATTTTGATGCTGCCCCATATTTACAAAACCACGTAAACCTGGAGCAGCACCAAAAACGTACGTCTCCCCAGTGAAAACATTTCTCCTTGTTTTTTCTTCTTTCCATGTGTGCTGCATTCTGCAGCTCACATAGAAAGAGGAAAACCCCTCTCAGGATGGTTTTTGTGAGGGAAGGTGCCCCTTCCTGACAAAAACAATCCTGCCTATGTTGGTGCTAGGCAGCAATTTGTGCCCCAATGCAAGGGGAAAGGACAGGAATGCACCTTATTTCATAAATATGGTGCATTCCTGCCCATTCACATTGGCGTAGGGCAGCGCAGAAAGAAGACTTGGGGCGCTGCCCTACGCCAATTCCTCATAAATGAGGCCCTTTGTTTTTAGCTACACCTTTGACCACGCTCACTGACCTTTTGTTTGCTAATCACTGTTTAATATTATTTCCCCACTGTAAAAAATATTTTTTGGGGGAATTGGGGGCATTTATGGTTGTCGATGATGAGGAGTACCAGGTTATAGAAATATTTGTGTCTGGAGGGAGTCCTTACGCCTAAAAAAGTTTCACAAGGGGGTCTCAGCATCAAAAAGTTTGAATACCTCTGCTCTAGGGGTAGAAAGCTGCACTTGTACTACTGTACTCACCTAAGCATGGTTCTAATGTAAACATTGGCATGAGACTTTTTACACGCATTTTCATTAGTACCAATTTAGAGCTGAGCACAATTACGCTTACTTAGGTGTTGCACTTGCTTTTGGTAACTCTGAGGAAAAATAATCAAATGGCATGTATTTTATGGGCGCAAATACATTTGCTTCCATTATTACTCACTTGCTGGACACAATTGTGATTCAACCTCCGAAACTCAGGGCCTAATTAACAAACTGCACTTTTGAGTAAGTTTACACTTATGAGTAAGCTTACCTCTTTTACGGTATTCACAAACTGAACTTTTGTAAAAAAAGAATTATAACAAAAAACAGAACATACGTATTTTATCTTTTTTTAACATGAAATCAGTACATACGATTTTATATATTTTAAAGATTAATTTATATGTATTTATATTTTCAACTATTTTAAATAATTTAATTTAATTAAACATTATTTACCTATGGGGTTTTATTTTAAGTACCCACCTCGATTATTTTCTAATGTAGGTTGTTGCGGTGTCAGTGGTTGGCCATGTGTACTGATGGACTTACTGCAAAAATGTAAGTTACTACAAAATAATAAGATACTGCAAAAGTGTAAATTACTACAAAAGTGCAGTTTGTGAACACCCAACAGTACAAACCTTATTCAAAAGTGTACATTTACTCAAAAGTGCAGTTTGTGAATACCAAAAAGTAGTAAACTAACTAAAAGGTGTAAACTTACTCAAAAGTTACACAAGCCCACAGGCTTCATGTGTCAGAGAGTTAAAACACTTAATTTTTTAAGAGGAATGTTCTGTTCAGATTGTTATTGAAAGGCTCCCAAAAAACAATGTGCTTATAACGCAGCCGCAGGAGTACTGTGTCGCCCTCTGCCAACGCCTGCCAACATGTGTCCAGCTCTCACCACTTCTCCATCCCCCACCCTTTCTTTGGCGTCACCATTCTCTCCTCAGTTCTTCGGGGTCCTGTGCTGGGGTTGCTTGTGTTCCCTTTAAGAGGGGGCGTGGCCTGTCATCTCAGACGGGGCAGTTCCTTTTCAGCAGGGCCAAGGCTGGCTTCTATCTGTAGAGGTCCAGTGAGAAGAGGAAAGATGGACAGCCTTCTGGGCGCCCACATACGCTCCTGGCACATCCGGTACCCCCACCTCACCTCACCCCTCCCCCACCCCGCGTTTGTATTCACAGTGGAGCTTGTTCTGTGAGAAGCAGGTGGTCTGCTGTACACACAGCGTGGTCAGGACTCGTGTACGGCATCCGATCCACCTGGCCAGGGCTGTCACGTGCACGCAGGGCCATGAGGGCTGCCCCCCAAAAGCCCCTCCCTTCTGGAACCTCCATAGTGCTGGAAAAGCCTTGTGATGAGCAGGGGGTCTCCCAACCCTTGTCATGCCACCTGTGGCAGCTTCAGTGGAAAGGCTGTGGAACCATAGGGGCGGGGCTAGAGAAAGGGAGAACACGCGACCGAGCCCCCCCTCCCCTCCCCCACCTTATGACCTGCTGTGTCCTGGGTTACTCACTGTAAGGGCAGGGAGCTCCCTGTCACTCCCGGCATCTCTAGGAATGTAGTTACAGTAAACTCTGCGCGCCAGGTAGCTCCCACTTGCGCCTGCATGCAGCCACAGTGAGCTTTGGCGGACACTGGGGGTAGGGCGCCCCCCCCACCCCTAAAATAGTATAGTGACCACTCACTGTCTCGAGGAATTCCCTCTCACACCTCCGTGTGTGCTGTGTCATGGACAGCGTTGGCTGTCAAGCAGTTCCCCACCACTCCCGGCATCAGTACAGCCTCTTACTATAAACTCTGCAGGCCCTGAGTTGCCTGCCAACCCATGGTGCAAATTTGTAGTGCAAAGCTGCACAGCAGCCAAAGTTTCTGCACCACATTATTCTAGGGAGGGAGCAGTGTAGAGACATATCTACTAAGATCTCTCCCCCACCCCTGGTGCACAATCAGGCTGCCTAACGCCAAGCACGTACCTTTGCACCATAGTGCAAAGGTGTGACTGATGACTAGCATAGGTTTTGCACTGGAAGAGTACCATTTAGTACAAAATAATCTGCCTTCAAAAACTTTAAAACTTTTCACACATTGGATGTGTTGTACAGTGCTGCACACATTCAGTGTTCGAAAACTCAGGAGAAATTAAAAGACTTCACCAACTTAACACCAACTTCGCAAAGATGTTCTTTTTTTGCCGCAAAGCCCTTCTACCATTGTTAGTAGCTAGGGCTTTGGGTCAAAAACCAAGGGTGGTAGCGGGGAATGCTCATTTAGTGCAGTAAGTACCTTCACTGACATGTTTTGCCCTTCTAGTGCCTGGATTACAGGGGGGCGGAAGGGGCGGAGGTGTTTATCCCACCTAATAAATATCATTAGATCGGGTGGGGTATTTACGGGGTATAGTACTTCCTTCCTTTTTTCAGGATGTTCACTTGAAACTGATGCATCACACGTAGAATGGGCATTTAAACCATTGAGATGAATTGTTTTGCCACGATAAACTTCTGCACGTTTGACCTGGTGAAATCTGTCAGGAGGAGACACCAGTGGGGTGCAGTAATTATCACACAGCCTGGAATTCCAAGTCTTGTACAAACTCCATGGAGCACAGCTATTGGAATTTAGACTTCAGCCTGCAATGTAGCCAGAAGGCGGTATAACATCCAGATGTTGGTGCTTTGCACCCCAAAATCCGCACATTCCAGTATTTACTGCCCATTTTCCCTCAAGAAAGATCAACAGGTTTGGCCGGCCAGTACCAACCTGGAATAATTGCAGGTAAAGACCAGGGATGATAAGCTTCTCACGATTTATAATTCTAGTCCCTGTGCAAACAGGGAATCATCCAGCCCACTTGTAATAAGGAACTCGGACTTTGTACCCATGGTGTGTAGTGTATCTTCAGTTCTGATACTGGCATTTGTATAATAGCGCACACTCTCGCATTAGTGTGCCTCGTAGCGCTCTCGGCTCTCTGGGATGCCTTTCCACAGAGTTCCAAGGTTCCCACCACGGACAGGAGTCTGGGTCCAGGGATGATATGTTGCAGGTATAGTGTCCTAACCCCTCGCTGTATCGGGTGGCAATGTTTTATTTCAGTAATTTAATGAGCTGGCTGTATGAGCGCCATAAAAGACGTGCGGCCAACACAGAAGGGTGTGACATGTCAGTAAAGAGCTAGAAATCTAGGACAATTCCTCAGAAATTTCCCGAAATCGCTACAACTGCCACAAACCCTCTAAACAAACAGAAGGTTCCCTTGTCTGACAATGATATGGGGGAAAAAGGAAAATCCTTACCCTTCCATTAGCGTTGCGAAGTGACATAGGCGACCTTGGGAGCTATACGAAACTGCCAAATAAATAGATACGGCTTCCATGGAGTAATTTCCATAAACTTTTTATATCTGGACAGGGGGAGAGGCCGCTAAATTGATTACATCTGGTAAAGTTTAATAGTAAGCTGTATTTTGATAAAGCTGACTATTGTAGATGTTAGCAAGTCTTCTAAACAGCAGGTATGGTTTTTACCTAACTTCACTCATTTTATCCGTTTCTGGTGGCTAAAACTTTGAGTGGAGGTGCCAGGATTTTAAACTGTTACCTTTGGGTTACACACTTCTGCAGGTGAAACTTAAACTTTCATAGCGACAACAAAATTAATTTCCCTTTTGCGCTTAAATAGCAAAAATATGTATTTCCGCAGTCACTGTAGTCTTGTCAGCCTGAGGGGGATGAACTGCCGACCCACCCCTACCTTGTTCTGAGCCTCCACGGGCTACTCAAAGATCACTGCAGTTGGCGCTCAACCCGCTGAGTTGTCTCGCAGCCTATAAAACCGGGTTCTGAGCCGTGTCAGATCTTCAGAAGTCACGCAGATGTACACAAAACACCCTTTGATCGGGTACCTATGTTTCGAATAGACAGACATTCCCCACACAACAACCCCAAGATGCACTCAGCCCAAAGATGCCCAGAGCACACAACGTCACGAAGCACAAAGCCCCCGGGATGTCCACAGCACACAAAGTCGCGAAGCACACAGCCCTGGGATACAGAGAGCACGCAGCCCTCAGGATGTACAGAGCACACAGCTGTGCACAGCTGGGGTCAGGCTTACCATGGTGCCGTGAGTCCACGCAGCGAGTGACCCGGCACAGGCCGTGTTCCAGACCCATTCCCATGCACTGAATGGGGAGCCATGTGCCGTGCCCGTCAGCCACACGCCAGCCAATCACCGCTCGGGCTTTGTGTGTACAAAGAGACAAAGTGATGCTCGCCTTTTCACCGGAAGTTACTTTTTTGTCGAGCCTGGAATCGAGTGTTCAAGGCAACATTCACTGGGTCACGTCACCAGTTTACAAAATATAATAAGGGGCAGACACAGGAGCGAGGGAGGGGTCGAGACGTTGACAGAAAATCAACCTGAAGGGTGATTCACAACCAGAGGTCACCCCCCCAAAACGAGGAAAGGTAGAATCAGGGTCCCAGCCTGTTCATTCCCTTACGTTGACAGTTCAAGAGAACAGTACTTCTCCATTAATGTACCATAGGCGGCTCCTAACATTGCACATCGCACTATGACGTCATACAGTCTACTATTCCTGGGGCAGCGGCACAGTACCTTTGAGTGTTACAGTGTAGCACATGCTGCTCCAGGTGTCATAAATACAACATAACAGTCTGCTCTGATGTCATGAACAGAGTGCCCCGGGCTGTTCCAGTATAGCACACCCTGTTCCGGGGGTGTCATAGACACAACATAACAGACTGTTCTGCTGTTTTGAACAGAGCGCCTCAGACTGTTACAGTATAGCACACCCTGCTCCAGATGTCATAGGCACAACCTAATAGACTGTTCTGCTGTCTTGAACAGAGTGTCTCAGACTGTTACAGTATAGCACACCCTGTTCCGGGGGTGTCATAGACACAACATAACAGACTGTTCTTCTGTCTTGAACAGAGTGCCTCAGACTGTTACAGTATAGCACACCCTGCTCCAGATGTCATAGGCACAACCTAATAGACTGTTCTGCTGTCCCGAACAGAGTGCCTCGGGCTGTTCCAGTATAGCACACCCTGTTCCGGGTGTCATAGACACAACATAACAGACTGTTCTGCTGTTTTGAACAGAGCGCCTCAGACTGTTACAGTATAGCACACCCTGCTCCAGATGTCATAGGCACAACCTAATAGACTGTTCTGCTGTCTTGAACAGAGTGTCTCAGACTGTTACAGTATAGCTCTAGATGTCATAGGTACAATGTAAAAGACTGTTCTGCTGTCTTGAGCAGAGTACCTCCGACTGTTACAGTATAGCACACCCTGCTCCAGATGTCATAGGCACAACATAACAGACTGTTCTTCTGTCTTGAACATTGTGCCTCAGACTGTTACAGTATAGCTAGGCTATCCTGTTTTAGGTTTAAACCTATAATAACTGATAAAACCCCACTGAGAGGAAAATAGCCCTCATCAGTGTAATCATATAAACACTGAAAAACACCTTCGCAACCACAAACTAAATGCCATTCAAAGAAAGGAAAAGGAGAGTGAAAGAGTCATTTTTATTTCTTCCTGAAGGGACCAATACAATGTAACCTTGTTATACAAGGCAGCAGCAAGAGAGACTAGGCTAACATTATTCTGCATGAGTTTTGTTATTTAGGGATGCCACTAAAATATTGTTTCTTCTTCCTTTTGCTTTTTTCAGTTTTGGGGTCTGTGGTCTAAAGGTGCAGAGTTTAGAAGCATGTTTTAGGTCTTATTTAATTATTTTATAAATTATAGAGAATTAGGAAATATCAAAATCATATTTAATATTTTGGCTACGTTTGATTCTTTCGCTGAGAGGTAAAATGGCTGGTTGTATTAGGATCTTTCCCAATATGTACCATCACATATAGCCACAGACAGAGAATGGGTGAAACCCTTTGATACATGAGCCCGTTCTTCTAGCGAGTCAGTATTGATAGTTGGACAATTGCCAAACACCCCAGGCTTTAAACATTCAATGCAAGGTGTAGTGATAGGAATATGTAAAAAGAGTGTTGTCACCAAGCATCTGGGATAGTTGTGAAATCATGACACCAGATGTCTGAAAAACATGGAACGCAGTGTCGCTGGAATGCTGCTGCAAAAAGTTCTTACCAAGTTCAACGAAGATTGGATTGATATTGTTTGTATTTGCAGTAATTCAGCTACATATATGAAAACGTTGTGTGATGACCTGTCAAAATCGATACCTGAGCTGAAGTGCTTCCCTGTATGAGATCCTTGCCACTTGCTAGATGGTATGCTGAAAGCATCTTTACAATCTTCAGAGTTAATGAAGAATGCTATTGACTTTGTAGTCCATTCTGGTGCGCTGTTTCGTTATGCGCGGGAACTAAAACACAAATATTTCTCATTTTGTGCTTTGTGTGGCCTCAAAGAAAGAGTCATCCCAAATGTGTCATTTAGCTGGTGGTTCTCAGTCCTAGAGGCTGTGAATGCTATATTATCCATGTTGCAACCGTTTACAGACTTTTTGCTTAGTGATGATGCCAAAGGTAAGAAATGTGAGGATCTTTGGTCGCATATTGATAGTGATGGGAAACAAAGTACACTGTATTGCATTCTTATATTTTTACAGGAAAACATGACTGCTGTAGTGGACATAATCAAAAAACTAGAGTCTGAAAACACCCTTGTCTGCCAAGTGTTCAGCGTAATTGGTGTAGATGTGAAACATCTCCTTGAGAGTAGGCTGGGTGACACTTTTAGTGAAATTGGCACTGCAACATGTTCTGTGTTAGTATTCTTGCCACTTGGCAACCAAAGAAATGTTGTGGGGCATTTCAGTATTTTTTACAGTGCAAGAGAAATGGCTTGCAATGATGCATGGAAATGTTCCTTCACCAACCATGGCATTTGAAGTCAATGAAGCCTCACTGTGGTTCTCTACACAAGTTCAAGATCCCTTCCTTAAAGGGAAATTTTCTCCAGACTTTGATAAGTACTGCTTCATTTTTGACTGCTTCAATAACTGAGGGCATATGCGCCCAGTTCAATGCATATGTTGCAGAACCTGTCCCAGAGAATCGCAATCTTCAGGTGCACCAGTATTGGCATGGAAAGCTATGTCAGTGGCCAGAGTTAGCAAATTGTGTACTGGCTGTTTCGGCGTTGCCCACCTCAAGTGCCATTGTTGGGAGGGCTTTTCACAGATAAACATCTACAAGGGAAGGAAAGAGCAAGAGCGCATGACCAAAGACTCATTAAAGAAGTATTGTATGGTGTACTACAACAAGTTTGATTTGTAAAAATGTATTTGGACCTCCTGTACCCTGTACGCACACTGTCTATACACATGCACTATCAGTGCAGAAAGCAAGCAATAATAAAAGCAAAATATTCCATAAACACCGGAAAAACACTCTTTCTGTTGTTTTTAATGGCGCAAAAATGTGTAACCACTGATAACCACTGTTTTTTTAAGGTATTGAAAACACTGAAAAAACACACCAGAATTTACCAAAAATAGAAACTTAAAACAGGAACGCCTAAGTATAGCACACCCTGCTCCAGATGTCATAAACACAACGGTAAAGACTGTTCAGAAGGCTGTTAAAATATAGCACACCCTGCTCCAGATGTCATAGGCACAAAGTAATAGACTGTTCTGCTGTCTTGAACAGAGTACCTCAGACGGTTACAGTATAGCAGACCCTGCTCCAGATGTCATAGGCACAAAGTAATAGACTGTTCTGCTGTCTTGAACAGAGTACCTCAGACGGTTACAGTATAGCACACCCTTCTCCAGATTCTATAGGCACAACATAACAGACTGTTTTGATGTCATGAACAGGGTTCCTCTGAAAGTTACAATGTAGCACACACTACATCATGTAGCATTGTCACTATCTAGCAGACTGTTCTCATGTCATAAATAGAGTACCTCTGATTGTTACAATGTAGCACACCCTGCTCCACTGCAGGAGACATGGGCACAACGTAACAGGTTACCTCTGGCTGTTACAATGTAGCAGGGCTGTACAGATGTCATAGGCACACAGATGTCATAAACATAGTACCCCCCTACTCTTACAATGTAGCACCCCGCTCCAGGTGTCATAGACAAACATAGTAAGTAGACTGTTTTGATGTTATGAACAGAGTACCACTCACTGTTACAATTAGCACGCCCCCTGCTCCAGGTTTTACAGAGACAACGTAACTGGCTGTTCTGATGTAATGGACAGAGTATCTCTGCCTGTTAAAATGTAACACAGTTGCTCCAGATATCATAGACACAACATTACTGACTGTATTGATGTTATGAACAGAGTACTTCTCAATCAATCAATCAATTTTTCAAGCAGTACTTATATAACGCGGCTAATCACCCCATAGGGTATCCAGGTGCAGTGACCTCGCTGGTCCCAGAATGGGACTCACGAGCCAGGTCATGAGTCCCCTTCTGAATTCCACGAGAGAGTGAGATGTTCATATGTGGAGGGGCAGGTCGTTCCAGGACTTTGCGGGCGGTAGAAGGAACGACCTCCACTGTAGCTTCGGCGGATGCGTGGAGTGTGCTCGAGGGTGAGGGAGGCGGAGTGCAGGTGTCTGGCAGGCTGGTGGAAGTTCAGGCAGCGGTTGCTGTAGGCTGGACCCTGGTTGAGCAGGGCCTCGTGGGAGTGTGCCAGCATCTTTAACTTGTATTTCTTCTGGACTGGGAGCCAATGGAGGTCCCTGAGGTGGGGGGGTGATGTCAGTCCATTTGGGGAGGTTGAGGATGACTCTGGCTGCTGCGTTATGTATCATTTGAAGTCTCTTGAGGAGTTGGGTGGTGATTCCTTGATAAAAGAGCGTTTCCGTAGTCTAGCCGGCTACGGACTTGAGTGACGGCTTCCCTGGTGCTGATGGGAATCCATCTGAAGCTCTTTCGGAGAATGCGGAGGGTGAGGAAGCAGGCTGAGGAGACTGCATTGATCTGGTGTTCCTTGGTGAGTTTGCTATCCAGGATGATGCAGAGGTTGCGGGCATGGTCTTTCAGTGTAGGTGCGAGTTCAGCGTGCCCCCAGGTGTTATGAAAGTTACAATGTAGTGCACCCTGCTCCAGGTGTCATAGGCACAACGTTACATACTGTTCTAATGTAATGAACAGAGTACCTCTGACTGTTACAATGGACTGTTCTGATGTCTCTATCAGAGTTCCTCTGAGTGTTCCAGTATAGCACACCCTGCTCTAGGTGCCATAGACTCAACATAAAATACTTTTTTTTATGTCATGACAGAGTACTCTGACTCCTAAAATCTAGCACACACTGCTCTTGGTCTCCTGGACACAACAAACTGACTGTTCTAATGTCATGAACGGAGTACCCTGACTGCTAGAATGTAACACAGCCTGCTCGGGTGTTATATACACAAAGTAACAGATTATTCTGATGTGATGAACAGAGTACCTCTGACTGTTACAATGGACTGTTCTGGTATCATAAAAAGAACACCACTGACTGTTACAACATAGCACACCCTGCTTCAAGTGTCATAGACACAACATAACAGACTGTTCTGATGTCATGAACAGAGTACCTCAGACTATTACAATGTAGCAAAGCCATGTTAACTGATATTCCATGATAAATATCACATATCACGACAGCTATCAGATGGTCACTACATGTTGGGACCTGCCATTCCACTGTGACCGTTTGCACTCCCTCCCGCTACTTGTAGGGGCACACATGATTCCACCCCTGAACGCAGATCTTCTGCGAATTTACCTCCAGGATAGCTGTCATGTGATATGTGATATTTATCATGGAGTATCACATAAGAAGGGTTATTACTACATTTCTTTTGGCTGCAATTGTGTAACGCAAAGCTAATGTATTATTTTTCGAGCTTTAATATTTGTTATCTTGCAAATGTGACTTTGTTATGTTGTGGGCATTATGAACAAGCCCGGGCGGAGCTGGCGTAGTGCCACTACGCGGAGTTCCACGGAGTTGGAAAAAAACTCCATGGAACTCTGCTACGCTCCCCTCCACCCTCCCTAATTTAATTATAAAAAATAAAAAGGCACTTACCTGCTGTGGCGTCTCCGGGCTGCCTCCTCCTCGCCATGGTCTCTCCCTCCTCCGCGTTCTCGCCATCCTCGTCCACGGAAACCCCTACTTAGTACATCTTGCGCGACGAGGACGCGGAGGAGAGAGAGACCATGGCGAGGAGGAGGCAGCTCGGAGACGCCACAGCAGGTAAGTGCCTTTTTATTTTTTATAATTGAATTAGGGAGGGTGGAGGGGAGCGTAGCGTAGCGTTAATGTCTATGATTGTTTGTATAAACTTCATCATTTTCTGTTGCATCTTATGTGATCAAGACCGCATGATGGTCAAAACGCATAATGAGATGATAAATTAAAGAACTCAGTTTTGCACCTATGATCGTGTCCTAAGTGTGTGTTAGCTGTCTTATTTTTGCACATATATATATATATATATATATATATATATATATATATATATATATAAATATAAATTACAAAAAGAGTTGCCCTAAGGTGGGATGCACTCCCAGGTGGAAATTACGCCAAAGCAAGGGCACACGCCATGAACAAAGCCCTTTTCTGGTTTACCTGCCAGACGCGTTTCGGGTCAACGCCCTCTTCAGTGGCAGACCATGTGACGTGCCGGCATGCGGCAACCACCAGTAAATCCCCATAATAATAACGCTCAGGTGAACCACCTGAAGCAATGCTTCCTGGGACTGGTGGTTCAGTAAAACCCAAGTGGTTCGCCGCCGGCACTCACATTAAAAAATTTCTCCAAAAGGATTGCCGATGTTCGCGCCGGCACCCCTGCATATAACAGGCACCTCCTGTTCCACAGTTAGCTGCCCCAATAAAGCAGCCGCGGACCCGCAAGTGTTTCGCGGTGGTGCAATCCCGCGACCAGGCAGGCCGCTGTACAAAATACAAAAAGAGTTGCCTCTAGGTGGGATGCACTCCCAGGTGGAAATTACGCCAAAGCAAGGGCACACGAAATGAACAAAGTCCTTTTCTGGTTTACCTGCCAGACGCGTTTCGGGCCAACGCCCTCTTCAGTGGCAGACCATGTGACGTGCCGGCATTCGGCAACCACCAGTAAATCCCCATAATAATAACGCTCAGGTGAACCACCTGAAGCAATGCTTCCTGGGACTGGTGGTTCAGTAAAACCCAAGTGGGTCGCCACCGGCACTCACATTCAAAAATGTCTCCAAAAGGATTGCCGATGTTCGCGCCCGCACCCCTGCATATAACAGGCACCTCCTGTTCCACAGTTAGCTGCCCCAATAAAGCAGCCGCGGACCCGCAAGTGTTTCGCGGTGGTGTAATCCCGCGACCAGGCAGGCTGCTGTACAAAATACAAAAAGAGTTGCCTCTAGGTGGGATGCACTCCCAGGTGGAAATTACGCCAAAGCAAGGGCACACGCCATGAACAAAGTCCTTTTCTGGTTTACCTGCCAGACGCGTTTCGGGCCAACGCCCTCTTCAGTGGCAGACCATGTGACGTGCCGGCATGCGGCAACCACCAGTAAATCCCCATAATAATAACGCTCAGGTGAACCACCTGAAGCAATGCTTCCTGGGACTGGTGGTTCAGTAAAACCCAAGTGGGTCGCCGCCGGCACTCACATTAAAAAATGTCTCCAAAAGGATTGCCGATGTTCGCGCCGGCACCCCTGCATATAACAGGCACCTCCTGTTCCACAGTTAGCTGCCCCAATAAAGCAGCCGCGGACCCGCAAGTGTTTCGCGGTGGTGCAATCCCGCGACCAGGTAGGCTGCTGTACAAAATACAAAAAGAGTTGCCTCTAGGTGGGATGCACTCCCAGGTGGAAATTACGCCAGAGCAAGGGCACACGCCATGAACAAAGTCCTTTTCTGGTTTACCTGCCAGACGCGTTTCGGGCCAACGCCCTCTTCAGTGGCAGACCATGTGACGTGCCGGCATGCGGCAACCACCAGTAAATCCCCATAATAATAACGCTCAGGTGAACCACCTGAAGCAATGCTTCCTGGGACTGGTGGTTCAGTAAAACCCAAGTGGGTAGCCGCCGGCACTCACATTCAAAAATGTCTCCAAAAGGATTGCCGATGTTCGCGCCAGCACCCCTGCATATAACAGGCACCTCCTGTTCCACAGTTAGCTGCCCCAATAAAGCAGCCACGGACCCGCAAGTGTTTCGCGGTGGTGCAATCCCGCGACCAGGCAGGCCGCTGTACAAAATACAAAAGAGTTGCCTCTAGGTGGGATGCACTCCCAGGTGGAAATTACGCCAAAGCAAGGGCACACGCCATGAACAAAGTCCTTTTCTGGTTTACCTGCCAGACGCGTTTCGGGCCAACGCCCTCTTCAGTGGCAGACCATGTGACGTGCCGGCATGCGGCAACCACCAGTAAATCCCCATAATAATAATGCTCAGGTGAACCACCTGAAGCAATGCTTCCTGGGACTGGTGGTTCAGTAAAACCCAAGTGGGTCGCCGCTGGCACTCACATTCAAAAATGTCTCCAAAAGGATTGCCGATGTTCGCGCCGGCACCCCTGCTTATAACAGGCACCTCCTGTTCCACTGTTAGCTGCCCCAATAAAGCAGCCGCGGACCTGCAAGTGTTTCGCGGTGGTGCAATCCCGCGACCAGGCAGGCCGCTGTACAAAATACAAAAAGAGTTGCCTCTAGGTGGGATGCACTCCCAGGTGGAAATTACGCCAAAGCAAAGGCACACGCCATGAACAAAGTCCTTTTCTGGTTTACCTGCCAGACGCGTTTCGGGCCAACGCCCTCTTCAGTGGCAGACCATGTGACGTGCCGGCATGCGGCAACCACCAGTAAATCCCCATAATAATAACGCTCAGGTGAACCACCTGAAGCAGTGCTTCCTGGGACTGGTGGTTCAGTAAAACCCAAGTGGGTCGCTGCCGGCACTCACATTCAAAAATGTCTCCAAAAGGATTGCCGATGTTCGCGCCGGCACCCCTGCATATAACAGGCACCTCCTGTTCCACAGTTACCTGCCCCAATAAAGCAGTCGCGGACCCGCAAGTGTTTCGCGGTGGTGCAATTCCGCGACCAGGCAGGCCGCTGTACAAAATACAAAAAGAGTTGCCTCTAGGTGGGATGCACTCCCAGGTGGAAATGACGCCAAAGCAAGGGCACACGCCATGAACAAAGTCCTTTTCTGGTTTACCTGCCAGACGCGTTTCGGGCCAATGCCATCTTCAGTGGCAGACCATGAGACGTGCCGGCATGCGGCAACCACCAGTAAATCCCCATAATAATAACGCTCAGGTGAACCACCTGAAGCAATGCTTCCTGGGACTGGTGGTTCAGTAAAACCCAAGTGGGTCGCCGCCGGCACTCACATTCAAAAATGTCTCCAAAAGGATTGCCGATGTTCGCGCCGGCACCCCTGCATATAACAGGCACCTCCTGTTCCACAGTTAGCTGCCCCAATAAAGCAGCCGCGGACCCGCAAGTGTTTCGCGGTGGTGCAATCCTGCGACCAGGCAGGCCGCTGTACAAAATACAAAAAGAGTTGCCTCTAGGTGGGATGCACTCCCAGGTGGAAATTACGCCAAAGCAAGGGCACATGCCATGAACAAAGTCCTTTTCTGGTTTACCTGCCAGACGCGTTTCGGGCCAACACAGTGGCAGACCATGTGACGTGCCGGCATGCAGCAACCACCAGTAAATCCCCATAATAATAACGCTCAGGTAACCCACTTGGGTTTTACTGAACCACCAGTCCCAGGAAGCATTGCTTCAGGTGGTTCACCTGAGCATAATTATTACGGTGATTTACTGGTGGTGGATTTACTGGTGGTTGCCGCACGCCGGCACGTCACATGGTCTGCCACTGAAGAGGGCGTTGGCACGAAACGCGTCTGGCAGGAAAACTAGAAAAGGACTTTGTTCATGTCATGTGCCCTTGCTTTGGCGTAATTTCCACCTGGGAGTGCATCCCACCTAGAGGCAGCTCTTTTTGTATTTTGTACAGCGGCCTGCCTGGTCGCGGGATTGCACCACCGCGAAACACTTGCTGGTCCGCGGCTGCTTTATTGGGGCAGCTAACTGTGGAACATGAGGTGCCTGTGATATGCAGGGGTGCCGGCGCGAACATAGGCAATCCTTTTAAAGATATTTTTGAATGTGAGTGCCGGCGGCGACCCACTTGGGTTTTACTGAACCACCAGTCCCAGGAAGCATTGCTTCAGGTGGTTCACCTGAGCATAATTATTACGGGGATTTACTGGTGGTTGCCGCACGCCGGCACGTCACATGGTCTGCCACTGAAGAGGGCGTTGGCCCGAAACGCGTCTGGCAGGAAAACCAGAAAAGGACTTTGTTCATGTCATGTGCCCTTGCTTTGGCGTAATTTCCACCTGGGAGTGCATCCCACCTAGAGGCAACTCTTTTTGTATTTTGTACAGCGGCCTGCCTGGTCGCGGGATTGCACCACCGCGAAACACTTGCGGGTCCGCGGCTGCTTTATTGGGGCAGCTAACTGTGGAACAGGAGGTGCCTGTTATATGCAGGGGTGCCGGCGCGAACATCGGCAATCCTTTAAAGACATTTTTGAATGTGAGTGCCGGCGGCGACCCACTTGGGTTTTACTGAACCACCAGTCCCAGGAAGCATTGCTTCAGGTGGTTCACCTGAGCATAATTATTACGGGGATTTACTGGTGGTTGCCGCACGCCGGCACGTCACAGGGTCTGCCACTGAAGAGGGCGTTGGCCCGAAACGCGTCTGGCAGGAAAACCAGAAAAGGACTTTGTTCATGTCATGTGCCCTTGCTTTGGCGTAATTTCCACCTGGGAGTGCATCCCACCTAGAGGCAACTCTTTTGTATTTTGTACAGCGGCCTGCCTGGTCGCGGGATTGCACCACCGCGAAACACTTGCGGGTCCGCGGCTGCTTTATTGGGGCAGCTAACTGTGGAACAGGAGGTGCCTGTTATATGCAGGGTGCCGGCGCGAACATCGGCAATCCTTTTAAAGACATTTTTGAATGTGAGTGCCGGCGGCGACCCACTTGGGTTTTACTGAACCACCAGTCCCAGGAAGCATTGCTTCAGGTGGTTCACCTGAGCATAATTATTACGGGGATTTACTGGTGGTTGCCGCACGCCGGCACGTCACATGGTCTGCCACTGAAGAGGGCGTTGACCCGAAACGCGTCTGGCAGGAAAACCAGAAAAGGACTTTGTTCATGTCATGTGCCCTTGCTTTGGCGTAATTTCCACCTGGGAGTGCATCCCACCTAGAGGCAACTCTTTTTGTATTTTGTACAGCGGTCTGCCTGGTCGCGGGATTGCACCACCGCGAAACACTTGCGGGTCCGCGGCTGCTTTATTGGGGCAGCTAACTGTGGAACAGGAGGTGCCTGTTATATGCAGGGGTGCCGGCGCGAACATCGGCAATCCTTTAAAGACATTTTTGAATGTGAGTGCCGGCGGCGACCCACTTGGGTTTTACTGAACCACCAGTCCCAGGAAGCATTGCTTCAGGTGGTTCACCTGAGCATAATTATTACGGGGATTTACTGGTGGTTGCCGCACGCCGGCACGTCACATGGTCTGCCACTGAAGAGGGCGTTGGCCCGAAACGCGTCTGGCAGCAAAACCAGAAAAGGACTTTGTTCATGTCATGTGCCCTTGCATTGGCGTAATTTCCACCTGGGAGTGCATCCCACCTAGAGGCAGCTCTTTTTGTATTTTGTACAGCGGCCTGCCTGGTCGCGGGATTGCACCACCGCGAAACACATGCGGGTCCGCGACTGCTTTATTGGGGCAGCTAACTGTGGAACATGAGGTGCCTGTTATATGCAGGGGTGCCGGCGCGAACATAGGCAATCCTTTTAAAGACATTTTTCAATGTGAGTGCCGGCGGCGACCCACTTGGGTTTTACTGAACCACCAGTCCCAGGAAGCATTGCTTCAGGTGGTTCACCTGAGCATAATTATTACGGGGATTTACTGGTGGTTGCCGCACGCCGGCACGTCACAGGGTCTGCCACTGAAGAGGGCGTTGGCCCGAAACGCGTCTGGCAGGAAAACCAGAAAAGGACTTTGTTCATGTCATGTGCCCTTGCTTTGGCGTAATTTCCACCTGGGAGTGCATCCCACCTAGAGGCAACTCTTTTTGTATTATATAAATATAAATATATATATATATATATATATTCAAATCCACACCTCCACCACAGAGAAACAGAGACGCACTCCCATTCCAGGCGTCCTCAGCCACGGCCCAACGCGTTTCAAACCTTACAGTCCTTGATCACGGGCCAAATGGTTGACAATCTTTGCAGGCAGCGATTTCAAACCTCTCATTAGCATATTTCAAATTGAGCCCATGTGAGCGTCAAGTGACTCCTCCATCCCTGATGCATTATGGTATTGAAAGTTCCCCGCTTGAAATGTTCATGATCAACCTGTAATAGGTAAGTATATTGTCACCAAAATATCCTGCCACAAACCCAGATTGCCATTACAATATTTCATTAGCCGAATGTTCCAAATAAAGGGAGTTACATCAAGCCTCATGGACCCGCTTCAATCCGCGGTGGTGCGTCTCCCGGCTGGTGACCGTTATATTCAAATCCTCACCTCCACCACAGAGAAACAGAGACGCACTCCCATTCCAGGCATCCTATAAAGGCAATTTATTGGCAAATCAGGTACGAAATATCAGCAAAGGCCCAACGCGTTTCAAACCTTACAGTCCTTGATCACGGGCCAAATGGTTGACAATCTTTGCGTATATAATATATATATGTGTGATTTTAGTGCTAAAAATTACATATATATATTTTTGTGCAAAAAAGCTATATATATTATATTACAAATTAAGTAATGTATACATTTAAAAATTACTATTTAACTTAAAAACTTAAAATAAACTTTTAAACCTTCATGAAGTGTTCAAACATAATTAAAATTAATTAAACGAATACATTTAAATTTTGTTTAAAAAAACTGTAAATTAATTTAACTTATTTTAATTATTAAAATATTTAATAAATATTAAATTTGTTAATTAGCTAATGTGATGTAACATTTTTTTTATTAGTTCCAGGTTATTAACATTATTTAAATTAATTTACAATTGTATTTTGCCTCTAAATATGTTATATTTTTTCCTTCAAAAAATTAACCAATGGTATTCATTTTCCCTATACTTTACCATAGGGAGTGTTATATTCCATATAGGTACCCTATATAGGCGCAGGTAACATTGCAACCTTTCACCTATATTCTTCCCTACATTACATACATAACGGTTCTTAGGGACTGACCTTTTACCTAGATACAACACTGCATTCAGAACGCGGATTTTTCCCTAGTTCGAATCTCATACATTATGCAGGAGGCTTCTTGGAAGCACAGCAGGACTAACATCTCCTGTATAATATCTCTGTATAAAGTTCAGGCCCGACGTCATCCTTTAGGCCGACACAGTAACACAGCAAGGTAGGACCCCTGGGAAGACCTACGGGTATTTATACATCATGTCTTGCTTAGAAAGACAGAGGAGACGAGACTTCCCGGCTGACACACTGTCCAGAGATGCTGAGGTTCCTGCATGCAGACACTCCAGCTAGCAGTGGTCTAACATCCCTTGCGGGGTGTGCAACTCGAGACCAGGACGGGGTCCCATATTCTCTCATTGTCAGGTAATGGGGTTGACTAGATCCTAGAGGGATTCTTGGCATAACACCTACACAGATGCTAGGTGCCTTTAGGTACATCTAGTTAGGGAGGCATCATAGGAGTACGCACTTTTATCATGTGTTTTATATACTTGATTGTGTTCATGATTATTGCAAGATGGTAGAGCTATACCATCCATTTACTTTCTTAGTGCTTCTAATCATATATCTCTGCTACTGTCTAATGGTTGTTGCAGCTCATATGTTCTACACTAGAATAACAACTGTTCAATAAATTCTTATTGAAAACGCCCAGCCTGTTTATTCTGTGTATCCCTCTGAGACAAACTAAGCGAGCACGAGTGACTGAGCGAAAGGTAGTATATTGTTTCCACGATCCTGAGGGATCAGGGTTGTCATGTTCGAAGGTTGCCAAGAACTATTCTCTCCCCGATAAGAGGAGATTCTAGTGGCACTGTGAGATAGCTGATACAGAAAGCCAACATACCCGGTGGGGGTGTACAGAGTTATTCTGACACCAATCCCGCAGTGTATGCTGACTAAACGTGCAGAACCTATATAGGTATATAGGAACTACACGACATGGCGCCACCATCATTGTTTGGGTACTTATTTAACAGTAGAATCTGAGTAGTTCAGTCGTGCTATTCTCAGAGACCCCTACTAACAAAACACCAGAGACGTCTGGAGTCAGTGGGCACAAACTCCGCCACAGCTGAGTAGGCGAAAAAAATCCAATTTATTGGCTATTGGTTAATAAAGCTTGAAGGACACATTGTTCCTAAATTGTGCATAATACCTTATCTTAGTTCCCTTGGAAAGCTCTTCTTTACTAAAACAATGACTGAGGAAAGAGATAACGTAGTACAAGATCTACACCTCTCAGCCGGAGAAGAAGATGCAGACGCAATACACATTGCACCAAATGTTAGAAATACAGTCACCCTGAAACTGCTAGAGCATGGTTTAACACCTATGGGTGGCATAGTAGTATTCGTGATTGAGGCACACAAATCAAACAGAACAGAGGTATTTTATTCGTGGGTTTTAATCCCAGCAGCAAATGCAAGAACACAAACATTTCACTTCTACACAGAAGGTGATGCACCAGCGGAATATTGTCCGTTTGAGGACATTGAGGTTCCGTTCACGTACCAGGAACATTTATACTGGTTTAAAGGCGCCCTACCCCATATAAGAAGAAGAGTAAGACTCAGCCCGCTCGGAAGAGAAGGGGCAACATGACCAATATTAGTGGCCTACACACCACATCCTGACATTGAAACAATGCCACCAGGAGACTTACTCACACAACACAAAGAATTGATAAAAATTTACAGAAACTTGACACAATTCGTCATGAGGACACTTACAGTCCAACCAGCAATGGTTACAACAAATGCAACTCAAGCGCAGAGTACAACAACTAAAATCACACCACAAACATTACATGCAATGATGGGTAAAATCCCCACAAAATGTGAACAAATGCCATTCTGGGTAGCTCAGAAAATAACGCAGCTAGAGGCAGTATTCCCGAATACTACCCCTTATGAAAAACACAGAATGGTAACAATCTGCTTGCCCATGGGATAACACCGCAAATAGAGGATTGTACCACTTGGGGTACAGTCTTTGCTGCCATATAAACCAGAACTCATGGTATCCCGTCATTAGCAGTAGTACCAGACGTCTTAAGACAAATACAAAACGAGTACAGAGCAGAGCCTGCTCTGAACTTAGGGGTGAAGTTACTAGGTAACTATGCCCAGGTATCAGCTATAATACTAGCTAATATTAAAGGGGAAGCAGCTTCAGTGGCTACCCGCCAATGCCTAAGAGAGTTCAGTCCTTTAGAACAGGAACACGAACTACCGAAAATAATTGAAACTGCATACGCAGTATTAGGCAGAGACAGTTTGGGTGGAAAAGCATTAAAACTACAACTGATGGCCAGTCCTGAAAAGGACACTTTCAAGCAGACACCTGCTTCAACAAAGAAGAAGTGGGACAATAAAAAACAACAAAACTTTAAAGGAAATAGATCTCAATCGCGAGGTAGATCTCCTCCACAGGAGCCCTCCGAAAAGAGGTATAACCTTAGGAATAGGGATAATATTAGGAAACCTGACAGGTATCAGGATACTGATAGACGTACCTCTCGTTCCTTTCAGGGTTCATCGAAAAACTCAGAGAAGGAAGGACGGTCAGACAGACAAGAAGAGCGTACAAAGTCCAGAGACAAGCAGCACGCTCAAGATTATACTTCCAAAAAAGAAGATAAACCAAAGCAAAAGCCGCAGTTCAAAAAGAAGAAGGTTGCAGGTCTAAAAATCAGACATGCCCAGAATTCTGAGAACTCGACTAGTGAACGGGGAATGGGCTCTGACAATGCTAGACAGTGTGGCAGAAGTAACAATAGCTCGCCAGAACCTGATGGAATTTCTGGTGACAGCGGACTTGAATGATTATATCACGGTGGAAACACCTGATACTAGGTTAAGTGTCCCACATAAGTTATATGAAATAACACTCCAAATGGAGGGGGACAAATGCAGGACAGTTAGAGGTCTCTTTTGGGAGAACCTCACGTTTGGCTATGACATTTTGTTAGCTGAACAAGATTGGCCGCCAGCATTCGTCATAGATTGTCCTAAAGGAGAAACAGTAATCTTACCAGCGTTCTCAGACCATATTCCCAAGCACCTAAAACACACATATACGCAGGAGTGGGCGGTAGCCCAAGCCCCTGCATTATACAAAAACCATGTTGGATGGGATGAGGATTCAACCCACCACATAATTCCTTTAAAAAATACTCCAACTGCAGAGAGGCAGTATCCAATAAAGCAAGAAGCTAAAAAGCAGGTCAGGGAGATCTTAGATCAACTTGAATACCAAGGGGTGATCGGAAATTGCACCTCATCGATGAATAATCCTTTGTTTCCCGTTATGAAACCCGATAATTCATACCGTCTAGTTTTAGACTACAGACATTTAAACACTTGCACAAAGACATTTGCAGTCCAAAATGCACACAGTGCGGCATTAATGAATAGCATTGTGCGAAAAAAATATAACACGACACTTGATATCTCAAATGGATTTTTCTGCCAAAATATAGTGCCTGAAAGCAGGTATCTAACTGCATTCTCAGCGTTGGGGTCTCAACAGCAATTTTGTCGACTCCCCCAAGGGTATAAGAACAGCCCGGGGTTGTTTTCGGCCAGAGTAACTGAGTTACTTCAAAATTTGGATGAAGAGGCATTGTCCTATGTGGATGATATTTATCTAACAGACGATGACCTAGAGGAGCACTTGAACAGAGTGAATACCATAATTTTGGGATTTGCATTTGAGGGCTACAAATTCAACTTTAAAAAATGAAAAATTGCCCACCTCAGTGTCTTGTTTTTGGGATATGAGCTTTCAAGTGAAGGGAAAAGCCTGGCAGCCAATTTTTTAGAAAAATGCGTGCTGTTCCAACCTCCAACATCATTGAAAAATTTACAATCAATCCTGGGATTCCTAAATTTTGGTAGAACATACATTTTGGATTACGCAGAAAGAGTAAAACCTTTCGACGATTTAATAAAACCTGATTTTTTAGTTAGACAATGGAAACAGAAACACACAGATGTCCTTTGTTCCCTACAAGCTGACATGATAGCTTCCAAACACTTACAGACACGCGTAAACGTACGCAACCTGGTGATCCGCATAGTTGCAGGTCAGTCAGGATACACTTACCTAACATATAATGAAGGTGAAACAGTACCAATTGCATACAAATCACATTTGTACACGAATGCTGAGATGCGTTTCGCATCTACAGAAAAGATTCTGACAGCAGTACAGACTGCTGTAGTAAGAGAAAGAGCACTGGCACAGGGGAAACAAATAATAGAAGTGACTCCGGTTCCAGCCTTAGAGGCTGCAACAAAGGCGAGTGTTCCTAACGCTAAAGCCTTACATCCGAGATGGATACAATGGGCTAATTCTCTCACTGCAACAGATGTAGAATACAGGTACGACCCAAAGCTAAAGACACAATCATTTCTGCAATACGAACAAAAATATCCTCTACCAAACGACATAATGCCTCTAGATCAGTATGAATATATAATTTACACTGACGGATCTGCTCAACCGGCCATAGGAAGTAAGCAACAATAGAGCGCGGCATGCGCAATTGTTAAAGGTCGCATGCGGGATGGAAAGTTCCACCCAAGTTGCACAAAAATGCAATCTCTAGGAGACTGCACGGCACAGCTGGCATAGTTAAAAGCCTTGATACTGGCGAATACAGATCGAGAATTCCCCACACTTATTGTGTGCGATTCCTTTTACTGTGTACAATCATATAATGAATATTTGCAGCACTGGGTTCAAAACGGGTTCAAAGATGCAAAAGGTGGCACAATTAAGCACAAAATGCTATGGGAACAGGTAGTGGAGTTGAACACCGAACTACCGAGAGCTAACGTGATACATACACTGAGTCATCAGCGTGATGGCGTTCACGTTGAAGAGAATTCATTGGCTGATGAAGCCACAAAGGGGGCTGTACGCACGGCTTCCATAGCTGCAATCACTCGTTCAAAAACGAGAATAGACGGTGAGATTATGGTGGCTGTCATTGCTTCACGCAAAAACAGCAAAGCAGTACCGAAAAGATTTCCACTCAAATACTCCTACAAGTTAGATGCCAATAACATTCAATTTGCTCAGAATCCTGGAGTGGGGGATAGAGTAATTCCAAACATGGATCGTAGGTTAGGTTTAATTCTAGCAGCACACAAAGGGATAGGTTCTGCACATGCAGGAGTTACGGCGACTGTTTCTTTATTGAAACAACGCTATTGGTGGCCAGGGTTAACTAAGCAGACTAAAGACTATGTCTTGAAATGCAACATCTGCCAACAGATGAAAGGTTCCACCAGAACACGTCCAGCACAGACACCTTTATTAATATCAGACAAACCACTAGCGTGTGTTTACTTGGACCACTGTGGCCCCTTACAAAGAGATGGGGCTTACAGGTATATCATGGATGCAGTGGATTCCTGCTCAAGATTCCTATGGGTGTGGCCCCAACGTTCGGCTGACACTCGAACTGTTATAAAAGATTTGCGAGTCTTTATAGGGACATACGCAATTGGCACATTACATTCTGACCAGGGCCCTGCGTTTAGCTCTCGGGCTTACAAGGAGACCATGCGAGGATTGGGTGTAGTATTGCGGTACTCCTCTCCGTACCATCCCGAGGGAAATTCGGTCGTGGAGAGGAAAAACCGGGACTTAAAGCAATCTTTAACAGCAAGAGTATTAGGCACGGGTGAGAGTTGGGTAAAACATCTGTATGGAGTACAGCGAGCATTGAATAATATGCCAAGAAGTTCTCTAGGGGGGGTCACTCCATATGAGGTCCTGTTTTGGACAAGAATGTGGGTACCTGATCTTGATTGTGAAGGCGCAGTGGCGGATGTAAAGCCTTTTGACATCCATGATCGTTTGGCTGTTTTGCAGGATCTGAATAAAACCAGGACACAACAAAGTAATGTCCATATGAAGCAGACCGCCACTGGGGAAGTCAAATCAGTCACGGCAAGACCTGTCTGGATCCCAAAAGTCGGGGATCTGGTCAGAGAGAAAATAGCGGACAAGAAAGAATTTGGGCCATCATACAGAAAGCCTGTACAGGTCCTAGCAGTTGAAGGAACAAGAACTGTACTTCTACCGCCTCTTGCCGGAAGAAAGGAGAAAAGATTTGTCTCAATCGACCTAATCAAACCACACTATGTGGCCGATACTGAGTAGTAGGCCACGTGGACTCCAAAGTAGCAGACGCCCTCCTCTCGCTACAATTCAAGAAGTTCAAACGGAAAGACTTATCACATTCGAAGAGTCCCCTGCACGGAATGATGGACTAAGCAATAATGCTATGGAACTCGTTCCCCTTGAACCTGAAGTTCAAATTCAGAATCAAAATGAAAGACAAATTTCAATTCGACCAAATACAGATATCTATGTCAACATGCCTCATAAAGAGCAAACTACGATTTCCAGAAATCCTGATGCAATGCCAACAATTGATCGCACTGCTTCTGGCTACTTCATAAACTTTGATACGTTTTCTTTGGATCCAAGTGAACCTGAAACGATGCCAGCCCGAAAATCACGCAAGCAGCAAGTTAAAGACTTTCTGAACTTTTAAAAAAAGACTTACCTGGTATCACCTTGGGTAGAACTATGGGTAGTTACCGGGATACTTTTCTTTCTTTTCTGGTTAGGCTTAGTAATCGTTTTTAGCATGCTTGTTAATGGAAAATACCTTCGACAAAGCTCTGCAGCCCAAAAGGTGAATTTAATTTTAAAACCACACCAATCATCTAATCGAGAACAAAGAGACTTGTCATCAGTGAACATTACAGCAGTTCCTATACCTGATGGTATAGTTTGGGACAAGGTTGATTTCGATATATTTGGTCCGACTGAACTTTTAACAATTCCTCATTTATTTAAAATATCATTAAGTGATATCATTACCTCAAGTACATTTTCCGATGATTGGGATTTTGAAACTGTAAATAATATGTTGTCTGATTTGGAAAAATCTGCTGCATTTTCTAATAGTGAAACATTGTAAAGCACATCAGATTTCGAAACAATGTATTGTTATCAACACTATGGTCATCATTTTCTGCATAAATCTGCTAATCCTAGAAATGTGTTCAATTACCACCAGTGCCCAACACCGCCAAAAGCCAGTTCAAAAACATTTGCACAAAAGTTTCCATATTCTTCAGGGTTTAATATGTCTGACCCAGCCTCATATTATTATAAGGTTGCACCAACATCAGCACAGAAAAATATGTTAACAAACACCAAACAGATTTACTCTGCTTCATTTATTGCCCAGTTGTCTGAACAAGGTTTCGACTTATGGAAAGACACCATAGACTTAAAATCAGTCTGGGGTACTAGAAAATGGCAAGTTCAGGGAACAGAGGCTTTATTTAGAGCATGCCTCATCCCTCAGCAGATCATGTTTTTGAACGAGACAGTGCAACAAACGTCTTGCCTTGGACTAGCCAAGAACAAAGACTTGAACACACCTCGGATGCCAACTCCATCACACACCGGGGGTAACATAACATCACAGAAAGAGATTACAATAGATGACATTATACAATACAACAGATCAGACCCCGATTGGAAGAAATGGTTGATTTGGCCCACAGACACCAATAGTTGTCAGGCTAGATTCATGGGTAAAACCGAAGGGTTTAGTATCCATAGGCCAGATCCACGTTATGTACAGAGACAAAATCCAGGGGTAGTGACATCCTACAGTGTTGGGAAGTTGTGCCTTGATAGGCTAAAAACCTCAACACTCACAAAGGTGAAACAACACTTATTCTTACTGTCACAGGATGTGGATCTCAGGGATTTTTTACTAGGTCCCAGGAAGCCATATCATAAACGTTTCATTTATGCTGTCTACAATGAAATATGGAAAATATCCCAACAAGAGGCCGCAGGGAGATTACGTGAAATAGACCGTATAAATCTAGAAAAATCTCTAGCAGTGGTAGACAATGGGTTAACTACATTGACCTCCAGGATATATTCCTTAGGCAACATTGCATCTTCTGCAATAGACATATTAGAACAAGATTTGGCCATATTACAACACGGGCAATCTCAATTACCGTCCACAGAATGGCTAATTTATGGCCACATAACTCTACCAGTCACTACTTTTCAGTTTCAGTATTGCATTGAACAAAAGCAGGCAGGCAGATATGAAGAAATGGGTAAGGAATACATTAATGAATCATGGGAATTACCATACAGATTTCGATGCCGGAGTGGGGATCGAGAAGTGTTTCTAAGCGGTACGAACTGTGAGAACACTTTAAGTGGATCACTCATATGCCAGGATATCATGCTGCACGGGGCTTGTAATGGTTCTGTAGCAAACTTGTCCTGTCATTTGAGGGGTGCCCCAGCTGCAGTGATTACTCCAGCATTCAGGCTACTTTCAAATGGGAGTTACTTGATGCTGAACAGTCATGGCTGCTGCAGAATGCTCCCGGGCATCGCATATCTGGTTACCGTGAGCTCCAGGGTTACTTGCTGTGTGCAAGTATTGTTTCCACCGACACATACAGTCAGGGAGGCTCTGTTATGGCCTTCACTGATTGTTTCTTTAATACGGTTTGATACTCTAAGCAGAATGAAAGCCATGCTTCTACAGAAGGCCGTGCCCTTAACCTCCGCTCGAGAGACTTTTGATCTCCAGATCGCAAGGTCTTCGGCAGAGATACAGGTACTTATTCATACAAACTGCCCTTTCCATTTCGCAGAAATGGTGAATCGTATCTTTAACATGTCTGATACGACAGGCATTGTCCACCTATTTAAGACCATAGGTTCTGGACTTCTGGGCACCTTTCAGACGGTACTTGGAGTTATACCAAACTTCATACACTCCGTATTCGGAAGCATCTTTGGAGGACTTCCGCTCATCCTGTTTCTAGTAGCAGGTATCCTGATTGTTTTCCATCTGCTACGCAATGGATATCCCAGTCACCAAGGAGATGGAAAAAGCACTCCTGGAGCGTAAATACCGTGACCGCATGGTACATCTAGGCATGCCTCGCCTAAGAGAACTAAGTGCATCTTGGTTCTTGTCATTTCGACCAGTCTGGATGGACTGCATCTTACCTGTCCTCCGATGCTTGTTTTGCAGAGAAGAATGCGTGTTAGACCTTTGTTTGACACTCCCATCATGTGCGCAACCGGACGTGAATGCTTTACTGGACCCGATAACGGCCCATGTTCTGCAGTGTCCTCAGCGTATTCCGATGTTGATGGCGGCATTCCTTGAGCCACCCCAGGTAGTAACTGCACCTGTTGGTATGGACACCGGCTCCTCCTCTGACACCCAGGCTTTGGACGGCACACAGGCTGCCCTAGCACCGGCTGTGGACAGTGTGGAACATCATCTGTGCTCAATTGACGTACTCTGCGAGGTGTTACAGGAGCCGTCTACTGCGGAAGCAAGCAACGAAAATGTTGCGTCTACCAGCCAGGACATATAAACAATTGACTCATTTGGCTCGTCGTGTGCTGGAAGAAATTTGCCCTTTTTTAAACAAGCTCAAATTTGGAACTCAAAAACAAAATTGACATTCCTTTCATTTATTGGGCATACATGGCTTTCTAAATGCTTATAGTGGTTCGGACAATAACTACGTACACTTTAGAGCTATGGCTTGCATTATTTTTAAACGTTTTTTAATAAGTTTTTTTAGATTTTTTTTAGAAGTTTTAAACATTTTAACAAAACAAATGTTTTTATAAACTTTGTGCGTACCAACATCTAGTTAGGCTAGTAGTACGGTAATAAGTTACATATGTCGTCCAGTCGGAAGAGGAGTGAGTGTTATATTCCATATAGGTACCCTATATAGGCGCAGGTAACATTGCAACCTTTCACCTATATTCTTCCCTACATCACATACACAACGGTTCTTAGGGACTGACCTTTTACCTAGATACAACACTGCATTCAGAATGCGGGTTTTTCCCTAGTTCGAATCTCATACATTATGCATGAGGCTTCTTGGAAGCACAGCAGGACTAACATCTCCTGTATAATATCTCTGTATAAAGTTCAGGCCCGACGTCATCCTTTAGGCCGACACAGTAACACAGCAAGGTAGGACCCCTGGGGAGACCTATGGGTATATATACATCATGTCTTGCTTAGAAAGACAGATGAGACTGAGACTTCCCGGCTGACACACTGACCAGAGACACTGAGGTTCCTGCATGCAGACACTCCAGCTAGCAGTGGTCTAACATCCCTCGCTGGGTGTCCAACTCGAGACCAGGACGGGGTCCCATATTCTCTCATTCTCAGGTAATGGGGTTGACTAGATCCTAGAGGGATTCTTGGCATAACACCTACACAGATGCTAGGTACCTTTAGGTACATCTAGTTAGGGAGACATCGTAGGAGTACGCACTTTTATCAAGTGTTTTATATATTTGTATGTATTCATGATTATTGCAAGATGGTAGAGCTATACCATCCATTTACTTTCTTAGTGCTTCTAATCATATATCTCTGCTACTGTCTAATGGTTGTTGCAGCTCATATGTTCTACACTAGAATAACAACTGTTCAATAAATTCCTATTGAAAACGCCCAACCTGTTTATTCTGTGTATCCCTCTAAGACAAACTAAGTGAGCACGAGTGACTGAGCGAAAGGTAGTATATTGTTTCCACGATCCTGAGGGATCAGGGTTGTCATGTTCGAAGGTTGCCAAGAACTATTCTCTCCCCGATAAGAAGAGAATCTAGTGGCACTGTGAGCTAGCTGATACAGAAAGCCAACATACCTGGAGGGGGTGTGCAGAGTTATTCTGACACCAATCCCACAGTGTATGCTGTCTAAACGCACAGAACCTATATAGGTATATAGGAACTACACGACAGGAGTTCTTTGCTCCAGTGCCAGGAACCACCGCCTACGAATGAAAATTTACTATCAGTAACTTTATACTCATAAATGTATTCTTAGATGTCCCCCCACCCTCTTATTTTAGAGGATGGAGACGTGTAACTCTACAATTAAGTATATCTACACTCAGAATTAGTGAATAGCATAAACGTGTAGATTTACATGTAACCGACCCTACACATAGGGTTAGTCATATGTTGGATCTTATTTTTACGAACGCTGAAGATGTAGTTTGTGACTCCCTGCTGACGATTTCCTGGTCAGACCACTATCCGATCTATTTCTCCATCACACAAAATAAGACCTGTAACATACCTATGAAAACAAAACAAAAAAGCCACAGCGTAACTGGAACTCTGTCACCCTTTCTGCTTTCACAGAGGTCATTAATTCCCCATCTCTTCCCTCTGTAGATGTCGACACAGCACTATCTCCTTACCAGAATTCCTTAACGAACGCTATACAATATATCGCTCCCCTTAAGCTATCATCTACAGCTCCTTCCAGAAGCTCTGCCCCATGGTACTCAGACGCCTTGCGTCAAGAGAAATCAATATGTAAGCGCCTAGAGCGCAGGAGACGTTCTAATAAATCTCTTAAAGATAAAGCAGATTATCGCTCCAGGCTGGGAATCTGACATAATATCAGTACCGCCCGGAATGCCTTTTTAGCAATCTCAATTTAAAAAGCAGGGAATTCCCCCAAAGAACTTTTTAAAGCTTTAAATAATTTCGCGAAACCCCGCACCTATATTGCTACCACCGAGGCCTCCCAGGAGTTCTGTGATAAATTAGCCAATTTTTTTAAGATAAAATTGAATCTATCTATAAAAATCTGCCAGCTATCTCAGACAGCTCTCAGCTTAATTTCGACCTTAATCACCCCCATCCGATGGCCACGGGTAGCTTGAGCCTGAGCAATTTCACACTTTGCTCTGAGGGTCAGTATGTTGGATATGCTATCCCATGCTAAGTCTGGTTCACCTCTGGACCCAGGCCCCCCTAGAATAACACTTAGCTTAGCAACCTGTCTGGCTCCTGTAGTCAGAGACTTATATAATCTTTCACTGACTTCAGCTACAGTGCCCAAGGAATGGAAGCATGCACTGCTCAAGAAATCCTCTGCAAACCCTAAAGATGCCGTCAACTACCGACCAATCTCACTGTTACCTTTCCTTGCCAAATCTCTAGAAAGGTTTATCAACAAACAACTTACTGCCATTCTCTAAAAAAATCACATCTTGGATTATTCACCATCCGGTTTTAGAGAGCTTCATAGTACAGAGAGTGCTTTATTGGCCGTGGTTGATAATATCAGGCTCTCTCTTGACACAGGTGCCCCTGTTATGCTGGTGCTGTTGGATTTGTCGGAAGTGTTTGACACAGTCTCCCATTCCATTTTAATACGCAGGCTTCATGAGGCTGGGTTACACGGCAGCGCCCTGCGTTGGCTCTGCAGCTTCCTTACCAATCGAACACAACAGGTCTGCCTGGATCCTTTCAAGTCTCATTGTATGCACTTGCAGAAGGGAGTACCCCAGGGCTTGTGTCTAAATCCAACCCTCTTTAATATCTATTTGGCACCACTCGCCCGGATCGTGAGAGCCTATGATGTGGAGATAGTGTCGCATGCTGAGTGCTGACCACACCTAACTTTTTATTTCCTTTTGACCAGACCCAGACAAAGTAGAAAGCAAGTTTGCTAACTGTATGAGGGAAGTCGCTGCATGGATGTCTAGTAACTGTCTTCAACTAAACAGTGACAAGACCGAGATTCTGCTTTTTGGGAAAGCAGCAGAGCTCTGGTCTGCTGACTGGTTACCACCTGAATTGGGCCCAGCCCCTTCTCCGAAGCAGTCTGTGAAAAATCTTGGAGAGAAGCTTGATCAGTCTCTCTCCAAGAAGGACCAAGTAAATGCCACCTGCGGCTCATGCTTCGCCTCTGTGAAGCTTCAAAAAAAGGCTCTTCCATGGCTCCCCGTCAGTGCTAGAAAAACTCTTGTCCAAGCTCTCATAATCAGTCGCCTGGAATACGGGAATGCTCTCTTAACATCAGTAAACGACTCTTTGCTGACAAAGCTGCAGGTGGTACAGAACACCGCTGCTAGACTAATTTGTAATCTTCTCTCTCATTCCCCGCTTGCCCTATTCTTCGGAATCTCTGTTGGTTGCCTATCAGAAAACGGGTCATTTTTAACTCTGTTGTCTGACACATAAGGCACTTCAGTAATACCTCCCCGTCTACTTGTCCATGCGTTTAATACCTTATCGACCTGCGAGATGCCTTAGATCCTCGGATAAGGCTCTTTTGACTATCCCTCGCATTTGGACCTCAAATCAGGGGGGTAGATCTTTTTCCTAAACTGCCCCTATCATTGGAATAAACTCCCAACTAATCTTTGCTTATGCTCAGACACTATCGTCTTCAAGAAGGCGTTGAAGACCTGGCGCCAAGGTGCTCCTTCTGGAGTGATTTTTGTGCTCTATTAAATGTCTATATTATTATGATTATTAAATGCAAGAATAATTTTACATAAAAAGTAAATCTACAGGTATAAATGTACCTTTTTGAACAAGGCCCATTGTTTGTCTTGTTATTGACACAATACCTTACTATTACAAAGTAGCATAAATGTATCATATCATGGGAACAGTATATCACACTGTTATTCTATATAGTATAATGTCCCTAATGCCATAGGCATTCTATATCACAATTAAACTATAGCATACATTTTTCCTGTATTATGAGATCAGGAGCAGTGTGAGCTACTGTGTAACAGCGAGTGGTTGTGTCCAGAGGCAGAATGCTTAAGTCTATCAAGAATTGCAACAACTCCCTACCTATGCTTCCAGTCCCAGACTCCACAAACAAGTATGAAGCCATCAACCTCCTCTTCTATAAAAAACAAAGCACACATGATCAAACAGCACATCGAAAACACCAACCCTGCATCTCCTCTTTTACCGATGCTACAAAAGTCATCCACACAAGCCCTCTCTCTCTCATAGCCATTGTTAACATGCTCAACTCCCTCAAAGCCACCAGATGTGAAGGTGACTTCTTCCCTCAGCCATCATCAAAGCCTTCTCTAAAGAAGCTCTCTCACCTTTACTCACCATTGTCAATGTTGCTCTCTCTCGACATCTTTTCAAAAGCCTTCATGGAAGGCCAGATCCTCCATCTTCTGTTGCAACTCACATTAGTCCCTAATAACCGCAATAACAACCAACCCATCAGTCACCTACCCTCCATGGGCAAAAAGATTGAAAAAGCAATCCACATACAACTTCAAGATCACTCCAATGCCAACCATCTCTTGCCCAAGTACCATCCAGCTGCAGATTACGCAGTGGAACTGACACAGCTACCTTATAAATAATGAAACATGCCTTTGTGACCACAGTTACAAATGGCCTCTAACATCTGATTTTGCTGGACCTAAAAGCCACCATGGACACATTCGACCACTACACTCTCGTCCATTCTGTGTAGTCTTGAATGGATTGGCCGGTAACATCCTCCACTGATTCTCATCCTAACTCTCCAGTCAATACAAGTTTGTTCCGTTGGCTCCTCCAGATCAAGGAAGCTACCCATCACCTGAAGATTCCCATAAGAGTACGTCTTGTCTCCTGTCATCTCCAGCCTTTATGTGGAATTAATTAAAATATAGCTATAAACGATTTACCATTCCCCAAATTGAAATAGCCTTTGCCGTATTTTAGTCCTCTGATCCGGTAACTCAGTGACTCTTATCTCAGTTTCACAACATCGAATCATTCCATAAGTCAACAGCACACCTTTGGGCTGATACTCCACCTAGTTTTACTCCATGTGCAACTTAGAACCCATGTTTTATATTGAAAGACTGTGCTCCTTCAATAACAGTGGAACCCTGCCTAAGGGACTTCGGAACTCCAAGCTGTGAGGCTGAGGAAAAGATGTAACATTAATGTTTTGTTATTGATCACTGTAACTCTGAACCTCACACTAAAATTGCAGCAGCACAACACAGAACAAGCTAAATTTCGTTTAGAGCATCCATTGAACTATTTGGCAATTTATGGACAAATTGTTGGACAATACAGTCCTAAGCTCCTCAGCTACTTAACATTTCCTGATTTTGTACTGGCCCGTGAACATGCACTTCCTTTTGCGCTATGTTTCACTTATTCTTGCTTGGTGGCTACCTCATTTTTAGAAGGGATGTTTACTTTTATTAAATGTAATCATAAATATAACGCCACTTTGTACTAGCACATAAACTATGGCTACCTTGCTCCAGAAGAGAACGTTTATCTAATTATTAATATTCTACTGTTTCACTTTTATTGATTGTGATGGGAGTAGTTCAAGGCAAAACGTTTGACCAATGTTTTAAGTTTTTATACATATTGTAATGATTTAATTAATCAAACAATAAACATATAGTGTGAATTCCCCAAAGTGCCTGAACATTATCAGAGTATACAATAATGAAAGGATAGTGACATACGAAAGTACATGTCTGTTCAAAATCTGTAATTCATAAAACAATCTATAATCAGAGCTTCTCTTCTGTAATAATACATTTGAGTGTAAATACAATGTTTAGCAGAGTAAATATGTGTATTCACAGAAGGAGTTCAGTATTTCTTGCCCAAAGTAAAGAACCAATGTAGCTTACCTTTAGAATTGGGCTGATCATGGTCATTAGACTGTCCTCTGCCATGTACAGGGGGGAATGGTAACTGGTTTAGAAGCAGTATTGTAGTTTATGAGGACTGAACATAGATTGTACTTTGCTTTGTAATTTTTGTAAACTAAATGACTAAATAAGGGTTTAGAATTCTTTTACAGAACCGCTTGCTGTGAAGCACTTTTTAGGCTGATGACATCTTGCTGTAAATTTTACCTATTGTGGATGGTGTTTTATGTATTATGAAAAGAACCCTGAATAAAGTTTTGCCTATGAAGTCCATGTTAAGACCGGACATTGATGTGATTGTGGATTCAATGTAACTTGTAACTCTTTTTTGTTGATACTAACTTTGCTTCATTGGATTGTCAAGAGTGCTGCTTCCAATTAGGATTATAATACTAGGAAGTAATGGTTCGAAGGATACTAGGTTGAGTACATTGGCAGCTGGTTCTGGGAGCAGAGCACTGTTAACTCACATTACCTCCCGTCCCTCCCTCGCCTTCCTTCAGTACGATTGAGGCCCCGCCTCCCACCCAGACCCACCCCCAGCATAAAAACTCTGCCCGCCCCCACCTCCACCTGTTTTTTTCTGTCTCCCTAGTGAGACTTACCTTTTCAGCTCCTCCCTGTGGCGGTGCCGGGGAGTGTTCGGTCTGGTTCTCTGCGACGGCGGTGCCCTCTGCAGCGTTCTCCTGGCGGTGCCTCCTCTCCTCGTCTCCCTCGTGGTATGGGGCGGAGCGGTTGCTCGGGAGGCCGCGACGGTGTTCGACGGTCCTCTTGTGGCTGGGGCTGTGTTTCCGGGTCGGGCCTGCTTGGATGCCTCTGCTCCCGGACTGCACACATCGCGGAGGCCTGGTAGGCCGGGTTTTTTTCCCGGTTGTTTCTTCCTTATTCTGATGTTTGTCTTGAAAAGCAGAAACCGGCATGGTCTTCTGTCTGCCTTGTCTTGGAGCTGCAGGGGGCTGTTTTTCACTTGCTGCCCTGGGTCGCATTGGGTTGTTGGGGGCGTTCTGGTGTCCTCTTCCTCTGCTGCTTGGTCTCCGGTCCCCCTGGGGTGCCCTGGACTGATGGGCTCCACGGGGGTATAGTGCCTCTCGTGTCTGTGGATGGTGCAGGACTTGGTCGAGGCTGCTCTGTCCGGTGCTTAGGGGCTCGGCCGATGCCTTCTGGTCCGTCCCGTCCTCCTCCGGCGGATCCTGTGGGCGGCTGCTTTCCGTCTGGATCCGGGGGTATTGGGCCTTCTCCCGCCTCTGGCGTTGCCTTTGGCTTCGGGGGTGTGGTGGGTCGCTTGGGCTCTTGTGCTGGTCGGCAGGGTTTTCCTCTTGCCTGCTGGGCGGGTCCTGTGGGGTTCTTTCCTTGGTGTTCCCGGCCCTCCTTGTTGAGCTTGCCCTTCGGTCCCGGTGTGGGGATTGGTGCTGTGGGGGTAGCGTGCGTTGCCCGTGCTTGATGTATTTCATGCTGTTTCCACTTTTGTGTGCTTTGTACTTGCTACTTTGTCCACTGTGGTCCACCCGGCTGCCGGTTGATTGTCGGTTGCCTGCGGTGCCTGCTGTGTGCGTTCTTTCCCTCCGCCCTACGCATTCCTTCTGTGCTGTGTTGGTCCTGATTGGTTCGGGTTCCTTTGCGCCCTCTTTTGCATCGGTGGGGTTTTTTCCTGCGGTGCTGCGGGTCCCTTGATTCCTCCGGCGGCTTTGCTTGTTGGGGGTGTTCGCCCCTTTCCTCCCTTTGGGCTGTTGAACTCTGTCCTGGCCGCTCTGCTTGACGGGTCGGCTGTTCTGCTTGGCTGGTGCTGTGGCGCTGGCCTGTTCTCGGCTTCTCCTGCGCCCTCCTTGGTGTGGGGTTTCGTGGCTTTGGCAGTGGCTGTTAGGGCCTCCGGCCATTGCGCCCGGTGCGCCCCGGCTCTTGTCGGATCTCTGTGGTTCGGCGGGGTCGGGTCTGGTTTGTGCCTGGATTGGGTGGCTACCTGGGACTATACGGTGCTGTGGGCTGCGCGTCCTCTGTCCTTCTGGCCGCCTTGGGGCTTCTGCGTCCCTTTCCTTGTGTGGGGCGTCCTGCCTTTCTGGGGTGCCTTGTCCTGGGGCCTCTCATTTGTCCCCGATGTGGGTGTCTCCTCCGCCTTTCCAGTGGGTACGGTTTTGGCCTGTTTTCGCCCTGCCTCCCTGCCTCCTCGCCTACGGGCCCTGCCCGGCTGGGTCCCTGTCGCTGCTGTATGGTCGGTTCCATACGGTGGGTGGTCGTCTTCGGCCTTTTCTTCCTCTGTGGCGGCGGCCCGTTTCTAGTGACTGGGTCCTGTGTACTTTGATTCTTGTGTGCGGGGTCGTCTTGGTGCAGGTTCCTCCGGATTCGGGGGTTCGGATGTCTCCATGGCCTGTCTCCGGTTCTCGCAGGGTGGCTCTGCTGGTCGGGGTGTCCTGTTTGCTTGCCATGTGGTCGGTCTGCTGGGTTCCTGTCGATGGGCTCGGGCCTGGGGCCCTCTCCGTTCTGTTTCTGGGGTTGGGGTGTCCGGCGGCTTCGGCCTGTCCTGACTCTCCTGTGGGTCTCCTCCTGGGTTCGGTCCCTCCCTTCCCTGTGTTGGCCCTTTCGGCCGTCGTTCCTCTGGTTCTGCCTGGCATCTTTTGGCGTGCCATGGATCTCGGGGACGCCTCTCCATTTCCCTGTCGCCGCTTCCTTTCTGCGGTTCGCTGTGGGAGACGCCCGTTTCGGTTTTGCGTCCTTCTCTTTGGCCTCCGGCCCTCGCCCTGGGTCTTCCCGCTGGTCCTGGTGCCTCTCGTGGCTCTCCTTCCTACGGGTTTTTTTTTCCTTCGTCCTTCTCTGTCGGTCGGCCTCTTGCTGTGTGCGGCCAGAGTGTATTTTTTGCTCGGTCTGTTCGGGGGGACCTTGGTGGTTCTTCTGGGGATCGGGTTTGTTGGTGGCCTGGGGTGTGTCTTCCCTGGTCCCCTCTCGAGGCTTGGTGTTCTTTGAGGCTCGTTTTCGGCCTTTTGTGTGGCCATGTTCCCTTGTCCTGCCTGCGCCTGGTCTTTCTTCCTTTGCTGGCTCGGGCCTTGTTGTCCCGGGGCTCCTCCAACGGTCCTGTGGCTACGGGGCGGGGGCTCCTGGCTTCTAGGGTGTTTTCCGGTTCCCGGGCTCTTTTCTTCTTCTCCGCCTGGCAGTCTGGATCCTGTTGGGTTGGTCTCCGGGGTCTTTGTCCCCGCTGCCCATGTCGGTCCGTGTCCGGGGGAGCTTTCCTGGTGGCTCTCCCTCCGTCACTTTCTGACTGGCTGTTTGCTGCCTCCTCCGGCTCCGCTTATGGTGGCTTTGGCCACCGGCCTGTTCGGGTGCGGGGTTGGCTGGGGTCTGTTCGGGTTCGAGGGTGCTTGTCCCTGCTGGTCTCCGGAGTTCCTCCTGTTGGCGGATGTTGGGAGCTTGCCCTGGGGCTCTTTCGGGGCTCTCTGCAGGGCCACTGGGGTGTTGGTTCGGTCTGGCGTTCTGGGGGCGTGGTCCTCTGTCCGCCCTCTGAGTGGGTCCGGGTTTTGGCCTTGTTCCTTGTTTGCCTGCATCCTGTTTCTATGGCTCCGGTCTGGGTGCTGGGGCTGTCGGCTCTCTCCCTTCGGCGAGTGGCCTCTGGCTGGCGGATCTGTTTTGCTGGGTCCTTCCTTCTTCCCATGTTTTCTCTCTTCTTCCCCGTGTGGTCAGCCTGTTGGTGGGTCGTTGGGGCCTCCCTGTGGTGGTCCTGTTGCGGATCCGGGGTGGGCCTTGGTGGCCCGGTTCTGGTCTCTGGGCTAGAGTCCCGGGGCTCGGGGGGGGGTCGTTGGCTTTCCCTATCCTGTGCCTCGGGTTCTTCTGGGTGCCTTCCTCCCCCCCCCTTTTTTTCCGCTGCTCCGGGCCTTTCTGGTTCTGGTCAGGTGGCTCTGTGCTCGGGGTTGTTGGTTGCTCCCGGTTGGCCTGGGGTGCTTTGGTCTCCTCTCCTGTCCAGGTCCTGTTGCGTTCGGGAGTGGGTCCTTCCGGTGGTTCCGTTCCCTTTGGTGTTTCCGGCCCTTCCCCTGGGTTCTGTGCAGGGGTTTCGCCTGCTGCCTGGTGGTGGTGAGGCTGGGCTTTGCTTGGCTGCCTTCCCGTCGGTCCTCCTCTCTGCTGTCCTGTGCTTGGCATGGGCGGGCCTTTTCGACCTGGTGTTCTGCTCTGGGTGTTGTTCCTGCGGTGGCTGGCCTATGTTTGGCGTGGCGATTCCTTCCGGTTGGGGCTCTCCTGGGTTTGTCGGTGTCTCCTCTGCGGGTGCTGTGGGCGGATCTCTGGCTTTTTGATGCTCCTGGCGTTCTTGCGGGTTGGTGGGGGTCTGTTGCCCCCTCGCCCTGTCTGGTCCTTCCCTTCGGGGTTTTGGCTGTCCTCCATTTGGTCCCTTTGGGGGTCTCGGGTTGCGGCTCTTATCTTTTGGGCCGTGTTTTTTGGTTGCCATCCCCTCTGCGCGGCGCTTGGGGGTGTTGGATCGGCTCTGGTTTCTTGTTTCGCTTTGCTCCGGTTGAGGTGGTTGTTTGACCTTCCTCTGCTCTGTTGGGTCGTTGGCTTTAGTCCCCGGTCTTGCTGACTGTCCGTCTTTTGGGGGTGGTTCCTCCTGTGGGGGTTCGGGGGTGTTCCTCTCGCTGTTTGGTGGCTTCGGTGGCTGCAATGCTGGATGTCCGGCGTGCTTTGCTGTGGTTCCTGCCGGTTGTGGTGTCCTGCCGGGTGGGTTCCTCTTTGGGGTCTGTTGGACTGCGTCCTGGTCTTCTCCCTCTCCGTTTGCGTGTCTGGACCGTTTGGCTGCTGTTCTGGACCGCTGGGTTCCTGGGATGTTGATCTGCTGTGTTTGGGGCACTATTTCTGTTTTGGTGTTCTTTCTCACTCAGCTGTCCGTCTCTGTTTTCTTCTGCTTGCTATGTCCTCAATCGTACTGAAGGAAGGCGAGGGAGGGACGGGAGGTAATGCTTCCATTTCTAACGATAATGGCATTACTCCTAGTCCTACTCCCTCGCCTTCCTTCAAGGACCCTCCCTCCCTCCCGGTCCGGTTCATCTGAGTGCTAGCTCAGCTTGTTTACGTACAGGTGGAGGTGGGGGCGGGCAGAGTTTTTATGCTGGGGGTGGGTCTGGGTGGGAGGCGGGGCCTCAATCGTACTGAAGAAAGGCGAGGGAGTAGGACTAGGAGTAATGCCATTATCGTTAGAAATGGAAGCATTGTGGATTATTTGGGAACGTCATGATTTTCCCATTGCTGTCACTGTCAGTTGGTTTAGAATATAATTTGCTGATACAACTTAAACAGCTGGAGTTGTGCATTTGCTATTTCTACAATGTTAATATTTTCAGGTGAGTGTTATCCCTAATCCCTACCAACATCAAAGTCTAAATGTCCAAGTGTCTGTTAAACAAATGTGGAAATATGTTAGTTGCAATTTCCTTCTTTCACTGAGCTGAACATAAATATGGATAAATTCCAATAAGCTGAGAAAAAAATAAAATGGATGGGTACAGACAGAAATGTATTGTATTGTAATTACATTTATATATCGCTTACTACCCCTGACGAGGCGTCGAAGCGCTTTTTCGTCGAGTAGCACGCTACTCCGGAACCCATAAAGGATTAGTGTTGAATTAGTATAGTGAAATATGAAAGTCATTTGAGTGGTGGATAGGTTAGTCAGTTATTTGGATTCAGAAGGATAGCGGAAGGATAGAAGAGGGAAAAAAGGTTTGCATTTATATAGCGCTTGTTACACCTGATGGGGTGTTGAAGCGCTTTTTTGGCGAGTAGCACACTACTCCAGAACCCATAAAGGATTATGTCAAAAACAAAAGTACCATATAACTTTTAGCTGTGTTTGTAACACATCGTGGAAACGGTGATGATAAAATAAAACACAAAAACATACTTAGATACTGTTTCCTTAATTTATTAGAGTGAGGGTCTAAAAATTACTTTCCTTAGGTCCTGACTATAAGTGGTATGCATCCGAAAATGTCAGACACAAGGTGGGGGTGAATTTAGTGGATGCGATAAATAGCGCCTATTCTGAGTAGTTCCCCTTTACCGGGAATAAAATACAGATTTTAATGCTTATTATAGCAAAATGTGCATGTCTTTGTCATATATTTTCCTTGTGTAACGTAACTGGTGCTCATGTAAAGCGCTCCAATACCTTCGGGTCGAGTTCGCGCTATATAAATCTGCAAAAAAAAATATATATATATATATGGCAGGAAAAAGGAGAGTGAGAAAAAATAGGGAGAATTTATTTTTCCCGTTGACTAACATTGAAACAGAGACAATGTGGGCTGGAGTCAGCTCAAGTAAAGGCATTTTGGCTTTAAAAATCATGAGACTCCCGCCTGAATCGGGTCTGATGGCATGTATGCTCGGTGAACGGCGGGACTTTTTCCTCGCTTTAAACTCAGACCGTATGCACTTGCTGAAAATGAAAACATAATGCACACTTTAATTACCGGATAATTGGCATTTACAGGGTATGCTAATCATCACACCTCTTATAATTGCAATCTGCGGTGTTAGCAGTGGGGATGCACTTTACTTAGCCGCTTGCACTCATATCAACACACTGTGCCGGACGTCCATTTTGTACACGGTGACAAATAGGACATTTAATCATTTGGTCAACCCTGAATGGCCGCCACCCAGGACACTGCTATATATTCATATGCAGTCTAGTGGTTCACGTGTCTTTTGGTTACGTATGCTATGATCATTGCGGGGACGTCCTTGCAGATCTCGCGAGATGATAAAATTGTATAAAAGTTTTCGAGTAGTCTTTTCTTTCTTCTTATTAAAGATCACGTGAGTAGAAACATGGAGGCGCGAGAGAGTTAGAGTTTGTCCTTGGGTTGCAATCTTGCCGACATCGGATTAATCATTTAGTTGATTCCCTAGTCCTTTCCTGAAAGTAGCTTCCCAGACATCAATGTCCTTGTTTATCGGGATATTTGTGCATGTCCATACCAAAGATGTCCCTACAAATGCCAGACCTTCCAATTCGGCAGGGCCATGGTGGAGGGGTGGTGGCGGGTTTACTATTATGTGAACTTTTGAAAGGTTGCGTTGTTTTTTACTTGAATATTTGCACAAACCACGTACTGTTGTACCCACCCTGCTAAGCACCTCCGAACGTAGATCGTTAGTCGCCGGGTGGAGTGGTCGCCTTCTTTATTCACGTTTACGAGAGTGCTTGCGGGCTTTCACGCCTATCTCCATGCGGAGCAACTGAAAATCCCGGCCTTGCCACTAAATACTGAGGTCCGGTGTCCTGCGCTTTGCTGCCGCCTCTTCCAGCCCCTGGAAATTGTATCGATCCTTCTGTGAACTCCAATGCTGCTTTTCGCATTATTGCTTAATGTCTTTCCACCACCAAACACTGCCCCCACCTATATGAACTACCGATCTGTTTTTCCCACCATTTTACCGGCGCCCATTTGTTGCTGCCCCATCGGGCTCCTGAACTACGCTTCAGTTCCTCCTCCTCCCCCCCCCCCCCCCTCTCCTCTCTCGGAAACTTGCTGCACAAGCAAGTGTGCAACTAAGTTTGTTCCTGAATGCATACACGCGCATTGCATGTAAACTTGCAAATCTGTTGCAACAATTAGTCTTAATTTAGGATAAACGTTAATTGAAACAGACATTTGTTAAAAGCGAGACAGGGTTGGTACGTATAGTGGCCGCCGAAGGAATGCTGGGTATACCGATCCTACACTAACGTTTACTTATCTGGCTCTTACCCCCAATCGCTCGTGTTCTCTCTCACTGAAGAGAAATTGGACAGTTGAGCGAATTCACATTTAAAACGTCATTCCAGGCGATGCCTACAATGAACTTATGGTGTGGTTATTGTTTGTACTACCTATGATTCATGGCCTGTGTGAAGTTTGTTGGTTCAGTGTATAGTATTGGCTCATAGAACAAAACATGTAGTACACCCCACTTCCCTTCAGGTATTCGGTTTGGTGTGTACCATTGTGCTCGTCACTGATTCCTGCATGACTTGCCCGTTCATTTCTACCGAAAATGAATGCCCTGCCTTGTTTTTGTAATAAAATGTATTGTCTTACAGCAAATGGCGGACAACGCCGGTGAAAACAGGGGAGGCTTCCGAGGCGGCTTTGGCGGCAGGGGCCGCGGCCGTGGAAGAGGGCGGGGCCGCGGACGAGGCCGCGGGGCCCGCGGGAAGGCAGATGAAAAAGAGGTAAACTTTATTCGGGATCCCGTGTCGTCTGAAGTGATTGTTTATTATATAAAGTTTTATATAGCGCTAGCTAGACCAGGGTATCAGAGCGCTTTACATACACAAAGGAAGGAAAAGTTGCACTACATCGTAGGACATGAGGATGCATAAAATATATAAGCAAAGACATCACTTAAATATACATTGAAGGAGTGAAAAACGCAGGTGGTTGAAACAGTCCGATAACCCCCATCCTTGAAAGTCAGAGAGGGGAGACCATTAGTCTATTGCCTAGGTTGGTTGACTTGGTCAGAGAAGTATTGGTTGAGGAGCAGTAGTTTCAGGTCCTTTTTGAAGCGAAGGAGGGGTTGCATCTGAGGTCAGTAGGGAGTGTGTTCCATATCCTGGGAACATTACCAGAGAAGGATCGGCATTGGGTCGCTTCCCTTTTCAATTTCGGGGGCTGAGAAGAAGTGTTGGTGCTTCTCAGAGTTCTTGATTTTCCTGCTTTAACCAGTTTGTTCAGGTAATTGGGGGATTGGGCGTGGGGGGCCTTGTGTGTAATGCAGGCTAGTTTGTAAATACATCTGCCTTCCATGGGAAGCCAGTTGAGTGATTTGAGGGTAGGTGTGATGTGTTCAAATCTTTTTCCACCAGTTATGAGTCGAGCCGGCATATTAAGGACTGACCTTAGTGGGGCAAGGTGAGCTTTTGGTGCACCTGTTAGGATGGCGTTCCCGTAGTCTAGTTTAGAAAGGACTAGGGATTGTACAATTGTCTTAAAATCATCCTGGGGAATGAAAGGTTTAATTTTCTTGAGGTGTTTTGGAGAGTAAAGTGCACCTTTTGCAGAGTTCTTGATGTGGTCTTCCATTGACAGGTTCTTATCCAGGGTAATGCCTAGTGATTTTACCGAGTCAGATAGGACAAGGGGGCGGTTTAGAGCATCAAGATTCTTGAGCCAGCCTTTGATAGGTCGGTGGTTACTTTTCGGAGAGAACCGTATTAATTCAGTTTTGTCCGGGTTCAGCTTTAAATGGTTTGCGTTAAACCAGGTTTGGATCTTGGTTAGCGTGGCATTGAGGTGTTGGACATCCTTGGGTGATTTGATTTTGTGGTATATTTGAGTGTCATCTGCATAGAGGTGGTATTGAACCCCTGCTTGCTTCAGAATAATTGCAAGGGGTTCCATGAAGAGATTGAAGAGGGATGGTGAGAGGATCGATCCTTGCGGGACTCCAAGTTTGACACATGTTGGTGCAGAGAGGTTAGAGTTCATTTTAATTTGTTGCGAACGGTGCTGAAGGAAGTGAACCATTTTAGTACTGTGCCATTAATGCCAGAGCGCCTCTTCAGAGTCTCAAGTAAAGCTGGATGGTTTATTGTGTCGAATGCCGCTGATAAGTCAAGGATGAGGAGACGGATCTCACCTTCATCTAAGGCTCTGTGGATATTATCTGAGATATTGAGCATCGCTGTTTCAGTGCTACAACCTTTCCTGAAACCCGATTGAAAGGTGTCCAGCAGGTTGAAGTCGTCCATATGTTTGTTGAGTTGTTGGAGAATGCATTTCTCTAATGTTTTAGCTAGGAACGGAAGGTTGGAGATAGGTCTGAGGTTGTTAAGCTCGTTGGGGTCAGCCCCTGGTTTCTTGAGTATAGGGGTGATTTGCCCTAGTTGTAGGGAGTCTGGGACGCAACCTGATGCGAGAGGAGTTGATGATTTTTGTCCAGAAAGGGGCAATGATGTGGTTGAGATTTTTTACTATTGTGGATGGGAGGGGGTCCATAGTGTGCGAAGTGGGCTTTAAGCTGGCAATTATATTGAAGACTTCGATTTCTGACATGAGTTCGAAGTTCGACCAATTAGCGCCATCCTTCAGTTGGAAGCAGGCCTGGTTGTCTGTGGTATGATTTTGATCTGTTTGGTCAGGAGTGGTTAAAAGGGGGCAGGTTGCGGAGGAGGGAGGCTTTGGGGTTTGGATGAAGGATTGCTCAATTTTTGTGACTTTATCTGTGAAGAAGCTGGCGATTTCTACGCATCGATCCTTGGTGGCTATTATTTCTTGTGGGGGTGTGACGTTTGTTTGACTTTTTACAATGTTGAAGAGTTCTCTAGGTCTATTCTTTGCCTGGTCTAGTTGGGTGCGAAAGAACGAGGCCTTTACTCTAAAGATGTGTTTTTTATATGCCTGTCGGGTCGACCTAAGTTGCGCTAGGTGGAGAGTCGAAGGGTTTATTCTCCCAAGTCCTTTCTGATTGTCTGAGTTGTCTTTCGTTAAGAGCTACATTGAACCAGGATTTATATTTGGTGGATCTCAAATTTTTGAGTTTGAGTGGAGCTACTTGATCTAACACCTCTGTCGTTGTGGAATTAAAGTGGGCTGTGAGGTCATCAGCCGTCATATTGGAGGGCTGGGGTAGTAGATGGGCCTGAATCCTGGATTCCAGTTCTGTTATGGGGACTCCTTTGATGTTCCTGGTCCAGTGCTTAGGTTTGTCAGATCGTATTGGTTGGTTTCTGACATGAGTCAATATTAAATAGTATGAGGTGGTGGTCAGACCAGTCAATGGGAGAAATTGTTATCAAAGAGACCAGCTCATTTTTGGTGGTGATCGTATCCAGTGTAGCTCCTTTGATGTGTGTTGGTCCATTGCAAAGTTGTTTGAGGTTGGTTATTTCAAGCAGGTTGGAGAGGTTCTGTGCAGTGGTGTCTTCTGGGTTGTTCCAGTGAATATTGAAGCCACACAGGAACACGTCTTCTGTGTCTGTTAGGGAGAAGTGAGTTATTAGGTCGGTTAGTTCTTCAGTGAAGATGGCACGATCACTGGGAGGGTGATGGATGGTGTGAAATTTGATGGGCGTGGTGCCTTTGATTGTAAGTTCAACAGCTGGTAAGCTGAATTCCTTCTTTATGAATGATAGCTAGGCGGCCACCTGTTTTGATGTCTGTCGTGTCTGATGTTGTAGCCTGGGGGGTGAGAAGGTCTAGGATGGGGGTAGAATGGTCATTGAGCCAGGATTCTGTGAGGAATGCGATGTCTATTTCTTCCGCGATGTATTACTTAAGCAATATCTGTGGTGTTGTACTGCTGATCTGCAGTTGAGGAGCATGCACGATAGAGAACGGGGAGCCTCAGTGTTGGTGTGTTCTGTATGTATAGACGTGTATAGAGCAGGGAGTCTTGGCAAGCTGGCAGGTCTAGGGATTCGGTTTGTGCTCACTATAACAGGGATTGCAAAAGGGGCTGTGTTCT